>OX424574.1:54453043-55191826 GCA_949152435.1 Gastracanthus pulcherrimus
GTTTACTACAGCGACTATTGTATTATATACGCATCAGAACATATACATTTATGCCATAAATTTAAGCGTTAAAAATTTTTAATTGAAACTTTGACAGAAAATAGCATTTATTTACCAAAATATAATGTGCATACATAAAAAGTGTGTCACCTATAAATAATAACCCAAAACTCATATTTGGTATAAGTAAAAGTCTATTTATAGTGAGTAAATAGTTTGATTAAAACTTTACTGTGGAAAAATAGATTTATTTATATTCTATAAAAGAAACCCTCTTACTTTAAATAATTAATTTATTTCTCAATAACAACATTTTTTAGTAGAAAGTACATGTCTGACAAAGCCTCTCAAAAAATATTTAACCCTTGACTGCTATCTTCAAAAAATCCTACAAGGGTCTCGTTTTGACCATTTTGAACCAGTCAAAAAGATTTTCTTCGTACCTATTCTCAAAAATTAGAAAGAAACACAACCCATTGCAATATATACCATGCAACTTCGGTATTAATACCTAATTCTTGTGCGTATACGCGCAATGATTAAAGGTCGTCTCTCAACCATTCAGCGTAAACCCTCGATTTTAGTATTAACACCCAACCCTTGAGAGTACACACGCAACCGATGAGGATAAAGTCTCACCCCTTTAGGATAAACACTGGATTTGGGAATTAACACCCAGCCCTTGAGAGTACACACTCAACCATTGAGGATAAACTCTCATTTTTCGGCTGTAGACACTCCATTTTGGAATTAACACTCTTTTAGTGTTTATAATCAATCGTTAAGAGTTAACTCTCAATTTTTTAATGTTAACCTTGAACATTGGAAGTAAACACTCAAGACTTAAGAGTTAACACTCAAATTTCAGTGTTAACTCTCAATATTAATTGTTAACTCTCAAAATTGAGAGTTTACACTCAATTTTAAGTGTAAACTATCAAAATTTGAGTCTTTTCCGTAAGGGAGGTTATGGCCAGTTATTGGGACGTGAGAAATTAAACGCTCGGGCAGCCATTTTCGACTGGCCATGTATTGGGACATTAGGACTATTTCCAGTTTTCTTTATAATTAATTTAATATTGCAAAAAATGTTGTTTTTCTTTGCTTATTAGATATTAAACATCAATATATTTCTATATGCAAAAAAGTTTTTGCATTAAAAATTATTTTCTGCATTAGAATTTAAAAAGATTTCCTTGATGAGCTTAAACGGCCAGTTATTGGTACATTTACTTTAATACGAGCCTTTTTATTTGACGATCAGAGCACTGAAACAAGAAAAAGAATTCGTGCTTCTCCGGAAACGTCAAATAAGTAGATCACGTCGACTCTGAAAGCAGAGTCGAATCGCCTCCGGGATGGGCTTGGTTTGCCACGCGCAGCCAATAAAATGAAAAAAAAGGAGGCAAAGCAAAGAAAAGTGCGCTCGTAAAAGAAAGGAGACGACTCACGGCGCCGACGGTGCTGCAGCAGCGGTTCGCATTAATATGCAAAAAGGAAAAAGAAAATAGTCGGCTCCGAACTAATGGGAGGAGGTATAAATGGAATGACCAGCGCGGGGTGATGGTGGTTCGTTCGATGGGGTTGACCTTAGCGTCTGCGGCTTAAATTATCGGAATATCTCGATCGACTATACTCTCTTTCCCCGAGGCGCTGGCGCACACATTTCCGCAACTTGGCCCACAGAAAGAAGGACTGAACGGCCTGTACGAGGGGAGAACAAACCTAGAAGAACCAAGGGGAAGGAGCAGGAGGGAACTTCGTTTTGCCCGAGGGCTATTTGGCCATCCTGGCCTTAGACTTTCCCATCTGCAAGCTGCTTTTACAAGAATTTATCAAAGAGTGAGCCGATAGGCTGGTTCTGCCACGCCTCTTGTCCTTTGTCAATCTCGTAAGAAAATATATAGATGTACATAACGTCTTGAGATAACCAAGCGGACAATTCCATTCTTTTATGTTTTCAATTTCGTAAGTGGTGCGAATATAGCTGTATAACACGAGGCAGCATGAGAGTATAACGGAGAGAGGGAGACTCGACGTGCTTCAATCGCCCGCGGCTGATCGAATTTCTCTGAGTTTCGCGGCAAATTATTCGGGAATCACGCGTTTTCCACTCGGCACACTGCATTTGCCCCTTTTTGTACTTCTTGCGACGCGGACTCTGGAAAATGCCTTTAAGAGGCTCTTGTCAGTCTTTGAAATTAGTGCATTGTACATACAGTAGTCTTGCCATTGTACTTCGATGAAATATTAATTTGTTTCTCCACTCCGATTGCTACATCAATCTTTTCAAATATTTTATTGACGTATACAGATCGCGGTTCTTGTAAATAATAAAATATATCATTTTTACTTAATTTTAATGCCACTTCAAAACCGCTTTTCTTTATTCGCGTTAGAGCTGATATTTAGTCTAAAAATTTCTCCAGTTTAGGAGGTTCAGGGGTTTTACAAAAAATCAGAGAACGTAATAAAACTCACATATATCATTGTTTAGAGAATCAAGAAGTTCCCTGGATTTTTTTAATACTTGTTACAGATGATATATTTAAAATAACGACTTAGAAGTTTGCTCGTTATATATGGGCTCTTACGGAACTCGGTTATTAAAAGAGATTGACGTAGGGTGCGATGTATATAAAAGAACAGAGAATGAAATAAAAAACTATGTACGTTATCAAGTGAATCATTACGAAACTGTACAAAATTTGCTTGTAGGCTTGTAGGCTGTGCGAGCCGGGGTAAAAATGAGTGATATATAATTATATATAAGTAGTTATATATAATTAATATAACTTTTGGCTCTACATAAATATACATAAGAATATATAGCTGCATATAATCGCGAATTATTATGTATTATTATATATAACTCATTAATTATAAATATAAGAAAAAATAATTATTTATTATATAAAAATATATTTTGTTGTCATAGTGACATTCCTTTATGTGTGAGTGGGTGTATAGGTACCAGCAAAAACCGAAATTAGGTGATTCGCGAATTGCCTAGGCAAATAATTAATAATTTTAGGCAATTCGGATTTTGCATAAAGTTTTAGGTATTTTAGGTTTTACCTAGGCGTTTGGCAAATCGCCTGATTTCGGCTTTTGCCGATAACACATATATATATTGGATGGGTATGTGTATGAGTTAATGAATGTGTTGATGAATTTTGATGTGTGTGTCAGAATAAAAGCTTATGTGTATAATAAGTGACTTAATTTGTGTCTGAGTCTGTGGACTATGTATGTGTATGTTGGTGTGTGTGTGTGATCATAAGTGTGCAATAGTATATGCTTATTCGATATACATATTTACGTGAATATGTGCATTATGTATATATCTGATGGAAATAATTTATGTGGACAAATGTGCGTAGACGTGAGAAAATGTGAATAAGATGAGAAAATGTGCATACGTGGCTGATTTTGAATAGTAGTAGCACGTTTTGGCACATTTTTATACATTTTTACACATTTGTGCACATTTTATCGCGTTATTTTATATTTAAAGGAGAACATATATGAAAATATTCTCTTCATACAAAAATAGATTTTGTGGGAAAATATGAATAAACGTGAGAAAATGTGAATAAATGTTAGAAAATGTGAATAAATGCGAATAAATGTGATAAAATGCGAATAAATGTGAGAATGTGTAGATAAATGTGATAAAATGTGAATAAGTATGTCAAAACATGAGAAAATGTACATAAACATGCAAAAATGTGAAAATAATTGACAAAACGTGCCGCTACTGTTGGAAATCAGCCACTTACAGACATTTTCTCATATTTTCTCATATTTTCACACATTTCTACATATTTTTTCACGTTTTCGCACGTTTATCCACATAAATTATTTCCAGCAGGGTAGGTATCTACCTACGTCCACGTGATGAGTATGCAAGTATATTAATGTACTTTTCCGTGGATAGGTGTATGTATGTCTTTTGGTAGATTCTACGATAAGTATATGCGTGAGGGAGTATGTGCAAATTTATACATGCGTAAATGAGTGATTGTATAAGTGGGTGTGTTTTTGATGCTGTGTAATATATATATATATATATATATATATATATATATATATATATATATATATATATATATATCAATAATATTGTCATAAATAATTATACATAAATATATAAGATCTTATAAGAAAAATAATTATTATTACTATAATATATATCAATAATATTGTCATAAATAATTATACATAAATATATAAGATCTTATAAGAAAAATAATTATTATTACATATGACCATATATAGTCATAACTGGTTATATATAACCACTTATGACTATGTATAATTATATTTGATTATATATGATGATACATGATTATACAAGATCATATATGATTGTATATTATTATGTATACAGTTATACATAATTACATATAACTCATTTTTACACGGGTGGTGATGCGCGCTCTCTAAGAATGAATCAGTAAAAATTTACTGATTGTAAGTGAATAGTCACTGATTCAAATAGTACCAAGTATTCTACTGCGAAACAGTAATAGTCACTGATTCAATTAGTCAAGAAAAAGCTCACTAAATCAACTACTGGCAAATTCACTGATTTTATCAATGAATTTTTTACAGCTTTAACAGAGGGATTCACTGATTCATCAGTGAAATTTTCACTGCCTAATCTTTAGATTTTCACTGTTTTGGAAAAGTTTAATTTACGCGCCCACACTTATTTATATTAATGAGTTATTTATTACACTAGGAATCGCAGACGCGCTACGCTAAAATCGTATCTATTTAAAATTATTTAAAAGTATTATTTATAATATAAAGAATATGATTGTTGATGCTGTTAGATAGTTTTAACTTTAGTATCACATATATGTTTATATACAAATAATACCTAATGAAAATCGTCATATTTCTGAATAAGAAATGGAGAAAAAAATACCTTAAATTTTAACACATTTTTACGCACATGAAGACATTACTGCGCATGCGTGTATGCATGAAATCAATTCTGCGTATGCCTGTGTGCCCACAGTTATTACTGCGCATACTTAAGTGCACATGAGCACAACTACGCAATCATATGTGCAAGTGGGCATAAACGCATCCCTCCACCCCTCCTCAAACGTACCTTATTTCATCCTTCTAAATAACTATAACTCACCCTTTTACCACACTCGATCCATTTATATTTTCTTCATTCTTTTACGCTACCGGTTCCTTCTAACCACTTCACTTCATTCGACGATGCACTACTTCATAAAAAATGGAGAGTTAATTCTGCATCTTGCTTTTAGCGATTACAATCATTCTTCTACTAAGAGGAAATACCACCTCCACATCACCCACTCCCGCCCCCTTCCACTTTTCATATCTATCCTAATTTTGTCCCTTTATCCTACCTCACCCATCCATCTCCACACTAATCCTCTTAGCACTATGTTAAAGTAATAACATGTTTAATTTAGCATTGCGGGGCCTTTGTCATTATTTTCATTATTTTATTAAGAAATAATATCGCCTCCATGTTCCTCATACCCTCCTCACCCCACTTTTACTACCTATCCTGATTTTGTCCCATTATGCTACCGTACCTTTTCACCATTCAGCAATTGACCCTAACACGCTTGATTAGCGTTCAAAATATTTATATCATTATTTTATTTTTTTGTTCAAGAAGAAAAACCCCTTCCACGTCACCCATACCCCCCTCCACTTGTTCTACCTATCTTAATTTTGTCCCCTTATGCTACCCCACCCATCCATCATCTAGATACTGACCCTCTTAGCACTATGCTAAAGTAATAACATGTTTAATGTATCGTTACGATGTCCATATCATTATTTTCATTATTTTGTTTAAAAAATACCCCCTCCACGACCTCCATACCCTCCCCCACTTTTCCAACCTATCCTAATTTTGTCCCATTTTGTTAACGTACCCTTTCCTGATCTCCAAATTGATCTTGTAACACTAATGTCTTAAAGGTGTTATTAGATAATAACTAAATTTAAAACATTAATGTTTTAAAATTGCATACCATAGCTTTTAGTATTAAATATTTTGCCATTTATATTTGAAATACTCATTTGAACATTTGTATTTTACTTGATCATACAAATGTATAACTTTTATGATTGATTTTGTATCTCATACTTAAACAGAAACCTCCATTCGAGACCTATATGAGCCAACGCTAGCTTTACTTAAGTGTATATGCCTAACCTATTTATTTTCACAATAATCCATGAAACTTATGAGAAAATGATTTTGCCAATTGAATTTACTAATTTAGATACAAATACTATCACAGTGATTTTGGAAATGATACACAAATTGAGCGTATAAAAACTTAATTGTCTTAAAGTATTCTACACAATACCTAAAGTTTGAAACATTTATGTTTTAAGAATGCATGCTATAGCTTGACATTTATGATAGCTTTTCGGTGCTCGACAGATTCAGCTTTCAATTAAACATTTGTATTTGATTTGACATCGTATGAATCAATAACTTTTATTATTAATTTTATATCTTATAAAGCTGACTGTCGACTGTTCAAAAGCTATCATAAGGTTATTTTAAATTTTACATATACTGTTTATATATAGGTAGTTACTGAAGTTTTAGACAAAATATTTAATATACTCGTCAAGCTATAGCATGCATTCTTAGAACATGAATGTTTAAAATTGTAGGTATTGTGTAGAATACTTTAAGGGGGCACACCACCTTTAAAATGTGAAACAAAAAAATTGATTAGGAAATTTTATTTTGATATTTATTTTAATAAGGGTTTTTTTCCTGAAAGTATACATACAAACCTACCAATTTGTATACTTTTTACCTTCGTTGGACCTTTTATGCCTCCATGGCAAACCAGACTGTTTTCGAAGACTTTAAGCACTGTCCGTAAGATTCCAAGTCTACGCATGGATGGATTGGGCTAAAAATTTATGGAGATACTCATTATAGTAGTACTTTTAGTATGAATGTAGGGATTTTGATTTGAACGAGTAGAAAATTTTTTACATCTATAAAAGTGATAAAATTATTAAAACAAAAGTGTTATATTGACAATGTTCATATAAAAAAATACTTCTACTCGCTCAAATCAAAATCCCTACGTTCATACTAAAAGTACTACTATAATGAGTATCTCCATAAATTTTTAGCCCAATCCATGCATGCGTAGACTTGGAATCTTACGGACAGTGCTTAAAGTCTTCGAAAACAGTCTGGTTTGCCATGGAGGCATAGAAGGTCCAACGAAGGTAAAAAATATACAAATTGGTAGGTTTTTATGTATACTTTCAGGAAAAAAAAACCTTATTAAAATAAATATCAAAATAAAAATTCCTAATCAATTTTTTTGTTTCACATTTTAAAGATGGTGTGCTCCCTTAAGTTAATTAAGTTTTTATATGCTCCATTTGTGTATCAGTTTCTCAAAAGTTTCTTGGATTATTGTGAAAAAATAAATTAGTTAAGCATATACACACATAAGTATATCTACCGATGACTTATGTAAGTTTCGAATGGAGGTTTCTATTGAAGTATAAGATACAATTTACTAATAAAAGTTATACATTTGTATGAATAAATCAAATATAAGTATAGCGTTAAAATAAGTTAAATTGGAAAAATCAGTTCCTCAAAAGTATGAAAATTGTTGTAAAAGAATAATCTCTTATAATTTGTTTAAACAGTTATTGTGTAAACAAATTAATAGAAATTGATATTTAATAAAAACTAATAGTGATAATCGATTGAACGGGGAAAGAATTACTAAAGAGACAACTATTACCTTTGTCAATTCACCTTCTAATTTGTTGCAAGTCTTACAAGCAATTTAGTAAAAAAAGTTATCAAATTGTAAAGAAATTGAATAGTAAAAATAAAATAAATCATAGTTAATATATTTATATTGTCATCGACTTTCCTACTTTTCCATATTTTTATCAGGGCTTCAGTATAGTTTAATTAAACTGTCACCTAAATTTCAAGCAATTTTCACTTTTAAATCTTTTACCGAGGGTACTTCCTTAACTGTGTAGTCACTTTGTTGATTTGAAAAGTGGGACCCACTCATCCCTTGTTAATACAAACTAAAATTTTAAAAATTAAAAAATTTTCAAAATATAAGGTAAAAGTACCAGTAACTGGACAATTAAAAGCAAACGAAATGTATGTGTTAATATATATCCCTAAAATCAGCACTATACTAGATGATTTTGTGTCCTAATGAAAGACAATATCACTGTCTATCAAATTAACCTTATAAACTTCTAATTTACACTTTATTACACGAAAAATTAATAAAAATGTATCGTAGACTAGAGCACTAGTAGCTGGACAAGCAAAGAAGATTTATCCTAATAACTGGACATCGCTGTCCTAGTACATGGACACGATTATTTTGTCTTCTTTCTAATAAAATAACATATTATTTGATAAAATAACGTTCGATTGAACAATAACAGTACTATTATTACATTTTCGAATGTATAAGTACTCAGTTGAGAAATTTAAGGCTGATTATCACTTGAAAAATATTCTAGTCACCTAACCTATTGTGCGTTGGCTGATATGAACGCCATAACTTGAAAATGTGTAATTCTAGATACAAAATATAAACATTAACATTATTATAAATTGCTTCAAAATATTAAAGAAGTAAATAGTAGAAATAATAGTACTTTCGAAAACTTAATTACGCAGAGAAAAACGTGTTTTGTATAAAAAATATATTTATTATATTGAAATTCATATAGGTACCAGGTACTAGGCTCTGTAGTTTTTCTGTGTACTAGAGACTGGACACTTGTTTTTTGCAAGAAAAACGCTATTTCGCTCAGAAAAATGTTGATCCTCGAAAATGATAAGAAAATATTAAATAACTTCTAAAAGCAAAAAGGCATATCTTAGCCGTTGCTTAAGAAAATGGCGTACTGTTGTGCGAGCATCAGATCCATTACAAAACTATTCTTTTTAGGATACAAATCAAACGTAAAATTTTATAAAAATTTAAATAGGGTGACCTACGCAATTACTGACACTTTAAAACTGACTCTTATTTATGACTTATTTTCTAACGATTATTCTGTAAAAATATAAAATTTTCTTGGACATTATCAATATTTAGTACATTTAATTTATGAATAAAATATCAGTAAGTTTTAAAATATTTATTTTCAATTGGAGATTTAATAAAAAAAATGCATCTTCGTTGTGCTATTACTGACACGGCAATTTTATCGACATATTATTGACCTCCAAATTACTGACACGCAACGTATTTATGGAGTTTGTGTTGAAAACAAATTATATAATCTACTATATCATGTTAACTGAATATACCTGATATAACTGAAATTAAAGAGCACTTTTATTACGAAAACGGTAACTTATAGTCGTTTACTAATGAAAACAACAGTGGTGAAATGTTAGCTTACGCTCGCGCTACAGGCGCAGCCTATTTTATCGCTTTCACTGCTACCTCCGTACTATTGAAGACTTATTAATATTATTAGAAGAAATAGAAATGTGTTTACTTAAGAATCTTGTCAATAACAGTTATAATTTTGTGTTAGAATTTTCGTACAAATTAATTTGCAAAATTTATTTATGTTTTAAAGGAAAATAACGGAAGGTGTCAGTAATTGCTAGGGGGTCAGTAATTGGGTTGATCACCCCATATGTAACTGGATAGTAATAGATTATGATCACATATAATTATTTTAATTAAAAGCACTGTGTTACCCAATATAACTCGATATTCAAGCGGCTGTTCAGGTACCGGGTCGTGTCCAGTTATTGGTATATTTACCTTACAATAGTTTAAAAATTTTCAAAATTTTTTGAATTTTGAATAGTTCATTACTCCCGCAAATACGGGAGTAAAATGTATGTGGGAATAAACAGCTACTTTAGTCCCGCTTTGCAGGTCAATAACGTGGCTATTATAGTTAAGTCGTGAATAAAAATACTTATTTTCGTGGATTTACAGAATTTACGAAAACATTCATAAGTATCAATAAAATTTTTATATTTGCTTATGCATGTTATAATTATTTCTTACTTTATCAATTTTTAATTTTTTCATAAAAGGGACACAGTTAAGAGGGTGTTTCATAATAGGTACTTTTACCTTAAGACTTATGCAATTTTGCTGCGTAGAACCTGCCGCACTCGCCTATCAACAGAATTGCAACAGAATTACGAAACAGACGACGCATCCTGTAAGCAATCGCGAGTACGGCAGATTGTGCTACCAGGGTACAGACACCTCCAGACCTATTCCAACCTAAAAAATAAACAAAAAAGAACTGGAAGAATAGTAGGTCATATTACCCTGGATGGACCACCAGATCCAATGCGGTGTCTCATCTAAAAATATTACACAGGTCACGGAGTGCGGGTAGTAGGCGTGATGAACCTATAACGGATTTACCACCTAATCCAACGCGGCGAGTCATCCACACACATAAGCCATAAATTCTTCGCTGGAAAAATATAAGACCGGTCGTAAAGATGTCCCCTATTCGAACACTATCGAAGGAGAAACATGCAAAAGAACCATAACGGAGTTAAGGGTGGGCACGTAAAACGTGCGTAACTTAGCACAGGACTGGCAATTAGAAGTGCTAACGAGGGAGGCAGACAAGTATAAATTAGATATAGTAGCTATGCAGGAGGTTTGGCGATGAGAAGACCAGAAGGAAAAGCATATCAATAGATACACACTTTTCTACAGCGGATTGGAAAATGCAGGGCAGATAGGGACGGCCTTCTTCGTAAGTAATAAAGTAATGCGCGTGGAATTTAATTTTGAACTCATTAATGATCGCATAGGGTTCCTAACCCTCAAATGTCGATGGCACAAATACGTATTTTTATTTATTAATGTCCATTGCTCAACGGAGGATACGGACTGTACAATCAAAGATGTACTCTACATAAACCTAGAGCAGATGTTTGATAGATTTTCAACCAATGACGCAAAAATATAGCTAGGAAATTTGAACGTGAAAATTGGAAGAAGGAACATTTTAGACCAACCATAGAAAAAGAAAGTTTACATGACGTGAGTAACGATAATGGAGTGAGATTAATTAATTTTGACGTGTCTAAGAATCTTATAGTTATACTTCAGGAGGTTCGAGTGCCAAAATTAAAATGAAATTAAGAGCTAAAAAAATTGTACTTCTCAACAAAAATGGTAAATAGACATTACTAAAATTTTAAGTCACTTAGAAAGCTCGTTAACGAAAAAAAAATTTTGAAATTCTTATTCGGTTTATGTGAATATATGAACTGTCTGTTAACTGCCATATCATTTCTAAGAAATGCTTACACTGCTTGACATTTTTATAGCGACTATAGGTAACGATTCTTTATTTTGTAAAAAAAGTTTTGTAAGTAAAGTTTTTCATGAAAATTTTGCTTCTTCATAGAGGAAAAAAAAGTTTTGCTAAAATCATGTTAGAAACATGTTTTGAGATACTGGTAATCAAAATCCATTATTTTTAGAAAATGTCTGTATGGATGTGTATGCGTGTGTGTGTGTGCGTGTATGTGCGTGTATGTACGTGTGTGTGCGTGTGTGTGTATGTGTGTGTGTGTGTGAGTGTGTATATATGTATGGATGTAGATCAACTTTACTTTGAATATACACGGTGAAAGTTATTGTTTCGGGGCTTATTATTTTGGTTTCCTTTACAGACGGCAGTTCAAAGATTTTTCTTTTGCGTTTCGATGCATTTATAAACGGTTATATCTCAGAAATTCAGTGAGTCTACGTATTAACATCTGATTACAGTTAATTTAAATATTTAAATAATTTTGATAAATTGCGTACAGAGAAAAAATTGTTGTGATAAGGATTATTAAGATAACCTATCGTTCTGTAATTTTAGTAACATATTATATTTTGTCAAACAATCAATGATAAAAAGCCACACTCTTATTGAGGTATTATTTAGAAAGAGATATAACAATTTAAAATTAACTTTTTAGATCAAAGAATTTCATATTGGAAGAACATAATTTAGTTTGAGGAAGCTAAGTGCTAATGAATTGGTAGCGGTTTATTTTTGTTATGCGCATAAAAATACATTTCTTCTTCTTTACACTGCCATATCTTTACAAAAACTTCCTAAATTATTTGAAACTTTTACAGTGAGCTTAAAAACATTTCTTTCTATAGTCAATATATTCAAATTTTACTCTCCATTTCTACAAAAAAAAATCTTTTTTTATATTAATAATAAGTTAAAAAATTATTTCTTTTCTGATAAATATGTTTGCAGTACTTCTGGTAGTACAACATACCATGATTATATTAAAGATCAGACATTAATCAGCTATTTACTGTAATAGTACATTATGTAACAAGGGCAAAAGGTCGAATATTTTTCCGAGCGAGCGTAGCGAAGCGAGTTACATATAGTACTTTATGCCCATCTCAACTGTGGCCACTTTTTCACATGGAAACGGGACTAATGGACTATTAAAAGACAATATTGTTAAAAGACAATCGAAAATCAGGGTTACTGATAGAGGTTGATAAAATAAAGGAATTTGGACTAGTTTCTAGTGAAATCAATTTTTACCCGCAAATGTGGGAAAAAAGTCATTTGCGGAAAAAAGTTACTTTTTGCTAATCATTTTTGCGGGCAAAAAGTGTAATTTTGGTCTCGCTTTTCAGGGAAAACAGTGGCCATTTTCGTTCAGATGGGCATAAAAGTTATATTTTGTCAGACCAAGCCGCTCGAACATCCTTAAATAGACACAAAGTAACCTGGAGAAGTCCCGGTAGACACACACTTAACCAAATCGATCACGTTTTAATTGACCAAAGGCGGCAAGCTGACGTTCTTGAGGTCCTTACGTACCGTGGAGTAGATTACTATTCTGATCGTTTCCTTGTTATAGCCAAATTTGGGCCCGTTTACGAGTGTTAACAAAAATAAAAATAAAACATGTCAGACAGAGGAATTTAATTTCAAAAAGTTAAATGATCCTCTAATTAAAACTAGATTTAGGGAGGAGCTTTCAAGTAAACTAGATGCACCGGATAGCAATAGGTTAGACGACCCGGAGGAAGGGAATGACATCGAAAGTACTTAGGAAAATATCAAAAGTTCTATAAGACAAGCTGCTACTACGGTGTTGGGTCAGGGGATAAAGAACAAACAGAAACCGTGGTTTGACGATGAATGCGAGAAGTAGAATAAAAATTATCGTAATATAAGGGGACAAGCCAAACCAATTTTCTGAAATAAAAAACGAAAGTGGGAAAATAATAAAGTCTCAACCATACAAGAAAACAGTAATAGAAATAATATTCGGGAAATGTATACAGGTTGTTACGAATAGAATGACAGCGATTTGTGTGAGCGCGATTGTCGGCGGAGGAAGCACGGAAAGAGCGAGAAAGTAAATAAGGATTGAATGCTGGTACACGCATTAGCATTTAAAGGTTGATATACACGTACAGCTTCGTTGGCCGAGTTCCTTGTGCACGAAGATGCTTAGGCGACTTCGTGGCCCTGAAGCCCCCAGCTAGGGGCGATTTATCACCCTGAGGCTGTTATGGTCTCAAAGGGAGTTCGCCTCCATGGTACTGAAGGTCCCACATGCACAGGGAAACTGAAAGGTTGATCTGTGGCCGTCAGGATAAGAGGCGAAGCCACGAAGGCCCATGATATGCTTTAAAATGCATTTGTAATACGCACGTAACACGCTCGAGCTCCTCCGTGCTACCTCGGCTGTCGTCGGCTATTATACTAGGCGTCAATTGTATAGTGGGGGCTTGCGGCCCGATAAGCATGAGAAGCAGCTGCACTCGTACGTGGATTAGGTCAGATACGCACTGACCCTCATGGGAGGTCAACCAAAAGCTACAACGCTACAGGTGTACAGACAAAAAATCGTCACCGAATAAACTACCACTTTTACCTCAATATTGTTTTGAATCAATCAAATAAAGCCTCATCATTATCACAAACACAGGTATAAATTTAGTAAGGAAAGGATCCGAAAGTAAAACTAACTTTCTAAGAGCCGAATATGGGAACCTTATAACGAACACAGATGGGGTACTAAGTACGTGGAAAAACTATTTAAACGAGTTTCTAAACGTATGCGAACAACAAATCGCTTTAGACTATAACAGAATTCACACTGCTGAATCACACATTGAGAAACCTAGCCTGTATGAGGTCTATAAGGCAATCAATAAGTTAAAAAATAATAGAACCCCAGGAGTAGACTATTTACGGCCCGAACTATCTAAAGAGGGCGGAGGGAACCAAGAAAAATAATTCATAATTTCACTTGTGCCATTTGGAGGAAAGAAACAATGCGCAAAGAATGGAGAGAGTTAATCATAGTCCCAATATACAAGAACGAAAATAAAACAAACTGTAATAATTATAAAGGCATTTCTGTTATCTGTATATGTTACAAAATTCTCTATAATGTACTACTAGATTCACACCGCTCGCGGAGAAAATCCTCGGGGACTATCAGTGTGGATTTCGACGAAACAGATCATCAAGCGACCAGATGTTCACAGTTAGGTAGCTTCTTGAAAATAAATGGGAACACGGGGAAACGATACATCAATTATTTATTGATTTTAAGAAAGCGTATGACTCAATGATAAGATGTAAAATGTCCCACGTCTTAGTACTACTATGGGTACCGAAGAAGTTAGTCAATTTAATCAGAATGTGTCTAGATAACAGTCGGGTAGTTCCGTCAGGTAGGAGCCTATCACAGCCATTTGAAATTAACAACGGACTAAAACAGGGATATGCACTATCAACCCTTTTATATAATTTAGTTTTAGAATAAATTGGCCAGGGCGGTAGAAGAAAGCAATGACGGAATTGTAATAAACTGCTCCCTAACGCAATTGTTAGCGTACACAGATGCCATAGACATTCTAGGAAAAAACAGAGAAACTGTAATAAAAAACGTAGAAATACTAATAAATACAGCTAAAGAAATAGGCCTAGAAATAAGTGAAGAGAAAACTCAGTACATAGTCACTAGAAGAGTTGAGCCTGAGATTCATGATACCGACTTGAAAGATTCGGGCAAAACATTCAAAAAAGTAGACGAGTTTAAATACCTTACGCAGGATTATAGACCACAAAAATGGAATTCATAAAGAAATCAAGATGAAACTGCATTCGGGAAATACATGCCTCTATTCAGTAAATAACTTAAATTAACTAAAATTACGACCATTACTATGAAAGACTAAATTAGCAATATATAGAAAAATCAGAATGAAGAGATAATCAGAGTGATTAAATCTTGAATACTAGGATGGACTGGGCATGTAGCTAAGATGGGACAGAGCAACACTTAGAGTTCTTGTTTGGAAGTCAACAGGCGCAAGACTCCCAAGTAGACCGAGACTAAGGTGGAAGGACAATATTAAAATTGACCTACAAGAAATAGGATGTTATGAGGAGGATTGGATACAACTCGCAAACAATAGAGAAAGATGACGTGACTGCGTGGACAAGACTATGGATTACACAGCTTCGGATAGCTAGTCCCAGTAAGTTGTTATGATAGCAATGGTGATGATGCAAGTATGTCTACAGCCGACATAAAGACTATGTAATAGCTGTGGCCCCGAAGGCACTGTTACTGCTTATCATTACTTGGCCTCTATAATAATAACAATAATAATAATAATAATATAGATTATATATAACTATATATGGAAATTATATTTAACTATGTATGATTATATTTTAAATATTTTATGTATTATATATAAATATTTTTTACCCCGGAAGTACTAAGGTTTAGAGTACTAAACTATTAGAGAGTATAGATATAATTTAATTAATTGTGTTGGTACAACAAATATTTATTATAATTGCATGGAAATAGTTGCAGCACCCAAGACCTTAATTTTCCAAATCAATCTAGTTTAGCAAAAAAATTTTATTACTAATTAATTTAGCTTGCAACACAAATAGAAAAATTCTTTCAGAGAGATATTAAATCCGATTGTTCTGAACAAAATTTCCATTTTATAAAGGAAAACATGATTAATAATTAATAATGTTACAAGTGTTATTATGAAATGTATATTATTTAGTTGTTTTACATTTAATAAAATTATATTAGATTATAGTTGTTATTCAATAAAAGACTGAAAGCACCATTATTTTATAATTTACAAATATTAAAAACTGATCTTAAAGAAGATATATTTCTGTAATACATACTTCGAAAAGCTCAATTCAAATGTTCATTTTATTTGAAACATTTACTTGGGTATCGTATTATTGATTTTTACAGAGTAATTGACGTTGCATTGGATAGAAACATTTCTTGTGATAAATATTCTAACTTCTTAAACGTTGTTTTTTTTCCACTTCCGAAGGAAAATAAAATCCAAAGATTTGAGGACGGCGAGCTTTCCATCGATTGCGGCCTGAAAGCAGTTCCACGGACTGATTCCAAAAATTTTCACTTTTGTTCCCGTTTTTCTTCTGCATGAATGCAAGAGAGATAGTCGATAATGTCGGTACACGAGGATAGTAAATTATTGGCTAGACCAACTGACGCCGCAACGACGACGACGCCGACGACTTTTTCATCGCCGTAGGCGGTCGCGCATGCTCTTCCTGTTTCTTCCATTTTTTATGTTCACTATGCTATCCTTGCGATTCACTGGGAGCTTTATCGGCTGCTCTTCTTACCCTTGAAATTTTTATACGAGTTACTTGCTCGCTGGTTTCGCTTCAGAATAAAATTATGGGACTTGGAAAATAATGGAAAAAGCTGAATATATAAGAAACTTTTTTATCATTTTTTTTCCTCTTATTTATTTTCAACGCTTCATTTAAAGATAAGAAACACGGAATAAAAGAAAATAATTTTAACTATCCATATATAATTTTTTGAGCTCTAAAATTATATGGATTACCTGGTCATTGATGGCAGTTTTATTTTTTATTAAACTGTTAAAACGAAATTTTTAATCTAATATTGCTGAAAAATATACTTTAACTATTTAGATAACTATATAAAAAACCGCTGCCAAATCATTGGCATTTAGATTCCTCAAACTAAATTAGTTGTTATAATATAAAATTATTTCTTGTAATAAATTAATTTTAAATTGCTATTTCTAATTCTAATTAATAGCTCAAAAAAAGTATGCTTTTTTATCATTGATGGTTTCACAAAAGATATTTTCTTACTAAAATTACAGAACGATATGTAATAATCCTTATTATAGCAATTTTTTCTCTGTACGTAATTTATTAAAATTATTTAAATATTTAAATTAAATGTAATTAAATGTTGGTACGTAGATTCACTGAAATCCTAATCATCTAAAATTTCGTGAACCATTGGCCATCATAGATTTCCGAGATACGTATGACCGTTTAAATTATATATGACTTTTGTCGTGTATAACAAAAGAAGGGAAAAAGCCATAAGCATATAATGATTTTAATCATTATATTATTATTATCAAGGCCAAGTAGTAATGATAAACAGCAGCAGTGTCTACAGGGTAACAGCCATTACATAGTCCTTATGCCTGCTGTAGACGTTGCATCATCACCATAGCTATCATAAATAATTGTTGGGAATAGCTACCCGTAGCTGTGAAGTCCATAGCCTTGTTCACACAGTCATGCCATCTTTCTCTATTGTTTGCGAGTTGCATCCAATCCTCCTCATAACATCCTATTTCTCGTGGGACAATTTTAATATCCCTCCAACCTACGTCTCGGTCTACCTGGGGGTCTTGCGCCTATCGAATTCCCTACAAGAACTCTAAATGCTGCTATTTCATTCCCCATCCTAGCTACGTATCCAGCCCATTCTAGTCTTCGAGATTTAATCACTCTCGTAATGATTGGCTTCCCATATAACTCGTGTAATTCTTAGTTGTGTAAAATTCTCCATTCTCCATCATTTATTTTGTTCCTAAATATATTTTTAATGACTCTATTCTCGAACACTCTAAATCTATTTTCTTTCTCTTTGGTTAACGCTCACGTTTCGCATCCATATAGAAGTACTGGCATTATGATTTTTCTATATATTGCTAATTTAGTCTTTCGTAGTAATAGTCGTGATTTTAGTTAATTTAAGTTATTTACTGAATAGAGGCATGCATTTCTCGAATGCAGTCTCTTCTTGATTTATTTGTGAGTCTCATTTTTGTAGTCTACTATCGTGCCAAGGTATTTAAACTCGTCTACTTTTTTGAAAGTATTGCTCGAGACTTTCAAGTCGGTATCAGCAATCTCAAACCCTGCTCTGCTGATGACTATGTACTGAGTTTTCTCTTCACTTATTTCTAGGCCTATTTCTTCAGCTGTTTCTATTATAGTATTTCTACGTTTTTTATTACGGTTTTTCTGTTTTTTCCTATAATGTCTATGCCATCTGTCTATGTTAACAATTTCATTAGGGAGCCATTTATCACAATTCCTACCAACTGTTACGGACAGGATAGTTGCCGTGCGTAGGTATTTAGAGATCGTAGTTCATGTTATTTATACAGAGCAATTAAGCTCCGTGGTTCTTCGGTGATTGGAGTGGTGGAGAAATAAAGTACAAGGCGAGGAGTTCAGGACAATTCGTTTATTGATGTATTAGAGAAAGAGGTGTGTGTTGGTCCTCAGCTCTGGCCAAACTGGCGGAAGATGCGCTCGCAGTGCGCTGCAAAGACGGTGCGCGAAAAGGAGCGTGCAGCGTCAGCATTGCAGTCGCGCTTATCCGCAGGACACCTGTGTCCAACGGTACGGACGATCGCTTGCGTACGTGACACGTTCGTGGATCGCACGTCGTCGCCTCGACGACACAAACTGCATGTATCTGTATCCCATTTTACATGTATTTTTAATGGAGCACATAGAAAAATTGAAAATTCAAAAATCGAAATATTAAAGTACAAAATCAAGGTTAAAAATTAAAACCCAAAAATAAAAATTAAAATCCAAAATTAAAATTAAAACTAAATGTAAGTTTTAGAGATTATCTTCGAGAATAGTGTAAATCAAATTTTAGAGTAACAATCCAAAATTTAAAATTGAAAAATATAAGATTGAGTTTAAAATTTAGAATTCAAAAATAAAATTTGAAACTTTAGTTGTTATCTTTGACAAAGTTTGTCTAAAAGGATCGCTAGCGATATGTGTATTACGAGTATATGTGTACTGTTGTCTCATGTCTTCTTGAGTGTATACAAATAAGTGTGTTTCTCTCTCTCTTCCTTTTAAACTTACATCGAAGGTTATTCTATAAGTATGTTGCTCACACTTGAAGTGAGACATTTTCATTAGTAAAATTTAATTACTTAACTTGAATCATAAAAGATAATTTGAGTAAAACAACGTAGATACTGCTCTAAAACTATTGTTCACATATGAGGTGAGATATTTTAATTAAATATATGATTAAAATTACAAAACTGATTATGTAATATAATGGAAGGACTATTATTATCACATGTATTGGCATTTCATATTATATCAGATTCGAACTAAAAGAATTGATTATACAATACAAAGCAAAGATTATTTGTACACATGTGTGATTGAGATTCTTGCGATCTTTCCTCGCGACTTGCTGCCGCTGCTAAGCTGGCTGGAGGCGGGGGAGATTTCCTCAGTCTATCCTCGCAACTCACTGTTGCTGCGGAGCCGGCAATAGCGCATTCCTATGCTGCATATCGTGGCTTATCGGTTATGATACTCTCGGTGCAAAGCCCAACTCTTCCATTGCTATAAAGTGGACTCTTGCTGACTCTGTGGACCTTTCAACCGGACGTAATCTCGACATCTAAAATGTCTCCGTACGTACTGCAGCTGGCTGGGCTGGTCTCGCTGCTTCTGTAACTTTTCTACACCGGGTGAAATATCCGGTTCCCCCAGAAAAAATATACACACCTATCGCCAATATCATTATGACTGAGCTGACTCTGTCGTCCAGTGACCTATATTCAGACAGGGCCTTTGCTTTTTGTATGATTTCCCTACAATTCGTTCCTGGCTTGAGCGCTTCGATATAGACGCCAAGTAGGTTCTTTGCCTACCTTTCAATGTCCTCATTAATTACTTTGTCCACGAAATATGAAAAATTTCGGATATTAGAAAAGTTATTAAAAATCGCGCGTACATCTAAATTTATCTTTGCGAATGCTATCTCCGACGATAGCATTCTAAATTCCCGTGAAGCCGAGATCCTCGCATTGTTGGTGTGTGCTGTGCATCCCGGTTTCAATCTTAGTATACCTATACCGTCTATTTCAAGCGTGTTTTGTACCGCCCTGTGGCAATGTACAAAAATAATCTCCGGACCAGAAGTCTCAAAGATCCACGTATTAGCCTCGTGTAATCTTACCCAATATGTGTCGTTCAACTGCGTAATCTTTATATCACAATCGGCTATATTTAATGGTCTGTAACTGATTGAAAATTTAATTTCGCAAGCGGCACTTCCTTTAAATTCGCGAACAGATTCTGTGTTCTTATGTATAAATAAACTATCTAGAATTTTGCATTTATTTAGTCTCTCGGCCGACGTCGAAATGTATGTTCTGCCGTCGGTACTTATCGCGAAATAATGCGATTCCAGTCAAATATAAGCGAAGGTATTTGTACTATTTACTTTTTCCTGCCTAATTGGAATTGCAGATGCTTTGTGCAGAATGAAGTTCTGCAAGTCCAACAAGGGTATGCATAAGTGGTATATTAACTGAAAATTTTAGAAAAATATAGAAAAGTCCGAAATCTTAACAATCTTTAAAATTGAATTAGGCGTGTCCGTCTCCGGGAATCGTGCGTCGATGACCGTGTCCCTAACAAGCATCACCGAATTTTCTATCACGCTGGGTGGCATAAAACGCGGATGTATGATGCCTTGCGAAGCAAAAATGATTAAATCAGTAATAATTTCCGTCTCTAGCTTGTACTGTAGAATGCCTTCATTCAGCAGTTCAACAGCCGAGCTTAACATAACTATCTGCTTATTGTAGTCTTGCAGCTCTGAAATGTTGCTGATAAGAATTTCCAAATTTGATATTTTCCCGTCTGTAATATCAAATTGTGTTTTCGTTAGCTCCGTTAAATTATCTAGCAATTTAGCTGCTTGTCGTGTATCGTTTGACATATTATTTATTAAATTTTGTAACTTGATTTCAGCATTTTCATTGAGTGTATCGAAAAGAAAACGGTTTATTCTACCTATGACTGGAAGTATCGACCTGCGCGCTCGCGTTTCAGCTGTTGCTTTACGTTCCGAAATCAAATCTATAATCCTTCCCGTTTGCTTTAGAGCGTCCTGTATCTGATTGAACACATTATCTAAAACCTCCTTGTGCAGGCATCCTTCCAATACGTTCGCACATTGATCAGATACGTCCTTCCATACTCTCGTTAATTTTTCGCTGGTTAGAAAATATGGTGCTAAGTTCACCTTTTGTATTATCTTCTAGTATGTACTGGACGTCGCTAACGGGGCTATTTTTTCGGAAAATAAATCCGGATTATCAGCCAATTTTTCAACCAACGTTGCCGGCTCTGCTTGGCCATGCCTTGCAAGCCTGCAACAAAATGTCAAAAAAGAGGGCTCAATAATGATTTAAGTCTAAATTAAACTTTATAGTTGAAATTGACAGTTTTGAATATTTTGGAAATTTAATATTTTAAAACTGTGTTTGAAAATAAGAAAGTTTGTTTCATTTCAAAATTTTAATGTTTTTTTTAAATATTACTGTCTGAAACTACAAAAGAATTTTGAATTAACGATGTCCTTGACAATTTTAAATATTCTAAAACTGTGTTTGAAAATAAGAAAATTTGTTACATTTAAAATTTGAATATTTAAAAAAAATTGTTCTGTCTAAAACTACAAAAGAGTTTTGAATTAATGATGGCCTTAATAATTTTAAATATTCTAAAACTATGTTTGAAAATAAGAAAATTTGTTTCATTTAAAATTTGAATATTTTAAAGAAATTGTACTGTCTAAAACTACACGAGAGTTTTGGATTAATCGATGGCTTTACCCAGTTTAAATATTTTAAAACTGTTTTGAATTTATGAAAATAATTTCTTGTGAAATGCTTGGCTCGCATCTGCAGATGGAAATCTGTTTTCATCTATACATCATAATTTTATTTGATTTTATGCGTTTACTCGGTAGTATGCATTCACGCGGGCAGGCGCCGAGCTACGATTCTCTATTCCTGTTTTGGAAATAATCGGACTTAAATTTACGACCACAATTTGGACTTCGAGGATTAAAGTAATTTTAATTCCTGGCGTATTAGAATACAATAAAGTGCACGTGCACTATAGTCGAGCAAGCGAGTCGGTTACAGAGGCCGCGGAACAGTCCTTATCGCGCGCGATGTCAGCTTCCTTCGCGAGATCTTTTGCCTTAGCCCTTTGTGCGGCTGTCATGCAGCGACTAATCGGCTGCTAATGCATAGTGCGCTTGCGGCGTTGTATGAGCAGGGCCGCATCTCATCGTAACTACGAATCGTTCGAGGGCATTCTGACATATTGGAGCGCCGTGTGAACGCGCCACTACGTAATGCAGAGCTCCGCAGGGGATGAAGAGTTGCAGTGTCAGTAGTGCCATAATGTAAGTAGCAAGCTACAAATAATTTTCTAATTTCTCGCTATTCATGTTAGCAATTTCTATGATTTTCGTATACTTCCTAACTTATCTCCTTATTTATTCTTGCAGGTATCTTCATGCACTACTCGGAGAGTTTTGCGTACGAGCGGGACTGGGGTGTATGTCCTCCGCGATCTGGCGGGCGCTTCTATATATTCACGAGCGAGAAAGTTCGAAATGATTCTTAAAATGGTTTCACCCATACTTAGATTCATTACTTGGGCCCTTCTTATTATTACTAATTGCCTTCATTCCTTTTTCTTTGCAGTTGGGATACAGGATTGTCGTCGGCTCGCGCTACTACTATCCTGTACTTGCCCCGCTGATTATGCTCCCAACCCGTCCTGTGATTGCGGTGGCTTTGACAGTTCATTCTTTTGATTCGGCAGATTTGTTCCGCCTCGCTTGCCCTGGCGGCAAGGTAAGTCATGCATCGCTTTTGTACCTCTCTTTTTTTTTGTAAAAATAATTTTACTATGCTGTTTTATTAATCATGCTGCATTTTTATTTGTCTAGCCATTTGCGGTACTGGTTTATTCTGTGCCTAGGCTGTGGATGTCACGGCCAATTTTTGTTGGCTGTGATCAGATGTCGCATCAACGAGCTCAACTTCGACGATTAATCTAGTGCAGTGATTGAAGTGCCATTCTACAGTGATTGTGACGTGTCTTTGTTAAATTGTATGGCCTAATAAGATGTGAAATGCTATTACTAAATTGCATAGCTTAATGAAAATGTGAAGTGTCGCTATTACTCTTTTCTTTTGTATTGCGTTTGCAGCCAACAGCTGATCGTAAGTTTGATTATATAAAAGTTTTCAAACAAATTATTTACATAATGATTTATGCGTGTTGAAATTCCCTGCTCCTAACCTTTAAATTAGCTAATTTGGTTAGCATGTTAATATAACTGGCCTATAGTAACCTTCACATTTCCTTTTCAAATTTCAATTTCGCATTTCGTAAAATTTTTTTTGCTTCGATATACCATTGCAATTATGTTTGTTTTTGGTGTAAAATTTTGTCAAGTAATTCCGTTTTTTTTTTGTTTTCATCCTTGAAACTATATTTGGTTGGGCACGAGTCTTAGGCCAAGTAATTCCTACTATTTGCTCTATTTTACGTTCGTGTTTGCTCTTTTTGTTTTATACGCTTCCTTAGTCTGAATCGAAATAGCGACATAATTTTCTCTCTGCTAACATGTAAATATGCGACTGTTGTGCGGCATGAAGCACGGCATACGCGGTCTGCGTTATGTTATGATATTGACATTGGTGAGCGCGCGGTTCTGACGGATCAACCCACTCGCTGCGTGTACTTTTGTTTGCTCCGCAAGTCACTCCTGACCTTTGGCAGCTTGGTGCTCTGGAGATTCATAAGTTTCAGAAATTCTTAACAATTCCTGAAAATATTAGTTGGATTTACGATGTATTCGATTACTGACTATTTTGATTATTGACTCTTTGACTCTTTGATTTGTTTTTAATTATTATACTTAAGTTAGTTGTCTTAAATAAGCTAACTTTTTGAAGTGTTATCGTACGAAATTAAATATTTAAAATGAATTGAGTTTCAAAAGAAAAGAGCAAGTGAAAATGCAGTCACTTGGCCTAAAAAATCATTTCAAAAGCATTGACTGCGTTTTCACTTGCTCTTTTCTTTTGAAACTCAATTCATTTTAAATATTTAATTTCGTACGATAAAACTTCATGATAATACTGTTTTGATATGAACATGGGGCAAGGTGAGTTGACCTTTTCTGTGTATTTTGAAAATCTAATAACTTTCCAACGGTTAGCCATTTGATAGATTACAACTTTTTAGAAGTCGTAAATAAATTTTACTTTGGCCAAGTGATACTATTCTCACTTGTTTTTTTTTTTTATATTCAACTGGTTTCCACTGTTTAATTTTGTGTGATATTAATTCACAATAATGAAATTTTGCGATAAGCATGGGGCAAAATGAGTTGTACTCCCTGATTTGAGATTATTTTTCAATAGCTGCTTATCAAAAAGCTTACAATTTTTGATGATTTATAGTGAGTTTGGGGCCAGATAATTGTATTTCTTACTTGTCTTATTTTCCGAAACTCAATTTGATATTTAATTTCGTATGTTAGCGATTCATAACAATAGTATTTTGATACGAGCACGGGGTAATATGAGTTGGATTTTGCACATTTATTTTAGAATTTAAATAACTTTCCAATGGTTAATAGTTTGATATTTTACAAATTTTTAACGTTTTAAAATGAGTATTTGAGCCAAGCTATGTTATTTCTACTTATTTTTGAAACTCAATTAGGACAATAATTTCTAAAATTTGCTTGTCAGCACTTTAGGTGCGTAAATGTATCTGTCTTGAAAGTGACGTTACATATCGAGTCTTATTCTGTATTTTGTGTCAAAAATAAGGTAAATCCCATTGTGACATCTTTAAAGTATTATTTGATTTATATGCTTAAAATATTGACTAGGTATAACGTTTATGCCTGCAATCCCTTTTGCATGTAGCTTGGGTATTCGTCTTGGTTTGGTTGTATGATAAGAATGTATCACAAGTATTGAGGCAACTTGTGCGATTCCCGAATTATCGTGTAACGATACGTTCGTGTGATCGCAAAAGAAAATCAAAATAAAGAAAAGGGCTGTAGTTATCCTTTAATTTGCTTCATGTATTACTTGTTCAGTTCAGTTGAGGTGGGTCTTTGACAGCCGATGCCCTTTTCAACTTGTCAAGGTTGACCACTTTGATGACGTCACCATTTTTCAGTTTGGATTTTTTGAGATGATAATCTATACCGATTATCTCATAAGGGCCTTAGTAATCTTTATCATATTTGCCTTTTTGAGGCTCTATCAACCTATAAACAATCTCTCCCTCTCGAAAATGCACTATATTAAGGTTTCGGTCGTAGTAGTATTTTGACTTGTATTTGGCCTGTACTAAATTTAGTGCAGCTTGGGTTTGCATCGTCGAAAGATTGTTTATGAGATCCACTATATAATCTCCATATGTCAAAACTTGCTCTCTAGGGGGAAAGCTAGATGGTGTTCGAGCTTTCTGTTCAAACACTAACTCATATGGTGTGTATTCTGAAGAGTCATGACGCGTGAAATTATAGGCATGCTGACAAATCGGCACCCACTTGCTCCAGTCACTTACGCTCTCCGTATATTTCTTTAAATATTCAGTTAATGTACAGTGCATACCCTCAATGCCACCATTCGATTGAGGGTGATAGGCCATAATACAATACTTATCAATTCTAAAGATATCTGCAAAACCCTTCAGAATTTTGTTTAAAAAGTGCGTACCTTGGTCCGAGAGCAACGCCGCGCCGCTGGTAGGCCAAAATAATATATGATCTTTTCGGTAAAAGCTCGAACGACCTCCATTGCCGTCGCATTTTTCACTGGCACAAGAACCATGCTAGAATCTTCAAGAATCCATGCTAAGCTTCTGAAAGGGCCTGGATGGTGTTTCTGTGATAGCAAGGGGAAGTCTTGTTTTGATGCTCACAAGTTTGTTAGTTTCGCATTCTACAGCCCAAAACAAATTGTCGCACGTCATGACGCATATTGCGCCAGTAATAATCTGTCGCAATTTTGCTGTACGTTTTATTTATTCCTCTATGCGCTCCCATGACCGCCTCGTGGAATTCTTTGAGTATCTTATATCGGTACTCTACTGGGGGAATCGGTAAATTATTTAGATATAACACTGCAACAATAAATGATCGTTCGACTATTATGTCGAAGAGATCGACAAAGGTTGTCCGTTCTGGCAGGATAAGAATGGCCAGATCTCTTATCACTCCAAAGGTAGTAATGTTATTGGCACGCATGTGCCTTTTCAGTTTCTTTATGCAGTCTGATAAGACTGATTTTAAAGGTTTTTTATCTAAATAATTTTTTGCAAAAAGACAAATTATATCTATATCCTTGCATTTTGTAGCGTATATATCACCTGGCTTGTATTTAGATTTTGTGACATCAGATCCCTTTATGTACTACCGCTCGATCACGGCTTCTTGAATTTCAGTATTAAGGAAACCATCTGTTGTTAATAAACAAACAATCTGTTCCTTATAGTGAAAGGGGTGCTCCTTGATTAGTTTAATTCGAGCCAATGGTGGCGGAGTTTGTCCATCAGGGAGAGCCAAGGTGGCTTTTCTCGCGGTGGCCTGGCATTCATGACGAGGCATCTATCAAATGCACTCGTACGTGCTCAAGCTCTAATCTGCCTGTCTCACATACGTGCCTTCTCTACTTCAGTCCGCGCGTTGACCGAGCAAGCCATGCTGACGTAACATTGAGATAAGCTGCTCTTGTTCTTGCCAGACTGCCAGCATCCACTAGCCTCGTCGCGCGGCGGCGAGCTATCATCTAATTTCCCGTCCATTAGCGGCTTTTCGCTTTCCTTTACGCTCAATTTTTTGTTTCCGTTTTCTGGCTTGCTGCTTGCGTCATCATCTTTTCCTTGACCTGAATTTTGGGTATAATTCTCATCGAAAATAGACCCCTCCCACATGTAAGGCGTATAATGTCGACCTTCTAAATGCAGGTGGATGTAATTTTCTGTCGTATTTATAATTATGTGACAGAAGTCCACCGCTCCTATTTCCAAGTGGTAATGAATACATATATTTTGCTGAAACTCTTGCGCAAAAATATATGCACAGTTCACGCTTCCATACTTTGCCCTTGAAGATAAAATTTCTCTTGTTCCTTCCGTGTCTCCGTACGTCGGAAAAGCCGGAGATTGAAGTAGTTGTTTGCGCAGTTCTATCGCCGTTATATTTAATTTAAACAATTTAATAAACGAGAGGATTTCAGGTCCTCCATTTTTATCTCAATTCGATCGACATTACAAGGGACATACTGAAAACAGTCTATCCTTCCTTGCTCGTAGGGATCAATGTCGGGGAAGTCATAATTAGCTTGAGTGTTCCCGCTATTCGACCGGTCCTTGACGTTTCAATTTTCTCATTATCTCCAGTTAAATCTATTAACGGGATATTTTCTTGAGACTGTCGCTTTGACAGATCAATTGTGGATATATCCATTGGTTTCTCGCATTGTTTTAAAAAGCCACTGACTGTAGACAGCTCTCGCTCAATTACAGCCGTTTCTACATTTCGCTTGCGTGCAATATGATCAAAATCTGGCGTAGTGTTAAGTTCGGCTTCTGCCTCCCATAAGTTGATCTGCATTGCATTCCGGACCAAGACTTCGCGCTCAACTATATCGACGATTAACCGAGTGCGTAGCTTGGCTGCTAAATCGTGCAATTCTAATGTCGGCGGCGACTGCTGTTCACTATAGCTTCGCTGTGACTGCGAGCGGAACGGCGTTTTGACTGCCAGCTCGGGTGTCATTGCACTCGCTGCCAGCTGAGCTGCCGGCGGAGCTTCGATTACCTGTGCTTGTTGCACTGACTCGGGCTGCAGTGCGACGATTTCCAGCGGCTATAAATTTTGACCCTAGGGCTCTTCATTTTTCAGTGTGTACTGAAACTTCGGGTGCGGCCTATTTAATGACGATATTTAAGTGGCTCTCCATTTTCGCCCTGCATATTGAGCAGATTAGCTAACGCCGTGGTTGGCATACTGGTTACTTTTACGCCCTTTTTCAGCCGTTTCACCTGACGCAGGTGGACCAACCTTTCAGCCTTTCTCGTTTTATTCAGAATTGGGTCGTCAACGTCGGCCACAGACAGCGGCTTGTAAGGTTGATGCCGATCAGACTTGTTTTTCCGTTTTAATATTCTTTTCTTCTTGTCTGTCAACCATGGATTGTTTGTGATGCCTTCTTCAAGGGACTCGTCTGAGTCAGGAATTTTAGTGACTTCTCGTTTTTCTTTATCTCTTTGGTTTCTAAGGACTACAGGACCTTGCTCGAGCAGCTGCTCTTCCATCTGCATTTTTTCAGCTGCAATAGATTCGTGCAGTGCCGCTTGGATGCAGGCGTTTTCCTCACTGCTTAACTGGAATTTTCCGTCTTCTAAAATTATAAATGCTGGCGCGGAATGTGGTGTCTGTGTAATCTCACAAATAAATATCATCGTTGCCTACTTGTTGCGTAAGCCAGACTATATTTATTTGTTTGTCATCTACATAAATATCTTGTTTCACTTGACATAAGTAGAAACTGTCTGGCGTATTGCGCAACGCCAGAAATTCGTTTTTGAAATACAGCGGCTGTTCGTCGGGGCATCCCTTTTTGCGAGGTTGAATAATTTCGGATTTTCCGAGTCTGTTCTGGGTGTTTTCATTTTTTGTCTCGATCTATGCCCTTCTCTTTTATGGCTCATGCTACAAACACTCTGGCTGGAGGTTGGTCCTACATCGCTGTCATCCTACTCCTACTTGTCTGCAAGCTCATAGGGCTCTGCTCTGGGGCGCTCGGGGTCCTTCTAGGCCTCTCATATTACTGGATTGCGCGAGAGCGCATCGACATTGGCATTTTTTACTCCCTTGTTATATACGACGTCGAATTCGTAGCCGCGCAGAGCCGCTTACAGTCTATTAAACCTGAAGTCTGGCTTCTTAGATGTATGAAAATGCTTTAATGCTAAGTCATCTGTGACCACTGTAAATTTCCGGCCATAAAGGTAGTGCCTGAATTGTTCTTTGCCGAATACGACCGCGAGCGACTCATTATCGTATGTGATATATCGCAGCTCGCTGCCTTTTAGTGGTCTTGACGCATAGGCACATACGGCATCTGGTCCAATGGTCCCTTGTGTTAGCACCGCTCCCAACGCAAAATCTGACGAGTGAGTTGTGAGAATAAACGGCTCGGATAGATTGGGTGCAGCTAACACCGGCTCGTTACAGAGTATGCGTTTTAATTTCTTAAAAGCCGACCGTTGCCCATCACCCCATTCGAACTTGACTCCTTTGCATACTAGCTTAGATAAACGCAGCGCTATGTCAGCGAAATTAGGTATAAACTTTCTATAGTATCCCACAAATCCAAGCATTCGTTGGCTCTGGGTATTTCTCCATAGCTTCAAGTTTCTTGGGGTCTGTACGGATTTTACCTCCCCTTATTATGTGACCTAGGAAAAACTGACACTTTTTCGGTTCTATCGTTAAGTATGCATTTATTAGTCTTTGTGCAACTCTTCTGAATCGCACGCCGTGCTCTTAAATATTTTTTGCAAAGACCATGAAGTCGTCCAAATAAATTGCAACTTCTTCGCCTTGCAGCCCAGCCATTGCTAAGGCTATGCACCTAACGAAACTGTTTGTCGCCTCTTTCAGGCTCTATTAAGCATATAATTCTAACCCGCTCACTTAATTCTTTCTCGTCGTCCTCACCGACAAGAAATGTGCCTTTTGCATTTGAAGTTTCGCACTCAATTAGTTCTATCTACGGTGTCGATAGCTTAACTGTTTCATTACCGATGTTGAGACATTCGACAGAAGCAATCCCATTGTGATTCTCGGCTACAAAATTTCCTAACAATATGTCTGGTCCCAAATTTTGCAAGGGGACCCAGCCCACTTTTATATCCATATTAATGACTTTAGCATGCATAATGCAGCGCGATTAAGCCGGAATTTCAAAGCATTCTGCTTACGAGAAAGGAATTGTCATCATATTTAGGATCAAACTTTTACGAGCAGCGTCAACGCGCCCACCGTATTTTTCTATGATGTCCCATCCGACCAGTCTCTCTGTATCAATGGGGAAGCTGTCGGGGACGACGTGCATTTCGCATAAGAGTCCATGCACAATTATTTTTGTTTTACCCAAAGTCCAGCTTATGCCGGGGTGACTCCCACAATTGTAAGAATTTCGTTTCTAGCTATCTTTTTGCTCGCGCTAATGGAGCTGCATTTGATAACAGATACATCTGCTCCCGTGTCTACATGAAAATTGGCTGCTTTGTCAATTAAATCATTGCCTTTTAGAATCACGATTGGTGGTTTGCACCCCGATCCTGCAAACCTAATCGATACTACCCGCGAGGGCTCCCACTTGCCTTGCTCTGGCGAGCTGTGCCGCTCGACGCCTGAGGACTGCACCGAGCGATCCATGAGTTAAAAGGGTTATTTATCAGCCCGCTGATACGCGCTCGGGTAGCGTCTTCCTGCCTCACGTCGCGGTTCCTGTCAAAATAATTATCGTCTCCTCGCTGAACGTTATTCTTGTCTCTTTGATTGTCCCGATAATTGTCGCCATTATACTGATTGGTATTGCGACCATAATTATTATTGTAATTATTGCTATTATAGTTATCATTAAATCGACCTCTATTATTCTTCCATTTGTTCTTGTTATTGTGATTGTTGCCATTTCTGGCCTTGATTCGCCCTGTTTTTATATCCGCTTCTAACTTAAAACAGTTTTTATTCACGTGCCCTTGTTTCTTGCAATATTCGCATTTTAGCGTCTTATAGCACTTCTTTCTGTACTGATCCTCAACGTGCGAGTTAAGGCCGCAGTACCCGCACGTAACTGTCGTCGCAGGAGTTGCGAGCAAGGTGTTTGCTCTCGTTTAAGTCAAAAGTTGCTCGTCAAGAGCTGAGAGCTGCTGAGTCTGCTGAGCCGACGAGGGCTGCGATGCCGCATAGTTTATCTGTGTGGTCATAATCGGTGGCTGCGCTGCTATGTAATTGCATGCCAGTCGAATGCTCTGCTTACATTCGAAATTAATCGCGATCCTTTTGGCGTGATTTAAGCTTTTAGACTGCTCACTGCGCACTTGATGATCTAGTGGGTACGTCAGCCCGAACATAAAGCACTGCAGCGCGTCCGTCGAAAATTGTAATCAGCTGATTTAGTAATTTTTGTGCTCTTAAGCCATAATCGCCCGCTTTCTCGCCCGACCGCTGATTTATTACTTTAATCTGCATTAAGATATCGTTCGCCAAACCGACATTGCTGTACTGCAGTACGAACTCCGCGAGCAACGTCTCTACTGAATCGTAACTCATCACCCGCGCCACGTAACCGTCAGCCGCCCTACCAATTAATTTGCTCGCGATAGCTCATAGTAAGCATTTTTCCTGCAGCGAGCCAAACATTTCCTTAATTTGTCGTGCTGCTATGCAAAATAAATTTTATTTATCGGAATTACCATCAAATTGCGGGATTAGATTTAAGGCTTGTGAAAATGTGAGACTGTGTCCGCGTGCATTTAACCCATTGATGTCTAAAATACTCAAACCTGGGATTGGGGCTGGTGTAAATGGCTTTGAGATTTGAGTTTCCTTGTGTACTGTAGGAGAGCACTGGGGCGTGTATGTCCGACGTGTAGCTTGGTCATCCCATGTTATATGTGATGTGCTAGGTCGTGCTTCATGGGAGACGGGTGTGTACGGTGTTTTCATCAACCTGTCAAGTGTTCTTTGTGGTTCAAAGATCGGTGTTTGTGTGGCCGAATTTGTCTTTCCGAGTTGTGTCGGTTCCGAATCTAAAGAGTCAAAGTTCGCGGCGAGCTCGTGCCTCTCTGCCTGCTTCCACTTAAGGAACCTATCGGTATCCAGGAAATCAAGGAAGGGTATTGGCTCTACTTGCGTTGACTGTGAACAGGTCAAAGGGGGCGATCGCGTCGCAGTTTGCGCGTCAAGTGCGGTGACATCGTCAACCGCGTTATTCACTTTTTGACCGGGATTAAGAGAAAATCCCTGTGCTTTCGCAGCCTCAAATTTCATGTTCAAGTCTGCTATGGAAGTATCGAGGAGGTTACTATCAGCATTGGAAGTATTTAACACTAGCGAGTCAGGAGCGCCAGTGGTCGCCACTGCCTCCAGCGTGTCGAACAACTGCATTTATGCTGGCGCACTATACCGATACCGCGACATTTTACTTACGAGCATCGCACGAGCTTCCGGAGTTAATTGCGCAAAAATAGTCTGGCAAACAGGGTCTGCTACATCTAATAGGTCCATATCGCCATGTAAACTTGACACGCTTGCGTGTTTACTGGATAAGCCAGATTGACGATTATCTTTCTCACTTTTGAAGCTAAACAGGTTCGACAGCGACATTTTCGTTTTAACCCACCTTCCTAGCATATAATTTAATAATAATAATATTTATAGGTGTTTAAAATTCAGACAATAGGTATTGTTCCAATACTGGTGATATTAAGATTGTGTGTATAAATTTCCGGGCGCGATAAACCCCACGGAGGATAGTGACTTGTTGGATTGCGAGTACAGGAGCACTAATCCCAGGAAACTGACCAAAAACCGGCCGGACATTCTTCTTTTCGTCCTCACAATATCAAGAAAATGGCCCTTGAACTTCCTTTCCATCAGCGCGTCTGGGCGAAAAGGGCCTCGCGTCCTTCCTGTCTCTGCTACAGCGTCTCAGACGAAAGGGCTGCTCGAAAAACTGCTCGGCGGTTGATTTTGCTTTTCCAATTATGTGTGAGCCTTGCCCACCGTATTCTTCTATTTTAAAATTTTCACAAGATTTTAAAGTCACAGTTCCAAAACACTCGTGTGCCACACATGCGAAAATACAAGGGATGTCAATTTGTTACGGACAGAATAGTTTCCGTGCGTGGGTGTGTAGAGATCGTAGTTCGCCTTATTTACACAGAGCAATTAAGCTCCGTGGTTCTTTGGTAGTTGGAGTGGTGGAAAAATAAAGCACAAGGCGAGCAGTTCGGGACAATTCGTTTAATGCTGTATTAGAGAGAGAGAGAGAGAAGTGTGTGTTGGTCCTTAGGTCAGTCCGAACTGGCGAAAGATACGTTCGCAATGCGCTGCAAAGTCGGTGCGCGAAGGAGCGTGCAGCATTAGCATTGCAGGCGCGCTTATCCACTGGACACAGGACACCTGTGTCCGGTGGTACGGACGCTCGCTTGCGTACGTGACACAACTAAAAATAATAAGTGGTCATACTGGACAAAACTTTTTAGAAGTTTCAAAATCATCACTTTTACATTTATGTTTATAATTTTTTCGAAAGCTCGGATTAGATTCCAGTCAATTTTTTTCTTCGCTGAGGACTCTATACAAGGATAAAATCTATTTCTGAAATTTAAATTTTCATCGTGTCAATAAAAAGTCATGTCGAATAAGGCTATGGGTGTTCATACTATACGACGCTCCCCTTATAAGAAGTCATTTATTATACAAAATAAACTCAAGCGTTTATGTTTAACAATATAATGTTCTATTATACATCTGAATTACTTTTGATACGCTTTAGAGGTCATGGCCAGTTATCCGGACGTGAGAAATTAGACGTTGGGACAGCCATTTTTGACTGGCCATATATTGGGACATCAGAACTATTTTCATTTATATTTATAATTATTTTAATATTGCAAAAAATGTTGTTTTTCTTTGCTTATTAAATATTAAACATCAGTATATTTCTGTATGCAAAAGAGTTTCTACATTAAAAATGATTTTCTGCATTAAAATTTAAAAAGATTTCGTTGGTGAGCTTAAACGGCCAGTTATAAGTACATTTACCTTACAATTCATAATAAAAAGTTCATGATGCTAATTTAGCAAAATTGCAAACTAAAGTGCATATAATACGCGCATTGAGTGAATTTGCAACAATCTCGCTGTTTGATAAACGTACAAAAGCATTATGTATTTTAATTTAAAATATGACTCTTTTGTGCTATAAAAACTGGCCCACTAATCTTCAGGCAGTGCAACTTTTACTACCGCTATAAATCTTACTCATTTGTACAGATGCTATATATTATGTACGTATAAACATTTTAAAATAAAAGAGCTATTCTAGTTTTTAAAATAGCATATATTTTTAATGATACATTTTTACATTTAGAATTTTTTCTCATACACAATCAAATAATAAAATTCTAATACAAGGTATGATCCAGTCACAAAACTCTCTAAAAAAAAAGTCTTGAATCTCTCAATCCTAATCACTTAAACCGCCGAAAACAGGAGTGACGCGCCATACCTTCGCTTTCGTTTTTTGCGCCCGAATTCAACACACGTGAAAATTCAGTAGGCGATTGCGTCGCAATGAATGCAAATATACGAACGTCGAGCCATGTGCGTCAAATAAAAAAAAGCCAACAACTGCAGCGCTAGCAGCCCTCGCGCACTCGTCTCGAATCCGTATCGAACATGTCAACGGCAGAAAAGGGATGACGCGCCGCCGTGATTGCTCATGCCCGCCTAGGATATACAATGCTTTCTTTGTTTTTGTCACATCCTTGAGATACGAGTAGAGACGCTGTCTGTTCCATACTATGCGCTTATATAATTAAAACGAATCCGAGCATGCTTCAAGTAAGGGCGCATTTATAGTGAGACGCGGAATTAACTCTCCGGCGATATATATAGATATACTTTTACATAACAGAGGACACAATTAGACGCATCTAGATAAATTGTTGCTTCACCATAAACGAGTCCTTAGGGCGTAGTTCGATGGGGCAAGACTGCAAGAGTCATCCAATGCGCTCGAAAGTTTGAAGTCTCACCCCGCTTCCGTTACCTGCAATCTATCGTCAGATAATCGCAAGACCTTTTTTACCTCCTTTGTGCTACGTCGCTCTCCCTTGCACTTGCTCGCGCTGGTTACACAAGTATTCATTTCGGCCGATCGATCCGTGCGCGCTGCGCCCGCGCCCGCGCCGCATGACCATCTTCTTTCGATTTTCCATCCCTATATCCGCTTCCTCGTCTGCCTCTCGCTCCATACCATTGTTATAAGTGCTGATTAGCGGTTTATATGAATATATCAATTTTATGTTAACCACCATATATTTTCGAAAAAATGCTTACACTGCTTGACAACTTTACAACGACTTTAAATAACAATTCTTGATATTGTAAAAATCGTCAAGTTTGTTTCATAAAAATTTTATTGTTTTGCAGTGAGCTTAAAAAACATTTCTTTATACAGTAAATAAATTTTCTCTATTTTTACAAAAATAGTTTTGCTTCCTCATAGAGGAAGCTTTGTGATAGTAAAAAAAAGTTTTGCTAAAAACATGTTAGAAACATGTCTTGAGATACTGGGAATTATAATACACTATTTTTAGAAAATGTGTGTGTATGTGTGTGCGTGCGTGCGTGCGTGCGTGCGTGCGTGCGTGCGTGCGTGTGTGTGTGTGTGTGTATATATATATATATATATATATATACATATATATATATTTCAAAACATTCGATCAGAATATATCTCCGTCGAGCGTGCACTCGACGTATATTCTGATCGAATGTTTTGAAATCGTGCTACCTTATTGGTTAATTCATGTGAATCGGACAATCTCATTGGAGCATTTCAAAAACGTTAAATCAGAATATATCCACGTCGTGTGTACATTCGCATACATCTCTCCATCTCTCTCAGTTCGTATAGTGTGAAGCGCAGCAGCAAGCGAGAGAAATAGAAAAAGAAAGAGAGAGTATACTTGGTTACTTGCTCTCTTGCTACTGCTCTCCCGCGCAAGCAAATTGTTGCCTTACGCCCTCCTAATTCCTGCATTACTCATCCTGTTATACTATATTATGCACCTAGGGAATAAAGTGAGCCAGTAAATGCCTGCGTGTGGTTGGGCGCCCGATCAGAGCGAGGGCGTCATACACGCTGGCAATCGCTGGCTCACTTTATTCACGCGTGCAATATACAATTTTTAACATATCTACCAAAAAGTTCGAACTCGTTCACTACCGAAGAGGGAAAATAGTACTATATATTTACTCCCTAACCTTACTCTAGTCCCCGCCGCGCCACGCTTTCAAGATTCGCCGACTGACAACGCTGAACCGATGCTCCTGCACGCAGCGAATACTTATACACGTATGCACGCAGCAATCTTTACGGCGATTCTACGCCATACCGTATGGCGCTGGCTCTAAGGGGTGGGGGGCTCAAGAATCCAGGACTAAAAAAAGTACCGCAACGAGAAGCGCCGACTCGATGGCACTTATTCGCGGGTGATTAATTCATTACTTATTAATTTTATAAATAAATATTTTGTAAAACCCTATTGAAAATCTTTCAAAGCTCTATACCCCAGGCGTACAATTAAGTAAGGAGTTATTATAAATATATTATTAAATAAGAAACTTTCAGACCCGAGAAAAATGACATATATAATTATATATAATTATATATGTCGTGTTTACTCGAATAATAAATTAATGCAAAATTAATATAATAAATAATTGTTTATATTGAAAATAATTGATGTTTTATACATCGCAATACAATAAATTATTCAAAAAAAGAAAGTTTGCCCTAAAGTGGATTTGAACATAAAACCTCTAGGTGACCAGCCATTATATTAATCGCTAACCCAACAGTCTTGTTGTAAGAGTAGTATCTAAAATACATCATAAGCTGTAACGATAGTCACCTTATATATAATTATATATAATTCGACTTTTTTTTAAAAGAAAGTAAAATATAGTCAGTAAAAAGATGAAAAGCTAAATATAGTTATAAGTATTTGGTTATATTTACTGACATATAAAATATTATATATAAACATGTATATCTGTAGGTTCCTGAAAAAACGACTTAAATCCATTTTTTGAAAATTGAGTTTTGATCGATTTTGGTATCTTTTTTTTTTTTTTTTTTTTAATTAACGTCGCCATGTTTGTGCTCCCATGTGGTGCTAATCGACGACGGGGGTCTGCGGTGTGTTTGTAAACAAAGCACATGTAATTTTTACAGAGGTGCTTGTATCAATCGGCAGAGACTAGGATACGAACCCGGGTCACCGGCGTGGGAATCCGACACTCTACCGACTGAGCCGCCGTAGGCCCCCATTTTTGGTATCTTTATATATTATATTTTCTGTTAATGATGCTAATAATCGGAAAAGTTTGAAAACAAATGACCATATCTACTAACTATAATTTATTTTAATATTAGTTTAAATGGATAATAAAAACTTCAAACCTTAATATCTCAATGACATAGAAAGTAAACTTAAGTCATTTTCCCGTTAGCCCACAGATATATGCTTATATAAAGTAATATACTTATATATAGTTGTATATAGTTACGTTACAATTCTGTTTTTGAGAAAAATTATAACTTTAATTTGACAGGGGCACAAATCAAGTTATATAAGTTACACGATTTAGATAAACAAAAGCTAGAAGAATTAGCATTCGATCTCAATTTTATAAAAGTATATCTGCAAATCCAAGTGTGTTATAACTACACATTTACGTGTGTAATATCTTTGCCACAGATTTTACACACTTCAAAGTGTGTTCCTGTAAATACGTTTCATCCGTGTAATGCTACACGCTCAGATGTGTTACTGTAACACGCTTGAAACGCGTAAAAGTTTATAATTACACGTTTCTAACGTGTAATGTTCAGCGTTCTACCGTCAAGGACCCAGTTCCTGATCAGTTAAGGCACGTCGTCACGTTATTTGTTGTGTCAAAGCATAAAAATGAGGTATTCATAGAAAATGAAATTTCTACTAACAAATATAACTGCAGTTAATCTTTAATATAAAATTGAACAAATACGTAAATAATCAAATTTAAGTTAAACATAAAGCCTCAAAGAAAAAAAACTGTGGGAGCAATTCCTGATCACTGAATATTTGTATGGGAGTATCTCATACATAAGTATTTTATATGATAAATTAAAACTTATTAAGCAATACTAATACAGTAGATATACTAAAATATAACATTTTTTGGTTGTATGATTATAAATGTAAAGCTTAGGCGAGGTAAAAGTGTGCGGATATTTGTAATCTGTCTACTGAATGATATAGACTCGCGTGCGAGCATATATAACCTATAAAATGCACATAGTGTTGTGATTTTTTTTCACGTTTTGTGCGATTTTTGCCTGATAAATTATTTACGCATGGATTAAAACTGCTTATAGAATTGTATTACAAATATTTGTTTTTTTTTTAGATTTTTAAACACGCATAAAACATATTATTGATACTGATCAGGAATTGGGTAAACAGTGTGTGTGTGTGTGTGTGTGCGTGCGTCCGTGCGTGCGTGCGTGCGTGCGTGCGTGCGTGCGTGCGTGCGTGCGTGCGTGCGTGCGTGCGTGTGTGTGTGTGTGTGTGTGTGTGTGTGTGTGAATCTATGGATGTGGATCAACTTTACTCTGAATATACAGGATAAAAATTAATGTTTCGGGGCTCACTTTGTTTTATTTTTCTTTAAGTACGGCAGCTCAAAAAACTTTTTTTTAGTTTTCAATGCTCTTTTGTTCTTCGTACCAGTTATTCGATTTTTGAGTTTTGGTTTTTTTTTTTTTCATATCGTAGAAATAATGTCATCAATTGAATGATAATTCATTTGAAAGAGCATAAAATTACCTATCTTTTCTCACCTGAAATTTTGAATAAGTTGTTTTATTATTCACAAAATCGTCATTTTCTTCAAACGGTTATATCTGTGAAATATATCAAGAGAAAACATTCGAATTATTAGGAATATAGAAAAGAATATTTTGTAAAATATTTGAGGCTCTATCTTTTTCTTTTGAAGAGACAAAAATATTTTTGTAGAAAAATCGATTTTTATCCAGTAGCGAATTCTGGAGTAAATCGGCAGCATTTGATCTGAAACTTACCAAAACGGTAACTCTTTAGTATCTCTTGAACGAGTTCTAAGCCCAAGTCACAACCACCTTTATATTACAAGATATTTGAGGCTATGTGTGCTTAAAATTTTTTTTTTTGATCGAGAACATCTCGAGAATATTACGGACATTTTTTACCAAACAGGGCTATTGTTTCGCTTTTCAGTGAAGATTCGAAATTTAAATGACATTTAAAGATTCATCGACTCGTTCCTTTTATTTACAATTTTTCAATTTTTAGATTTTGAGTTTTAGTTTTTCGAGTTTTTTGGTATGTTAGAAATATTATAATCAATTTAGTATATATGTATTAAAAATAGTATAAAATTACCTATCTTTTACAACCGCAAATTTTGGAGAGGCTCTTTCTCTTCTTTTATTATATCTTGGAAATCTATGACGGCAAATCGTTAACAAAATTTTAGATGATTAGGAATTCAGTGAATCTACATACTAACATCTGATTACATTTAATTTAAATATTTGAATAATTTTAATAAATTACTTAGAGAGAAAATTGCTTTGATAAGGATTATTAGCTATCATTCTGTAATTTTAGTAATAAATTATCTTTTGTCAAACCATTAATGATAAAAAAGCACACCCTTCTTGAGCTATTATTTAGAAAGAGATATAGCAATTTAACATTAATTTATTAGAATAAAGAATTTCATATTGGAACAATTAATTTAGTTTGAGGAAGATTAATGCCAATGAATTGGCAGCGGTCTCGTTTTGTTAATAGTAAGTCAAACAATTATTATTTTTTTTTATAAATATGTTTACAGTACTGTCTGTAGTAGAACGTAGCATAATTATATTAAAGATTATACATCAATCAGCTACGTATTTACCAAAATGTTATTTTTCATCAGACCATGCCGCTCGAACCTCTTTACGGCGGCTATCTTGAATTTAAGGTTTTTGAAAGAACACTTATACAATTTTTCCGTAAAATCGCAAATTAAATAACTAAAACTTAATCATTCATGCTAAAAAGTTAAGGCAATTGATTATACAGAATAGAGAATCAGTTGCACCCCAAAAGTGAAAAAGAATTTTCCTCGTTATAACAGTCGCATAAGTCAAAATTATGACGTAAAACCGGCTATTTTTGTACATTTTTCATAACCTCAATCTTTTATGATTGTTCAAAAACCAAATTTATTTTGAATCGTTGTTCCAAATAGTATCAACAGAAAAATTGGAGAACCATAGGATATCAAAATAGCAGTCTCTCTTATACATTGCTTTATTAACGTTTGAAATGAGATCTCTTATAGTTTGATGTAATTTACCTCAGGTGATATACGCCATAATTACCGATATTTAATTTTGTATGAAAGCTGACGCGAAGACCTTTAATTTTCATTATCGCAGCGCTTCTTAGGACATTCTGGTCAAAACTTATGATGAAATGAAATTTGTAAAATAAAAATAAGTGGTAAATGGGAGACTGAAAACAGTAGCAGAACTTTCTTCAATATTTTGCAATTCCCTATTTACCACCTAATTTTTTCTATAAATTTTAATTAGGCATAACTTTTAACCAGAATATACTTAGAAGTGCAGCGACAACGCAAATTAAAGGTCTTTATGTCAACTTGCACACAAAATTATTTACAAGTACCCATAACGTATATTATCTGAAGTAAATTGCATCAAACTATAAAAGATCCTATTTAAAATGTTAGTAAAGTTATGCATTACAGAGACTGCTGTAACTTCCATATTTTGGTATCCTAATGTTTGCCAATTTTTCTGCTTATTCTATTTGGAACAAAGATTCAAAATCATTTTGGTTTTAGAAAAATTACCAAAGACTGAGGTTATTAGAAATATCCAAAAATAGCCGGTTTTAAGTAAAAATTTTGACATACACGACTGTTCTCACCAAGATTTTCTTTTTTTTTATGGTTAGAATGCAACTGATTTTCAATTCTAGTAGTATAATCAATTGCCATAACGTTTATAAACATTGTTTTATTAACAATTTTCTTGTTTGTAATTATTTATAAAATTACAAAGAAACTTTTGTAATTTCTTTGACAGTATCTTTTTAAAAGATTAAGGAGCAACACCACTCAAGGATGTAAAAAAAATCATTTTTTTTTCGGCTTAAACAATACTTTAGGATCATTAAAACAATATCCAATTCGTCCTATGGTAAAAAAAATTGTAACAGCTTCAATTTTCAATTTTGCCGCCGTGCCTCGGTGTGTGTGTTTAGAGGTTACCTTTCGTGGTCAGCAGGGTGCGCTGATACTATAATATATATATATATATATATAAACATATATTATATGTACACTATAATATACGTGTATGTGTGAGTCAGTACAGCTACAAAGTAACACCGAGCCATGTAAAAATTGTGAAAGTGTTGATATTCCTAGCTCTCCTTTTATTGAAAAAAGGTATGATATTAATCGCAGAATTGTACTTGCTATGCGACTCTTGGGTGTAGGCTTGAATGGTATAATACAGTTTTGTGCGTTCATGAATTTACCTTGTCTCATTTTTCAATCGTTTTACGATAGAGTCGTAAGAAGAATAACTATTGGAGCAGAAGAAGTTTGCCAAAGAAGTATGAAGATGGCAGCTCAAGAAGAGAAAGTAATAAGTGAAAAAGAAGGACAGAAAGGAGGTATAACAGTGTCTGGTGATGGTTCTTGGTGGTCGATGTTTTGGTCAAGTCTAAATACTGCAAAGCTTCTGAATTCTGGAAGAAGAAAACTGACACAGAAGAATATAAAGAATGGGCTGAAAGTCATGAAAGTGAATGTCAAGCTAATCACGAGGGCTTAGCGGGGAAGATGGAAGTGAATGCAGTCATCGAAATGTTCTAACGATCAGAATCTTTACACGGTATGGTATATCCAAACTATGTTGGTGATGCAGATTCAAAGACCTTTAAAGAAAGGTCTCACCGATGTAATGCCCTACGAAAAAATCACGATAAAGAAAAAGTAGTGCATCGATCATGTCCAAAAACGAATGAATACTCGTCTTCGAAATTTGAAAAAAAAAAAAAAACAAAAGGCCTTGGAGGAAAAGATAAATAGACTGGAAAGCTGATCGACGAGTTATCTAAAAATTATGGTTTAGCAATACGTAAAAATCTAGACTCGGTTAAAAAAATGCGCAATGGCATTTACGCAACGCTAGACTACAAACTTTTAACAGACACCATACGAAGACATGATAAGTGCCTGAGCGGAGAGATTTATCAAACTACACATTTATCAATTAACAGCACAAAGCACCGCTATCTCTAGAAGTTTATGAAGCAATTTCTCCTGTTTATGAACAGTTGGGCAGTGACGATCTTCTTACACGTTGCTTTGGCGGTTTCACTCAAAATACGAATGAAAGCTTTAACGTAACGTGTGGTCTATGGCACCTAAATCTTCCTCCAGTGGCAAACATGTACTTGATACAGCAGAATACATCGCTGTAGGTATCTACAATGATGGTCTATCAAGTATCATGCATCTGATGCAAAATTTGGGAATGAAAATAGGGCCTAACTGCTACAACTTCTGCGTAGAAGCTGATGAGCGTCGTATCAAATTTTCCGAGCGATGGTGAAAAGAGGCTCGGTTGGACTTAAAATCAGTCAGGAAGGAGAAAGAACAAGAGAATATCAATTTAGATAGCCAAATGTACGGTGCAGGTATCGCAGATTAAAGATAAAACGAAATTTTTTAAGAGTTACAAAACTTGAAACGCGTTTTTCTCAAAACTACTTTTTTCAAACTGAGCGAAAGCGCTGTTCGAAAACCGCTCGATGGATCGCTTTCAAATTTTTACCATAGCTTTACAATCGCATTATCTAAAGAAGTACATAGCCGTTGTTTGATTAAACTATTTTTTTTTATAAACAATTTATTGCGAATTTTTACGTCGAAAAAATCAAAATTTTTTATAACTTATGCCATTTTTTCTAAAATGGATTTAAAAAGAACCCCTATGTACTTCTATTGCCAATAACATATACTTTAAGAAAAAAATTATTTTTTTGTTCTAAAGAAAGATGTTCTTGGGAAATGGCTCTGACACCGCCATTTTGTTTTGAAAATTCAATAAAAAATTTTTTTTTATACTTTATAACACTATTTTTGGTGGTTTATTCCAAAATTAGTGTCCCGCACATGCGGACTTTTATTATTATTAATATTAGTATTAAGGGGATTCAATGAATTCACACCGAGGACTTAAAACAAATTGAACAATCGACAGTTTATTTAAATCTATTTACATGGATAAAGTTGAGCGCCAGCTGCTCTTCGGGGCAGCACAATTTGTACGATAATTTCGTGAAATAACTATTTTTACACGATGAGCACACGAAGGGGGTACGATAATCGATAGGGGGAAAAGCTAAAGCTCAGGGACGCGAATTCAAGTAATATCCGGCGACGAAATACACGCTGAAAAGCGGCGACGCAACGCTCGACACTCTCGCGACTCCGGTTAAGAATATACATATATATAGATATAGATATAAATCACGCACCAAGCACTGTATTATTTCGTGCGACTTACTCTTTCCTGTCGGAGATTCGGCGGTCCTCGAACGCAGGATACAAGGTAGGCACTAGCGAATCCAAGGTTGCTTTTACAAAAAGAAAGCCGCAAAAGGATTTTAAATCGGAGTAAGAGCGTGTGTGTGTTGTGTCTAAACGATGCGAGCTAGCCGATACGAGAAGGTATAGTGCCAGAGACGCGCACTGATCGTTCTCGTATAGCCTGCGCTCGCCCTTCGGATATCACCGGCTAACCTCGGCCGGAGTCCCGAACGCACTGGAAAGGGGGGAAGGTTCTGCTAGGTGACGGCTTATAGAGTACATAGCCGGCTGCTCGAGGATGGTGTTTTGGTGCCAGGACGAGGAAGTACGACAGGAAATATACGTGGTCATCCCCGGGTAACAGTGGCGACTAAGTGACGTGAGGTGGAGGCTCGTTCTTTCCGTGCTTGTGTTTTTGCACCGAAGCAGCAGTGGCTCGACTAACCTCTAAAGGGGTTATGTTTGTGTAGCAACTCGCCACTCTGCTTCTTTCTTCTATCTTCACTACTGCTGTCAAGTGAGGTCAGTCTTTTCAATCGTTTGCTGCCTCTTCACACTTCTTAGTGTGCTCCTGCTTATAAGTGAATGCGAGTGCTTCGGTGGTTGCTGCTGTTCTGGGGAAGTGTCTCAGGCCTGGTCTGCAGCACCATATCCGAGGGCCCCACTACTCCTGCGAACATCCCACCAGGTAAGAGGGTTCCAATACGCCTTCCATCTCTTCAGTATACTAACCCTCCTTTCTATTTTCTAGGTTGCATGATATAAGCTTGTTGGATGTACGAAGGCAACAGCCGCTGCGCCCCAAGGTGTCCCAATGAGCACCTTATAGTACGTCGCCCAGGTTAGTATTATCTCAATACTTATCACTTACTATACTATTACTTATGGGGGTTTTGTATGTATTTTTAGGATTATTCAAAAGGGGGGGGGGGGGGGGCAAGGAAAGGCGCCTCCAGGATACGTTCCTCGACTCCACGTAAGGCGAGTCGACTACAGCCTGCAATATGGGGTGTCAGCTTCGCGTCCTCTTCAGCTGCTTCAGGGCATCGGGGAGCATTGCTCCTGTAGACCACCAGGAGTGTCATATTCAAGTGTTGTGTGTGTCTCCTCGGTATAAGGTAAACAAGGGGGTAGTGTGAGGCTGCGTAGAGCCTTTCTTCAATCTACGTTTCCTGTCGGTGTTAAGTATCTAAATCTGTGTAAGTCGAGCATTGGCTGGTATGGGCAGCTCGCAACAGATAATTATGTAACCCACAGGATGTGGTGTTACAACTTCAATATGTGTTAATTAAACTCTGAAAAAAGAAACCCGATCCCATTACCCATATCCTCAAAAAAAATGATCGAAGTTAGGCCTTTTTTCGTGGCTCTAGAATGGTGTTACCTCTTAATGTATCATTCAATCACTTTTTATAATCTGATTTGTTTAGACAAAATTATTTATAACTTTTTGTATTTTATTATTTATTAATTTCAAAGTGCATTTGGCGATGAATTTTGTGATAGATTCTCTCCAAACATTTTTTGCTGATTGATGCATAAATAATTAATAAATTTGTAGTACGATTTTTATTTACAGCTATTATAAGGAGATTAATTATCTTTTTTACTTTAATAAAGCAGTAAGAATCATCAAAGAATCGACTTTTTTAAGAAGAAATCGTTCAAAAATTTGTAAAATATAAACTTTAGCGTATAAGAAAATCTGTACTTAAAATATTCTTATTTTGGTGTACACTTATAAAAAGAAATAATGCTGAAGAGAAAAATTAAGAGAAAAACTAATTAACTAAGAAGATTTGTTTCTACTTATTTTTTACCTGTTTTTATCCTGTAAAATGAAATAAAATCATCATTTGTAGTTTTAAATATTGTATCAATTCTATTTTTACATATTAGGTAACACTGCAAAATTTGACTGAACTAAAAATTAAACTACTAAAGTTAGGTTCTCGCCCCGTCTAGATCCTTAAATAACAAAGTATATTAAAGAAGAGTGCTTAACGAGATGGAAAAAAATTATTTCAACATAATGTGTGTACGGGTGTAAATAAATAAATAAATAAATATATAAATAAATAAATAAATAAATAAATAAATAAACAAACAAACAAACAAACAAACGAACGAATGAACGAACGAACGAACGAACGAACGAACGAACGAACGAACGAACGAACGAACGAACGAACGAACGAACGAACGAACGAACGAACGAACGAACGAACGAACGAACGAACGAACGAACGAACGAACGAACGAACGAACGAACGAACGAACGAACGAACGAACGAACGAACGAACGAACGAACGAACGAACGAACGAACGAACAAACAAACAAACAAACAAACAAACAAATAAATAAATAAATAAATATCTAAGGCAACACATACAGTCAACACTTAATTTTAATTCTGTTGGTCACCGTTCTGCTGTCTGAGATATCTCATCAGCGCTGCTTTGTACTTACATAGGGACGGAAGATATCTCACATCGCAGGGGAGGTTGTTCCAGAAACGCAAACCTGAGCTCTAAACGAGTATAGGCCAGTGTCAGTGCGCGATCCCGGAACCGAGAGCTCTTTTACTCCATTCCTACTGGAAGTCCTGGTCGTGTTTTTTAAAAAGAGAGCCGCAAGGTACGGAGGTTGTCTCATGTTTATTGCTTTATACAATAACAACCCCGCAAAATGCGCTCCTCTTTCCTTTATAGTAAGCTAGCCAAGATATTTCCTGTGAGAACTATTGTGCTCATCCCGCCTAACACCACATATGTATCTCACACAATTTTGTTTGTAAAAGTAGTATACATTATATTCATAAATAAAATTTAATAAACAATTATAGTGTTGCAAAATTTATTATTGACAATTGATAAAAATGAAACTTGATATGCAATAACTTTTTAAGTTTTTACACAATTTAAATATTTTTTCATAATCTATGCTATACTTTTGCATAGGTTCACAAAATGTTTTATTTATTTCAGACCATAATTTGAGTTTAAACATATTCAAAAATATTAACTTTCATTCATAGTTAACAATTTTCTTTAATTATTTAAAATATATTTTGTCTAATAGGTGTGCGTAGAGAATATTTTTTAAACACATCTGTTTTATTTGTTTTAATAGTTTTAAAATAAGAGTATATTGTAGAGCATTTTTTAGTTAATCGATATATTTTCATGTTTTCTTTTTCAATACAGTTTGATAGGAATAAAATTTAATTGAGTTAAAATGAGTTTAAATAAACTATTTTGAATAACTAACTTGAATAATTACACTTAATGAAGGAGATTGCTTTAACGGCTTCAAAAAATCGAGAGCAGTTTTAGTGGCCGAGCATCGAGCAGGTGCGAATGCTCGGGCAGACCCGAGCGCGCGCGCTCCGCCCCTCGATGTATTCTATTATTCGACTATACTCGTATATACATGAAAAGGTCCAACCGTCCTTTGAAACATTATTTGGAGTATCTAAAAGGTCTGTGTTGAGTAGTAGTAGGGAGAACGGTATACAATATAACGGTATACTATAGCTCTCGGCGTCGGCTTCTACACTGCTGTTTGTAGCGTCAGCTTTCAGTTCCACTTTTGATTTTGCCGAGTACACATCGAAATGTCAAGCTACCCGAAAGGTGATCGATCTTAAAGACAGCGTGCTGCGGAACCGCGAAAGCGGAAATTTCACGGCAATCGTTTTACAAGTGTTTCATCGGACGACAGAGACTTACACATGAGCCGCAGTGAGCAGAAGTTAACGACAGCAAGCAGCGATGATGTCATTATTCATTCTGCGCACTGCTACCGCATTATTGAATTTATATCTGTGTTTCTCGACATTTTGGAAATCGCAATTTGCAGATCATGCAAGCAAAAATTAACGTTTTCAGAAAGCGGTCATCGAGGCCTAGGATTTAAAATTATTGTCCAGTGTATGTGTGGTCGACGCGAAATCCAGTCAGGACCATTGATAAATACCGGCTACGAAATCAACAGATGAATTGTTTTTGTTATGAGGCTTCTTGGTATCGGACGAGAAGGGATAAACGTATTCTGCGGCCTTATAGATATGTCTGCAGGTTTTGCAAAATCTACTTACCAACAAATTGTCGAGCATTTGCACGCAGCGTCGAAGACAATGTTCAAGAACACCTGCGAAAAAGCCATAAAGGAAGAAAAAGAAAAAAACGTTGAACATGAAAGACCTGCGAATCATTTGAAGGTTTCGGGCGATGGATCGTGGAAAAAGCGCGGTTATACTTCCTTGTACGGTGTAACAACGCTCATCGGATACTACAGTGGGAAAGTAATCGATCTCATTGTAAAAAGTGAATATTGTCATTCGTGTGCCATAAGTAAAAATACTTTGGACGAACACGCATTTGAGGAGTGGTATGAGAATCATAAAGACTCATGCTCCTCAAATCATACGGGTTCAATGCCGAACCGGCAGGGAAGATGCAGGTGGATTCCATAATGGAGATGTTTTCGAGATCCGTCGAGAAATTCGGAGTTATGTACAATAATTATATCGGCGATGGCGACTCCAAAACTTTTACTGGAATCTTAAATAGCAATCCAACGGGGACGAGTGCACAGTGACGAAAAATGAGTGTGTTGGACACGTGCAAAAGCGTATGGGTACTCGTTTACGTAATAAAAGAAAAACCGAGAAACTCGGAGGAAAGACGCGGCTAACGGAGAGTGTAATCAAGAAATTGACGATATACTACGGTCTGGCAATTCGTAAAAATATTGATTCAGTGAAAGGTATGAAGAAAGCTATTATAGCAACATTAGACCACTACTGTTCCACGGATGAAAATCGTCGGCATGAAAATTGTCCAGAAGGCGCCGAGAGTTGGTGCGAATGGCGCAAGGCTCAAGCGGCGAATAATCTTGCATCTTACAAACATCCGGCGAGATTAATCGATGAAACCGTGAAGAAGCACATTCGTCCAATTTATGAAGAGCTCTCTAATGACGATTTAATGAGGCGGTGCTTAGGCGGTCACACTCAAAATTCTAACGAATCGTTCAATTCGATTGTGTGGCGCCTAATTCCGAAACATTTGAATTCCGGCTATAAAATCGTGGAAATTGCAGCATATATGGCTGCAGGCATTTTTAACGAGGGCTACTCTTGTGTACTTTCCACCATGCAGCTCCTCAATATCATCATCGGGCAGCAGTGCAAAAATTTTTCTGACGCCGTCGATGCTGAGCGCATAACGCGGGAGAACCGGCGCGCATCATTTTCAAGCAAGAAGGCTCGTACAGCCCGAAGATTGGAAACTGTCAGCCAAAACGAGTTTTTTGAAGAAGAGGAAGGACTAATGTATGGCTCAGGGATAGCTGATTATCTCTATTTACTATAAGTACCCAAAAACTTATGTTTTCTCGAGTTTTCATTTTTACGATTTTTAGAAAACGGTTCCGGTGATAGCAAAAAGAATATACGTGCGTTCGAAAAAAATCAATGTGATCTAGCTTCAGTATTAAATTATCTTCTATTTGAACTAAAAAAGTTGGACAAAAGTATTATTTAAACTACTTTTTTTGCAACTTAAAATGATTTTTTTTTTTCATAAAAGTGAATTTTTTTTCAAACTTTGAAAAAATTTGGAATTTGACAACTTCTTCGGTATTTTTTGAGTTCATATAGAAAATAAACTTATAAAAATTAAAAAAAAAAATTGTCACGACCGTTTCAGACACACCGCACGACCTCCATCTGCGGCACCGATTAGAACTTGAAGAAATTTTAATATTTTTTAATAACAAAAATTGTTTTTTCAGCTCTTAAAGCAGACTCTCCCCTTAAGGCGACAGATACACATTTAAATTTTAAATTAATTGATAATACCTCTTAAGGTAAAAATAAGTCACTCATCATATATTACCTGATTTTCTTCGATAAATTTGAAACTTTATCAAAAGATAGCTGAAAAAATTATTTTCAATTTTTTGGAAGGTCATTAGGTCTCTTTGATTGGATATAATGAAAACCTCTATATTTCTTCCGCTACACAAGGTTTAGAGAGCCAATGTGATCGAATTGACACTTTCAAGGTTTTATTATGTTCAAAATACATGCAGTTATGATGTGAGTGTGGGAATTTGTATATAATAATTATTGACCAAAGTTCCTAAAGTGCCTAAAGTGAACGTTTTCCGTCTCGTCCACCAGTCGGTCTGTCCTGTGTCTGCCTGTAAGTTGGTGCGGAACGATCTTAGCGGGTCTGGTAGTTTCCGCAGTAGTGTGGAGAATCGTTTCTTGTCCTGTTTCTTCAGGTTCCAACGCGGAGGTCGCTCAGGTGCGCTCCGTGACGTCTCTGTATGGTTCGTCACATCAAAGACAATGTACTGGTGATCGCTGGCTGTAAAGTCCTCGATCACCCGCCATTGCTTGATCTTTGGTAGGAGGCGGTCCGTTACAAAAGTGACGTCTAATATCGAGTCTCCGAAGCCCGGTCTTCTGTATGTAGGTGTCTGTCCAAGGTTGGCTACAACTAGTCCCAGCCTTGCGGCCATTTCTGGCAACAGCCTTCCTCTTTTGTTCGTCTTTGTCATTCCCCACTCAATCGCTCTGGAGTCAAAATCGCCCGCGACGACTAAGTCTCCCGGGAGATCTCTTAGGGGGTCCTCCAATTTCTCTACATTACTGTCAAAAGCATTATCCGTGCAGTTTGGGGTAAGGTAGACGCTGACGTAAGTGACAGTGCCGACCCTGACCCAAACGTAGTCATCCCCTGCGCCAAAGTCAGTGACCCTCGTCCTCTGCTTACTCCGTATCCAGATGGCCGATGTGCCCGAGGTGTTTGAGTACCACGCTTCTGTAAGTTCCTGTATTGTTCGCTAATTATTAGTATGTCAGCGTCTCGTTCTATCGCGATTTGGGTCAGTAAAAGGTTGCTGCCTCGCATCTGTGCATATTTCCTTGGAGTATAGTCGTCATGTCTGAAGCTGCTTCCTGCGCTCCTCCAACGCGGCTCTGTAAATCGCACACTTACCGGAGCCCGGCAGGTGAGCGGTCTCTTCGCGCTCGTTTTCAGAGCACAAGAAACACGCCAGTGTTGAGGTCGGGCAGCCTTTCCCGACATGGCCGGTCAGGCCGCACTTCCAACAACACTGACTTCTGTCCGTACCTTTACAGTCTGTCCGTCTGTATCCGTATCCAAGGCACCTATAGCACCTCGTTACTACCGTTCTCAGTCTGACGCTGCAATTCATCCATCCTATTTTTATTCGGCCTTTGCGAAGCAGCGTTTCAGCAACGCTATCCTCTACCTCGCAGACCGCCATGCACGTGTCATATTGATTCGGACCGAAAATGTGTACGCCCGGATCCGACCTGTCCTCTGTCTCTCTATACAGTGCATCTGTCACGTCCTTCGGTGTTGTTATACAGTCTATGTCAAGAATCTCCAGTCTTACCCTGGAGGTGAGGTCCTTGACTTCTCCATTCTCTCCTAGGGTTTCCTGGAGTTTCTTTTGGAAGTTGCGTCTGTTCTCCGCCTCACTGCGCAGTCGTACAAGCAGTCCTCCGTCTTTAGTTTTGCGGTAGCTCTGTATCTGTACGTTTGCGGATTCGGGGTCCACGTTCGTCTTAATCTGTCTTAGTGTTTCTGCGTAGGTCATCGTCCCCTTAGGCCTGATGAGGACAGCACCGCCGTTAGCCCTATGATGCCGCCTGCCCCTACCATGTCCGTCGCCGAGTCTAGTCCTGGTCTGTTGCGTGGCTCTTCCCTCTTCTTTAGTCACGTCGCCAGTCCTGTCTTGTTTCGGGGTGTTCTGTGCTTTGTGTAGTTGTCGTCTTTTTCTTCTGTTTTCGGTTCGCCACCTTCACGAAACCCGAGCCGTCTTCCACTCTTTGGAAGGCTTCCGCCTGCTCAGGGCTTGATCCGGTGGCCTCACGTCCCCTCTTGTTCTGTGGCGTTCCAGTGGCGTCATTTGTATCGTCGTGTTTCTTCGGAGCCTCCCAGAGGGCTGTCAGACGGTCGCATTCATACCATACGATCTCGGAACATTCTTGTATCACAGCCATTCCGTTCGTGATTTCCATGCTTACTCCTTTCTGTTTCTTTTTTCGTGCGTACATCGTCTGTAGGGTCTCGTCTATGCGCTTGAGTTGAGCTCTTATTGCCTGCTCAACTCCCCTTAGTTCGGTCTCCTGTTTTAAGTCAGTCCGCGTTTGTCTTGGGGTTACTGTCTCGTTTGTGGTTTCATCATCATCATCATTATTATTATTATTATTATTATTATTGTTATTATTATTATTATTATTATTATTATTATTATTATTATAATTATTATTATTGTTATTATTATTATTATTATTTTAGAAGCCAAATAGTTATGATAAGCAATAACAGTATTTACAGGGTCACAGCTATTACATAGTCTTTACGTCGGCTGTAGACATTCTTGCATCATCACCCTAGCAATCATAACTACTTGTTAAGATTAGCTATTGGATGCTGTGTAGTCCATAGCCTTGTTCACACAGTCACGCCATATTTCTCTATTGTTTCCGAGTTGCATCCAATCCTCCTCACAACATTCTATTTCTCATAGATCAATTTTAATATTGTCCTCCCACCTTTGTCTCGGTCTACCTGCAGGTCTTGTGCCTGTCGGCTTCTCTACAAGCACTCCAAGTGCTGCTCTTATATTTCCCATCCTAGCTACATGTCCAGTCTATCCTAGTCTTCCAAATTTAATCACTCTGGTAATGTTTGGCTTTCCGTATTGCTTGTGTATTTCTTGGTTATGTAAAACTCTCCATTCTCTAGTAATCTCATCTATTTTGCTCCCAAATATATTTCTAAGCACTCTATTGTCAAACCCTCTAAATTTATTTTCTTCTCGTTTGGTTAACGCCACGTTTCGCATCCGTATAGAAGTACTGGCATTATGATTTTTCTATATATTTCTAATTTAGTCTTCGCAATAGTAATTGTGATTTTAGTAAGTTGCTTACCGAATAGAGGCATGCATTTTCCGAATGTAGTCTCTTTTTGATTTCTTTATGATTTTCACTTTATTGAAAGTTTTGCCCGAGACTTTCAAATCGGTATCAGCAATCTCAGGCCCTGCTCTGCTAGTGACCATGTACTGGGTTTTATCTTCTCTTATTTGTAGGCCTATTTCTTTAGCTGCTCTTATTAAAATTCCTACGTTTTATATTACTGCTTCTCTGTTTTTTTCCTACATTATCTATGTCATCCGCGTATGCTAACAATTGTGTTAAGGAGCCATTAATTACAATTCAGTCATTTTTATCCTGTATGATTATATATAATCATATATGCCTATATATGATCGTATATGATCATATATGCCTACATATGATCCTATATGATCATATATGCCCATATATGGCCAAAATTTATATATGGCCATGTATGGGGATTCATATGTGGCCATATATTGGGACTTATATGTGGCCATATATTGGGACTCATATACGGTCATATATAGGTGATTCTGTCGTAAATTGCCCAAAACAAGCATAAAAACGGCAGATGAGTGAAAATTGTCGATTTTTACGCCCAGACTGCATATCTCTGAATTTACAAGACTTAACTTCGTATTACTTTTATGTATTTTTAGCTGTAAAATTATGCAGTGTTATTAGTTGATGATGTGAAACATCTTATGGCGCGATTGGCGGGTAACAACGACTGTTCGTGCCGAGACGCGTGATGCGAAAACTTCGAGCAGCCCCGTAACTCCTCTGCCCTCTCCGCCGCTCTGGCTCCGCCTGCTCGGCTCTCTCTCGCCGCTCGGGTAGCCTCGTAACTACTCGGCTCTCTCCGCCGCTCCAACTACTCGGCTCTCTCTCTCATCACTTCCCTCTCTACTCTCTACCGCTTTCCTTGTATGTGTAGCGTGATGCGAACACTCCGAGCAGCCTCGTCTCGTATTTCCCCTCTATTTTCTACAGCTATACTTGTGTGTACACTCTCCTCTATCCCTTATACTTCTGTATATGCATGTATTCATATGTTACCGGTATACTGGAATGCATTTCAAAACGCAGCGTTTTTGTTCTCGTAAGTGTTTATTTCGTACCGTGTCTCGTAAATTTTTATTTAAAAAATGAGTGACAGTGATAGTAAAAATGACAGAATCGAAGAAAAAACGAAACCTCCTGTGAAACAAGTAAGATTTCAAGATGATCAAAATCAGGGTCCAAGAGAAATGCCTCCGCTACTGTACTTTAACAGTTCCGTACACGCTACGCAATCAACTTCTACAAGCCAAAGGTTAGTTCATAATTATTATTTATTCTTTTATATCTTGCATACGCTCATGCATGCACACACACGAAGAAAGAGAGAGAGAGAGAGAGAGAGAGAGAAAGAGAGAGAGAGAGAGAGAGAGAGAGAAAGAGAGAGAGAGAGAGAGAGAGAGAGAGAGCATACGCTCTCTGTTTATATACTCAGCATTTAACCTAAAACGCGGGAAAACTCACGTGTAAACACACGCACACGAACACACACACACACACTATATTTATCTTATCTTTCTTTCTCTATCCCTATTTTTTGCTAAGCTCAGTATAGCCCTACTTTCTATTAATTTTTATCAATAATTACATTTATATATTTTCAAGTGCTCAATAATCGCAGGAGATAGGGGATATTATAATTGAAACTATCAAATACCAATCATACCAATCAGGTTAATTTACTCTAAAACAAATTTATGTATATTACTATTTAGAACTTGATTTTCTTTACTAAATTAATGTCTTTCAAATTTTAGACTGAACATTAAAAATGATTTACAAAACAAACGCGCTCAACGATACCGAAATACATACAGAGAAGAAATCAACCAGCGCAGAAGAGACAATTACCGAAGACAACATAATTTACAGGCCACTGCAAGTTCTTTACATTTTGATACAATAGAATCAGCTCCCTATTAGAACATCATCGAGTGTTACTATTACAGAAATAACTGATGCTACTGAATTATAGAACTTTATTTGTATCATTATTCTTTTCTATGTATATTTTCATATAAATAACAAAATCGTCTTAATAATATAAATCTAAATATTTCTCTTCTTTCATTGTAACTTTCTTCAATACTGGTGTATTCCTTTCCATTATATACTTTTCTTATAAAACTCAATTATTTATTTTCCAATTATTATTTATTTAATTTCTATTTTTCACATCTGCCAGGCGTCCCGAACGGCTCACTTTTCTGTTTTATGAAAATGCTTGAAAATGCCTTTTATTTTGATAATATTTTTTATAGGATATTACGGAACAGACCTGTTACGGAACTGACATTTTACATACAAACTTTTTTGCAAATAAGTATTATGTATTTTACTATTAAGTAACGAAAAAACTCTTCTTGCTCTAGTATAACATCTAATAAACAGTATCTAGATAGTAATCTAGTAGTGATATGGAACTGACCTCAACTGGTTTTTACTGAAATCTGAAGTGAGAAAACTGTTTATAGTCTCGAAAATTTGAGTTCCCAAATCTTTTTTCGGTTTCATTTAATGAATCATAACATATAGTTTGCGAATTCACCATCAGGATGGTCTATTATAACAAACTACTGCACTTTTAGGTGTAGGTATTGTTGTCGTCAATATCTTATCGCAAACTGACAACAAGTGTGTACCTTCCATTAATGATAATTAGCGAATTTTTAGTTTAAAACCAATACAAATGTATGTTAGTAACTCTATACAGTCTACTATGTACGGAGGAATATTTTCCACCTACCTTACTTCTGCGTAGAGTGCCGTTTTATATCGAAATTTAAATTTATACCACTTTAACCTAAAATTCGCAACTTTGACATGATTTTTAGGCTCTCGTGGTATAAAATATTGTTCGATACTGATGGGTAAAATGATTTTTAGCGAATGTTACTTTTCTTCCTCGCTTCGTTCGGGCGAAAAACATCCTATTCGCTTTAAAGCTAACGTACCCACCAGTGTCGAAAACTACTATTTAGGCATGCTACGGAACTGACATTTGAAACTTAATTTATTTATTTGTTTTAAGAGACAGCACTTATGTACGTTTCTGGCTTTTAAAAATTATAGTTGATTATGCGATACATGTGCAAAAATTAAGAACAAATGTTTCTTCCAAATGATAAGATAAGATATCGTATGTTGACAAAGTAGGAACCGATTACTCATAACCGCGATAACCTCAAAACATAATTTTTTTTATTTCCAACAGTTTAATAATCTTCCTAAAAGTTGTACTACTGAACTTAATGAGAAACATCTGTACAAAAATGGATAATTCCATTTGTCATTTTTGACGCAGGGTTTAGCTAATAATTTCTTTTTCATCCAACTTTCTTCGGACACCCATCACTCACAGTATAAATAAGGAAGAAGCTCTATAAAGTTATTTAAGATAATCTCTTCTCACTTTGCGTACAAGTTATAATTTTTCTTTTTCATATTCTGCGCATAATCATGAATTTTCATCTGCTTAGAAAAGAATTAGCGTTAGTTATACATTATTCCTATAGCAAAAATCTAATAATTTGTATGATACTCATCAGTAATAATGCTTTTTTTATACTTTCTTGTGCTGGAATAGTGGAGTCTCGGATCGTCATTTGCATTTAGCAATTAAATTTCTTTTTCTTTTTCTATCAAAATTCCCCTTGGATAAGTGGGCAGCCACTAGCGCCGAATTGTGTCCGGAAGGAGAATCGGAATTTATTCATTGGATGAGTTTGAAGGGGTCTCAACACTTGGATTAGTTTGGAATCCAAAAACAGATCTGTTTTCCTTAAATGTGACACCTTTGCTCAATATTCCACCACCTACTAAAAGAACAGTAAATTCGGGAGTTTCAAAACTTTTTGACCCCCTAGGGTTGGTAGCGCCAATTATAGTCGTTGCGAAGATTTTGATTCAAGACGTCTGGATTGCACATGTAGACTGGGAGAATCCTTTACCAGAAGATTTCAAAGAAAACTGGTTGACTTTTCAACATTCGCTATCTGATCTCGGGTCGTTAAAATTTCTTCGATGGGTATCCTTTTTAAATTCCGAAAAGGATCGTGTCGAACTACACGGATTTTGTGATGCATCTCAAAGAGCATTCGTTACCTGTGTGTATCGGAAAATAGCATCTTCTGATATTTGCATTCGCGTAAGTCTGGTAGTCGCAACATAAAGAGTAGCTCCAGGCAAAGCGCAAACGATTCCGAGACTGTGTGGAGTTATTAACTCAACTTTTAATTAAAATTAAAGATGATTTGAACCTTTCAGAAGTTCCAATTTATGCCTGGTCGGACTCTCGAGTCGTTCTGTTCTGGCCTGGGTTAGCGGTCATTCCTCCAAGTGGCCACCATTTATAGCTCACAGAGTAACAAAGATTCAGGAGGGGTTGCCAGTTAAACATTGGAATTACGTCAACACCAAGGTCAATCCAGCAGACTTAGTCACACGGGGAATAACACTTCGGAACCTTCCGCAAGCCGATCTGTGCTGGTATGGTCCGCATTGGCTCCAACAACCCGAACCAACAGTCGAATGTCACATGGTTGTGATGGCTGAAAAAGAATCTGATCCAGGAGCGGAGCTGAACCGCCATGAAGGAGACATACTCGCCCAGTACTCCAACCTTTCTGGTTTACTCTGAATCATTGCAATTTGTTACAGGGTCAAGTCACGTGAAAGAGGTTTCATCCGGTCAGAATAACGAACAAGGGTTCTGCACTATGTTAACACACTCTCACAACGCAGTTACTTTGACGTTGAAATTCAGCACCTTAAGCGTTCACAAAATCTGCCTTCGAGGTCCATTCTTCTCAATCTTCGACCATTTCTGAACGAGAACGGTCTACTTCGAGTGGGAGGAAGATGGCAAGCTGCAACCTTGACGTACGATCAGAGGCATCCATTGATCTTGCACAAAGACTGTCCTTTGTCTACTCTATTAGTGAGAGATGTTCATGCCAAAACCATGCATGGCGGTCCGCAGATGACTCGCAATGTCCACATGCAACAATTTTGGATTTAGCGTGGAAGCACTCTTGTCAGACAGCTAGTTCGAAACTGTGTGCGCTGCGCCCGGTTTAGTGGACAAGTTGGACAACAGGAAATGGGTATGCTGCCTGAAGATAGGGTAAGAATTGATTTTCCTTTTATAAATACTGGAGACGATTATGCTGGGCCGATAATGCTACGAACTAAAAGAGGCAGGGGATTAAAATCCTATAAAGGCTACATCTGTTTATTTATATACGAAAGCGATGCACTTAGAGGTGGTGACAGATCTTACTTCTCCTTCGTTTGTTGCAGCTTTCAAAAGATTTATTAGCAGGAGAGGTTTGTGTTCCCGTTTATACAGTGACAAATTCTACCTGGAGGTAACCGAGATTCTAGCCAATGATGAAACATTCTGGGAGTTCATCCCTCCGTATACGCCATATTTTAGTGGTTTATGGGAAGTGGGGGTGAAGTCAACCAAATTTCACATTCGGAGAGTTTCAGGAGATCAGCAGCTCACTTACGAAGAGATGTGTACAGGATATTTCGCAGGACAAAGTCTCGTTTAGCATTCGACCTGGGTTCGGTATAGTAATGATGCATTCATTCCCCCTCTTATACATTTGGAGAATGTGTATGTCTTTCAGAGTGTGTACTTTTCGTTTTTAGGAAGAGCGCGATATATAGCTTTTAAGACTTGATTTTCACATCATTTTCTACACAAAAGTGAGAGGAAATATAAAGTGCTGCACAAAAATTATTTCATAACATATTTTAAAGTACAAGAAAATAATTTTTTGAGTCTGAATTTGTAAAAACAAAAAAAAATTATAAACATTAGCAACATGATAGATATAAACTATAAAGTCAATCAAATAAAATATTGTAAAATTTCGATTGCCTTTAGATTCATATTTGAATAAAACTGTATAAACAACTTGAATATAACTGCAAACATATTTTGAATGATAAATCTATACAACAAAAGGTATTATTGAAATTAATAATATCATATTTCGTAGAATAACTATCTTTCAGTTTTTTATATGTACTTAAATATCGTACATCTTACGAAAACACTTAAGTAAAAAAAAAACACTTAAGTGCATATCAATTGCGTTTGGCGTTAGTCCGAAAATTGACTTTGTCTTTACGAAGATTATTATTTTAATATTTACTGAATTCATATATATGTTTATTAAACAATTTAATCAATAGTACTTGGGTGATTGTTAGAAAAAAGGTATTTCTTCCTAATTTTCGGACCAACCTAATAATCATCTTTTGCTTGAAATTTCAGTTTAAAATTTTTATTCATGGTAAAATGAGATATATTTTCCTTGCAAACCATTTGCGGGTAATTAAAATTTTTTTATGTGCAACCCTTAATTAGAGCTGATGATTACGTATTGATATGACATAATAAATCAACAGATAGTTGATGTTTTTTGAACAAAAAATGGAACTTGGGGGTTTGCAAGAGTACTATTTTTACTCATTTGTTGTTTTACACAAAATTATCGATGAGCAATAAATTGTAACAAATTGTGACAAATAAATTTTCTTTCTCAAATTGGATTATTAAAAATTCTTGCAGAATTTCCATTGGTTGTTTTCTTTTGATAAATATGACATTATCCAATAGGGTTGGAAACTATCAGTAAAAGTGATTTATTTCAAATTTGCAAGCTTTTATGAATGTAATTATTTTATGGGCTTTAATTTTGTGTGTGCTTATCAATACAAGTATTGCATATGTGAAGTTGGCAATGTTGACAATATTTCTTTGTTCAAACAATACATTTTTCATTAGAACATTTTTTTTAATTAGAACTAGATTTGTGATCAACAGTCGCATTATGATAATCACTGAAACAACTATCGCAAAAGTGTTTTTTGAAATCAAAACAATAAGACTGTACTTTTTTTACATGAGTAACAAACTCTTCTTATAGATATATTTATAAATGTATGTGTAGAAAACTTTTTGATTTCTTCTTTTCGTAAATAGTACCCTGGTAGAAACATTGACCAACTATTTGCCATATAATGCCTAATTTTATGATGTGTGGTTACTTTATGGCCTATATTATGGTCAACAACCAAGCTTATGGCCGACGGTTTGTGGCCAAAAGGTGGTGTAGTTTATAGAATTATTTATAAATAAAGTTTAATGAACCTGAAATAATTAAATATGAATTATATACTTAAAAGAGAACAAATAATTACAAAATTATACTAGCATGTGGCACGGCGAGCCTACATACTGAAAATATTCAAACCTAACCTACAAATATTTTCTCTTGTATTTCTTTTAAGATATGTGCGATAAATTTTTGTTTAATTTAATCGTCTGCATTAATAAATATATATTAATTAACAAATAAATACATAAATTGGAACAAACACTGCTTAAGAATATGCGTTGCACTTGTCCAACTGCTATCTAGCTTAACGGCTTAAGTAAAGATTGCTTTAGTAGTTAAGTCAAATTTTACTCAGCAATACTGCTCAACTTTTTAAGTTAAACCTGCTAAACTGCTTACAAGGCAAAATTACGTTTTTCTTAAAATGTATAAAACAAGTAAGGGTCTGCTCTCTCCCCAGACTTCCAGCACGTCTGCATGTGTGTTGGGAGAGTAAAGGGCTTTTTCACGCTAAAAGAATAAGGACATATACATAAGAATGACATTGATTGGTATATCTATATATATACGAAAAATAAAAGGAATAAAAACTTATTTTTCTTATTTCTTGTGTATATAGAAATACTAATTAATGTCTTTTGTCCTTATGCTTTTAGCGTGCAAACCACCTAAGCACCCGACGTAGTGTGCATGCGCATGGACTACTATACCTATACTGGGCATCATGGGCATATATTTTATGTGTAGAATTGGAGTTAGATCTTAGAAAATATTTGATATTGTAAATTCGATTAAACCCATAAAAAACCTGCGAATTTAAATTTGTATACATGTATTTGAGGTTATAAATGTATCTTTACCCGTATTATGGTCAACTTATGGTGTAATTGTTGGCTAGAAAATGACCACGGAAGTTGGTCAATAAATAGCGAACAGGCCATAAATAATTTCTACCAGGGTAATCTGCAATATCTTCTGCAAAGTCAGTAATAATATATATTTTTTTTATTTTCAACACACAAATTCCATAGCATAAAAGCGTTTGTTATTGATGCTTCAATAATTCGAAAAAATATAGCCCAGGTCCACTTCTTACTTTTAATATTTTCTTCTGACGTCGTTGCAATGTTGATCAAACAAATCTACTTCCCATAAATTTGTTATACACAGAGTAGTAAGGTGGAAATAAAATTTTTGTAACACAATAACGATTTTTGCGTTTATCTGTACCTATTAAGCGGGCCTAAGGGACCATTTTTCTAACCGGCGGGTACTAATACGCATATGCGGGCGCAAAAGTAAATAAGCGGGCGCAAAAGTAATAAGCGGGCGCAAAAGTAACTTTTGCACCCACTAAAATTTTTCGGAAAATTGCTATTATATTGTTGTGACCGAGCTTGAACGTTGCGCGATTCAAACACCGAGAATCGCGCATAGCAACCCCTAGCAACGAGATCAACGACGTCGCGGATGTTATTGTTTATGTTTAGTCTGATTCTAACAGCTGTTGAGAACAGTTGTGTTTACGTTCGATTAAAGAATCCGAGTTTAAGTGTGCTTTTCTATAAATACGTGTTGTCATTCTCATTACCTGAACCCGATCATAACATTTTGGGGGCTCGTCCGGGATAGTGTTTTCGAAAAAGTGATTTAGTGGAAAGTTTATGCTTTTTACGTTCCGGCAAGATGTCAGTGGTATCAAGAACACCAGTTCCATCCCCGAGAACTCTTTCAACTGAGCAGCCTCAACCGTCTCTCACTGCAGCGAATTTGGAGATAACAAGCTTGAAGAGAAGTGTAGAGGAAATTACTCAACAACTCCATCAATGCAACGAGGAAGCATTGAATTTACAAAGGGAACTCCATGTTCGAGATTCGGAATTGTTGGATGCTCGTCATCACAATGAGAAACTTGAAGCACAGATTAGGCTACTGAGGGATCAACAAGTTCGAAGAGATCTATTCGGTGACCGAGAGCAGAGGGAGAGGACTGACTTGAACGAAGAGGTATCGAGACTTCGGACGCTGAATAACACACTGCTGGCAGAACAGCGAGAATAGCAACGCCAAATTAATCAGCTAAGTCGTTTACAGAATAGAGATATACATTCACATACAACAGAAACAGAGAACGCTAGAATCAATGACACTGGGTTATCTTTAAATCAGAATAGACTTGGGTTAGGAACTTCTGTTATTGATCCTTTGATTACTGATACTCGTGGTTTAGGTTCAAATGTAGATAATTCTGTTTTACCAAACACTAGACCTATCCACTCGAGAACGGATTTGGTTTTTAAACTGAAAGCTGATGATTATGATGGATCATCACCTCTTCGTGAATTTTTGGTTCAATTTCAAGTCATCGCTAGAGCAAACAATTGGACACCTGCAAATAAATCAGCAGCTGTTATTTCTTGTTTGAAAGGAAGAGCAAAATCAATTCTCGTTGAATCTGATTCGACTGCGTCAAATTTTGATGATTTAGTTTCCCGTCTTGAACTTCGTTTTGGTGATAAACACTTAGCACCCACTTATTACTTGAGAGACTTTCTGCTTTGGTTTATCCGGAATGTCCATTTGCAGTCCAAGATAAAATCGCTTGTGCCCAATTTATAGTTGCTGTTTTTGATTCATCGATCAGGGAGATCTTTCGTTTAGAAAGGATAACTTCTCTGAAAGTTGCTCTTACTCGCGCTATGGAAGTGAAAGTTATTCGTGATTTAGATAAGAGATCTCAGACTTCAAAGAGAACGAATGACACATATAAGACTGGAATCAACTCTTCGAATTCACAGTCTAAAGGTCCTCAATCTTCGGACAAACAGAGATCTCAAGATTTCTTTAAGGATATTGAATGTTGGACGTGTGGTAAAAAAGGACATTTTAGATCAAATTGTCCAAATCCGATGAGCGACCGGGGAAACTAGGTTATGTTGAACTTTCTGGAGCGAGTTCAACAGAACTTGACAAGACTCCAACAAACCCACACTCTTGTCTGATTGATTATAATGTTGGAAGAATTAATAAGAACTCAAATAAATTTTATGTTGATGGTTTAATTAATGACAAAACTTGTATTTTTAAAGTAGATTCTGGTACTGATGTGACTATTATAAATCCGAAATTTGTAGAGTCAGAAGATAAAAGAATTCCTATTAATTTTACAACTCTTAAGTATCCGACTGGAGAAAAGGTACCAGTTGAATTTTTGATTTCAGCTTCGATAAAATTGGGTGACCATTCAGCTAATTTAGATGTTTTTGTTGGAAATATTATTGATGATTGTATACTTGGTAGTGATTTCCTTGATACAACTGGTATTACAGATTCGATAACTAAAATTATTTTAAATACTCCAAGTTCAATCATCAATAAACAGATTTCGAGAATAGTTGATTCTAGTGAGGATGTACCAGAGACGTTACAAGAATTTTTTGACAAGAGCTCAGAGAACTTGGATCAAGATCAACGACGGAAGTTTGCGGATCTTCTTCATGAATTTGAAGAAATTTTTCAAGATGATGACGTTACTGGAAAATGTAATTTGGTTGAACATAGAATTCAATTACTCCATAATCAACCAATTAAACAACCTATTCGAAGACCCCATATTCATCAAGTTAAGGAATTGGATGAATGTATTGCTGAGATGCATTCTCAAGGAGTTATTGAAGAATCAGACAGCTCGTATTGTTCACCTGTAGTTCCCAAGAAGAAGGATGGAAAAATTCGTTTTTGTATTAATTTAAAAAAAATTAATGCAATTACAATTAAGGATTCGTACCCTTTACCAAGAGTTGACGATACTCTTGATAAACTTGCAGGATATTCGTGGTTTTGTACTTTGGACTTGAAGAGTGGATACTGGCAAATGAAGATTCGAGAAGAGGATAGGAAAATCACGGCTTTCTTAATCGGAAAAGGACTTTGGCAATTTACAGTTATGCCATTTGGTTTATGCAACGCACCTGCGACTTTTCAACGCTTAATGGAAAAATTACTCAGAGACAATCTTTCAAAATTCTGTTTAGTCTATTTGGATGACGTTATGGTATTGAGAAAGTCATTTGATGAGATAATAATTAACCTGATGAAAGTGTTTCTTCGTTTTCAAGAAGCAGGATTACGTCTTAATAAGAAGAAATGTGTTTTCTTCAGCAGGCAAGTTAAATATTTAGGATACATCGTTTCAGAAGAAGGAAAAACAGCTGATCCAAAGAAGATTGAATCTGTTGTAAACTGGCCAATTCCTCATAACAAAAAGGCTGTGTTGAGTTTCGTGAATTTCTGTGGTTATTATAGGCGACTTATTAAAGGTTTTGCTGACATAGCTAAACCTTTATATAGGTTAACTGAAAAATAGGCTAAGTTCATATGGTCAGAGGAATGTCAAAAAGCTTTTTCAAGATTGAAAGAGGTTCTTACAACACCTCCAATTTTGGCATTTCCTTCTCTTTCTTCTGAATTTATTTTAGATACTGACGCTTCTGACCATGGAATTGGGTCGCTTCTTTATTATAGTAGAGTCCTTTCAAAATCAGAGAGAAATTATTGTGTCACTTGACGTGAACTCATTGCTATTATAGAATCGTTAAAAAATTTTCATCATTACCTTATCGGTAAACCTTTCATTATTAGGACTGATCATTCTTCTTTAACTTGGTTATTGTCGTTTAAGGAATTGGATGGTCAATTGGCTAGTTGGTTAGGGAAATTGGATCAGTACAACTACAAAATTATTCACAGGAAAGGCAATTTACATGAAAATGCTGCTGGACTTTCAAGACGGCCTTGTGAAGATTTCTCCTGCAAATATTGTTCTAGAGTAGAAGAAAAATTCAATAATGTAGAAACAATTTGCCGTATCATTTTTTAAGAAAACACATCAGAAGAATGGAAGAATAGTCAGGCAGCATTCACTAAAATCTATTGTTCTCAATGGGATTCGTTGGTACTAATTGATGGGATTTTGTATAGAGAATAGGTTTCAACGAATTTAGATTACAAAATCCGTCAATTAGTTGTTCTTCAACATAAAATTAAAGATATTTTGGAAGAAGCACATGATTCACCATCTGGAGGACATTTCGGAGTAAACAAGACTTTAGATAAAATTAGAAAAAGATTTTATTGGGCTACTTGTAAAAGAGATGTAGAAAATTGGTGTGAATCTTGTGAAGTCTGTGTTTCAAAGAAAGGTCCTCCAGATAAAGGTCATGGTGAGATGAAAATTTATAATTCAGGAGTTCCATTTGAAAGACTTCAAATGGAAATCTTAGGCCCATTTCCACTTTCTTCTTTGAGCAATAAATACCTCTTAGTTGTGACAGACTGTTTTTCAAAATGGGTTGAAGCTTTTCCTCTCTCAAATTTAAGAACAAAAACCATTGCTGAGATTTTTGTTGATCAGATTGTTTCTAGGTATGGGGTACCTTTAGAGGTAAATACTGATCAAGGAACGAATTTTGATTCGAAATTGATTAAAAATTTATCTGAGTTATTAGGAATCAAGAACACAAGAACGACACCATTACACCCACAATCAAATGGACAAGTAGAAAGACAACACCAAACACTTCTACACTATCTCACAAAATACATACATGAAAATCAAAAAGACTGGGATCGCTGGGTTTCACTATTTTTGTTAGCTTACAGATCCTTCAAACATGCGACGACTGGAACTACTCCGGCTGAGAACCGGTTTCGATCTGAGACTTCCTTAGGACTTGATTCGAAGATGTCTACCAGAGGAGGTCGAGATTGAAGGAGACGGGGATTACGTACACAAGCTTCGGAGGAAACTCAGCGAGATCCACAAAATGGCACGAGACCAGATTAACTTACAATCGGAAAGAACGAAGAAAACCCAAAATCGTACATAGTGACAATAACTTTAAACCAAATCGAATCTGCTTATTTTGTCATCAATTGTTTTAAAATGCATCTTCCAAAAAACTTTATATGCTTTCATCAATTGACATATTTGATGAAAACAAAACAAATTGCTGAATATTTTTTCTAAAATTAGCAGTAATTTATTTCACTCGCCTAATTCTATTCGTAGAACTTGTTCGATGAGTTTTGAAAAATTAAGATGCTTTTATAATTCTAAATATGTATTTCATGCCGAAGCATATCATCAGGAGCCCAATAGGCAAGTTCGCTTTTCTAATATTAAAAGTTGAAGTTACAAGAATTCCGACAAAAGCATCGAATGTATCCTTAATTATGGATAAATCATAATTATGATTTGGTTCAAGAATTTTTTGTTCAGAGTTATAGTTTTCATAAAAAGAACTCTGATCACAATCATCAATTGTATAAATATCTTGATCATCTGCATCAAGTATAAAAGCAATATCAATATTATCCTCATCGTCAACATTAAAATCAAAATTATTTTCAATATCCATTAATATGTCTGAGGCAGTTTTTTATTGCCTATACGACGACTCATTTTTTATAAAATAAATTTCAACGTACAAACTCCTTTCACTTGATCAAAATCTTTATCTAAAATATCCAAATCAAAACATTTACGACACCCAAGTAAAATTAATGAGATTCAAATTGAAAATCATAATAAGCAAATTTCATTAAGCTCTCGTATGTATCAATTCACCGTCCCAATTTACATGAAGAATGAAGAAATTGGTAGCCTTCTAGCGGCAAATAGTATAAATCATACTGTGAATTAGAACATACAAAATCTTTTCACTTGAACAATATCTTCAACTAAAATATCAAAATAAAAATATTTACGACACACAAGTAAAATTAATGTTTTTCAAAATGAAAATCATAATAATCGAATGTTATTAAACTCTCGTATATGAGCTATTCTCACAAACTTCGGATTTTATAATAAAAATTTTTTTTTTTATATTTTGAGCACAAGCCTGAAATTTTTAGTATACGTTCCTTTAGCTGTTAGAATACAAAATCCACTTCTAGCACTTCTGAACAAACTTTTTCTTATTCTGTAGGTTACGCAACGATGAAAAACGTCGATGAAATTCGAAAAATTAGCTGTGACTTTATTTTCCATTTAACAATAATTAAACAATAAAACCATAATTCTAATCAACTGAGTGCAAATGATCAATTTTTAATTCCTTGAATTTTTCATATTTTTTTCGCTCTGTAACTTCTTAAATAATGATGTAAAAAATGGAGCGAGTGAATTTTAGTTTAATAGTGTTGTAAATAATGGAGCACAAATGTATTTAGTCAAAATTTTTATTGACCTTCTTAAGTATACATTCCATGTTTACTCCCTTATTATGGGAGCACATGATTTCGCCATGTATAGATTTGTTGCTTTTATGCCCTAGAACACAATCCATGTGGTTTTATAATAATTTTGTTTACGTACGAATAGCGATGCGGCATAATAGTAATAAATATTAAAAATGAAAAAAAGTAGTCACGCCACTTTGGTGCCCTGTAACTTTTCCCTATTAAGAGCACACATTTCTAACATGTCATATTCGATTGCGCTCACCAAATGCTTGAAATTCATCACCCATTTAAACATTTTCAAAAGACGCACCAAATTCTACAGAAAAAAAAATAAAAAAAATAAGAAAGTTACGCGTCGTTTTGTGCAAATTTTCCTATTTTATTTATGTATCGTATGAATTTTTGTCTTCAAAATGTATACTATAATACTTGTTTTTGTGTTTACATGTTGTAAACAATGTATCCAATCCAGTTCTTGGTTGATAAACGAGCAAAAATATTGTATTAGCACAAAAAATATTGCGTCACACAAAATTCCGAACTAATTGAGAATTGCCCATATATTAATTCACCGTCTCAATTTACATGAAGAGTGAAAAAATTTGTATCCCCCTAGCGGCAAATAGTATCCCTATCATTATACTGTGAATTCGAAGGCTATAAAATAATCTTTGCATTGAAAATTTATTTAATTTTAAAATTTTGATTTTATCTCAAAATGTATTTTAATCGACAATTTGACAAAGCGAACCCTCAATTTAGGGATGAAGACCCCTAAGTAAAGATTATAAATACTCATAATACCTCAATTATAACAAAAGAAATAAAAAGAGCACTCTCAAAAACCTCTATGCACCATTTTATTCGATCAGAAAATATGAATTTTCTGCAGGATGAAAATTTCACTCTCGTAGGTATTCAACATTCCTAAATAAGGTAAATATTCGTATTATCATGTTTTTAACAAAATGTAAAGCTAGGTTAAAAAATGTTTTATTTGCAGTGCATCTTTAAGTTTTCGTGTATTCTATACTTTACTAACATTTTTTGCGTTTATTTTCATTAAAAATAAAAGTATAATGCAACGAAATAGTAGTTTAAAAAAGTTCAAGTTTAAGCGGCCATATTGGATTTCCTAGGGATCGTAGGGCAAAATTGACACCGGGAATCGAAAGAGCATCTTTTCAAACCCCTATATACTAAACTAGAGAAAAATTAGTCTAGGGATTTTTTCAGGGATATACATAGTCTAAAATTGTCCGCTTGGGCGGAAATGGGTTAAACAACACATCTATTTGATTAAATAGAGAATGCATAAGGTTATTGACTGAACCAGCTTTATCAACAGTGACACCATCTGGGAGTTTGTCCACCGTATGTGATAGACTCACACGCATACTCAACATTGTATGTACTAAATATATATATTTACTATTTCTTGGTATTGTAAATTCTATCGGTGATTGGTCAGAGAGTAATTAATGATATTGGTTTATATTTCATCCAGTGTGAACTTTCAATGACCATCTGTGAGGATGGTAACGTAACCACGGATTTGATCGATCACCTCCGACTTGATCGATTTCCCAGAATGTATGTGTAAGACCTCCGTTTTCATTAATCAAAAATATCTCTCGCAGTACGTTTTTTACCAATATATTTTCCTCTTTATACTATAGTTTTATTAGTAGCATTTTTTTAGTATTTTTTCCTTCCACTCAGGTCTTCTCGAGAACTGTTTATCACTCCAGGTACGCCGAACAAATGATTCGACTGCAAACGATGCTTCTTTTTATATCCCGACCCCTCCATAATTTTGTCCAATTTTTCTTCAGCTGTCCTTTTAAGATTTTGTCCTGATTCTCACACACGATAACAAAACAATTCTCTGATTTGAGATATCATCAATTATTTTTACTTCAGATCGGAGAGCTTCTTGACCGACAGTCGCAAGACCGCGTTTCAACAAAGGTATAGCTCGGCAATACTAACCTTTAATATAGCCACCGATTCCTGACCCTTGTTGTTGATAGTATGGAACGGTATGTCCTGTTTTGATATAATCATCGTAATCATTGATACATTCTCCACCACCGCCTATTTGGCTATCAAAGAATTTTTCTTAATGAGATATTTTAGCTAATACGTTTGAAGTGAAGAGCTACCGTTGGCGTATCGTAGTCGAATGGAATACGCTTACCTTATTGATCTCATATCTATCGCAATCGACTAAAAAGAGGTAGTTAACAATGATATATATATATATATATATATATATATATATATATATATATATATATATATATATATATATATATATATATATATATATATATATATATATATATATATATAGGGGGTGTACATTTTTTAGTTCGACACTACCGTACGTAAGGGAGAACGGGGTATTGCCAGTCACCTAATAACAAGCAAACGTGCTTGTTATTTCCATTTTCAAATTGTTGTTTATTAACTTTAAATAATTATTATGTTAGTTCAGACCATTGACTTTAAATATTTGTTATTGGTTTAATATAAAAGTTCAAGATATCGAAGCTGTATGTCGAAATAAAAAAAAAAGCATTTTGACCGGATTTACTTCACATCAAAGGGTAATACCGGTTAGCCTTGGTACAATTCCGGTCACTATTAAAAAGTTACTTTTATACGTGAAAAATGTCTTTAAATCAATTATATGAATTTTTATATGATTCGTCGCATTATTATTCGCACTGTCACAGTTAAATATGTAATAACATAACCACAGTTCAATCAACAACATTTAAGCAAAGTGGTCCCCCCTCATACTGCAGCGCAGCATTTTCTTAGCCTCACTTTCAGGAGCATTATATAAATAAAATTGTGACCGGGATTACCCCAATTCTACTTACTAATTTAAAAATTTTGAATTGACAAAAAAGCGATATGTTTATACTTTCTTTTCTTCACTACTTCGTATTCTTAGATTGTTCAAATTAATAAAGTTGCAAAAAATAACTGCATAAAGTAACAAATAATATGCATAATAGTATATTACGATACGAGTGATTTAAGTAGATGTGAAATAATGAGCTTTTACTTAGATCACGAGTATCGGATACTATTTTATAGCACGTGTGATATAAACCCGCCGATTGAAATATAATGTATGTAAATGCAATATTTACCTATTCAAACGAACAAAAAGCGTAAACATTTAAAATTCTAACATATGCTCTTTTACACTGCGTATTATTTTTCCCATGCTCAGCGGTGTAATTGTACCGTGAGTAGAATGACGATCTCTTGTCATTTTACCGCTTGACCGGTATATTTACCATGCTCAGTGTAGGTCTCGATTGTTGCGCAAGCTCAGTGGTGTAATATTCCGCAAAAATTTTGACTGCGTTGTGTATACTACATCTTGTACTTGATTCGTTTTCCATTCGTGTTTGAATATATACTCAGATTCTCATAGGTTTTTTCATTTTTTTTCATATTTTTCTTCCAGTTTTTTCATCCATTGTAAATATTTCAAAAGGTTTTTTAAAGTTCCTTTGAATTTCATAAGAGTGAAGTGAAAAATAAAGCTGTTCAAACAGATTAGTGAAATGAAAAGTTTTTTATAGTCTATTATTATAGTTATGGTGATTATTTAAAATAGTATATTTACAGTTGTAATATTTAATAAATAGTTTATTTGATTTGAAAATTTGAATTATATTGTTTTTGTTTACTATTATTATTATATCCATCCCTTTTAATTCTATCTCTCATCATTTACAATTATTTGTTATTCAGAAAAAACAGAAAAAATTCAACTATATTTATAACGAATATTTACATAAAAAGATAACAAAATTTAATTGAATATTCAAAAAAATGCGCTCTGCCGCTCTAATGTCAAGTGAAACTAACCTCAAATTCAGAAACATATTTTACTCTATCAACATTATTTTCTGGTATATTTCGACGGTATATACAGAGGTTTACTTCTTCTTCTTTCTATTCTTATATGTAATAATACGCTATAGAGTGATTTTTGTCATTAATTATCGATAATTATGAGCCCATGACTTAAGTAAATTCATTATTACACGGTGAAATAATGAGCTACTTAGCTCACGGATAAGCGTGGGCTAAGTGCGGGTTTAGATCACGCAGTGCTACAAAAGCTTATTTTACAGACCAGATTTCTTATAAGAAATGTAGGCATAAAATTTAATTGTGTATAATTCCTTAATAAAACTGAATAGAAGGTTGTTTGGACATTAGATTAATTGCATTTTTTGTTGCGTTTGATATACTATTCGAAATATTACCTAAATATATTTAGATTATTGATAATAAGGGTGACCGGAATTAGCCAGTGACTCGCATCAGCCCATTCTCCCCTATAGTTGTGAAATTCCAGGGGTACGACTCGTAATAAAGGTGTATGAACATCGCCCATTACGTATGGTTGACAGTTGTCGCTGTATACTATCAGCATGCTCGGTATATCATGTATAAAATTTGCAGGCCGATTACCGACAATCAAGTTTCCTTCATTACCATCAAGTTTAATATCGTGATTTTCAAATTCGAGTATTCGGCATAATCTATTGGATAACAATAATTCATGCATGTAATCTGAACATTCATCTCTCCAAATATATTCAATTTCTACATACTGGCCACACTGTAGAGTAAACTTCAAATAATTTTTTATTCCATTCAGGTTATTGATTTCGTACAACAGACTTTCAATATCACTGTAAATACCTAATGATATTTTTGAAACGATTTCAATGTCATCCTCGAATTACGAATCTTTTAACGACTGTGGTCTCTGTCTTGTTTACATTATGCGTATAGCTCCCTCTTGTTCTTTTATGGATACATGTTGTATCGTGAGAAGTACTTGGATCTCTGTGAGCGCTACACGCCATTCTCCATGTAGACAAAAGTTCTGAGGTATTAAAGTGGTAAAATGTGTAGCCGTAAGATCATGTAGAAATCGTTCCTCATTGTAAACTTTTTAGGCCTTTAGCAAATACCCACGAATTAAATTTTTCTGGATACTCCTTTCAACTGACAAAATATTTTTTTCTCTAACCGCGTCCCTTAGTTTATAAAATTTTATTCACCTCTGTAAAATTTTGTATGTATTTTGAGAGTGTATATATTAAGTGTAACAACTTTTATATCAATATTTATAATATAAACCTAGAAAGCCATCTATGAGTGTTTGAAACTATGTGTGTAGATAATAGAATTAATTATTTATCAAATGTTCAAAAATCAATAGACAATATATATTGGCAATAATTATTAATTACGTAAAATATAAAATACAAAAAACACAAGAATCTCAGTATACTTATTATATGATGTTTGGTCAGTTACCAATGTTTTTAATGAAAGTATTGTTAGTCGTATTTATAATAATATTCTAATTAAAAATAACCTACATCTAGTTAAAAAAGATATTTTTGTTATATTATATGAAGTTATCTCTCTATACTTGTATAACATTGTATCGATCATAAATAGTACATAACATAATTAACGTACAAAATGGATTTCAATAAACAAAAAATTAAAATTTATTTTCTATTGTTCTTATGTACCTTCATTCCATGCTAATTATCACCTTAATAAAATATATCAAGAGAAGTACAGATTTCACTTTGTATAATATAAGATATATGAATGTGTCACCAGCATTAAACAGCCGTCCAAAACTCACACCAGCATGGAAGAGAGAGAGAGAAAAGCAACAGTAGAATGGGCGTCAACAACAAGTCCGGCGATAAACAAAAACACACATACGAGGTCTGTCCCAAAAGTATCCGACCTACGTTCATATCTTCGCGCGGAGAGACTCAGGCGACCTCTGGAGGGTACGAACGTCACCAGCAACTCCTAACCTTCTCGTCAGTAGCCTGAGATACCGATGAAACGCTTTAGTTCCCGCGCAGCGTGTATTTGTTTACAACGACTTTTTTGCGTTCGTCGCAATTTGCTTATTGCTAAAAATGGCAGAACGAACCGAACAGCGAATTTGCATAAAATTTTGCTTTAATCTCGGTAAAAGTTGTGCGGAAAATATTGAAATGTTGCAAAAGGCCTTAAAAGATGAGTGTATGGGCAAAACACAAATAAAAGAGTGGTATAGGCGGTTCAAAAGTGGCCGCACATCTGTCGTCAAAGTCGAAGTAACATGAAGTCAATGTTGATTGTTTTTTTCGATTATGAGGGCGTTGTGCACCACGAATATGCCCCTACAGGCAAGACAATCAATAAAGAGTACTACGTTGAAGTTTTGAAAAGATTACGTAATGCAGTCAGGAGAAACCGACCGCAACTTTGGGAAACCGGTGACTGGCTTCTTCATCACGACAATGCTCCAGCGCACACATCAAACCTTGTGCAGCAGTATTTATTGAAACACAGTGTTGCGCAGCTCCGCCAGCCTCCATACAGTCCTGATATAGCTCCCTGCGACTTTTGGCTGTTTCCTCGATTGAAAATGCCGCTTAAAGGACATCGATTCGAAAATAAACAGACTGTTGAAACTAATGCGACGAATGCACTAAAGGCGATTCCAAAGTCTGACTTTCAAGAGTGCTTTAATAAGTGGAAACATCGATATGAGCGTCTTGTTCAATCAAATGGGGACTACTTTGAAGGATGCCACCCCCCGGATGACGAAGAATAAATCAAGCGCCGAGAAATCGAGGTAGGTCGGATACTTTTGGGACTCGCTCCTCTACCTGAGTCTCTCTCCAGCACGAACACCGCGAGAGATTTGCCAAAAATCAGGTTCATACAAACATTTTTATAAATGAAGCCTTAAATTCTACAGAATATTGCGAGTTTAAGTGTCTTCAGGTGATCCAATTGTAAAATGTGACAAAAATAGATTTTTTCTTATTTCATTTTCTGATACTTTGTTCATTTTTATAACTGAAAATGATTTTGTAATGGCAATATTGGCCATATAAATTATTTGAATGAATTAAATAGTTATTTATACTTAGTTTTACTCCGACTTTTATTGCACACAATTCAGGGTATTCCTAAATTAACCGAATCTTAATCCATGTCCAAATCTACTCTAACTATGCAGCCAAAATTCAAAAAACAAAGAAATTGTTGAAAATATTTTTTTATGGATATTCTGCGATAGAAAAATTGTTTTAAAATGACCAGAAAGTTATTTCATATTTTTTCGGCTTTCTCCATTTATGGTTTTCCAATATTCAGCAAGTCTTATGCACATAGGATTACAATGAATCAATCTGAAACCTTAAGGATATCTTATTTAACTTATTCACATTATAACCATGAACGTCGATTTTTGAAAAAAAAATTATTAAGAAAGTATATCCCACGAATAGAGTTAAAAATGTGGTCTTTTTAGGTTATTTTTACAATAAAAATTCAAACTAATTTTTTTTTCTTTATATTTTTGATTTTAAGAATTTTTTAGTGCACACTTATGTGTGATACAGGTGTTAAAAATTACATCTTTTTTTTCAAATGCTATACTCGCATTCCCATGCGCAAGGCATGCCGGAAATAAGTCTGGGGGACGGCGTCTCTGCACCTTTCTCGCAAACAGTCACAAACCTGGGTGTTATACTTAATTCTAAGCTCACGTGGTAGCCCCACGTGGACATGATTACAAAGAAGGTTAATAGAGTATTATATAATTTGTTGTTCTTCAGAAAGTATGTCACTCAGGATCTACGCAAACATTTGGTCATGGCTCTCGTTTTTCCGTACCTTGACTATTGATCTGCAGTGTGTCTAGATGTGTCTCTTGAACAACGTATCCAGCTGCAAAGTCTGCAAAATTCACATTACTCTCTACAGGGTGCACTTAGAGTGGACGAAAATTGACACCAGAAATGCGGTCTCTATAGCCACATTAATGTACAAAATCATAAACATTAAAAAACTGATGTATTTGAAGCCGCTTTTTAAAAATAACAAATTGAATTCACTTCCTTTCGCAAGACGCACATTACCATCTCTAAAAGCGTTCCAGGTGGCGGTTAAGATACATTTTAAAAATCTTGACTTAGGTTCTGTGATGTCTTAATTTATTTTTATAATTAAGTATTTTTGTAATATGAATAAGTGTAATTTATAAAGTATGCAAGGTTGAATGACTGTTGCTGTGCGAATAAGTTTATGTACATATTTTAAATATTTAAAACTGACGTGATATATTCTAAAAGATTTTATAATAATGACGAATAACTAAGGGCAATATTGATTTAAAAACTTTGACGAACTTGATGCGATTATTTATTAAGACGAACTAATTTGTGATTTTTTAACTTTATGATTTTACCATGTATTTGTTGTGCAAACAAGAAATAAATATCTTTATCAATCTCTTATCTGTGTTATGTTAGACGCCTTTCATCTCACTGTAGTATGTGCTACACTTTGCGCATTTGCATGCGCACGACTGTTAGCAGGTTTACAGAAGACAAAGAATAAGTCATTGCAGACGCTCTGCGCGAGCACGCTTCAGATTCTTACTCTTCGTAAAAGTATATTCTAGATACTGGCTCTACTCTTTCTCTTTTCCTCTTTCTCCTCGTGACAGGCTTGGCTGGCAGAAGCAACAGTGGAGCTCTTCTTTTTTGTTGTTCTCTCTCGCTCTGTCCCTCTCTTGCTTCCACCCCCTTCTTTCTCTCTCTCTACCTCTCTCTCTCTCTCTCTCTCTCTCTCTCTCTCTCTCTCTCTCTGCCCTCTGCCTTTGCGCGTATATCCTCTGCATTCATTATGTTTGCTCGCTCTATTATATCGCGACTTTTATTTTTACGCTCTGGAGCAGCTCTTCTATCTTTTTGTTTCGCTCATGTACAATGTGTGCATGTAAACATTTGCATGTGACGCATTTTTAGCATTTATAACACACATTACAATTTTTTTGTTCTACAAAACGCTGAAAAGACTCAGTATTTTAGTTATATTTGCAGCTGGTGTCGGAAAAATTCTGAGGCATACACGTGGATCACATTTAAAGATTATACATATACATTAGAGTGGTTCAAAATTCCAAAAAGTTTTCAAATATCAAAAGTAAGCCTCTAAAAAGTTGGTATTTATCAAAAAAATAAGTCTCCTGCAAGCTTGGTACTTAAAGTTAATATTTAAAGGTGACTACCTCGAATCTAAGGATTTTTAAAGATCACTTATGCAATTTTTCCGTAAAATCGCAAATTAAATAACTAAAACTTAATTATTCATGCTAATAAAGTTTTAGCAATTGAAATTTATAGAAAAAATTAGGTTGTAAACGGGAGATTGTAAAATATTGAAGATAGTTCGTCTCGTATTTGCTGTCTTCCATTTACCACCTAATTTTTTCTGTAAATTTCAATTGAGCATAACTTTTGAACAAAATGTCGTTAGAAGTGGTGCAACAACGCAAATTAAAGGTCTTCATATCAGCTTTCACACAAAATTGCATACAAGTACCTATAATGTATATTACCTAAAGTAAATTACATCAAACTATAAGAGATCCCGTTTAAAATATTAGTAATGCTATGTATTACAGAGACTGCTATATCTTCCATAGTTTGATATCCTATGGTGTTTCAATTTTTCTGTTGATACTTTTTGTAACAAAGATTCAAAATAATTTTGGATTTTGAACAATCATCAAAGATTGAAGTTATTAAGAATGTCCAAGAATACCCTACTTTAAGTCAACATTTAAACTGATACGACTGTTATATTGAAGAAAAATTTTTTGCCGGTCAGGACGCAACTGATTTTTAATTTTAGTAATATACTCAATTGCCAAAACAGTTTCTAGCATGAATAATTAAGATTTAGTTATTTAATTTGCGATTTTACGGAAAAATTGTATAAGTGCTCTTTAAAAAACCTCAAATTCGAGCTAGCCACCTTTAAATGTTAACGTTAAGGCGATGTTAAACCCTGTGTTACTGGTAAATACGGGGAACTACTTTTTTCATTCATTTTTCAATTTTAAGAAAATATCTCTGTCAAAAGTTATTCTTATTGATTGAAACAACAACTTTCCATAGAGATATTTACTCAAAATTGAAAATGAAATGAGAAAAGAGGATCCTCGTATTTGTCGGTGATAGGTGGCTTTAGCATCACCTTAAGCACCCAACTTGCAATTTTGAATCACCCTATTATACATACATAAATGTAGCATGAAATATGAAAATTGTATAACCACCCTAATACTTGGTAAAATTTAGTTGATATTGGTGGATGAAAAAGTTGCTTTTTTAATATTGAATAAATACGTTTCAAATAGAAAATAACAAATATCTTATCATTACTTGGTGATTGACTAGTAAAATTGTATCGTAATTTATTGTTAATAACAAGATTCTCTATAATTTAAAAATAAATTGAAAAATTCTTGGAATTAAAACTTGTATCTGTTACATAAATCTTGTTTAGTCAAATGAAGATTGTTTATCGATTTCCGTTAAAATTTAATTTACATATTTTTTTTACCAACATTAGGTACGAATCGATTGGCAGACCAGAAATTAGGTCGCATTAAAGTTGCACTCATAAAGCGTCTGACTAAAGTTTAGAGCTTTCAACTAGTTTTGTAAGAAGTTGAATCTTCCCTATTTTAACCACGCGAGATTGTGCGATATCTGCTATTCAAATTTGGGATAAGGATTTCCCGTTACTAGTTTTAGCATTATTGCATATGGGCTCTTGAAAATAATTGATGCTATGACGTAACATGTAGTATGGCCATGCACCACGGCATTTCTATCAAAAATGCATTTCTTAAGAAAAGAAAAACCGGGCCACACAAGCTTGCTTGCCTAACGCCTAGCCCTGTGGGTCTCTGTAAGCGAGATAGTGTAATCACATACTCGACTGAAAGGGACTAGGGTGGTGGGCTGAGCTTTTCGTAAGATCGCCCACTGCTCAGTTACTGACACGGGACTTGTGCACAAAGCCTTAGTGTTCAGTAGCACTGGTTCTCCCTCAACACAACAGACTAACGGTTATGGTTATGTTTCAGATAAGAATCTGTTGAAAATGGAGGCTCTGGCCAACTCGCAAGTTAAGGTGGCAGTGTTGAGGAGACCTACAAGCCACAGTGGTGAGAGTAGTGCGTTAGGTGCCACCAACGCTGATTTACAAGCACAGCTGAGTTCGCTCACTGACAAGTTGAATGAGAATTCAAACAAGCATTCGAGTTTGATGAATGCATTGAAGAACAGCGTGGAAACGTTGATTGGTTGCACAGTCAAAAGCACCAATGCCATCTCGGCACTGAGTGGCTCTATACACAAGGATATGGAGTCCTTGACTGAGGCCATCCGCAACACTCGACTTGAGCCATCTAGCCGACCAGCAGCTGTCAGAGATTGGGAGGAGCCTCCACGGGTGCAACGAGGGCCCCGTGTGATTGGAAATGTGAGGCTGGACGTACCATTCTCATTTGAGAAGTCAACCAGTCAAAGGGAGGTGCTGGTCGACGGGACTGACGACATAGAGTCGATGGATCAGGACGAGCCACTGCCGGCGGCCGCAGCTTCTTCTACGCTTAATCCACGACCAAGGCACAGTCCAGCTGCAAAATCAGACGACGAGGATAACTGGGACGCTGGTACAGGGCCTGCTGGTCTGTTCGATTCCGCAGCGGACTGCTACAAGGAAATGCCATATGAGGATTGGAGGATTGAGGCGACGAAGCGACTGGGGTTGAGTCCCTCGCGCTTATTAAATAACAAGACAAAAATTGTAAGTGACAAAAATAATACATTGTTCTCTACTGACAGTCTCCTACAGAATTGCAGTTGGAGAGAGGCATCTAACGCGCTTCAAAACAGCAGTTCCAGTGATAGCAGAGCCAAGCAGTCAAATATAACACGGTCATACAGACTCAGAACAAGCTCTGAGTTTGCACATTTTGAAGATTTTCTTTTTTTACAGAAGCAGTGAACCAAGAAATACAAGCACTTGAAAAGAATCAGGTGTTCGAAATAGTAAACAGGCCAGAAGAAAAGACGAACATCCTTGATTCAAGATGGGTATTTAAACGAAAAGTAAGCATAAATGGACAAGTAAGTTATAAAGCCAGAATTGTAATCAGAGGCTTTAAGGATACAAATTTGTACGACCTATGTGAAACATATGCACCAGTATCACGTCTGTCATTGGTCAGAGCAGTCATTTCGGTGGCGAACAAACTGGGACTAATAATGTGGCAATTGAATGTCAAAGCAGCTTTCTTGCACAGCCCGATTAAAAGGGTAATTCACATGGAAATACCTGACGGCTACAGTTTGCAAAACTGTAAGAAAAACCAGAAAGTCTGGAGACTTAAAAAATCACTGTATGGATTGAAAACAAGTCCCAAAAATTGGAATAATCACTTCTCAGAACAGGTCAAGGAACTCGGCTTTGTCGCTAGCAACAGAGATCCATGTCTGTTCATACTTATTGAAGTACAAATAATCGTCATCATGTTACTTTATGTAGATGACATATTATTAGTGGGTAACGACAAGAGAAGAATGGAATCCATACAAGTTCAACTCAGCAAGAAGTTTGACGTGAAACTGCTAGGTGAACCAAAAGAGTTTTTGGGTCTGACGATAAATAAAGACAAAAAGAACAAAATTACAACTCTGGATCAGTGCAAATTCATATTGAAATTGCAACAGAAATTCGGATACTTGCAGGCTAAAGGACAAAGCACTCCAATGGTAACAAACCAAGTATTAAATAGAGAAAGGAAAATGCGTGAAAACGAGAAGCAGAACAATCAAATGGTAAATCAACGCAAGTACAGAGAAGTAGTAGGATCACTCATGTACTTGGTTAATGGTACACGACCTGATTTAGTATACGCAGTCAACGTACTAAGCCGACATCAGTTGAACCCGACTGAAAATGAATGGAAAATGGTAACACGAGTTTTCAGGTATCTAGAATACTCCAAATGTTGGAAATTGACATATACAGGTCAATCAGAGGCAATGGAAGCGTACTCAGATGCGAGTTTTGCTGATTGTAAAAACTCGTTGACGACTAGCGGTTACGCAGTATTGCTGTATGGTGATACAATCGCTTGGCGAACTCACAAGCAACCATATGTTGCATTATCCACATGCCTAGCGGAATAAATAGCACTGAGTGAAGCATGCAGAGAATCTATAGCATTGAGCATGTCACTCAGAGTTATACCCCAAGTAGTAAAATATCCTATTACGCTATGGTGTGATAACAAAGCAGCTGTAGCATGTACGAAAATGGAAGGTAGTAATAAGTTACGACATATGACAGAAGTCCATGAGGACTACGTAAAGCAATGCATAGAAAGAAAATTAGTTGAAATAAATTGGATATCTTCAAAGGAGCAAAGAGCAGATATCTTTACAAAAGCCTTTGCCCTCTGAAAGCCATAATAAATTGAGTAAGTTATTGCTCAATCATTGGTGTACTTCCTGTATGTTTCAGAAATGTAAAGCGGCGGAAATCACCATCACAAGGAGAAGCAAAGATGAGTGAACGCACCAAGAACTAACGGGAGGGAGTGTTGGAATTGTGGTTATATACGTTAGCCCTTGGCGCGCTTCCTTAAGTTGCTCCGTGCCTGTGTCCCCGTTCTTTGCTGTTTCCGCGTGTGCGGCGTTGGCGCTCTGCGCGCTTGATCACGTGTACTACGAGAACCACGCTCAGCTATCAGAAAGACTCGGACGCTTGAACCGCAAGCATCTCAATCTTAATAAAGCCACGTTTTCTGTTATACCATAATTATCGTCTCTGTGTCTGACTTATTTCTGATTAACCTATCCAACGCGCAGTGCAGTAATTTGATATAATATTAACATTTTGATATCTTAACATTTTTATCTTACGCCGTCAAAGTTGAGAGGTTAAGTGTAGCTAAAGTAAAAAAATAAGAGCAGGTAAAAAATTCTCCAAAATTCCATTTTATCGCAACCCCGTGAATTTTTTAAAAATACGACCCGTCATATTGGATACGCCATTTTAAATTTAAAAATTTTAAGGCCATATTCATATTAACCAGTTTAAGAACCCCCCAAATTTCCATTTCATATCTATTCCATAATTTTTTCAAAAACTGGTCCGCCATATTAAAATCGCAATTTTGAATTTTTGAATCTTGAGGGCAGATTTGAATTGGTTCGAAAACCAATGCATACAATGTTTTATGCAAATTAGGCAAGGAAGTTAAAAAGTAGAGGGGCTGGTTTCTGTGGGAACCTAAAGCTAAAAATATAATAAATAAAACGTGATTAAAGATGTGCTATACAAGAAAGTGAAATTTTGTAAGTGTGAACGCGTTGGGAGACGACTAGATTTCTTCCTTTTTGTATCAGAAACAAATATGGTTTGTAAAAAATATTGATTTTGAGCATGCCCTAAGCATGAAGTGTACATAGATTAAACTTATATCACTAGTACACATAAGCATTGGCAACCGTTTGTACATATAATCAATGCCATATCTTTCAGGCCGCGAATGCAGCTGTAAACGTGCTCACAAGCTTCCAGCAAAACCTGTGTAGTTATATATCGATGAGTGTATAAGATATACAAATTACCTACCTAACCTTTGCGCGTGCAAAATTCAATTTGAATTGTACACAGTCGAGATACAGCAGATTAAATACTCATATACTTGAACTCGTGTAATAAATCCATGAACCCAAAATACTGATTCCTCATTTTTTAAGCAAATCACGAAATCCGACCGATAACCAAATGCGCTAATAACCTGCGCACAAGCGCGTACGGAGTCGGAAGTTGCTTTGCAAAACCATTGCGATGCACGAGAGCGCATGCCATCGTTAGAGACCCATGCCGATCCACACGTGCAACAGCAATTCCCGACATCATGACAGCGCATGATAACGTAATGCGACCAAAAATGCCGATCGCCCCGTCGAACCCCCCTTGCAGCACGAATGCGACAAGAGAAATGCATTGTTTTGTCAAACTGCTCGTGTTGCGCGAACAATAAATGTAGCCAGAGACGCGAGTCGTCTCGTCAAATATCTCGTGTCGCACGAACAATATATGCGACCGGAGACGCGAATCGTCTTGCCAGATTTCTTGTGTCGCACGAGCAATAAATGCGACTGGAGACGCGGAGCATTTCGCCACATTTCTCGTGTTGCACGAGCAGTCACTGCGGCTAGAAAAACGAGCCGTCTCGCTGAAACGCCCTTTTTCCTCTCAAAACCTACCCTTTTGCAGCTGACGACCTCAACCAACACGAAGACGCAGAGGCAACTCTCCGCGGCTCTGGGAAATGACTCTCTCCTTAATCCGTTCGCGGGTCTTCTCCTAATCGGCCACGCTTTCGTGGAGGGCCGAATTGCGGAAAAAAGAAAAAGCGTGTTTGTGCTAAGGAACCTCGAAGCCGAGCAAGCAGCTAAAATAAAAGCGGTTTTACGTGCAGCCCTGTTGCAGTTTTTAACAGGTCTAACCCTTCCATCACACCGCAGCGCTCACGCAAAAACGCAGCACGAACGCCATCTAGCAATGCACTCCTTATTCCCGTTCCAACAACAGCATAACAAAACTTAGAAAGAATAATGAATATTACAGTGGAATTTCCAGATTTTTCTATCTTTGAATGCTTGCAGTAAATGTATATGTGCACATTGGCACTTTATTTTGTATATATATATATATTGTTCATTTACATAAGGTGTAAATATGAGAAAAATAGTAATGTAAAATTCACACTAACTGGACGCATAAGCTTACGAAGAGTTTAAACCCGGTATAGAATTCATATAATCATCGTAAAAGTGTAAATAACTTTTGCATTTCAATATATATATTACTATTTTGTAGCATATGAGAAGAGAATATAATAGATTTTGTATTCACAAGGATTAAAATGAATAAAATATCATGTGTTTTATTACACCAATATGTGGAGAATGTAATACGCTGTAAATTATTGAAATACTACATACAAAAAAATATTAAAACAACATGAATTTTTATAGACACATTTGAAACTCTTTTGTTAAATAAATCAAAACTAGATTGTTAAATTATTATTCGGTGTATGTTACAAGGGAAGGAATACTGAAATAAGAAAGATTACTATGCATTTACTCAAATCGAAGTATATTTTATTTTGCTCGCATTTATCATATTATTTATATACGTGTTGGTTACCGCAATATATAATCATTTAAAATTAACGCAAGATCGCGAAACTATATTCATCATGCACGCAGCATTTAAGGGGTCTACCTACTTTCTCAATTTGAAAAAATTGATTTTTTTTCATTTTTCGAAAGCATATGTATCAATTTTGAAATTACAAAAGGGATATTGTATGGTGCATCGTTGATTAGATGTAAGTAAGATTTGTTTACGAATTTTCATAAAAGTAGTTTCAAACGCTTTTTTTTTAAACACATTTTTACACCTGTTGTTGATAAAATTTCCGAAACTACTCAACCGATCCTTATGAAATCTTAATAGTATATTCTGTACACCTATAGCTATTATGGCAAACCTCAATTATGCCCAAATCACTTTTTTTTAATAATATCCGCCATTTTGTCATTTTTTGTATATATACTAAAACTCGAGGTTTGCCAGGAAGGAAAAGTCATACTGAATCTAAACCTTTATTGATTTTTTTTGTTACAGATGGCCCATCTCAAAGATTTTATCAACTGAACTCGCATACCTACTTTTAGAGAACTTATGTTTATGTGAACTTTTTGTATACTTAAACTGTAAAAATAAAAAAATACAAATTTTTGTATGTATTTTAAGAGTATATTTATTAAACCAAACAAGTTTTATGTCAATAACTTTATTAGCAACCTCAGAAAAAAATCGTAAAAATAGCCTTATTTTCGGCAGAGAAAGTAGGTAGATCCCTTAACGCAAATATAAATTATTTAATTCACGAGCACTTCTATTTTTATGAGAAATATATAAAATACACGTGTATAAAAATACGAACGCAAGACTTTAATATTCGGAAAACGGACTTCAATTGAGATAAGAGAAAATTTAAAACCCGAACCATATAAGGCGATAGGATGAATTTATTTTTGATTTTTGCGAAGTTAAAGTCAAGCGATGGCTCGTAGCGCTCGGGCCGCGGATGACTCCGTAGAAGATGCACGTCGTCGACTATGTGGTTGATATTACGAGACCGTTTCTTTCCCCCTGGAGCTCCTGAGACTTGCACCTACAGCGTTATCGTAGCACAGCCTTTCCGTAATGATGATTTTTGTCAATGTCGATTCTTCACAGTCGGGCAACGTGCCCGCGTGGCCATGATCATGAGCAGCACGGCTGGAAGGAGAGAAGCTGTTGAAGCGGCGGCGGGTCCGAGCAATAGAGGCAGAGTCCAGCTTGCACGTCTCCTAAATGGAGCTTACAAATCGTGGCCTTGACCTATTCCGGTGCTTCTCGACGGTAGATTGCAGATAATATATAGGTCACAACGATTATCCGCTCAATCGCGCTATTCAACATTCTTATCATTACAACGCCCATTATCAGCGTCCAAAAAACGTAGTCCCAGTATGTGGACATGTATATTTTGCAATTTCTTGATCCGAATTATATAGTATTCTTGGGATGTGGTGGGCAGTTTGGGTGACAGAGAAGGAGAAGAATCGATTGCAGCACAAACACAATTTTATTTGAATCACAACACTTATTTTACATTCGATCGCACTAGGATCCGCTGATTCGACGTCCGTGCGCTACGAGCGCTCGAGCGATACTGAGACTCAGCATGAGCCGTGAAGGAGAGCGCAGCGCCAGTGACTCCGCCAACCAGCGCATGAGGGCGCTCATGGTCGTCTATGTACAGTCAGCTGTTATTCGAATAATGGTTAACAAGAGAAGACAGATGTTGCTCTATTAATACATAAAACCGCTTTAGATGACGATCAACATTCAATAACATAAGAAACACTTATTCCACAAACACACATAAATAAATCAATTAAATCAAATAAAGTCAATTTTCTAACAGTATGTTTAATCAAAATATTTGAAGAAACTCATCATTATGGCACATAATGTATTATTTTATCATTTATACTCGGTAGCAATGCATTATATTAAGGATATATAATATTTGCGTGTATTTCTAACATAACTTTCGTAATCAAAACAACACCATAATGCATACATCCACGAATTGAACTCTCACATTTTTTAGCGTACTACTAGACTAATAAATAAAATACTAAGTAATAAATTACCACTTTATTTTCATTAAATACGCATAATTATACCTTAGAAACTTTTGAGATCGAAAATTGATGGGAATTCAGTTAAATAAACCCTTAACCTAACTCTTAAGAAGAGGCCGTATTTTCTGTCCTTGTCTAATCACGTTATTACTATTTATTCAAATTAAAATAAGGAATATTTTGAGATCTTAAAAAGTATCTAACATTATTTCCTTTTCGAGAAAACTTCGGAACAGAAAAACTAACCTCAATTTTCGCGTTCCGAAGTTTTCTCGAAAAGGAAATAATGTTAGATACTTTTTAAGGTCTCAAAATATTCCTTATTTTAATACCAAGTGGGTCCAACTTTTAATTTTTCAATTAACAATTTGAATAAATAGCAAAAACGTCCCTGGTAACACAGTCTGACACACTCGCGATTGCGCCGAAAATGCACGGTCTGCTTCACACATCGACTAGGGTTCCAATGCACGACGATTGCGCCAGACGAGTACGGCATGATTGCAGCGGAAGTTCAGCCGACAAGTGCGACTAAGGGTGATGAAATAATGCACTCGCGAGTGTAGCAGAATTGCATCCGAATTGTGTACGACGATTGTGGCAGACGAGTGCGGCCGGATTGCAGCAGACGTGCAGCCGACAAGTGCGACTAAGGGGGATGAAATAATACACTCGCGAGTGCATCAGAATTGCACCCGAATAGCTTACGATGATTGCGGCAGACGAGTGCGGCAGGATTTCGACAGACGAGTGTAGCAGGATTGCAGCAGACGTGCAACCGACAAGTGCGATTAAGGAGGATGAAATAATGCACCCTCGACTGCATCGGAATTGCACTCGAATTGCGTGCGACGATTGCGGCGTACGAGTGTGGCAGGATTGCAGCAGACGTGCAACTGACAAGTGCGATTAAGGAGGGTGAAATAATGCACTTGCGAGTGCATCAGAATTGTACTCGAATTGCGTACGACGATTGCGGCAGCCGAGTGCAGCAGGATTGCAGCAGACGTGCAACTGACAAGTGCGACTACGGGGGGTGAAACAATGCTCTCGCGAGTGCATCAGAATTGCACCCGAATTGCGTACGACCTTTGCAGCAGACGAGTGTGGCAGGATTGCCGAAGACATGCAGCTGATAAGTGTGATTGAGGGGGATGATGTAACGCATTTGCGAGTGCGTTAAGATATACTTCAAAAACGAGACACACACCTCGCAGCGGAAATCCTCGGAACACCGAGAATAGTAACACAAAAAATAGAGCTCCAAAGGGTTTTATCTGTCAGACAGCTTGTGCGCGGTCTCTTATAGTATCTACCACGCCAAACTAGTCGAGTGAGCCCGAAACTGATGCGCAAGCCGCCTAGGGGCGGCGACTTATGAACTCTACGCTTTGCTTCCACCGCCTCTGTGGACTGCACGTCTGCTGCAATGCTGCCGCACTCGTTTGCCGCAATCGTCGTACGCAATTCGGGTGCAATTCTGCTGCACGCGCGAGTGCATTATTTCATCCCCCTTAGTAGCACTTGTCGGCTTCACGTCTACTGGAATCCTGCCCCAAAGGTCGTATGCAATTCGTGTGCAATTCTGCTGCACTCGTGAGTGCAATATTTTATCCCCCTTAGTTGGACTTGTCGGCTGCACGTCTGCTGTAATCCTGACGCACTTGAATTGCTCCATTTCTATCAACGTTTAAAATTACAGGTACATGATATGAAACTCCAATTTCATTTAATAGTCTCGTCACCTACACAATTTCCTTTGCAGTTGTACATGCAGCGATATATTCTGCTTTCATTGTACAAACAAGGAGAGTCCACAACCTCTGGGAAACGATTTTTTACCAAACTTTAGGAGATATGAGGTATTTTATTTCAAATATGCATTGTTTCAAAGAAAAAACCTGTTCCATTCCAATATGTAACTTTATATATATATATATATATATATATATATATATGTTTATTTATTTATAATTTCGTAAAATTATGACTATCGCGCACACTGACTGAATGTTATACGAACGAGTGAGAGTATGCGCATGCGCGTACAACTGATCTACCAGATCGACTAGAGGCGGCGGCGCTGCGTGCGTCTCGTCACCGCTACGAGCGATAGACGCGCGCGGCGGACATCTTTAGATTCTACGACTGAATCTCACAGCGTGCGGAGCTCCCTCGCGTTTTTGGCGGTTAACGACCGTATCGCAATTATTACGAATATCTATCTTGTCGACTAACGGGTCGTCAGATTCATTAAGAATCTTATCAAATCGCCAATCTGGCAGGACGATTCATTGTGAATCATATCTAATCCAAAGTGACGTGCGTGAAGCAGTGTGTGTGTGTGCGTTTTCATCTCGTAGCGAGCACGCGGCCGCATGCGGCGGTCGCCGAGCGTTCTAGCAGTTCTATTCGACGTAGTGTGTGTGCGCGAGACGTCAATTCAAATTATATCGTATCCTTGTTCCCGGTTTTTTATGTAGATTTATATTTGTTGTAGTGTAAAATAAATTTAGGGCTTTTATGCCGTCAAGGCTTTTTCCCGTAATATTGTGTTTTAATTTAACGACCTAACCTAAATATAAAAAATGAAAAATAGAACATCAATCTTTTATCGAATCAATTCATGGTGCCTCCTGTGAGGTTTGTTCCTCGCGCAAACAAGTGACGTCTCGCGTGCACGAGTGGGCGCGTGCTCGAGTCAGCACGTGCAACAAAGGGACGATAACGCGCGGCATTCCAGAGCGGGCTCGCGCGCATCGACATCACGGTCATTCTCCAAACATCTTGGTCGCTGCCTTGCATCATCTCGCCGTCGTCGCTCTCACAACAGGACGCCTCACCACCCAGTGGACTGCTGCATCAAGGAGCGAGAGAGTGTGAAAATAAGATAAGTGATTTTTCTTGTGCTACAAATTCTTATCAATTTCGCTTTTCAAATTATATCGTGATCATACCGTTAAATATTTTGTTTATTGCTTATTTAGTTCACATTAATAGTTAATAAAAGTTTTAGAATAGATCAATAAATTAAATTCATCGTTTTTATAATTGATTTTCGTCTGTGTTTTTCGCTCTGAGCCTTGGCGTAAATTCAACACCAAGGCTCGGGGGAGAGGGGAAAGAACAGGCGCTGGTAAGCGCGCGCTGTGAACACGCGCGTTTGGGAATCCATAAAATCGTGCGTCGAATCTCGAAATAGGGGAGAGAGAGAGGTAACGGAGAAAAGCGCATGTTATTGACACGAACGGCAGCAGTCGTTCTAGCAACACTAGTTTTTTTTTGTTTGCCTGTTTAATTTTAGTTATCCAGGATTTTCGAGCACAAAGGGAACGCGAGCTTTAATGTAGGCCGTGTACCTTTTTTATATTTTTAATAATCACATATGGTTTCAATCTCTAGATTTTTTACATTTCTTAAATTTGCTTAAAGTAAATTAATTTTAGTTTCAACTTTAAAATTTTATTATGATTTAAAATTTTCTCTTTCAAAGAAATTACAAACTTTTAGTTTAAAAAACAATATAATAGAAATCATTTAATTATTTTTAAAACAATTGCTCATATTCTGATAATTGAATTAGTAGTTAAACAGATTCAATATTTTGAAATAATTCAAACATTTTAGTAGTTTTCAACGGTTAACAGTATTCGGTTATTTGTGTTATTTTCATTTCTTTCAATAAAAAATTTTTTCTTTCACAATATCTGTAAATCAAGAGAAGCTAGCACGCATTGCGTATATTGTGCAAAAGAGCAAAACTTTTGAAAATAAAATAGAAGCTTTGAAATCATATGTAGAAGCGCCCAACGCAGATCCCATCAATGCGAATTTACGTTTGAAGACTCTAGAGACTTTATTTGTAGGTTGTAGCAAATATATTGATGAACTGACTTCTTTGCAAATAGATCACCCTTTACTCGATGCATTTATTGAATTAGAGTCAAACTACTACATAGTTGCTACCGCGGTCACTAAATTGCAAAACGTAGGACCTTCTTTAAGCTCGACTTTAAGGCCAGGTTACTCCAAAAAACGTGATTTTTTTCAATAAATTTTATTCATAGTTCAAAACATGTTTGTTCAAAATGGCGGTTATGAAAATGGCTGCTGAAACTCGTCTGATTAGTAGATGAATGACATCATTTCTTGGAAACGAATTATCTGAAAGCAAAAAAAAAAACGGTTTCATGTTTTGTATCGAATTGGCTATGGCCTCAAGCAGAATGAAACATTTTCAATGAAAAAAAACAAAATGGCGGACTTTTAAAAAAATGAAAAAATTCAAAGGTCCGCCATTTTGTTTTTTTTCATTGAAAATGTTTCATTCTGCTTGAGGCCATAGCCAATTCCATACAGAACATGAAACCGTTTTGTTTTTTGCTTTCAGATAATTCGTTTCCAAGAAATGATGTCATTCATCTACTAATCAGACGAGTTTCAGCAGCCATTTTCATAACCGCCATTTTGAATAAAAAAAAATTTTTTTTTAAGTAATTTAATATATGTGCTTTCATATGTAAAAAAAATTGATTACTCAACATGTTTTGTACTATGAATAAAATTTATTGAAAAAAATCACGTTTTTTGGAGTAACCTGGCCTTAAACACGACAAACGTCACTATAACTGAAAGACATGACCTACCTAAGCTGCCAGAGATAAAACTCCCCACTTTTGATGGTAAACGTGAAGATTGGTTATCATATAAAAACAGATTTGACGCTTTAGTGCATTCTCGCACCGATCTTAGCAACTAATGTTAAGCATACTCAATTGTTGAGTTCTCTCACTGGTTCGGCTAAAGATAAAATCGTAGAATTTGAACCTAGTGAGGAGGATTATCTTAAAGCTTGGCAGGCGCTCATAGACTCATATGATCACAAGCGCATTGTAGCGGTCGAACATCTCGACGCAATTATAGATTTACCAGTATTTACTAGTGCGACTGCGAACAATCTTTCCACGCTTCTCGATAAGACTCGTCAACATGTTCATATGTTAGAAAGACTTGATGCTAGACCTAGTGACGAGCTTATAGTTAGACACGTGGAACGATGCTTACCTCCAGCGACTAGAAATAGATGGCAGGACAAACTGGAATTAGACAGTTTACCAAAGTTGAGCGACCTTTTCAAATTCCTTCAAGCTAATATTTTTAAATTACAAGCGTTGGAATGTTCGACCACAGCAAGTCGCAATAACAACCAAACTAAAAAAAGGGCTGGTGAAAATCTCGAAAGGGGACAGGTAACTAGAGTCAATGCGCGTCCCTTAGTAACTACTACCTCGAATGTTTCTAACAATGTTTGTCTCAAATGCAATGAGAATCATCATCTTTTTAAATGTCCAGCTTTCGAAAGACTTAAGGTTTAAAAACGTTGGGAGTTCGCAAGAGCAAATAAAATGTGTTTCAATTGTTTGTATGTGCACCCTTTACCGTGTAAGAGTGAAAAACGTTGCAAAAAGTGTCAATAAAATCATCACACTTTACTTCATTCAGACAAAAAGTTTCAGACATCTAAAACAGAAACTCCTAAAAACGAAGATGCTTCTACATCTACAACTCCTAAAATGTGACTATTACGTCATTCATACGTTTCTAGTGTTCTTCCCTCTGATTCTCATTTAATGACTACTGCAGTTTTGAAATTTCAAAACAATCGAGGAAATTGTGTCATGGCCCAAGGATTATTAGATTCTTGTTCTACAGTAAATTTAATGACTGAAAAATTTGTTAAATTATTAAACTTATCAAAACAGACTTTTTTAATTAACATTGGAACCGTTGCTGGTTCATGCGCAGTTTCAAATCATTATGTCAAGGCCATTTTTAATTCTACTTACAATAATTTCAGACGAGAATTAAATTTTTTAATAGTGCCTACCATTTCTGATTCCGTGCCTAACGACACATTTCCTCGGGAGTTATTTGATATACCCAAAAATCTACAACTTGCTGACCCTCAATTTCATGTACCTAAACCAATTGATGTTTTATTAGCATCACGTACAACTTTATCAGTATTAGCGATAGGTCAAATCAAACTTAAAAACAAAGAGACTCAGATTATACTTCAGAAAACTAGTTTAGGATGGATAGTAGCAGGAGGGTCAGATGTCCTCACAACATCAGCAAATTCCTCATGTAATGTAGTTAAGCTAGACAAACTTCTCGAGCGTTTTTGGCTAATAGAAGATTTCGATCATGAGCCTGCAAAATCCCGCGATGACATTACTTGCGAACAGTATTACGTGGATAACACTCAGCGCGATGAAACGGGTAGATATATTGTTCGTCTCCCTTTTAGAGATAGTAAATTCAAATTAGGTGAATCTAGAAGATTAGCTTTGAAACGTTTTTATGCCCTCGAAAGAAAGTTTGAATCCAATCCACAGTTAAAACAAGAATACTTTAGGGTGATGGAAGAGTACATTTTGTTAGGTCACATGTCACTCTGCGACGACACTAATGATGGATGTTATCTTCCTCATCACGCTGTGATTAAGACATCCAGCGAAACTACAAAGGTTAGAACGGTATTTGATGCGTCAGCCAAAACTTGTACTGGTATTTCATTGAATGAAGTTTTTTTGGTAGGTCCCACTATTCAAAACACAATCTTCGAACAGCTTTTTAGATTTCGCACACATCGTTACGTCATTACAGCTGATATTGAGAAAATGTATCGGCAAGTTTTAGTTCACCCCGATGATAGGAAGTTTCAGAAAACGTTGTGGTATCATCAAGGCAAAATCTGAACTTTTCAATTGAACACGGTCACATTTGGAGTAGCATGCGCACCCTTTCTAGCTATCCGCACACTTCATCAACTTGCTCGTGACGAAGCGAAAAACTTCCCACGTGCTTGTAAACTTTTGACGCGTGATTTTTATGTAAATGATTTCATTTCAGGCGCGGACTCAATCGATGAAATTTTAAGCATTCGCGATGAAATGATCGAATTGTTAAGTCATGGCGGCTTCGTCAGTAGACAGTGGGCGTCTAATCATGAATCCGCTCTGAATAACATCGACAAAAAGGTTTTCAATCTCGATTGCGCAATTAAGTTAAATCCCATTCATAAAACTCTCGGAATCATTTGGGATTCACAGTTAGATTGTTTCACATACAAAGTACAACCTTTAGATCCTCAAACGATTTCAACCAAAAGAAAGCTGTTATCCGAAATTGCTAAAATTTTTTACCCTCTTGGTCTGTTAGGGCCAGTTATTCTTTACGCCAAGGTGTTAATTCAGGATTGCTGGAAAGCCAAGATCACTTGGGACGAATCTCTTCCTCAAGACATTCATACTAAATGGAAGTCTTTAGCTGATCAGTTACCATGTTTACAAGATTTTTCAATTCCCCGACACATATTTAGTGTTAGTTCTGTGAGCATAGAAATTCATGGTTTCTGTGATGCAAGTCTTTCTGGGTATGGTGCATGTCTTTTCATTAGATCCATAGATTCAAAGGGTATCGTCAAAATAAATCTTGTGTGCAGCAAATCTAGAGTTGCTCCATTGAACGGCGTCACTATCCCTCGTTTAGAACTTTGTGCTGCTTCAATTCTCAAAAAACTCTATGTTGAATCAAAGACTCAATTCGATTTCCCTTTAGAGAGAGTAATTTTCTGGTCAGATTCCACAATAGTACTTTGTTGGCTAACTAAGACTCCTCACTTGTTGAGAACATTCGAATCTCACAGAGTAGCAGACATTCAATCGTTAGGCAATCAAGTTCATTGGAGACATGTCCGTTCTGAGGACAATCCAGCAGATTCTCTATCTAGAGGACAATTACCATCAGATTTTGTTAAAAATTCGCTATGGACTTCAGGTCCTCATTGGTTGTCTCGTCCTGAAGAAGAATGGCCTAGTATGATAGAAGTCCGATTTGACAAAACTCCCGAATCAGAGAAAGAAACTTGTTTGTTAGTTGATCAGACAGAAGATTTTTTCAAAAATTTTTATAGTAGATTTTCGTCTTACTCTCATCTCGTTAGAACCACTGCAGTTATATTACGGTGTAAAGGTTTAGAATACTGGAAATCAACTAGATGTCAAGGTCGCAGGTTGTCCCTAGCAGAAGTAGAAGAAGCAGAACGGTTCATTTTAGCTAAGGTTCAACGTGAAAGTTTCGATAAGGAGATTAAACTTCTCAAAACCGCTCGGAACACCACCCCCGGCGAAATTACCGTTCCATTTCGGAAAGGGACCAAGTTAGATGAATTGAATCCTTTTCTTGACGAACTAGGGATGGTTCGTGTGGGCGGTCGTTTGAAGAAATCAGAACTGATCTATAATCAAAAACATCCTTTATTGCTACCTAGTAAACATCATGTGTCTGATCTCCTCATTCGTGAAGTCCACGAAACCAATTTACACGCTGCTATCCAATCAACCCTGTACGCTGTTCGCGAACGCTTCTGAATCCTCAATGGAAAAAATCAGGTTAGAAGGATTGTACATAATTGTATCGAATGCATTCGTCAACGTCCAAAAATGATGCAAGCAACAATGGCAGATTTGCCGGAGCCTCGGGTAACTGAAGCCCCAGTGTTCAGTCGTACAGGTCTAGATTTCTTTGGTCCTATCCTCATCAAGGAGAAAAAAGATCGGAATAGAAGTTTCATCAAAACTTATGGTTGTGTGTTCGTGTGCATAGCAACGAAGGCCGTACATATCGAATTAGTAACTGATCTGTCAACTGAAGGGATCTTAGCAGCTTTTCGTAGGTTTATCAGTCGAAGGGGTATACCAGAACACGTCTATTCAGATAATGGTACCAATTTTGTAGGAGCCAAAAAAGAACTATAGGAAATGTTGCTTTGACAAAACGAATTGAATGGCATTTCAATTCGCCTTTATCACCACATTTTGGGGGTCTCTGGGAAGCAGCCGTAAAGAGTTTTAAACATCATTTAAAACGAGTGATTAAAGACCAAAAGCTCACTTATGAGCAGATGAACACGTTGTTAATCGAGATAGAAGCTATTCTGAATTCAAGATCGTTATGTACTCTTTCGGCTGATCCCAATGATCCTCTAGCCATAACACCGGCTCATTTGCTCATAGGTCGACCCTTCAATTTCTTACCCGAGAAAAATTTGTTTTCAGTTCCTTATAACAGACTGTCGACCTACAACTTCGTCACCAAAGCCAGACAGGATTTTTGGAAACAATGGCACAAAAATTACCTGAACGAACTTCAAAAGCGCCAGAAATAGTATTACTCGAATGCGGAGTTGAAAATCGGATCTGTAGTCGTCTTGATGGAAGATAATCTCGGATGCGTAAGGTGGCCACTGGGTGTGGTCGTCGAGGTGTTTCCTGGGAGCGACGACATCGTTAGAGTCGCCTCTGTCAAGACTGCGAGCGGCGTTTATAAACGCAATATTACTCGTCTTTGCTTATTACCCGTTACTTAAGTTATAAATTTAAGGATTGAGTTTCATTAATTAATTTAGAATTAAATTCATGTTCTTATACTTAAAGTTACTTTCATTTACTATTCTTATCAATTTTATTGTGATAATCAATGCCAATAAATAAATCAGTCCCTCCAACGGAAACTGGTTTAACTTATATTATTCACCAAAGATTCGGTAAATATAAATTTAATTTCATTATAGTTCGTATTTTATATAATGTTGAAAATTAGTTTAAGTATAGATTCAAGCGTGTTTCATAATTGCGATATATTATATCTTTTATATAGTTTTATCAAACTTTGTTACATTCGTTGTAATCCAACTCATTCCTCAGCTTCGCCCGGGAGTATGTTCCATTCCAATATGTAATTTTATATATATATGTTTATTTATTTATAATTTCGTAAAATTATGACTATCGCGCACACTGACTGAATGTTATACGCACGAGTGAGAGTATGCGCATGCGCGAACAACTGATCTACCAGATCGAATAGAGAAATTTAGGTGCGGAGATTAAAATGGCCCACCCTGTATGTATATATTTAAATTTTGTAATTTAAAGTTATGCAAAAAATTATGCAATTGATTAAAATATTTTTTAATGTATAATATGCATACCGTTTTTACAAGTAAATTTAAGATAAGATGATAATATACTATATTACTAAGAAAACCTTAAAAATGTTTATTAAGCCCGGATAAAATTGGCTCATATATAATCATATATGATCATATATATTAATAAATAATTTATGGCAACCCATGAACATATCTGATCATATATGAAAATATATGCTCACGTACGATTTGTGTCATTAAAATATTTATTCAGGAGGATTTTTCATTATACGACTTAAAAAACTGCATTGAACTAATATAAAGTTACTTAACGACTTAGATATGATACCATGATACTAAAAATATTTTCTGATAAGCATATTTATTAAAAAAATAAAATTCGAAAATTGACAAAATTTATGTCATATATGTGAACCCAAATTTGAACTCAATTACATTTTATTCCTTACAAATTGTATTACAAAAGAAAACAAAAAATATATCGATTAACTAGAAAGTGTTCTATAGTCGTCTTATTTTGATACTGATTAAAAATTTGAAAAGTTATTGGAGTTAAACACATATTTTTGTGATCGTAACAAGGGTTTTCAAAAGAAGTTCTTTACGCGCACCTATTAGACAAAATCTATTTTAATAAATTCAAGAAAATTCTCAACTATAAATGAACAGAAGTTAATATTTTTGACTCTGTTTAAACTCAATTTATGGTCTGATATAAATAAAACATTTTTTGAACCTATGCAAAAGTATAGCACAGATTATAAAAACATATTTAAATTGTGTTATAACTTAAAAAGTTTTTGCATATCAAGTTTCATTTTTTTCAATTCACAATAATAAATTTTGCAACACTATAATTCTTGATTAAATTTTATTTATGAATATAATACATGTATACTACATTTACAAATAAAATTTTTTCGTAAATTTGTAATGTTGTTCCAGTTTATGTACAACGGTTTTATTCACGTATTACGAAAATATCATACAAATGAAAAAATGGTATAAAACAAAAACGAATCGATGAATCTTAATTTATGTTTTATTTATAATCTTCATCAAAAAATAAAAAAGGAGCTTTCAATGGTCAAAAAATGCCGTATTAATACTCAATAGAAAAGAGATTAAAAATTATTTGAAAAAAAATGAATATCATAAAAATGGAAACATGCTTCAAAACAAAAACGAATCGATAAATCTTACAAATTCTTCTCGATTTCGTCGAAAAACGTGAAGAATAAGCTTTTATTGGTTAAAATTTACCGCGTAATACACAAGACTTCAATGAATCTTGAAAATTCTTTTTGATTTAAAATCTTCATTAAAAGACAAAAAAAATAAGCGTTTATTGGTAAACAAATTACCGTGTAATACCCAAGAAATAAGCAATCAAATATTTTTTGAAAAAAAAATATAACCTTGAATATCTCAAAAAATAAAAGTCCTCATGATCCGGGCAAAGAACATGGCCAAGAGCTATATTTTTCAAACGGAATAATGCCGTTTAACTCAAGTTATCTTTTGCCATAGAAAATCAATATTTTTTACAAAATGATTTTTTTCTCAAGTATAGAAAAATAAAATGACACAAAAATTTTACAAAATAACCTTCTTCATTATCCCAATCACCTCAATTTTCCTTCATATGTTTGAGAGAAATCATCGTTCAAACAAAGAATGACGTTTCCGTGTATAACAAAACAAAAGAAACACCTTAATTAAAAGTTCGGATGGTAAACGATAGGTAATTTTATGCTCTTTCAAATGCATTATGATTGGTTCGATCATATCATTTCTAACATACCAAAAAAACTCGAAAAACTAAAACCCAAAAATCGAAAAACCGCTGAAAACAAAAACTAATCTTGAAAACTAAAAAAAATATTATTGTGCCCCCTTCGTGTAAGAAACAAGAAACAAACTGGGTCCTACAGCATTAAATTTTACCGTGGATTACTTGAGATATCGATGTCCCCATACATACACATACACACACACGCTTACACACATACGCGTACGCACGCACGCACGAACGAATGTATGCACGCACGCACGAACGAATGTACGCACGCACGTACACAAACACATACGCACACACACATCCACACGGACATTTTCTAAAAATAGTGCATTTTGATTTCTTATATCTCAAAGCATGTTTCTAACATGTTTTTAGTAAAACTTTTTTAGTAACTATCACAAAGCTCCCTTTTTGAGACTGAAAATGCATGGAAAATCATGTAATTTAGCAGAGTTAAATTTCATAGAATATTCATGCTTTATCCGTCTCTATCTTCAGTTGTTAATAACTTTGCATCAGAATAATATTTATGTACTAAACAAAGCTTAAATTTAGCTTGTTTGACCTAATTTACTAATCCTTTGCGTGAATTTTTCTAGCACAAAAACTTGCAGAGTTGCTGTACGAAAATGAGGTATATTTTTTCATTAAAATAACTCATATTTGAATTAAAATACCTCATATTTCGAGAAGAAGGTCCCATTGGACAAGATTACGGGTGCTAGGCTTCATTTTTAGGTACCAAAAACCACCTCCTATAGGTTGGTCAACGTTTCCCAGAGGTTGTGGAATATCCTTGTAAGTGCAATCACAGACTGTCTCCGAGAGAACCGTACTACGGATCCAGACGTAATATTGATTAAGCATCCACTTATGGACTTACGCTGTTCCACATCTCCTTGAAAATCTGAGTCTTAATATGCATCCGCAGTCATTCCTCCATTCAAACCTCTGTTAAAGCCGATACCTAAGCTACATTTATTTTTTAAATATCTAACTACACGCTTCACAGTCTCCCACTCTATTTTGATAGATTTTCAACAAAACCACAGAGAAATATTTCACAAAAACAAATATATGAAGGTTAATTTATGATATTTCTAACTAAGATATGAGCTAATTTATTACAGAAATTGTTTAATAAATCTCAAACACCAGTAGTAATAAATATAAATTGAAAAAATAAATTTTTCAATGTGTACATTTTTCAATATTGTTACAATATATCATATTTCATCAGTTTTTTTGCATTTCACAAAAAATTGTTGCGCAAGAAGATTTTATAAAATTCGTGTTTTATCACTGGTTTTATAGCTATAAATGGCTGTAAAGGTAGTTAATTATATTGGGTAGGGCTTAAAATATCTTTCTTTTATGTATGTAATAATGTAATCATAAAAAAAATTTGTCCTAGATTTAAACAAATTAGCTTTAAAAGTATACTCTTTTCTAAAGTATATTCATAAAATGCTATCTTTAGTTTGCAGGCCGTCCGTTGTGGATCTTTGACTTTCAAACCAACTGGAATCTTGATATAGAGAGATTCTTCTAGAAGTTCATATAAAAAAGCAGTCTTTACGTCGATCTGAATAATCTCTTGATCTTTAGCAGCAGCGATAGCAAGAAAGATTCTTAATGATTCGTAGTGTAGAAGTGATGCAAACGTCTCTTCATAATCTATGCCTGGCTTCTGTCGAAAAAAGGCTCAAGAACGTCAACATTATTGACCTCATATCTTTTGGGCTTCTTGATCCTTGTCCGGTCACGAAAACGTGAAGAATTTATGATGGAGCTGTCAACAATTTTCCTTTTCTTTGATTTAGTTTGTTGTGTTGGCTGAGGTTCTGGTTTATTGGCTATCTCTCTATCATTCTGCTGATCTAGGGTTATAACCACTTATTCTGTTTCCGTTGGAGCCTCTTCTTTCTGTAAAAGCTCCCCTTAATTTTCTTCAGTAACTTCGGTTTGCATCTCTTTTGTTGAACTATTGCTGATTCGAATTTCCACATTCGTAGAATCTTCACCCTGAATTTGATTGAAAATAACATCCCTGGCCGTGATAATTTTTCTCTCGGCTGAATCGAATGGTCGATAGTTGTTGGAGTCCTCCTAATATCTAACGAGAAAAACCTTAGTGACCTTGGGATCACATTGCCCGCGGTATATATCAGGCACATACACAAAGGCTTCAGTACCGAAAGGGCGTATGTGGTCAACACTTGGCTTCTTGTCATACCACAATTTATATGGTATCTGCTGCATATTATGTGACGAAACAACGCGGTTTAAGGCCTAAACAGCAGTATTAACTGCCTCGGCCCACAAAACATTTGAAGCTGTTTTGCATGAATCATAGTCCTAGCTGACTCCAAAACAGTTCTGTTTTCACGCTCGATCCGTCCGATCTGTTGAGGGCAATAGGGCGCTGACGCACACAGCTTGACGCTATTATAACTCAAAAATCTTTTGAAAGGTTCATTACAAAACTGACACTTGACTATAAAAATGCTTGAATCACAAATGAATCACCCTTGTGCTTCAAAAAGAATACAGACCTGAAATCACTTTTCTTATCCTTGAGTAGCATGAAAAACGTTGCCCCTCCTAGTGATAGATCCGGCATCTGTCCATACAGATCCGTGTAGATGTATTCTCCTGGTGCATAGTCAACATTCGATTAACCATACTTCTTGTAAGGTAACCTGTGCATTTTTCCGTATTGGCATCCTTCACAGAAGTATTCGCTATCCTTTTTCAGCCACGCCATCATCAATGTCATCCTTGATCATTTTCGTTAGAGCTCCATTGTTGACATGTCCCAAGGATTCATGAAGAGTCTTCAAGCTGCAATATCCACTGTTTGCTTGAGCCACAATCACTTCAAACGACATACAACAAATAACATTGTGAACTCTTTTAGCGACAACTGCATAAATATCTTATTTTCTTGGACCACAATTGTATCGCCCTCAAAAACTACTCTCAAAGTATTTTCGGTAAGTATTTTGGTGGAAAACAAATTTTTCTTTAGTGTAGGTACAAACAATACATTTATTAAGTTTCTATCCATCCACTGATCATTTACAAGTCTTCTAATCAAAACAGTGCCAAACCCCTCCACTTTATTCGAGTTACCATCAGCTGTGCAAAATTACTGTTTATCGACGGGTGATAAATCGTGAAACCACTCTTGTCGAAAAGACCCGTGGCATGTGGCGCTACTCTCGATCAACCAGAGATCTTCTATTTACGTGCCTTCTAGTTTTTAATTTACCTCATAGGTGGCGTTTCCATCCAAGTCGACGGTGACCATGGTAGCAATGAGAGCGCCAGCGAACCGCGGAACTTGCTTTAAATCTGATTATGACTGACCTGATGACATTAAACCATGTTGTTTTCGTTACACACCTCTTTGGCCTTCGTCGACTTTCTTCTTCCTGCACTGCTTAGCTCTATGACCTCTGTCATAACAGTAGTAGTATCTGGTTTCATTTTGACGTTGCTTTCATTCGGGCTTAAATCCTGCTTGTTCACTGTTCACAAGAAGAAAGCATTAGCGATTTTGTCCTTTGACGACAATCGCTTTTCTTCTTTGATTAATCTTTGGTTTGTCGCTTCGACTCGACACTGTACCATGCTGAGAAGAATGCTCCAAATTTTGTCGGGAGACCACCAGGCATTTTTGCCATAGTTGCGACGTCCATCAATTCCTTTCCAATGTCTTTCAATCGATGGGCGAGATTCTGCACTTTCGTCATGTATTTTACCACGGTATCACTCGAATCCATTTGGCACTGATAGAATCGTTGCATTAGCGTCAGCTTATTTGTCCCCGAACACTCTTCGTAGATCAGAACGAGCTTATACCACATTTCCTTGGTGGATGCGCTTGTGGTAAGAGTTTCAAACTAGTCGCCTACCATCGACGAGTATTGAACCATCATCGCCCGAGCATTGCTCTTGTTCCAATCTTGTCACTTTCCTGTTTTAACTTCTTCCTGTCGAGCCGCTTCTCCGGAGACAATATACCTAAATTTTATAGATACGAATGCTTTGGTAATCTAAAACTTCTATATTTGGAAGTTTTTGCCATCGAACCTCGTAATAAATATTCTTTATTGAAAAAACTTGTTCACTTTTCACAGCACTTTCCGCGTCTACCTGAGCCCATACCCTATTTTTTATAGCTTTTTAGGCATGTCCCAAGGATTCATGAAGAGTCTTCAAGCTGCAATATCCACTGTTTGCTTGAGCCACAATCACTTCAAACGACATACAACAAATAACATTGTGAACTCTTTTAGCGACAACTGCATAAATATCTTATTTTAACGAATGGGACAGTCTACCCAGTATGTAGACACTGACCAGTAGATATACGGTTATAATTGCATAAAAGCTTATTACGATTAGATTAAATAGGATATTTATCAACGAAATGTTCTTTTCATATTCAATAAAGTATCTTCAAAAATATCGTCTATCTATATGACTTTAAAGTTTTGTATGATAATACCGTTTGTTAAAAACAATTTGACACTTATTAAATGTAAGAAACTTCAATTTACCAATAAATATGATTAGAAGTGTTAAAAGTTTTTGTTTAATTAAAAATTACAAAAATAGTGCAAGGAGCACGTATATCCCAGTAGATAGACGATTGTCAATGTCCATTTGCTTTATTAGTCTATCTATTGTCGATAAGTGTCAAATTGTTTTAAACAAACGATATTATCATACAAACATCTGATGTATAAAGTGAGAAAATCCTTAAGGGGTTATATCGCCCAAATTTATTTGTTTTTTTTTTATTGGCGTAAATCTTGCCAAAACAATCCTAGAATCAAAATCTAAACGCTCAAGTTACCTACGATCGATATCGTGTTTTAAATTTGAATTATAGAGGTCGCTACATGACATTACGACGGTTACAGCGTCTTTACAGCACGTGTTTACTCACACTTGCCCTGTGTTTAGTCGATCAGCCGTTCTCGTTGTTTACGTTGTTATTTTGAGTTTTGCTTTACTTTTTAACTGTTAATTATGTTTACAAGTACTTAATTATGAGTGAAAAGGTGTACAGTGGCCGCAAAGGCAGTAAAACAAGAAGTACAAGTACAAAACGGAGTAAAATTAGTAATCGACGCCCGCCTAACCGCCATTCGTTCGAAGGCGATTTGGAGCACGTTAGTACCTCGGCTAAGAAATTGGAAACTACTGATTTAGACCGTGACCGCGATGTTGATAATAATTTCGGCTACTGTTTCATCAATTTTTTCGCTGTATTTACTGCTCTTTCTGAATTAGTAGTATGCAAAAAATGTAATGGTGACGTGCGGTTTTTAGAGTCGAACAAGCGTGAACTAGGCTTCAAAATTATTGTGTTTTGTTCGAACTGTGGTGATGCTGATATTAACAGCTGTCCTGTAATAAATGGTCGTGCTTATGAGATCAACTACCGTATTATTTTAGCTATGCGCATCATAGGCATAGGCATCAACGGTATAAAAAAGTTCTGCTCTATGATGGATCTTGCAAAGCCTGTTTTTCAAACAACTTACAGTAAGATCATATCTAATATCGCCACTGCTACTTCATCTGTTCGAATTATATCTATAAAAAAATCAGCGATTAAAGAAAAAGAAATTTCTATCGAACGAGGTGAAAAAGAAGTTCTCACGGTGTCAGGCGATGGATCTTTGCGAAAGAGAGGGTTTACGTCTTTGTTCGGATTGGTGACTTTGATTGGTTGGTACACTGGCAAGGTATTGGATGTGTGTGTAAAATCTAAGTACTGTAAAGTGTGTGAATATTGGCAAAAAAAAGAAGGTACTGCTGAATACGAAGAGGTATACCCTTCACACAAACAGAACTGTGATGCCAAGCATGAAGGTAGTGCCGGGAAAATGGACATCGACGCAGTTATAGAAATGTTCAAACGCTCAGAAAAACTTCATAATATCAAATATTTTAAATATATCGGCGACGGCGATTCAAAAACATATAAAGGTATAGTCGACTCAAAACCTTACAAAGATTTCATCGTTGAATAAAAAGAATGTGTCGGACACGTTCAGAAGCGCATGGGAACGCGTCTCCGCAATTTGAAAAAAACAACGAAAGGTCTTGGCGGCCGAGGAAAGTTGACTGGAAAGTTAATTGATGAATTTTCTATTTATTACGGACTTGCTATTAGGAGAAACTACGATTCAGTCGAAAAAATTCGGAATGAAATTTGGGCAACGTTACTTCATAAAATGTCGACGAAGGAGAATACACAGCACGAGAAGTGTCCCGTCGGAGTAGACTCTTGGTGTTCTTGGCAGCGCAGTACAGCGCTTGGTACACTTGCAACGTACGAGCACAAGAGTCCAATGCATGAGGATGTTTTTAACGCAATAAAACCCATTTATAATGAACTCAGCTCCGACAACCTTCTGTCACGCTGCTTGGGTGCATATACTCAGAACAATAACGAGTCGTTTAATGCTGTAGTGTGGTCAATTGCTCCAAAGACGGTGTCAAGCGGTAAGACTATAGTTGACATTGCAACTGACGTAGCCGTTATTATCTTCAATGACGGCTTCTCGGGTCTGTTCGCCGTTTACGATGCTCTTGGGTTGACTGTTGGACCAAACATGTACGAGTTTTGCGTGGAAACGGACGCCAATCGCGTCAAAACCGCTGAGCATCGTATGCCCGATATCGCATAAGAGGCCAGACGCAGCATTACATCAACAAAAAAAAAGAAGAAGAGGAAATGAAGGCCCTGGAAGGACAATTATGTGGTGCAGGGATAGCAGACTAAAGGTAAAAAAATTATTATGGACTATATTTTTGCGATTCTTAAGATTTATAGCATTTTGAAACTTCAAACGCGTTTTTCTCGAAACCATGTTTTCAAAATCGGCAAGCAGTAGAACTCAAAAAGTTTATATCCGATTGACTTAAAATTTTAACAGTAGCTTCATTGTTTGATTATCTAGTGAAGTACACACGATTTTAGCGATTAATTATCAAGAAAAAAAGTTATAAACAATTTAAGTCGATTTTTTTCGTCGAAAATACGATTTTTTGTTAAAACAATTGCCATTTCGCGAAAAAAAATTCTAAAAATATAATCATGTGTACTTCACTAGCAATACTCATGTAGATAATAGAAAAAAATTTTTTTTGTTATAGGTGGAGTTGGACGAGACTTGTACTGCTCGCCGCGGAAGACCTTTTTGAAAAAGCGGTTCACGGTAACCACTGCACAGCCGCCATTTTGTAAAAAAAATATCAATAAAAAAATTTTTTCTCTTCTTCAAGAGTTGCTTAATCCAATGTTATATTATTTGTATACCTTTAATCTCAAATGACCTTTAAAAAAATAATTAACAAAGCCTTGTTTTTTAGAGCAGAAGGGGATATAACCCCTTAAGGTGATGCTAAACCCCCTGTTACCGTCAAATACGGGGAACCACTTATTCCATTCAATTGTAAATCTTGAGAAAATATCTCTTTGAAAAGTCATTGTTTTTAAATAGAAAAATAACTTTTCATAAAGATATTTGATAAAAATTGAAAATTAAATGAGAAAAGTAGTTCCTCATATTTGTCGGTGACAGGTAGCTTTAGCATCAACTTAAGCGTCTATCTATTGGGTAGCTTACCGTAGTCAGTCACAATAGAAGCGATCACGAGGCGTGTTCGTCCGGGACTCAAGCAATGACGCCAATGATCTACGCGGAGAGACAGAGGCGAGATTCATCAGCGCGCGCATGCGCACAGTCATGCACACCAGAACACATACATTTCGGAGCATCTAGATATAAGCTATTTTACATAGGTGGAAATTCGAGAACAAATTCTAACATGATCAATCCCTGTTTTTGTTGATTAAAAATCTATTTGTTACTTACTTTATTAAATACTAGCATCCCCGTCGTGGTTTCGCTCGTGATATTTGTATATTGAATTAAAAAATTATAGTTATTTATTACTTAAAAGCAATCAACTATAATATTTGCGTATATTTGTATTAGGATGCTACGGTTGAAAGCTCAATCTAGATGTCCCATGGGTGGCAGGCCCAATATGGCGGTTTTCTAATGCGCAATAGATTCCAGGTAGACATGTGATATTACCAACATCTGGTTTGAGCTTTCAACCGTAGCATTTTAGTAACAGTTTTTATTTTATTTTATAATAATCAGTTTAATAAATAAATAAAAACGTATAAATAGACGCTGCACTCTTTTTTATAATAAATGTCTTTATAAATCATTTTTTGTAATAAATCTCTCTATATAATATAGGAAAGCTATTATTGATTGACTGATTCCCTCAGCAATGCTCAGTCATAATCTCTGAACCTAAACAAGAAATCTGGGGATTATGCCGAAAAAATATTAAGGAATCCGTAAAACTTTACATTAGGGTTTCTAGAATTTTTTTAAAACAGACTAAAAACAGGAATAAAATCACAAAAAATCAATTATAGAATAGGCAAAATAATGATTTTTTTTTAATGCTTTACGGTTACTCCCTGGAGAAATTTCTAAAAGCTTTGTATTAAATTTTTAAAATCCGGGGCTTACATAGAATATTTGTTATTATTATATGGAATCTCTCAGCAATCTTCAGAATTTTTTAGCTTATATATTTAAAGTTAATCAGCAAAATGTGTTAATTTTGAGTGTAAATGGGCTATATTCAAAATAACACTCGCGCACGCCACATTGTCATACACTTCTAAGAAAATTCTATTATGTTTCTATTATTTATTATATGGCTCTGAAAAATATATGTTATTTTATTTAAAAGTGGCTATAGGGGAGACCGGGGTAAAGCGAGCCTTGGGGTAAAGAGAGCTTTTTGATTTTCTCTCACTGTTTCGAACTTTAGTATTCAGAGAAATTTGAGAATATGCAATTTAAATGTCTGCAACTATATGATAAAGTAAACTTGCATTTGTGTTCTTTATTTAAAATTAAAAAATAATAACACTTTCGAGGTATTTGAGATAATTTTAGTATCTCTTAAACATTTCCTAATATTTATAAATATTATTTATACTCAATTTTGCCAAGACATGTACTGAATTCTAAAACATTTAAGTAGAAAAACTACCTGAAATTTACAATTTATTCGAACCATTTCTTAATAGCATGCTACTCCGTAAATGATACGTACTCGGGGCCAAGTGAGCCTTGGACGATATAACATATTAAAGCATGCAATTAAATAAAAATAAGAATCGATTCTGTTAATAAGTAAGTTTTAATTATGTTATCATTATCACTTTCCTAATTTCATAAATTAATTAGTCAGAATTAAATAAAAACCGTATATTTCAATTTCTATCAACTTCTCGTTGATTTTGTGTTTTAAATGCGTTTAGTATGTACATATGTGTAAAAAACATTCTTTTTAAACATACATTTAAAAGAAAATTAATTATATATTATTTTTACTACTTCATAATTAAAAGCTCACTTTACCCCGAGTACGGGGCAAAGTGAGCCTAAATGAATCTTTTTATTGTTTTCAAAATTAAAAGTGGTTCTATTTAATTTAAAAGGTTAAAACTTTTAGGTATCATTATTGAAAGTCCAAAGTATAGTTTGAAACTAATTGCAATGTCTTTAATTCATACATGTTCTTTACTTCGATCAACAAATTTTTTCAGGCTCACTTTGCCCTGGTCTCCCCTATAAATACCGTTATTTTGTTAAAAATTGTATTATAAATAAACTTTGAAGTATCAATTAATAAGAAAACGAGCGAATTTTTGTTGGAAATACCTTAAGGGGGAACACCACTGATTTTTTACAAAATAATCCAAAAACATTTTATACATAGTTTTTATGTTAATAGTTTTATAAACATTTTGAGATCTGCTGGATGTCAAATCTCTTTGTTAAACCAAATTTATAGCCTATTGAGTGTAATAATTTACATAGCGTAGCATACCAAATTAAAACTTCAAACGCGTTTTTCTCTAAATTTATCTTTCTAACTTCAAAAAATTCCTTGCGCAACCCATGAGCATGAATATTTTTTAAACTTCCAGAAAATATAGGTTATATAGTATTGTCAAAATAAGTTAATATTTTGTTTTGAGGTATTTTGATGTTAAATGTTTCATTCATCAATTGTAGGTGTTGAAACATGTAGTTTTTTATATTTTTTTAATTTTAATTAACGTTTTATTTATTTCAAATCATTAATTGAGTTTGAACAATTTCGAAAAAATTAACTTTTGTTCACTTAAATTTGAAAAAAATTCTAGAATTTTTTAAAATAGAATTCATTAAATACGTATGCGCAATGAACTTTTCTAAAAACCCTTGTTTTTAGAAAAAATATATGTATCTTCTCCAATAACTAGTAAAAAATTTTTATTGAAACATTCTCAAAATTTGTATACAACCTTCTTTAATTATGACAAAAAGATTTACCGAAGTTTTAATATTATTGGTCAAATGGGACCGATTTTTAAAAATCAGTGGCGTTTCCTCTTAAAGAATATATTCTCAAAGTTTTTATAAGACTTTTCTCTTGCTCAGAAAGTAGTTGCTGAGCTGCTGCAGACTTCCTATGAGCAGTCTGAGCCTCCTTTGAATCGTCCTGGTGCCTTTTGTCCGCTAGCTCGATGCGCGTCATTTTGCCCTTGTCGACATCACATCTCAGCACAGGGTCCAACAATCACTCTCATGGTTTTAAATATACTTAATATTGATTGAAATCCGTCATTAAAAATTCAAACAGCAAAATAATTGGCCAGTTCAATCGTTTTTAAGCCACTGTGTAGCTGTTTTGGAGAAAAGTGTCATAACAAGCCATTGTAACTCTCATTATTATTTTGTGTATTTCTTCCCTTGCACCCGTTTAATAATTCGGTCTTACTCAAGTCCGTGTAAATTGGATGTAAAGCTTTTAAAAATGCTGGGTCTAGTGGAAGATAATCATGTTTGAACTTATTCATAATAGACTCTTCAACAATTTTTCAGCAGTCGTACAGGTGAACTTGGTTGACTGCTCCAGTGTTTGGCTCTGATTTCTCTTCCAGTTTGTAGATCTGCGCACTGGAGTTTCTTTCGTACCTTTCTGATTTTTGTATGGACTTTCTTCACTCATCTTGGATTGAATTTTAGCTGCGATGTGCTCTGTACGACTGCTCGAAGCGAACTGATTGAAGGCGACCGCTTCGTACGCACGGTCTCTCGCAAATCCCAATACCTGCGTCGACTAACGGTTTCCAATAAACAATAACGTCAGTTTTAAACGTCTCAGAGCCTGAATCGAGCCCAGGTAGCCGGCACCCCGCCCCGCCGCCGCGCCGGCGAGGGTCGACTACCTGGCTGCCGAGCGGCTTCGCTTGAGCAGCCTGCCATTTCGATAATATTTCAGATCTGACTCTAATATTTTGGAATATTATTCTTTAAATGTTAAACTATCGAAAAATGCAAAAAGAAAATCGATTTTTTGAAAGTGAGAAACTAGTCTAGCCCTTTAAAGAAGGGGTCTGCAAAAAATATTTGTTGTTTTTCGATGTTTTTTGTTCTTTTAGCGGTTTTTCGATTTTTGAGTTTCAGTTTTTCCGGGGTTTTTGGTATGTTTGAAATAATATGATCGATTCATTTTGTATGCATTTGAAAGAGCATAAAATTACTTATCTTTTCCGATCCGAAATTTTAAATAAGCTATTTTCTTTTTTATGTTATACACGAAAACGTCGTGTTGTGTTTAAACGATGATATCTGGGAAATATAACATGAAAAATTTTTTCAAAAATTTCGGTGATTAGAAATATGGATATGAATATTTTGTAAAATTTTAAAGCCTTTATACTTTTCTTCTTTTCAGAAAAATAACATTTTGTAAAAAAGAATCGATTTTTTTGGTGAACGATAACTTAAGTAAATCGTTATTATTCCTTCTAAAAACTTCCAGAAAGGTAGCTTTTTACTATCTCTTGAGACTGTCAGAAGCCCACATTATAACAACCTTTACATTCCCAGTTATTTGAGATTATGTTGTTTTTTATTTTATTTTATTATTTATATCTCGACAACGGCTAGGTCATTTTTTGCCACCCACGGGGCTCATCTTTTTCGTTTTTTAATGAAGATTCTGAATTAAAAATAAAGTTTTGATTCATCGATCCGTTTTTGTCTTACAATGATTTCTTTATTTTTACACGTATTTTATAATATTTTGCAATAGATAAGATGAATTATTTTGTTTAATACTTCCTTTCTTTTTTTGTATTTAATGGTCAAGAATCCCTTTTTTGGGACTCAGATATGTCACAATGCATATGTGATTTTGTATTTTACATTTGTATTTTATATTCTTGTTTGTTGTGCTGTGCGATGTCGGTCGAGAGAAATCCATCATCTGCTTCCTAGTGTCTCAAACACTTTTGAGGAGGCTATATGGGTGCATACGTCCTGCAGTAAAGCACAATGCGTTGATAGAGATCTTTTTCCGACGAAAAACTCGAAGAAAAAATTCTCGAGAATTTTGGCCGGGAATCGGTCCCTCGACTGCTTTATCGTCTTGTATCGGTAGGCAAGCGTCTTACCCACTGAGCCAAGGTGGGCTCTATGATCGCTTCATTTTGTATTTGAAAGAGTATAAACTCACTTATAAACGGTGATATTTTTGATATTTTTTATATCACTTCCATTGATATTTTGAGATATTGATTGAAAAGGTATTTTAAGATTAATGAAATAATGTATACCAGTATTTCACATGTTCTATTTTTATAAATCTGAGTAAAAATGATACGTATGAACGATTTAATTACACGCTAAACCCATTGGAGTGAAATTTCACTCATTCGGATGAAATTAGTGAAATAAATCACTCCAAAATTAGACTGTTTTTTTTAACTCTAAAGATAGAGTGGAAACTTTCACTTTTAAGTAGAGTGAAATTTCGCTCTACTTTAGCGTACATACTTTCCTCGTGGACATCGACGAAAAACTAACCTATTTCTTTATGTTTAAGTTTATAATATTTCAAGCGTGATCAGAATGACATTTTTCAATAAAAATAGGGTTATCAAAATATGCAAAATAAAGTCACAGTATTATGACTTTTACGACAGTTAGTAAGCGTAATGAAGTTGGCTTTCCTTATAACATTATTTTATGTGAACTTTGTAATAAAACCAACTAATATATAGTGATGACATTCATAGAACATTCTGTTATTATATGTAGCTATAAATAATCATAATCACGATTATTTAATTGTATTATTATGTATTAAAAATAATTTCATAAATTTTAACAACTTCTTAAAATACCTTTTTATATAAATAATTCTTATAACCAAAATTTTTTTATTTTATTAATAATATTTTATTTCGTTATTGTTAATAACAGCATGGAAATAGGTTGGTTATTCTTATATAATCTAAATTTCTAAACAATTATACAATATAATTTATAATTTTTCAAGTTTTTGAATATGTTAGAAATATTATGATAAATTTAGTGTAATTACATTTAGAAGAGCATAAAATTACCTACATTTTTAACCGCAAATTTTGAATCAACACTATCTTTTATTTTGTTATAAACGATAACCATATTTAGTCTAAAAGGTTAAATCTCAGAAATGTATGATGTAGCAAAACAGCAGCATTATATGTAAAATTTTCAAAAAAAATAACTTTTTCCTTTCACTCAACTGATTTTTGTTTTTAGACCATGAAGTTCTTTAATTTTTAAGATATTTTAGTTTATACACATTTTTTTTAATTTTATATTTTTATGAGAAATTGAAAATAAAAAGAATGTTAACCCTTACAGGTGTTTGAGAATCTAATTAAAAAAATATATAGCAATTTAAAATTAATTTATTAGAATACAAAATTTCATATTAGAACAATTAATGTAGTTTGAGGAAGCTAAGTGTCAATGAATTGGCAGCAGTTTTTTAATTGTTTGAGGCGAGTCTGAACTCTGTATGCCTCTTCTTTGTTAAGATAGACTTATGAATATACAATATATTTAAACTTAAAATTATTAATATTTTAAACGTCTACTGAACGGATGTCTTTCAGTTTCACTGAAATTCGACTTTAACAATTTCTATCGGTTATTTTTGGGCGTATACCATTGGGTGGGAGTTCATGACCATGTCTGATGTATCAGTAGACCGGAACCTACGGATACCTCACCGGAAGTGTTCCGAAAGTAAACCGTGAGTACTTTAATTTCAAATTAGAAAATCGTCAAAAGTAATTCTTTCGTGTCCATTTCACTTAAAAAATTTAGGTGACATAATGAGAGACCGCAAGTTGCCAATGACTTACGTACGAAATTGCTGGCATATTGCGGTCTCCCATTTCGTCACCTAAATTTTTGAACGATAATAACAGATAATATTTCATCCAGGCTTGGAGATTTTGAAAGAAAATTCAAATTCCGTAAAATCTCATTTTGCCATTTTTGACCAATTTAGGATTCGAAATTTGAAAAATTTACTCACTTAGCGATCGATTAGAAAAAAGCTCAAAAATTGCTTTTTAGAAATTAGTATTAAAAAACCTTCTAAACGATAAAAAAGTGAATATCTTATCGGACTTTGGAGATTTTAAATGATTCCGTAAAAACACATTTTGCTATATTTGGCATATTTTGTCAATTTTAGGTTCGAAATTTGAAAAATTTACCCACTTAGAGGTTGATTATAGAAAAAGCCATAAATTACTTTCTAGAATGAATTTTCAAAAACTTTTTAAACCTTAATAAATGCAGTATCTCGTCGGGCCTTGAAGATTTTGAAAATATTCAAATTCCGTAAAATCTTATTTTGTCTGTTAAATGACAATTTTTTCAATCAATTCAAGTCAATGATGTGTATTTTTATTGAGAATCAAAATGAAAAGTAATATATATATATATATATATATATATATATATATATATATATATATATATATATATAAGTAATATATATAAAGTAATATATATGTATATATAAATAAATAAAACGTGCTCTTAACCAAAAATATATTTATTATTAGGTAAATGATGATTCCTGTAATATGCTAGAAACAAAGGCCGTGCCCACGACACTCATCTAAGCCAGCAGGATTGCGTCACCATAAGAACAAGGAAGGACCCACTATGGAAGAAGAGAAGATAGAGAGAGCGGAGAGAGAGAGAGAGAGAGAGAGAGCGGAGAGGGAACTTCGTATATCAAAGCAAGTGCACTTACTTCACACCATCCTATGCATACAGCGACGCGAAGTCATAACCAACACATTGACCTGGAGGCGTCGACAATTGCACATAGCATGGGATAAATACACCTGTAAGAGTATGCTAGGCAGATCCTCCTTGATATTTCCGCGGCTCCAATTCGCTTTGCTCTTGCGCTGATTGACGTGTGAGGCATTAACAGCGTATGAGAGGGCTTCTCAGGCATAACAGTAGTTCTTAGTTCTATAAGCATTGGAACTCGAAGAAATACCAACACCTCTCTGCAGACATCAACAAGTATGTCTACCTGCAAGAGCACGCCATAACAAGCAATATTACATGCATGTATGATTAGGTCTACAGGAGCTTGAAGCCCTTGCTACATGTCAAGAAATAACCACTACACTGACATAAGAACAAAGCAAATACCATCGTGGGCGTAAGCCAGAAGCGTATAAAAGGAGCCCTATAAGTCTCACAGAGGGGCAGTCCATTTTTTAATTTTCGATTGACAGGGTGAAGCCCGGTAGCACTGGCGAATTGGAACTTATACTAATTCACAATCAAATATGCGGCACTTAGATTATTTTGCAACTTAAGAATCGGGACTTAGAATAGTCGTGACTTAAATTTTGTTCGTTCGCCCCCTTATACTTATTGTCGCGTATGGTGTTACGATAATATTTCTCGTCGTTGTTTTAATTTGTAATACGTAATTTAAATTGAAAGTCTTTTTAAATAAACAGTTTTAATTTTACGAAATAAATTATTATTGTGTGTGTATCTTCGACCTTTGACCATCTCTTTCTTCCTACTACTTGATTGTTGTCGTAGCTCAAAGGAGTTTTAAACAAACGTTCTAAAGGAAAAATAAAGTGCGTATTACATCCGTTATATTTTCTTTATCAGCAAATCGGGAACGTTTATTCTGAGAGACAGATTGGTTAGCATTTTCTCGGACAACAAGTGGCATCGATGAGATCGAAGACCAAAGGTCTTATTTACATTATGCACTTTCGACGAGCCGAGAAAATTCGAACGCCGCTATTCCATCATAATCTTAGATTTTGACAAAAATCAGGTTGGAAATTTGGCCCGCGTTTTATTATTTTTTCGTAATATATTTTAATATTTGCATATAAAGTTGAATGCAAAAACTCTATCTGGATATAATAGTTTATTAGTTTATTTAAAATTTGGTCGTCGACGTAACTCGTTTACTCTGCTGCTGGAAATTACAAAAATAGCGATTTGAATTTTTAAAGGTTAGTATTTGAACAGTAGATTTTATAAGTAATTAGTTTTCGATAATATACTTGAAAATTTAAAACCCCCACGTTTTTGTAATTCTGCATATTCCGAGGGTAAAATGCGATCAGTTCTTTGTAAAACGCGCTCGAGTCGTCTATGGAAATAATTGCACGGCGAAAGATTGAACATGCAAAGTTGACTGGGAGCTCGTCGGGGAAGTCCACTCGGGCGATTTTCGACCTGCGCATCTACAAGATTTTGCACTCAGTCAGATAGGATATTGTCTTTTCACATAGTCCCCATGCACGCGCTCATATACGTTTACCTATGCGTACATAAAGCGGAGGTAAGTGCAACAGTGCAGTACTCTGGAGCCAAGTGCCGAAAGAGCAGCCCTGCAGGAATTCCATGAGCAGCACGACGATGACGGTGTGGAAAGTGCTCACTAGACCCATTTCCTGTAGAAATACAATTTTTTGAGTTAATTTTTTAAAATATTTTGCTTCCTCAAAGAGGAAGCTTTGTGATAGTAAAACAGAAGTTTTGCTAAAAACATGTTAGAAACATGTTCTGAGATATAAGCAATCAAAATACGCTATTGTTAGAAAATTTCCGTATGGATGTGTCTGCGTGTGTGTTTGTGTGTGCGTGTGTGTGTATGTGTGAGTGTGTATGTATGTGTGTATGTGTGTATGTGAGTGTGTGTATATATATGTGTGTGTGTGTGTATGTGTGTGTGTGCATGTATGCACCGAGTAATCTCGAGCAATCCATGGTAAAATTTAATGTTTCAGGGTTCATTCTATTTGCTTTCTTTAAGCGAAGGGGGTACAATAATAATATTTTTAGTTTATCGGATTCGTTTTTGCTTTTGAGTGGTTTTTCGATTTTTGGGTTTTAGTTTTTCAAGTTTTTTGGTACGTTAGGAATAACATCATTGATTCAGTGAAAATGCATTTGAAAGAGCATAAAATTACCTATCTTTAATCATCCGCAATTTTCGACGAGGTATTTCCTTTCATTTGTTATACACAGAAACGTCATTTTTTGTCTGAACGGTGATTTCAAATGGAGCAGATTGTTCTGTAAAGTTTTTGAAACATTTTATTTTTCTATGGTTGAGAAAAACATCATTTTGTAAAGAAAATCGATCTTCTATGGCAAACGATAACTTGAGTGAAACGAAATTATTCCTTCTAAAAATTTCCTAAAAGGTAGCTTCTTACTATCTCTTGGCTAATTTCTTTGCCCAGATCACGAGGACTTTTAATTTACAAGATGTTCGAGGTTATATTTTTGTTCAAAAATTAATTGACTGCTTATTTCTTGGGTAGTCTTTACATGGTAATTCTTTACAATAGAATGCTTATTTTTTTCGTCATTTAATAAAGATTTTAAATAGAAAAGAATTTTCAAGATTCATAGCATAATTTTTGTTTTATAACGTTTTTACATTTTTGTATGATATTCTATTTTTTTCAATAAATATTTGATCGTAGATTTCTTGCGTATTATACGGTAGTATTTCACCAGCCAAAGCTCATTTTTTTCCCTTTTTTATGAAGATTTGAAATCAAGAAGAATTGTTAAAATTTATCGATTCGTTTTTTATTTTTTATATCTCATTACATTTTTATGATATTCACTTATTTCAATAATTTTTAATTGCTTTTTTTTTAGTATTATGCGGTAATTTTTGGCCATACGAAGATCATTTTTACGTTTTTTGATGAAGATTTAAAAACAAGAAGAATTTTTAAGATTTATCGATTCATTTTTTTATAACCATTTGTTAAATTTTGATGATATTTTTTTTTCTTTTCAAAAAATGTTCAATAGCTTTTTTCTTGAGTATTGTGCGGTAATTTTTGACCATTCAAAGCTGTATTTGTACTTCTTTATGAAGATTTAAAATAAAGAATAAAATTAAGATTCTTAGATTTGTTTTTGTATTATATCGATTTCCATTTTTATGATTTTTTTGTAATAAATGAATGAATCTGTTGTTCATAAAATCGAAAAAAATTACGATCAATTTTATTTGTAAAAGTAGTATGAATTTATTATAATCATAAATAAAATTTAATCAACAATTATAGTGTTACAAAATTTATTATTGTCAATTGCAAAAAAATGTAACTTTATATGCAAAACTTTTTAAGTTCCTTTTTAAGTGCTATACTTTAGCTTAGGTTTATTTGTAGTTGAAAATTTTTCTTGAACTTTCTAATATAAATGTTGTCTAGTAGGTGTGCGTAATTTTTTTTTCAAACGTGTCTTTATAACAAAAGTATGCGTTCACTCCAATAACTTGTAAAACAAATTTTTTGTATTAAATAGTTTCAAAATAAAAGAAGACTATACAGAACTTTTTAGTGAATCAATATATTGTTTATGTTTTCTTTTCCAATACAATTTGTAAGGGATAACATTTAATAGATCTAAAACTGGGGTTTGAATAAACTATGTTGAATTATTAACTCGAATAATAACATTAATGAATATTTTTAAGATTTTCTTAGTTACATATTATCATATTATCTTAAATATATTTGTGAAAATGGTATGCATTATATATATTAAAAAATATTTTAAACAACAATAATTTTCATAATCTATGCTATACTTTTTCATAAGTTTTAATTACTAAATTTAAATATATATATATATATATATATATATATATATATATATATATATATATATATATATATATATATATATATATGTTGACATATTAAAAAGCAATATACTTGTCATTTTATTTTATCCCCCAGTATTAAATAGAATAAATAATTTCATATTGGAATATTTTTAAAGTTTGAGGAAGTTAAGTGCCAATGAATTGGCAGTGGCTTTTAGAGTTCATTGATTTTTTTCCAAACCCTCTTTGAAGAATGTGAATTCAATTGTTTTGAAATTAAAAAAAATGAATAGTGATAAAAGATTATCAAACTAGAGTAGTTTTTATTAATGAAATGATAAGTTTGATTGTTATAGTCACATTCGATACGAAAATATGAAGTTAATATATTTCTTTATTAAATGCGATATTGCGTGTCATTTTCTAATTGTTACATTTTCTTTCTGTTACAGGTAAATTACCGAAATCATCACTTTGATAATCCTTTTTCGCACGTAAGTTAGTTTAATGTTATTTGGGTTTAAATCTGTATGAAAGTGAATTTTTGTATAAATATTATTTTAACCTGGAGTATTGACAAAAAAAGGATAAAAAGTATTTTATGTCAAGATTGTCATAAAAATTATTCGTGACATTGCAAATTTAAGAAAAGAGTTCAATTGAATAAACATTTAATAGATGCAACCAAGAAGGTACACAACTTTCTAGAATCTTATTAACTTTTGTGGTTATTCGTTCGTGAATATTTTTTAATTTACTTTCAAGAAAAGTTATGAAGACTTTTTCTTCTTTTTCTTCGAGTACACGGAGAGAAAATATAAATAACTATCACTATCAGGGGCTAGGACTGATTACTAGACTGCGTAGTAAATTAAAATCATAAGAAATGCAGAACTGAGTTCCGCGACTAAAAATGATAAATAGCATATTGATACTTTATCTATAGTACAAATATTATTATATTAAATATTTTTTTCTGCGAATAAACACATACAGTAACAATAGATATAGATGCATCAAAACCTTTGCTTCTATGATTTTTCTTTGGAAATTGTTTAAGACTGAAATTATTGGAGGTTATGCCAGGTAGCATTCATTGCCCATCTGTTTTGTAATGAATTTTAGATATGTTGATAATGAATCCTTAAATTTTACATTCTGTCAAATTTATTAGACAGTCTAGTTATGGTTACTGTTTTTCTCTCTGTGTAGTAGAGTAAAGTTCAACCGAACTGGAAAACAACAAGGAAAAAGTTTTCTTTATCAAAAAGCTATTTGTAGTAATCAACGGCTTGTCGTACAATAAAATATATGTCTTTGTTTACTCCCACGATCATACCAACTGTATTCTAGTCATAGTAGAAATAACATACTAAATTTCCAAACTTACTTCGCTTCCGTCATCTGTTTTGAGATATACATTATATTTTTACGTTATACTCTTAACACTTTACGTAAGAAAAGGTTTTCAAATTTGTTTTTTTTGTCAAATATGCTACATATAAAGTTGTTTCATTGGCACATGATAATTGATTAAATAGCTCTTTGCATACTCTAGAATTTGCAGTGTCGAAATTTTTAATAGAAAATTTTAATGAAGGGCTCCTATAATCTAGAAATCACAATTAGGGTTCTAAAGAGTCGTATTATTGTAAAGCCAAAGAATATATAATTTTCTATAATTTTTTTAAAATTTATTATTGTTATGTCATAAAATTAAGAATAATAATATTTTGGTAATGGAATTCCTACTTTAAGGTAAAACTATGGTGAAAAGACAAACTAAAGTTTTAAGGGCCTATGTAGAATGATACTTACAAGTTCTTCCCCAATTATAGCTGAATAAATCGGTTATTTTGAGAATTACTGAGAAAAATAATTTTTTTTAACCGAAATGAACAGTATTTAAAATGTTTTACGGGGACTTCGAATAAAGTACTGTTCGAGAATGTCCGCTATATGGATGTTTTACTACAATTATTATAGAAACATGTTTTTAAACATTAGGATGTGTCTGTACGGATGAGTGTGTATGTGTGTGAGTGTGTGTGTGTGTGTGTGTGTGTGTGTGTGTGTGTGTGAGTGTGTGTGTGTGTATGTGTGTGTGTGTGTGTCGCTCATCCATGATCGAATATTCCGAGATAAAAAACAAACCAAATTTTGCATGGATATTTGTTATCCATATTTAAGAACAGCTTGAAACTTTCCGCGAAAATGGTCGACCAGGTTGGCTTTGTAATCATTTTCTTAAATTTAAAAACTTTAAAGTGTTAGTTTTTTAAAAAATTTTAAGGAAGGAATATTTTTTTAGGAAGCAAATTCTTTACACATTAAATTACTTATACAATTCATCATTTTCAAACCAGAAACGATGCAGAATGTGACGTTTTTAATTTTTTATACTGTCCGATAAAGAATTTTTTTTAATTTATATCTATATCTCGAAAGAAAATTACGAATATAAATTTTATATAGAACTATAATCCTATAAATTTCAAGCCACAAGATTCATTGATTTTCTATAAAAAAATGTCAAAAAAATGCATTTTTTGGACAACGATAACTTGAGGGATGTTTTGTATGTTGCTTTGATATTTACAGTAATAATTTGTTAGGTGTAGGGATAAGAGCCTAATTACATTGTTTCGATAACATTGTTTTACACTTTCTTGCACGTAAAACCGTATTTTATGACTTATTAACGTAGAGAGTTTGAATGTGATACTCTAAAATAAAAACGCTGCTAACTGCCTAAGCAAAATGCTTTCTCAAAGATATATTTTGATTAATCAACTTATAGGACCTTACAATGGAAATTTGCATTAAATAAATTAATGCTAATATTAATTTATGTAGTAAAAAGTATTTACTTTATTCATAAAGATCGACACAAAGCAGCCTGGATATCACCAGATAAAAAGACGCTTAACCAAATTGATCACGTCTTAATTGATAAAGAACTTATCGTAGCGCAAATTGCGACACCGACCACTTTTTAGTGATAACCAAGATCAGTGTTTCTATACTAGTTAACCAAAATAAGAATAAAACCTGCCCAACAACCGAGTATAACTTGCAAAGACTACAAAATTATGATACCTCCTCCATATATAGGGAAGATCTGAAAGACAGACTAGGTAGTATAGAGAATAAAGGGGATAGGGATGACATTGAGGCAACCTGGGATAATATTATAAATTCAATGAAATAAGCTTCTAAGATAGTATTAGGGATACGAAAAAAGCACAAACGTAACCATAGATTGACGATGAAAAAGGCATCAAGCGAGAGCGTTTAATCTTAATAACAACACAGAAATAACGCTTATACAGTACCGTAGCATAAGAGAACAGGCCAAACGAGTTTTCCGAAAGAAAAAAATAGAATGGGAAAATAAGAAGACTTCGATTCGACTATTCAGGAAAACAATATCAAAAATAATATTCGTGAAATGAACGCAGGGATAAATTTGATAAGGCGGGGAACACAGAACAATTCCGATTTTCTAAAGGATGAACAAGGGAACCTAATAACAGATACAGCAGAGATACTAAGCAGGTGGAGAAGCTACATTGATAAGCTCCTAAATGTGCATGAGCAACAATCTGTCTTGGACTACAGCGAAATTCACACTGCTGAACCACACATCGAGAAACCCATCTTTAATAGAATAACGCTGCAATCAAAAAGCTAAAACATAACAGACCCCGGGAGTAGATCAATTATGAGCAGGACTATTTAAAGAGGGGGGAAGACCACTTATTAAAATAATTCACACTCTACGCACCATATGGAAAAAGGAAATTATGCCTAGAAAATAGAGAGACTCAATCATAATCCCAATTCACAAGAAAGGGGATCAAATAAATGGCAATAATTATAGGGAGATTTCTTTGATATGTACATGTTACAAGTTATTGTCCAACGTACTACTACTGAGACTCACAACCCTCGCGGAAGATATCCTTGGGGATTATCAGTGTGGATTTCGCCGAAATAGGTTGACTAACGACCAGATGTTCACAGTTAGGTAACTCTTAGAAAGGAAATGGATATAGAGCAAAACGATACACCAACTATTTATTGATTTTAAAAAAGCGTACGACAAGGGTTATAATAAACCACGTCTTAGTACTACTAGGGATTCCCAAAAAGATAGTTAATTTAATAAAAATGTGTCTAGATAATAGCAGGGGCATAGTTCGCACAGGAAACAGCCTATCAGAACCATTCGAAATCCACAATGGATTAAAACAAGGGATGCCTTATCAACACTTCTATTTAACCGAGTACTAAATATAGAAAAATACATTGCCAGGGCCATACAAGAAAGCGGGGAAGGAGTAATACTGAACGGTTTCTTAACTCAATTGCGAGCCTAAGCAGACGATATAGATACGAGTATAATAGGACAGAACAGGGAAACCGTAATGAAAAACGTTGAAATACTCATAGAAACGGAAAAAGAAGTAGGACTAGAAATTAACGAAATCAAAACGGAATACATGGTCAGTGATAAAGCTGTACCCGTGAATGAGTATAGCGACCTGTAGGTGTTAGACAAAACCTTTAAAATATTAGAAGAATTTAAATACCTTGGCACTATAATTCATACCAAAACTGAGACCCATAAAGAAATTATAAAGAGACTGCATTCCGGAAATGTATGCCTGTATTCAGTGGGCAAATTACTAAAATTGCGACTACTATGACGGAAGACAAAACTTAAAACTAACTTAAAAACCTAAGACTAACTTAAAAACTATGCATATAAAATTTTATAAAATGATATATTATATACTATATACAAAAGTAATAAAAGTATCACAGTGATTCGTAATTTCGTTAATCGTAATTACATCTTATCCAATTATTTAACAATTTTTTATAAGAAAATCTATCTATATCTAAAGTTTTAAACTCATTTGCTACATTTTTAAAAGTCATAATTGCTATTTTATAACTATTTTTACACCGTTAATATACGTATGCATTTAAATAATATACCTCATTCATATTTTAATATTCTTACTCACTCAAATGAATATTTTGACATAAAATATATTATTCTGCACTCATATAACCTGAAAAAATATGATATCGCATAGTATATTGTAACAAAATAGCTATACAAACAAAGTGTGAATAATTCACATATACTACGATTTAAGATTAACCTTTTAGAGATGTGTAATATCCTTAGTAAAATGTCTTTCTATGTAAAATTTCTCTTGAAAAAAGGTATTATTTACTCTAAGCATGTATTTTATTTATGCTGGTTTTTCTGAAAATAAAAGTCGACAACTGATATAAATTAGTACATATATTATACATCACAAATAGAGAGAGAGAGAGAGAGAGAGAGAGAGAAAGAGAGAGAGAGAGAGAGAGAGAGAGAGAGATTGTTTTTTTTTTTATTTAGCCTTAGAGTACAACCCCATGTGGCATATTGCAAAATAATACATTCATACATGAACTAAATAATATTCGTAGTGAGATACATAAAACATAGTACTACGTAGCGCATTATATTAAGATAGATTTAACGCTATAACAATTTTAAACGCTAATTAACCATTTAATTTAACTAGTAATATAAGTGCAGAAAATAAACAATTTTAGTTGCGGTGTATAAATGAGATTGATAAAAATAAAGTGATGTCGAGTAATTAAAATTAACAGTTCACGAGAAAACTTAAAACTAATAACTACATTAACAACAATAATAGTAACAATACGAATAAAACTTAAAAGATGGTTCTAGTATAGTTCGAATATACAGCCCTCAGTTATAGGTGGGCTCTAAGGTTTACACAACCCTGCCAGTTCGAGATATCTCTGTTAAGCAGGGTAGAAAAGAGGGATGATTTGAAGGAATCACTTTGTAGGGGGTCAAATGTAAGGAGAGGAAGTGAGTTGAGAAGTTGAGTAGAGAGAATGTGGAAGGATTTCTTTTTTGCTTCAGTGCGGGGTGCCTTATGATAATATAGATTCTCGGGCTGACGTCGACCGGCACGGCGTAAAGAGAGCGTATTTGCGACCGAGAACCAACTAGCAAGGTACTCGGGGTTTTTTCTCAAGATCGTATTGTAACTTTGAGTACCGACAAAATATTCGCGTCTTCGAGAAACCGAGAGCCATCCGAGAGCTATGCGGTGCGGGGTAACGTGATCCATACGTGGAATATTGCCGCAGACAAAGCTGACGCAGGCATTTAGTGCTCTATGAAGTTTCAGATCTTGCGTTGCATTGAGATCGTGGTCCACCGCAGACGCATAGTCGAAGTAGGGGAAGATTAGGGCTTCTACAAGTGATTTGCGAAGGTCACGTGATAGAGCTCGCCGATAGTGTTTTAGTACATAGAGTGCCCCGTAAACTTTGCGCGAGATGTGTTTAACGTGCCTGCCCCAATCTAATGTCGGAGTAATCCATACACCTAGGTTAAGTACTTCCGTAACGTAAGGCATATCGAGACCATTTATGCTAACTGTCGCACAGTTTTTTATGTAAAACCTGGAAGTATACTGTAGGCTTCCCAATATTATAGCTTTAGTTTTAGATATATTAATCTTCAGGCCATTCTCGTCTACCCATCTAGCTACGGCTGCTGCATCCCGACTTATGATCGACAGGTCCTCAGCAAACTTTTCAGGTGGAAATGAGTAATAGATTTGTGTGTCGTCGGCAAAAATTATATGCTTAGAATGTCATAAAACATTAGGTAGGTCATTGACATACGTCTTGAGCCAATCTGAGACGCACCCTCCATCGTTAATCACGGCCTGAAGACGGTCATGTAAATAATTCAAGAACCATTTGAGTGTAAGGTTAGAGCAGTTAAGGTCACGAAGTTTTCGAATTAGGATTTCGTGAGGTATAGTGTCAAAGGCTTTAGAAAAATCAAATAGGACGAGTATGGTGAAGCTGCGACCGTCAATGGCCTGCCTGACATCCTCTAGGACGCCAAGCAGTGCCGTTTGTGTGCTATGGCCCTTACGAAATCCTGCCTGTCGAGAGTCAATCAAATCGTGTCGTTCTAAGTAATCCAAGAGTTGGTCATGAATTAACCTTTCAAGTATTTTTGACGGTTCCGATAGTTTTGCGATCAGACGAGTGTCCGAGGGAGTAATCGGTGTTTTTATTTTGCATAATGGCATCAGGAGGGCTTTCTTCCAGAGGTCAGATAGCGAGGCCTGGCTAATCAAGTCATTAAAGAGTATTTTAAGAGGTTGAGCTATTACGGGTGCTAATCGCTTTAATAACTTAACCGTTAGACCGTCATGACCACTGGCCCGGGAAGTCGCGCGATTCAACGCAGAAAGGACGTCGCTAGTGGAAACGGTGCTTATGCTGAATTCTTCGCGAATTATGGGCGGACGCTGAGCTGAGATTAAATCATTAAGTACATCGAGGAAGATTGGTGAAGAAGTATATGAAATGGAGGCATAATGAGCATTCAACGAGTCAGGAGAGAAGAATATGAAGGGAGAAGGGACGGGAGGTCCGGAGATACCCATATTACGCACTACCGCCCAGCGCGTCCGAAGGTCTGGAGCGATGTCTAGTTTCTTTGAATAGTGATAGTTTTTAGCTGTATCAAGCATATTGCAAACACGGAAGTGGTTATAGTGCACTTGCAAGCCCGACTGATTTGCAGTTTTATAGGCTTTGTCACGAATTTGCATGAGCGCGCGTATTTCGGACAAGACCGAAAGTTTACGCTTAGTCGAGATTTTGATCTATTTTAGTGAAGCAAGGATATCGAAAGAAGATATGATGGTTGTGTTCAGATAGTCACAGTGCTTATTCAGGCCTACCTGAGTACCATAAGTGGTACGAGATCCAAGTGGAAAAAGTCGAGAGAGTTTGAATTTACGAGAGTAAAAAGCACGGAATCATCTAAGTTCTTCATGTTACGGACTTGTATTACTTTGAAAGAGACGGGAGACTTGTGGAACTTGAATTGAAGCTCAATACAATCGTGACCCACAATAAAAGGTGCTTCCGATTTCTTATACTTGATTACTGCATACTCAGAGTGAGTTATAAAAAGGTCAAGCCAAGTATCGGCCCAGACTGTTCCAGAGCGCGTATGGTGCGTAGCTTCAGACGTTACTAAATATAGCGATAGCGCTTCGATACAGGATCTTAAGAAATTTCACTAACATATTAATGTTAAGATCACCTGTGACAATGACATTATTTTAGTTTTAGACCAAGTCGGAAGGTATTGCGAGAGTTTGCTGAAAAAAGTGAGGATAGGCAGCGTCGGGAGGGCGATAAATAACAGCTAATAGAAGTGAGTTAAGAGAATTTTTTATTTCTAATAATATGAATTCAGGCGTATTATTATATAACACAGGGGAGCTGAGTAAAACATTAACTTGGTAAGAGTTTCGTACATATACTCCTACCCCGCCATCTTCCTTTGCAATACGATCAACCCTGAAGAAATTGTAGCCTTCAATATTAACGACAGCGTCATCTATTCCACGAGTCAGGAAGGTTTCGGTAATTGCAAGTACATCAAAATTTGAATCGTGACAATGGCAGCGAATTAAGTTAATGTGTGATTCGAGCCTGCTAGCATTAATATGACATATAGATAAGGTGCCTGTGCTGCTTGATCTGCCACCATCTACCCGACCTTGATGATGTCAATCTGAATTCGTAGTTGGTGCGGCGGGGGCGGTGGGGGCGGTGGGTGGGATAGGTGGAAGAAGGGAATGGTCTGCTTCGGAATTTATTATTATTGGTGCGGTTCCGCGGGTTTTAACTATGTACACTACTAAATTTTCGACGTATACCCTAAAGCAGTTTAAATTTTTTTTTGCCGTGTACGTTTTCCGCCAGAGCTCAAAAACAGGTTGCGGCGACAGTTCCTTTAGAAAAATAGAAGCATTTCCGCCTATTCCGAAAATTTTTTGTGCTCAGTGCACCCCGTTTTGAGACAAAAAAGTCACGTGCTGAGGGGGAGAGCATCTGGACAGCTATGGTCCTGTATTTAGGCAGGGCGACGTGTATCTCACTTATAGGAGCAGCTGAGGGTGGCCCAGTTGATGTGCTCGCGCCAACAATCGGCGGAGTAATGTTTAGCTTTTTCATTTCACGTACATTTAAAACCGCGAGTTTTAAGTTTGGAGCTTGCAAAGCATCAATAAGACAATTTACGATATCCGCAGGTGCGAGAGTAACTGAGACTGGTATACCCGAGATAGTTAATTCACCTTTATCACGAGTGAATCGCGTGAGGTCTTGTCGAAGAGAGTTTAGTTGGACGTGATACTGCTGAAGTTGCTGTGTGTTGGCATCTACTTTGTTAACTAACGTTTCAAGATTGCCTACCCGATTTTGAAGCTCAGAAAACCCCTTTTCTTGGTTCTCTTGGAGCTTGTTGAATGATTGTAAGTAATTAGTGAACCACAGCGGCGGCGTGTTATCGTCTTTCCCCATGTCTTTGACTATAGCAGAAAAGTCCTCGGAATCTGTATTCGAGAACAGATCAGGATAGCCTCGTGGCTGTTTGAAAAGTGGAGCTAAAGACGGTGACGGCGGCGTGATCTGGCGTTTATTTGACGGGGTGATGCAGGACGCGGTAGACTCGGTCACAGCGGGCGAATCTAAAATCGCGCTTAGCGCTGACGGATGAATAAGCGGCTTCCGTACTGGTACAGACGATTGCAATAGTACGGATGTGGCGCAGCAGCGTATAGCGTGAGTAGAGATGTACCAGTTCTCTTGGCAACAAGATTCGTGGTAGATCTTACCGCAGTTTATGCATGTGAACGCGGTGCACAGTTTGCGATTAATATGTTGATTGCAAGCCACGCAAACCGGCATACTACGTACGCGGACTAATTTTCTTAAATTTTACTAAGATACACTCCGCAACAAAATTAACGCAACACCTAATTCCGACTAAAATAGAGCGCAAATTCGAAGATCGATATCTCAGGTAAAAAATGTCGTAAGGGGGTCAATTTTTAATTAAATTAAAGGTTGAAGTCTCTACTTTAAGCTGCTGGAACTCAGTTTTCGATTTGACGCAACCCCTACTTACGTGACCTTGAAATTCAAGGTAATTTTTTAGAGCTCAAAAATCGTAAACTTTCGTAGTGCGCCCGCGTTTTTTCGTGAAAATTTTGATAATTTTGATCCACCCTACGATTGAATCAGCGGTGTAGAATGTCTCGACTTCGTAGATCGATATCTCAGGTTGAAAATGCCATATGCACGGGTTCGAATGTTATTTCTTGGTTGATTCTGATCAAATCGAAATGGAAAACTCGTATCCGAGCGAAACGAATATTACCGTCGACTTTAGCGTTACCCAATAAGCACCACGAGGAGGTAGTCGATCGGGTTTAGCTTATCATATATGTGTGTATTTGTGCGTGTGCGTGTGTGTGTATTTGTGTGTGTGCGTGTGTGTGGGGGGGGGGGGGCTTAAAAGGGCCGATTACTAATTGTACGGAAAGCCCTTAATATCTTGTGTTGCCACCTCGGCGTCGAATAACGGTCAGTTAATCTTGCAGGCATATTAATGCAAACTCTTATCATGTCTTGAGGTATCTCGTGCCATATGTCATTTAGAGCTAGCCCCAGTTCCTCAAGATTCCTTGGCTGTCTTTGCCTACTGCGCAATCGTCTACCCATCAAGTGCAGACGAGATCTACGATGTCTTGCTGTGAGAAAGGGTACTCTAGCACGAATTCGCGATCTTTAACCTGATTCGTGAAGACGTCTCCTTACTGTTTGCAAATACGATTCATAAGCCTTTAATATCGATACGCAGTTTATCTCGCACTCACTCGGTTTGATGACAGCTGTGAAACAGACAAGTCGGTGGTTCGCCGTTCGCAGATATGTGTGTGCTTTGAGTGCGTTAGTGTCAGCTCCGGTGATGCCAAGTCATGTTCAGAGCTGTGGAGATCGATGCGCTGCTGCCGCGGTATATGCACGAATCAAGCCGCAATTCCACGTCTCAAGGCGCAATTCCAAGAAGGCGAAGGTCACCGACGCATCCGCACGTAGCAATACGTGGAAATGGAACCAAAGCCAAGTCAGAAAAATAACCTCAAAGCGTTGCAGCGGTTGACGATTAATTGCAGATAAAAATGCAAGCTTTGCACGTCTAAGATGGATTTTATGTGAGGCAGAAGCTTGGAATTTGGCGCGTACAAGTCAACTGAAATTAATATGGTCGGAGACAATATGCGGCAGTAGGAAGACTTTTGAAGCGGAGCGATATCGGATGCGTTATGCTGTACTTACAAAGAGAGGGAGAGAGAGAGAGAGAGAGAGAGAGAGAGAGAGAGAGAGGGAGACAGGGAGAGAGAGAGAGAGAGAGGGAGAGAGGGAGAGAGGGAAAGACAGAGAGAGAGAGAGAGAGAAATATTAATAATAAAATACGTGATTTTTGTAGATACAAAAAATTAAAAACTTAATTTGGTTATAGATCTTTTTGAAAGCAAAGAAGTATGAATATTTCAACAGATTTCTAAGTTCTACTTCAGGGGTCTACCTACTTTTTCTGCCGAAAAAAGGCTATTTTTACGAATTTTTTCTGAGGTTGCTAATAAAGTTATTGGCATGAAACTTGTTGAGTTTAATAATATACTCTTAAAATACATAAAAAAAAACTTTATTTTTTTATTTTTACAGTTTAAGTACACAAAACGTTCACATAAACATAACTCCTCTAAAAGTAGGTATGCGTGTTGTGTTGATAAAATCTTTGAGATGGGCCACCTGTAACAAAAACATCAAAAAGTTTTAGATTCAGTATGACTCTCCCTTTATGGCAAACCTCGGTTTTTAGTATATATGCAAAAAATGACAAAATAGCGGATATTATTATAAAAGAAAAAAAAGTGATTTGTTTTTACTATTTTTATTAAAAAAAGAAGTGAAAATTGAAAATTTGGGCATAATTGAGGTTTGCAAAATAAGTCTAGGTGTACAGAATATACCATTAAAATTTCATAAGGATCGGTTCAAAGGTTTCGGAAATTTTATCAACGACAGGTGTAAAAACGTTGTTTCGAAAAAAACGCGTTTGAAACTTCTTTTATGAAAATTCGTAAACAAATCTTACTTACGTCTAATTAGCGATGCCTGCACCATACATTATCCCTTCTGTAAATTCAAAATTAGTACATATACTTTCGAAAAATGAAAAACAAATCGATTTTTTCAAATTGAGAAAGTAGGTAGACCCCTTAAAAGAATATATAAATTTAAGCTCATCAAAAATCACCGATGCCTGTTCCGCAGAACAATAATATTGTGTACCAAGGGCGAAAATTTGACTCCGAGAAATAGTCTCCCGCTCGCAAAACGCACTCGCCTTCGGCACGTGCTTGCTCCCTCCGACTTGTACAGCTACCTCACACGCGGGCGGAAGAAGCCTCTCGTTGAAGTTGCACACCGTATTTTTTTGACACATGTATTGATTGTTCGTGTCTATCGAGAGAACCAAATGTGGCCGTTTTCAATACATACATTGATTTATACACAAACATACGCATACATGCACGCGCTTATGCACGCACACTCACATACACACACACACACACACAAGCACACGCACACACTCAAACACATACACACACACATGCACATACTCAAACACACATACATAAACATACAACATACATTTTCTAAATCTACCATATGGAACTCCAAGTAGAACAATCTGATTTTAAGTGAAAAACAGCAATAAATATTAACAAAACAATACTTGTCGAAAAATGACTGTTAGAAGCACACAGTAAAGTAAGCTATTAAACTAATAATACAAACAAAAATATAAAATGTCATAAAACATATAAAACAAAAAAAAACATTAAACCCGTAAAAGCAATAAGCTCCATAAAATCATAAAACCCATAAAGATCATAAACCCCATAAAATCAATACAAACCATAAACCCCATAAGATCTACAAAAATAATATACCCTAAAACCCGTAAAAATCATAAACTTTTAAATATTATTAAATTAAATATAATATATATAATTATAAAATTATAATCGTTATCACAATCGATATAAAAATCCGTGAAATTCTATGAAAACACAATATTTTCTGACATAAAAAACATAACAGATCATAAAAGTACCAAAAATCAATATAATCATTAATAATCATAAGAGTATTAAAAAACCATCTAAATCTTCAGAAAATCATATTGCTGCATAAATATGTATATACAATACACAAAATGCCTAAAAAAGTGAAAATTTTAAATTTCCGGTGGACAACAGACAAAAGAATTTTCCGAGAAAATTACTTAAAATTTTTTTTCTAAAATATTACAATACAATATAAAATGATATAGTAGAAATGTACTCTTGGTAACAAATGACCCTTTAATAAAAAATATTAATTACTAAATAAAATATTTGTATCGTAATAAATAATATATCAATTATAAAAGTAATCAAATATTAAAGGCATCTATACGTATAATCACAGATTATATCTATACATATTGTTCGGGTGCTAGCCGGCCAAAACACAAGAATTTAATTTTAGCTTAAAATTTGCTTATAATTAGGCGCGGTAATAGCGTCGTGCGAAAGTGCAGCTAAGGCTACTTAACGATAGCCCGGAACACGTGTGGTGGGTGAAAGGATGCGGAGTCTGATGGAAAGACAATAGGATTTTTACTCTAATTTTAATATAAAAAACAACAGTATTAAGAACTTATTGCTCTTAAAAATTACTATTTACATGTTATCTTAGTGTGTAATTGTTAGTGTATAAGAAACAACTTAACACGCAGTCGCGAGAACAGGCATCGCGATGCGCGTGAAGGCTCCGAGCTGACCATAATCCCGGTCTGGATGGAAGAGAGCGAGCTCAGCGAGAACAATTAGTTCTGTTCTCGTTTCGCCGAGAACGCGAGCACATGTGTCCTTTCTCGCAAGAAATCATGCGAGCGAGCGCTGCAGATCTTGCGATAGAGAGAAACACAGTGCGCGCGAAAATGTGAAGTGGCCGCTGCAAGTGCAAATGGCCCGAACGCATATAAACATTTATCATACATTAAACTTGTTAAGACAAAAAAATTAACCATTTGAGAAGACCAAAAATTGAAGGTCGGAGACCAAAATTTTTCGTAATGTTAATATTATAGAAGAAGATTATTAATCATGAATCAGAAAACAAATTGGTCGTTATAGAATCAAATATGTTAAAATAATGTTTATTTTATATTTGAATACATGATTATTTTGAAGGAAGCTACGTACCAACAAATTGACTGCGGTTTTTAGAAATATAATTATATAAGATTATACATAATGTTACAACTTGTAAATTATCAGTAAAAATGAAATTAGAACTATAGAATTTTAATTTTTACATAAAATAAGTAGTGTATCGTAAATATATCGCTTTATAATAATATTAATTTAAGCTAATCTAATAATAACTTAGCTAATCAGTTAATTAATTAATTATAAAATAAGTTAAAATTATTATATTTTTCTTGATTTTTTACTTGATATTTTAATAGGCCAGATACAAAAAACGTTAAAGTGTCTTTATTTAAAAAAGCTCTTTAAAATGTTGGTACATATTTTAAGGAATCAAACGAGCACTGAAAACTTTTTATGTTTAGAAGCAATCATTCTGAAAATTTTTATCCTATCAAAACACAATAATTTCTTAAAATTTACTGTTTTAAAATCTAAAAATCTTGATCCTACACGGCACAATAAATCACTATTTTCAATACCATATTTATTAGATAAACTTTGATCCTTACACGGTTCTTATAATTTCTTTTCAATAAATCTATTGGATCTCCGAAAAAAAATAAGAAAAAAAATTTTAACGAAAATGTGCTCTGCCTTTTTTGTAATACATGTCAAAGGGAGTCAATTATCGTAAACAAATTTTTTTGTTCATCGTGTCACTTTGAATTGTCTGAGGATCAAAATTCCTTTAATAAATATGGTATTGAAAACAGTGATTTATTGTGACGTTTTGGGTCAAGATTTTGAGGTTTCTGCAACGGGAAAATTTAAGATATTATTGTGTTTTAACAGTATAATGATTTTCAGAATGAGTGCTTATAAACATAAAAAGTTTTCTGGACTCGTAAAAAAATGTCTTTTTTGGGTTTAACCCAGGCCTGCCCCCTTAAACCATTGATTTGAAATCGCATCGAAATACGCCTCAATGTACGCCACAAAGTTCATCGAATCAATCAGGTATTGGGATTACCAAAGGTGTTATGACGCGTAAAGTCAATGTTTTGAAACCAGTGTCCTATCAAATGACAGTTATTACAGAATATTTATAAATCTATAATAATCTATAGGTGAATGCATAATAATAATAATAATATTAATAATATTATTTAAATGGTATAAATGAATTGTTATTTTTTTAAAAGTAGATGTTTAAGTATTAGATTACTATAAGTTTACGATATTGATTACTACTTACCTAAGTTAGAATATAATAATAGTAATAGAGTACATAAATCAAGTTCATAATATAGTATAATATAGTTCATTTTTAATCAATTATTAATTTAATGAAAATATTGAATGTAAATATCAATTCGAACAACGTTACTAGCGAGGAATATTTCGTTAGTGTAAAATAACAGAAATATGCAGGCGAAAACGAGAAACAATGTTTTATTATTCAATAGGATATATTGTAATAAAGTTTGCTACCAAAAAACTATTTTTTACAAGTTGCTGTTTTGACTAAGATGCCACTCGGATCTCTAACAAAGTGACAAGCTTCAACACATGGCTTATTTTCGAGTTTTAATATTATGTAAGTAGATAAGCTACGGGGATTCGGAGCCATTGGGGGATGGTGCCAAAGAGGGAATGACGCCAAGGGCGCCGATCTTTATGGGCAGTGTTCGCCACCTGTATTTTACAGCAGTGATCAGGCCAGATTTTCTTTCTGACCCACAATCACATCGTTTTTCAGGCCAGTTCTTTTCAGATTAATTTACCCTCACCTAGGACTGCACCACTAACATATAAGCCACTACGATTTATAAGCCACTAATTTTCGAAATATTTTTCACCGAAAATTAAAATCTCTTTTAATCCTCATTTTCAATCATGAATTGAGTGTTGGTTTTGTACTTTTGAGTGTATAATTTCCACCGATAAGTATTTTTTCATCTTCTTTATTCTTCTTGTCTTCGGAGTGAGACTTATAGCCAGAACTGCTCTGATTCTGACCCATCTTGGATGATGAACACTGATTGAATGAGATGAGTAGGCACTATCTTCAGTATTTATAGAAATTCAATCGTCTCCGAAATGTCTTTCCATTCCATACAAACATGGTCGAGGTGGAACTGCTTCATTAGTTTAACGTTATGTAGAGCGCATGTTGCTTTATATGCTCCATCGTGATTGGTGCACACAGTCACCGATTTTGTTTTGAATCGACAACTAGATAGCCTAATTCACAGATGTTGGTAACACTGAAATTGAAACGTTCCAACCATTTCTTATCTATATCATCTCTCACAAGTATCTAAACCGAGTCCAGGGTATACCGTGATAACTGGTAGGAAGCACAACAAATTCCATCAAGACAAAGTCGTGCATGGGCTGTTTGAAGCCCTGCATGTCCACCATGTACTCCATCTCGATGAAAAATGATTATTTTTCGAGAGAGCACGAGTTTTTATACAAATTTCTTGACGTGGCCGCTCACTGGGTTGTACTGAACTATACGATCGTGCAATATTATGGAGTAGGCAGATGTGTTAGTAGGGAAATTATTTCGCGATTCAAATCCTAAACGAACGTCCATGGGGGCACATTTCAACTACTCGTTTTACTTCGAACAGTCAATAACCATGAGAGGTATGTATATAATAAAGTTTAACTTCTTCAACATAGTTTTGGAATTCATAATAAACGTTCTGTAAATTTGTATACATATCGTATAGTATAGCATATTGATTACGGGTCACATTGAGGAAAATCTTTACGTTGCTTATATTGTCTGGAAGCCCAAAATAACGAAGCGTAGCTTCTCCAGCTGATTGGACGTTTTGACCGTCCGAATATGCTTCGTGGATGCTGAAAGTATAGGTTTTTGGACTATCCTTGCCGATTAGATCTTGTTAATTCAATCTTAAATGTTTCATAAACATTATTTAGTCCAGCTGCTTTTGCCGATGTCTGTAGAATTGCATGCAAATCGTTTCTCGACCTCGTAAGTATGAAATCGCGTTGGACGTTGACTACGATTTTTCGATAGTTTTCAGCCGAAAATCAAAATCAAACAGCATTTTTGATGATCAAAATTTGACAGAAATTGATTAATATCCAACTTTTCATGAGTGTAGTCAATCCAACGTTCTTACCTCTGTCGAGTTCTACAGCATTTATCTTATATCGAAGTTCTTCAAACATATGACAGATGGCGTTGTTTACCAATTGGATATGTTCCACAACAGTTTCATCTGCTTTTACTAATTCATCGCAAACGAACAGAGAACTACGCGATTGTGAAAGGCACAAGTCCCGATGTTGAATGGTGATTCGAATCTCATCGCTGTTGTTTAAACTCGATGCTGTGTAAGGCTAATAAGTATGCAGCTCGTAATGAGCCACTGACTCATCGAATTACAAGTACCTGCATGCTTAGAATTTCTTCCATTTCCGCAACAAAAGAATATACAGGTCACTTTACACCATGGACGAAGACGACTTTCAAATTTAGACTTTGTAGCAAATGAATGTTTTGCCATATTAGCGCTCTGATGTTTAGCTGACGACTGACTGCTGATCGACATGTCGATCTGCTTATATAGCCTCTACCGTAGACAATCCTCATCATGCTTGCTTGAGATGAAGTCTGCTTGTAATGATTTCTCCTCGAAAATTAACCAAATGTCCGTTTTGATCGACTATACGCATTTGTAAGTAGTCTATGCTCTTGACGGTGACCGGAACGTAAATGACCTGTGATGGAATTCTGATGATATTATATGGTAGCGGTAGTGCAGTAAAGAACTCTTATATAGTGTACATCGATTGACTGTTTATATATGCCTTGGGCTTAATGTTTCACCCTACTCGTAGTGCATTGACCTTAAGAATCACTACAGGCAAATCAGAAGTCAAATCTGCTGGAATAGATGACTAAACTTTATTACACAGCGAAGCGTATTATTGTTAGGCCTTAGACTGATCGAGATGCCTTTGTGCGCCAATCTTCAATATCTTAACTGCCTGTCGGTAATGAAATTTCCTCTGAACCGACGTAATACTTAATATTTCCTGTATCGATAGATGTTGGGTATAAAATTAAAGATCAAACGTTCAACCAAACTAAGCACGTAATTCTCATGCGGTGATAGTTTAAATGGGGGAAATATTGAGCTTCAAGTATGGATAAAGTACCAGAAAAACTCAACGTGAATGAATTCTCCATAACTGGTCGAGGCGTAATGACTCAATATTGAATGAGGAATACCTTTATGTAGCCAGAAGATCAAACATATTGCACAAGAACTTGAGGCAGAGATGACCGCAGTTGAATATATTGAAGTCTTGGAACCTCTCGTGATTGTACTTGGTTTCGTTAACTACCAGATATAAATAACATCAAGTCCAAGGATGGTTGAAAATCTTCAAAATTATCAAAATAAACTACATCGTTGTCTCGTTTACGATGCGCTACCCAGTATATTCCAGATCCGCTTGCATCATCTAGATTCACGATAGCTGATTCGCGGTGACGTGGTACATTATCTGACATTACATTTCTCATAAATACACCTCGAAAGTTTGGACCTTCTAGGATTTTTACATACTTTACGAGATCTACATATGAGAGTGCTCTCTGTGGGAGTCTTACTCTGATGGACTTTTCTTTTTCCTCAAGCTGCTTCCAATGTATGGCTTCAGATGAAGACCTAATCCCGTTTTGTGAGGTTTCAGATAGAGACCTTTGTCGAGGGCTATGTTCTCCATCTTTTGATTATGTCTCCGAGTCTCCTCCAATTCTTGGTTAGCTGATTTTGCGTTGATGACTTCTTTCGCAATTCCGGCTGCCCCTCCTGCTACTGCACAAGCTGCACTCAAACCAATAAAAATAGGTATGAGGAATGGTAGGAATCCACCTACCTTTGATGGGGCGGGTAGAACACGTGGAATTATTATATTACGTTTACCACCGGCCTTTTTTACTGCTTCACGAGCTCCTTTTAGAGCAGAAAGAATAATCTTGCAGAGCTCTTTTACTTGAAACATTTGATTTAGAAGCAGTTTTCACAATTTTATTTAGCTTTGTGAAAAACTTTTTATTTCTCATACCCATTCCAAATTTTAACTTTAGTTTCATGGCGTTCGTTACATCGTAAGCAGCAACCATTTCACCGATTCCCACGTCTTTTGACAAAACTCGCTGCCAAGCTTTATCGATCAATATCAATTTTAATATTATGAAAATTCTCAGATGGTAAATTGGGGATCACGTTGTAGAACCGTATTTTTCATTGTCCCAATTTACTACCTAAAATTTTTTGCAATATTAAGAAAAGCATAACTTTTGATCCAAATAACTTCAGAAATGCTACGACCACTCAAATTAAAGGTCTCGTTATCAACTTTTAAATAAAATTATATAGAAGTCTCCATGATTTAAAATACCGGAAGTAAATTACATCAAACTATGACATAAAACATTTAAGATGCTAGAAAAATTGCACAATATTGAGACTGGGACAGTTTATATATTTAGATATATTTACGTTTGCCAATTTTTATGTAGATTCTATTCAGAATAAAGATTCAAAAAAATTTCGGTTCTGAAAAATCATCGAAGATTAGAGTCGTGAAAAATGTTCAAAGATAGCCTGTCCATTTTAGTGATATGGTAAGTTACTAAAATTATTTTTCCTTGATTTATAAAGTTTGAATGATTTTTACCAAATTTATTAACAAATGTGCATAAATACACTTAAAAAACTTTGAAATCGAGGTAGGAACCTTTAAATCTCAACGTTCAGCGCATGACTTGCAGGAGAGTTATTTTTTTCACATTTGTCAACTTTTGAAGGGGTTACAAGAAGGAAAATCGAACTATGAAAATTTTGGACTACCCTAATACTCCACATATATTAATATCAAAGCATCGACATTCAAACGATTGAACTATATGCTTAATAACGAAATGTGAAAGTAATGTTGTCTTTATGGTAACTATAAATGGGTCGGAAATATTACACGACTTCTTAGCGGGATAGAATAATCGTAAGCATCGGGCAATCGGTGGCAAGCCTAAAGATGTGTTGAAGAAATTCGCTTACAAAACCAGCCAGTGAACAAACCCAAGTTCAAAATCAATGATAAAGTATGAGTGAGCAAATCTAAATATGTATGTGAGAAAGAATATTTGCTTAATTTGTCTACCGAAACATTCACAATCAGTCACGTAGCACGCAGGAATCCGGTGATTCATTATCTGAAAGTCTGTCAAGCTTAACCGGTTGAAGGTGGCTTTTACGAGCAAGAAGTCTCGAAAACAAAGTATCCCGGCGTCTACCGCGTTGAGGAAACCTTGAAAAATGTGGCAATTAAGTATTTGACAATTGGTTAGGCTTTGATAGTTTTCACAATAGCTGGATCGACAAATCTCAGATATGAAAATATTGTTTTATTTTAAAACTATAGTTTGTTCTTCGTTTAATATATTTTTGTGCCGCGAGAACGGCAGTTTTTTTTCTTTTTATCTTTATTTATTTTATATTTATTAAAAAAACATGTATTTTTTATATAAGTGTTTTAATCAGAAAAAAACTCGATGTTATTCTGATCATTCAATTTGTAGATGAACAGATTGTATTTGTTGGTAGGCTCAGCTATCTGATTGAAGAATTCTTCATCATTCTCGAACGCCACTGAAATACGTCGTGGTAAGAACAGCTGGACCTCCTCGTCGAGATGGTGGTCCTCAGCTCATACTTGATGTTGACTCGCTTACATTTGGTCACCACGAACGTGCGTCAAATTTCCAAGTCAGACATGTTCTTCGTCGACAGGATGATGTTAATTTTTGGCAATTTGTTGAGGCTGTCAATATCCACCGTGGAAAGCTTCTGTTCAGCACTAGGCTTCTTACTCGGTGGCTTGTGAGAGAATGATTGTAATGCCTAGATGCTCTCGCTTTTATGGCGTTCTCTGGCTTACCCCTCTCTCTTTCCAGCGGCGATGGCAGCTCCATGAGGTGAGCTGATCTGCTAAAGATATTACTGCTACTCGTCAACTGAGAAAATGATTGTAATGTCCAGATGCTCTGTATTTTATGGCATTCAGTAGCTTCCCCCTGTCCCATAGTAGGTCAGCTGATCTAAGAGAAATATGGACCTTTAAGTATAACTGCTGCTGCTCTGGCTTGATGTTTTAGATTGAACCTAAATGCCTTTCTCTATTCCAGCACTATTAAGTCAGCTGTCACGCGTGGTTTCTTATTGGGTGGCTCGTAGAGATTGATCATAAATGCCTCTCTCTATTCCAGCACGATTAAGTCAGCTGACTCGCGTGGTTTCTTATTGAGTGGCTCGTAATCTGCTAGTCATTCGATATCCTGAGCTGCTTCCAGATCCTCCATCATCTGAATCAGCTGGTCATCTAGGATTTGCTTATGCCCCTATGGAAAAGTAATTGTCTCATCAGACCGTATATAACGTTTGTCATCGTGGGGGCTGAGAGCTATTTTCTTCTCTCTCTCCGATCTCAAGATGTGTAAGCAAGAGTGAATGTTACACTATTACATTGAAATCGTGGAGTTTCCGAACAGACATTGCACATAATCATCGAAACTCAGAGTCTCCTTCACTACCGATACCTTTACGCCTTTGGCTTTTTTATTGGAGCTTTGACCTTGAATATTGACTATCATGTGACAATATCTGAATTGATTATCATCTGCGTAGTTGTAGGTACTGAATTCGTGTATGTCTTCCTTCATAACTTCGTAATCTTTTTTAAGAATTTCATACACCAGACTGTCAGTGTCCGTGTAAATTATTTGCATTAGTCTCCAAATCTAATTCTCATATCATCATAGTGGAACCTGTATACGAGCGATTTTGAAAGACCTAAACCGCTCAGTCCCACGTAGTTTGGTTTCCTTATACAGATTCCGTTGCATGATAGTTGTACTACAATGATATTTTCATTAAAGATAGAACAACTGTGGCAGTTGGGTTTGGCATTGTAAGCTTTCATGCCGTAACGTCCTAGCCATTTATTAACGAGTTTAAAAACCACGCGTTTGCGTTCATTCTCCATAGTCTTATCATTGTTAATGAGTTTGAATAGATGTTTCTCGAACTCGTTCTTAGCGTTTTTTTCTTTTCCCTGTTTAAGTCTATGTAGTCGTTGAGCCAAGGGTTCTGATCGAAACTCAGTACTCTGTCGGTTGTCTTGAGTCGAAAATCAAGTTTCAGAGCTTCCTTGAGACTTCTGTAGTGAATGATGTAGCGCTCTTTATCATACAGCGTAGTCGTGAGTTACTTATGCATTGCCTCTGAAGGATTTCTGTATTAAGGACAGTGAGAAAGATTCTTGTGAGAATCGTGAATATCTTCGGGATACTTGCGATCCACCTCGAGAATGTATCCTACGTCACTATCGTCGGGCATGTCAAGAAATTGTGGTTGTTCTCAACATTATCCACCAACTCTAATCCAGAATAAGGTAGAGTCTGCAGCTTAGCTCAACCATACAAATTGTTGACATCAAAGTACATGAGATACTTTGACTGCTTGTTGGAATCATATTCTCTACCCATGTATTTATTGTTGGCGGCAACCTGCACTGGCAGAGAAGTCTCTTCCAGTTTGTCTAATCATGAGACATACTCGTACGGAAAAATCATCTTCCGTCTCAACAGCTCGATTTGGTCCTCGTCGTATCCGTCGTCTTGCTGAAAAACTGGTTTCCAGATCTGGAGAGTTTCTTCCAAGTAAGAAACTAGTTTATCGAGCGAAGTAGCCATGAAACGGAAGGAATCTATAAACCTGAAATTGTTATTACTATTCTCAATATGCTTAGTGAACGAAATGTAGCGCTCCTTGATCTGCGGCTGAAGTATTAAACATCACATGATCGGTGAATCCGGAAGCGAGCTCTCTGAGGATCAGGTGAGAGTCGTATCTACTCAGGTTATGAAATATAACCAGCATTGTTCTCGAATCTTTGTAATTGATATTGCACCTATTGTGAGTCGGGCCTCTATATCTGAAAATAAATAAAATCATTCGATTTCTATAGTTGATCGGGAGTGAATAGACTTGCTACGAACCCCGTAGCAGGATCTTCATCATCGTCGTTCAGTTTTCTGTAGGACTTATACGCTGACTTTCTGTCATCAAAGCTGCATTACACATAAAATCCTACGATGAATGCCTGGTGTTCTTAAGGCCAGGTTACTCCAAAAAACGTGAATTTTTACAATAAATTTTATTCATAGTACAAAACATGTTGAGTAATCATTTTTTTTACATATAAAAGCACATATATTAAATTACTTGAAAAAAATTTTTTTTTTGTTCAAAATGGCGGTTTTGAAAATGGCTGCTGAAACTCGTCTGATTAGTAGATAGATGACATAATTTCTTGGAAACGAATTATCTCAAAGCAAACAACAAAACGGTTTCATGTTCTGTATCGAATTGGCTATGGTCTCAAGCAGAATGAAACATTTTCAATGAAAAAAAAACACAATGGCGGACTTTTGAATTTTTTTACCCTTTTTTTCACTTTTAATTGTTTATAACTTTTTTAAATAATAATGAATATTTCTGGTTCTGCTTGAGGATATAGCCAGACATCTAAAGAGTAAAATGCCGTTTGGTTCATGTCGATAAGTGCAATAGTTTTGAAATGAGAGTGTCATCCATGCGAAAAAACGTGGTTCGGAGAAAAATCAGTTTAAAGTTTTTATTCGTGCTACCGAAGGCATTCGAGCGGCCGGATTTACCGCTTGGCGCGCACCGCTCCCCACTCTTTTATACCTGCTTCTCGGTCTTGCTGACCTTCGGGACTAATTGTATACTATTTCTACGAGTATACAGTATCAATTTATGAAAAAAAAAAAAATTTCGACTTTTTCAAAATTGTTTGGAGTAAGCTGGCCTTAATATGCTCGCTCGTCGACTTCGACTGGCTTGAACAAGCACTCAAAGTCTGCGTACACCACGAAAGATGGCGTAAACCAAAAGTAATAAATTGATGTAAAATTGATAAAATAAATAAATTTACAATTATTGACAAATTTATTTTCACAATAATAGTCTGATTAACATACTTTAATTAACTTTGAATCAGCTCCAACGTGCGACAGCAATCTAATAATATTTATAACTACGAGGGTAGTTCAATAAGTCTTTAGAATAACCAACAGATGGCGCGCGAATCGCTCCAAATCATCTGTTTTCAGTCAGCACCACTCCCGACTAGATATATGGTGCAGTCACAGTCCACATCTTCTGAGTTTACGTGTTTTTATAACCAATTGAAAAAAAAAATTGCTTGTTAAGAAAAATGGAAAAAAACGAGTTTGAGAAAAATGGAAAAAAACAGAGCGGTAATTAAACATTTTCATTTAAAGGGTTTAACTCCATATGAGATAAAAAATGAATTGGACGCAGTTCATGGCACATCTGCCCCTGCCTTAGCAACGGTTTATAACTGGGTAAATGAACTTAAGCGTGGTCGTACATCAATAAGTGACGAACCACGTTCAGGAAGGCCCGTAGAAGCAACTACTCCCGAAATCATCAATAAAATCCACGATATGGTGTTGAAGGATAGAAGATTAAAAGTGCGTGAGTTAGCTGAGGCCACAAGGATATCTATAGGTGCAGTTGTTTCAATTCTACATGAAAAATTAGGCATGAAAAAGCTATCGGCAAGATGGGTGCCGCGTTTGCTCTCAGCTGAGAATAAACGCAATAGAGTGGTCGCCTCTGAGGCTCTTTTGGCGCGCATAAGTCGGAATCCTGAGGAATTTTTTCGTCGATTTGTGATTGTGGATGAAACATGGATACACCACTACACTCCTGAGACAAAGGAACAATCCAAACAGTGGATTTCCACAGGCGAACCAGCTCCAAAGAAGGCAAAGACCGTAAAGTCAGCTGGTAAGGTTATGGCTACAGTTTTTTGGGATGCACGTGGAATTATACTTATTGACTACTTGGAAAAGGGTAAAACAATTACTGGTGAGTATTATGCATCATTATTAGAGCAGCTGAAAGAAGAAATTAAAAAAAAACGACCACATTTGGCGAGAAAAAAAATTCTCTTTCATCACGACAACGCCCGAGTTCACACATGCTTCGTTTCAATGGCTAAAATTAAAGAACTAAAATTCGAATTGGTCGAACACCCACCGTATTCACCAGATTTAGCCCCCAGTGACTTTTTCTTATTTCCAAACTTGAAAAAATGGCTCGGTGGACAGAGATTTACGGACAACGAAGACGTCATTGCTCTGTAAGTGCTTATTTTGAGGAACTTCCGAAAACGCACTTTTCTGAAGGATTAAAAAAACTTAAAAAGCGATTGACCAAGTGTATAGAGCTCCAAGGAGATTATGTTGAAAAATAAAAAAAAATTTACCCAAAAAAAATTGTTTTTATACGTTATTCTAAAGACTTATTGAACTACCCTCGTAATTACTAGTTGTTAGAACGGTCTAATACACGACATTTTGCAAATATTAAAGCTAGTCCCCTTGAAAATAACCGATAAATAACAGAAAATATTGTATAAATAACATAAAAAAATCGTAAATTAGCATAAAATAAGGTAAGGTAACATAGAATAACTGGAATAACGTTTAGGAGGAAATTACATCAAAATGAAAAAAATACAAAAAAAATTATTTTTCTGTTATAAATGATTAGATAAAACATTTTTCTTCAGAAATAAAATTTAAGGTTAAAAATTGTATTATTTTTTCTTAATCTTTTCAGCTGTAATAGTATTTTAAGACCAGTCAGATGGAAAAACTCGATGATTTAAAGAAGTTACGTGCGGTCAAGTAAAATAATTTACATTAGATCGCATACAAAATTGAGACTTTAAATGCGTTTCTCTGAATACTTATTATAGTGAAGAACAATGAGTATTAGTTTATAATACTTTTAGCCACATTTCTCATTATCATACGTCACATTTTATAAACAAATGATCATCGTTTTTCACTAAATAACTATTTTTTCAAAATTAAAACGATGGACGTCTTGAAAATTGTCTAAGGACTAAGTTCTAAAAATTATCTATCAAAAATTATAAGTTTAAAAATAAATCTTTATTGAGTAGTATATGCTCCTTAATTTTTCCATGCCCCAGGTAGATGCTTATTTGTTGTTATTTTTTGGTTATCATATTTTTTTCGTAAATAGAAAGTGGTATGTAATTATTGCTATATAGCTATTTTACTCATTATTACTTCATGATAATAATAATACATTATGCAACACGGGACTAAAGCCGTAGATTATTGCCGTGGAGGGATTAGTACTTGAGCGAAGCGAGGGCAGTAATCATCTGAGGGAATGATTCACTGTACTCTCGTGTTGCATATAGAACTTTATTCACGACTTAACTGTGTAGACACTTTGTTGACTTAAAAAGTGGGACCCACTCATCCATTGTTAATACAATCTAAAAATTAAAAATTTAAAAAATTTTGAAAAAATACAATATTTTAAAAAATTTAAAAAATTTTGAAAAAATACAATATTTTAAAAAATTTTAAAACTTTTCAAAAATTTTCAGAAATTTAAAAAGTTTAAAATTTTTTTAAAATTTTTAATATTGCATTACTCCCGCAAATTTGGGAATAAAGTAACTTTACTTCCGCATTTACGGGAATATAGAACTTTATTCCCGCAAATGCGGGAGTAAAATATATGAGGGAAAAGCTACTTTAGTTCCTCTTTACAGGTCAATAAAGTGGCTATTATAGTTAAGTCGTGAATAAAATAATTTTTTTGTATTTCCCTGATTTCGTCGGAATTTCTACCTTAAATAGCTCATAAATAACGATAATATAATGAAAAATTCCAAAAAATAGGCCATTATAACGTAGAATACTGGAGATATAGAGGCCTCGATTGTCAAACTCAAAATAATGAAAAATAACGTGTATTAACGTAAAATAATGTTAGATAACTCAAATTAATTGTTCCAATATGAAATTGTTTGTTCTTATAAGTTAATTTTAAATTGATATATATTTTAGAAATATCATAACAGATTAAATTAAATACATTATTCGAATATGAATTACTTTATTCTAATACATTTTTTTTTAAATTGCTCATTTCTTTCTCATTAATATCTCAAAAAGGTATGTTTTTTTTTCATTGATTGTTGTCAAAAGATAAATTACAAAAAATTATAAGCTTATGATAAAAAATTGCATTATCGATTTCAAAATATCGTAAATAGGAAAATCGTTATAAAACAAAATTGAATCGAGAACTTTTTTTTTCTAACTTTGTATGTTCATCAAAAAACAGATAAAAATTCGTCTGTTTAATAAATAATTATTTTTTAATTTAATTATATAAATATATGGAGTATTCTGCAAACTTTTAACTTTTAACAAACTACACATAAAACTTCTATTTTAAGCGGTTATATATGTGACATATATTATTTCAAGTATATTATTATTAATAAAGCGTATTAATCGCGCACGTTATTGTGTTATGTTTCACGGGGGAGATCGACGGCGCGACAAACATACACACACCACCAGCACAAACACACTATAGCAGCAGCAGCCGACTTAGCAGTAATAGCCCAGGAAAGCTGAGCAGCACGAGGAAGCGGCAACGACGGAGAAGAGGTCGAGTCCCTTTCATGTTGCAGGTAGCGGCGGCCTGAAAGAGAGAGAGAGGGAGAAGCGAGAGACGATAAAAGCGGCCGGGAGCCGCGGGGTCATAGCAGCAGCAGTACAGCAGCAGCAGACGATAATATACTCACACACACATACACACTCGCGTACGTGGACACCGGAAAGCGCGATCGGAGCGCGAGGAGCTTCTGCGGCGTCATCCGTACGGACAACGATGAGAGCAGCTGACGACTAGGCGGGCGCGGGCCATGCGGCGTTAGCCGATATGGAGAGTAGGGGAGAGTCAAGCGGCGAGAGAGACGGAAGACTGTCGGCAAACGGAAGATGACGAGATAGGCGTCTAAAAAGATAGGAAGATAGGCGCGCGGCAGGAGAAGGAAGCAAGGCGCGTTTACAACGAGCGCGTCGCGCTCTAGCAATTCTTACACATTATTTTATCGAGTAATGGGGTATACGCTTATCGGAGAATCATTGCAGTATAGAGGGCGCTGTTTAATATTTTAAATTACGCGCGTCACAGGAGCGCAATGCATGATGGGAAAACTAGAGCAGTAACTAACCTCCGGTTACTACTCTAGTGAAAATCGAGTTGAGGGCCTATGCCAACAGGTGTTAGAAAAGGAGAGATGATCGAGTAAGGTAAAATAGGGGGAGCTAGGGTGCAGGGACGCCACGAGGAGAGGACTCGAGTCCTTCCGCCCTGCCCATTCCGTCCGGAGCCCTCGCCGAGTACAGTCTTGTATCAGAGTAGCCGTAGTATTTTTTTCAATTAGAGGTTAGCCGCACCGCGTGGAGACTTTGCATAAGAGGAACCGGTGCCTGATAACTTGGAATATATTCAACGTGAATGTAAAAGTTGACAAATCGTAACAGCCTCCTTGTTCAAGCATCATTGCTATTTTTGGCGGTTTCCCAAGGAGCCGAGAATTTAATCTTGCACACGCTGAGATATAAGGTACAGAGTCAGCTCTATGGCTCTATACAGCCCAGCAATGTTCTCGTTTATTCGATCAACTTCAGACCATATGCTCGGTTTGGCTTCACAGAATGATATGAGCCAGCTAGCACATTCGCGCTCTTTTATAAGATAAAATAAAGTCGTATGTTGCTTTATAACGTGAGAGAGAGAGAGAGAGAGAGAGAGAGAGAGAGAGAGAGAGAGAGAGAGAGAGAGAGAGAGAGAGAGAGAGAGAGAGAGAGAGAGAGAGAGAGAGAGAGAGAGAGAGAGTCTCTCTATATATATATGGGACATTGTACGTCAACCCGTGGATAACAAAATTCTTTTTTTGTGAAACTTTTTATACGGGTCAAGTATGGTCAACAAAGTATACATATAAATTTGTAGACCCAAGACCCAAAATAGTTATTAAAATTTTCCTTGTGATAAGACCTTCAAAATGAGCCCCGGCATAAGATGGGTCGAGATTTGTAATAAAAGTTACTATGTGAATTCAAACAAATTAATGTCTGTCCGTGTTAATTAAATGGGACTAAGTACGTAAAATCCCATTTAATTAACACGGACACATTAATTTGTTAGAACTGACATAACTTTTGTTACAAATCTCGATCCATCTTCTGCCGGAGCTCATTTTGAAGGTCTTATCACAAGGAAAATTTTAAGATCAAAGTGAAACTAATTAAGCTCCTACATGCCTCAAAATTATCCTAATAGGTGCATATTTTATCAACCAATCAAAAATCTTTAAATTAAGGTCTGAAAAAATTCATATGTATTCTACAAGTAATTTGTTACAAAATATGTTGATACAAATTTTTCTCTAAAACGCGTCGTATCTGCGTTAAAAATCATTAAAGTTTTGTTTTCTGTAAAAAATAATAAACAGCAGATTTCTAATAGGCCTATAACTATAGATATATTGGGTCTTAGTGTCCAAAAATGTATATGTATACTTTTTTGACAATATTTAACCCATGTAAAAGATTTCAATAAAAAAATGGTTGTACACTGATTGACGCGTAATGTCCAATAAATATATATATATATATATAATTTGAATTATATTTTTGTGTATATTTTTAAAATTAATTTTAAAAATATGATAAATTGTTAAAGTATGTAGATTATTTAAATTGATTTATATGTATAATATGTATATAGAAAAAAAAAGAAAAAAATGATAATTAATAGAAATAAGTAAATGAGGATATATATATATATCCTCATTTACTTATTTCTATTAATTATCATTTTTTTCTTTTTTTTTCTATATACATATTATACATATAAATCAATTTAAATAATCTACATACTTTAACAATTTATCATATTTTTAAAATTAATTTTAAAAATATACACAAAAATATAATTCAAATTTATAATATATTATATATAGATTATTACATACGAATTAAAAAGAGCTTTACAATATTACATTCAAATAAAAAACAAAATTAAAATAAATATATATGTTAAAAAATACAATACTTAAAACTGAATATAAATAAATGTATGTATGAGTTACATATATTTATTTATAAATGAATTAAATAAAACATTAATTTGAATGTGTAAAAAAGCTTAATTAACAAAACAAAAAAACGCGCCAATCTATTTACCTCCCGGGTGGTGTGGAAAAATAGAAAACCTTCATATAAACAAAAAATTTCATGATGCTTTGGGGGTCGGCGAGCGGAGCGAGCAGGGGGTACCCCCTAGTATATATATATATATATTTGATCTTACATCTTGAATATTTATAGTCCTGAAAAGGACTATTTTGTAGGTTATATAAGTTTGTAATCGTTACTTTCAGATAGGTTTAGTTGCCTTCCCATCAACCAGAGATCTAAAAGAAATAGTTTTTTCCAACATATCGAATATTATTTTAATCATATTATGTATATTATAATGTATTGCATTGGATACAAGATGTAATCCAATACAGACTTAAATCCTGAAAAGAGAAGAGAATATACTGAGCATTTTCAAAGAGCAGCTCTGCTCAACTGTCGGCGATCAACTGCACCGCGCAGCACACTCGAGACCGGTTTTATGTTCAGCAACGGAGCTGCTCCGAGCTAGCTTGGCAAGAGATGGAAAGAAAAAAACGAAATAAGCAAGGTAAGCATAGAATAACGAGCAATAATTTGTACGTTATTCGAGTTTGTTATTCCATATTTAAATTGCTTACCATCTTAGCGCGCGTTGGCTGCTTCGCCGAGCTTATCAGAGATCTCTTGCTTTTTCGCTGAGCCAATCGTAGCGCTCTCGCTTCTTAGCCGAGCCAATTGGAGAATTCTTGCTTCTACAACGAACGAATAGCAGTGGGACAGGTAGTATAATAGTAGGACTAGAGGTGAATGGCTGGCCTGATCGCCGCTGTAAAATACAGGTAGGATCGACTGCTCATAAAGATTGGAGCCATCGGCTTCCTTCACCTCTTGGCGTCCTTCCACCCTAGATATACACTACACTGTTCTCTACATTATTTTTCTGTAAATTATGTTTCTGGCAATAATAAAATATTATATACCAGCAAAAATACTCGCTCGCGTACGCTCACTCGTTAAGTAAAACTTAATCTAATAGTTATACGTATATTTTTTTGTATATCAAAATAATATTTAATAACGATTGTGTTTAAATTGTATTTGATAACAAATTATATTTGAAAATTTATACTATAAAATACGCAATAATAGTACATTATGCATCAAGGGAGTAAAGTGGGCAATGTACGCACTGTGTGACAAGTACAAGTCACTTTATTCCCTAGGCAGTCCATGCGGTACTGTACGGCCTGCTGAGAGGGCGTACAGTCAGCACTTTACGCGCAGTGTGGTGAAAAATTTTATTTTACAACGTCAATTTTCTTTAACTTAGTACTCGTACCATTATTAAATTTTATTTCATAAGTGTAATATATAATACACGAATATTTATAAATGAATGATGTCTAAATATAGCATTACTTTAAACAATGTTATAAAATATTGTTAACCATTTCAGCGGCATATTTTTCTATTGTACTGCTTGTGATTATCTCAGCGTATTTAATGGCGGATTGAATATGACGACTATTTTGTTTAGAACTCTACTATATAGGCTTAATTTGCTTTCAAAATTAGTACAAGAAGGTTTCCAAGGTCGCTGATCACGAATCTAGGGTCAGAATTGGAAAATTTAAAATGGCGGGTCCAATATGGCCCCTATTTTGCACAAAATCCTAGAATTATGGCTCAATTTATCCTAAAATAAGTTCAGTAAGGTTTCCGGGGTCGCTGATGAGGAAGCCGTATTCAGAAATTTTGACTATTTTGCAAGAAATTCAAGGAATTTGGCTCGATTTATACATAAATAAGTAAAGTTAGGATTTCGAGGTCACTTATTACGAATTTGTGCTTAGAACAAGAAAATTCGAAAAGGCGGATCCAATATGACGACTGTTTTGCATAAAATCCAAAATTTTGGCTTAATTTGTCAAAAAGCTTCATGAAATCCACAAACATTGTAAACACCATTACCTTATACATCCCATAAAATCAATAGAAATCGTAAACCCCAACATTCCAAAAAAAAGATTAAAATAATTAACCTCATAAAACTTATAAAACCCAGCATAACCCATACACATAATGAACCCCATAAACCCCACGAACCCCATAAACCCCACAAAATTCATAATATCGTAAACCCCATAACCCCATAAACTCCATACGAAACTTAAAAATCATAGAACCATAAACCCATAAACCCCATAAACCCCATAAACATAGTAAACCCCATAAAGTCATAAACCCCACAAAAGTCATAAACCCCATAAATCCCATAAAATCTATAAAACCCATAGACATTACAAAACCCCATAAAACGCATAAATCCTATAAATCCCATAAAACGTATAAACAACGTAAACCTCATAAAGCATAAACACCATAAAACCCGTAGACCCCTGAACCCCATAAACCACATAAAATCCATAAACATCGTAAACGCTAGAACGCCATAAAATCCATAATAACCATAAACATCGTAAACGTCATACAATCCATATAAGCCAGTAGAATCACAGACCCCATAAACCCATAAACCCCATAAAACGCATAAACATCGTAAACTCCATAAACTCATAAAACCCAGAAAATCCATAAGCATCATAAACCTCATAAATCGGAAGCCGAGCGGATAAAATCAATTTCGATAAAATCAATTTGGACAAAATTTTTGAGAGTCCTACGATTTTTTGGGCTTTATGAAATATTAGGTCTTATACTTTTTTGGGCCACGAGACTTTTTAAGCTTTTAAGCTTTTAGAAATTTTAGGTCTCAAAGTTTGTAGGCTTTAAGAGATGTTGAGTCTTATACCTTTTTGAGCCTCAAGATTTTCTGAACCAAATGATTTTTTGGGCTGAAATCCATTTCGGGCCTGAAGAAATTTTAGGCCTTACAATTTTTTGGGTATCAAGATTTTCTGAGTATTTGAACATTATAGATCTTATATTTTTTTTGGGCTTTATAATTTTTTGGGTCTTATAATTTTTTGGACCTTATGAAATTTTGGCCCTTTACATTTCTTGATTCTCATGTTTTTTTAAGCTTTAAGAAATTTTGAACCTTACTATTTTTAGGGTTTTATGAAATGTTGGATTTTATATTTTTTTGAGCCTCATGAAATTTTAATCATTAAGAAATTATGGGCCTTCAATTTGTTTGGGCTTTAAGAAATCTTGAGTTCAAAAACAGACTTTTTACTCGGAAACGGGACAAAATTTATTTTTGGAAAACTTACCGTATGTAAAACTTATTATTATTTAGAAACTATTAAGAAAATCTTACATAAAACATTGTTTTTTGAAAAATAAAAATATATATATAAGTTTTAATAACAAACTTCAACCGAGCGAAGATACGAAGTCCTTTAATAATGAGTACTTATATAATTTATTAAAAAAATATTTTAAGAATTTAAAATTTAAAGAAAAATTGCATATATTTTTAAAGTAAATTTGTTAAGTTAACTTTATTTGAGGTAGAAGTAAAATATATTTTATTAAACGATTCTTAACAAGTATGAAGTGTAATAATAATGATATTATATTATTGCCATTTAATATTTTTATTAAATAAAAAATGTAATGCCTAAATTGAAATTCAAGCAAGCAACGTTAGGATCGAGGTACCTATTGCTAGTTAATTAATAAACTGACTCTAAAGAAATTAACAAAATTAAAAAGAAAACAGGTTAGTGTCATGTGTTATATTTTTACTACACATTTAATATAATAGGAGATTTTTCAACATCATTACAACGTTGTTGCAACCATCGATAAGCTTTATTGATTTTCAAATTGCGTGAGTGTGGGTTATAAATGTGCTGTCAAGACAGATTTTAAATTATTAAAGATTATACAATTAAATAATTTATGTAATCTGATTGTATTAAATTTTGTGTCCTTTATTTTTGTTTAGCTCTTGAAAAGGGATGTGAGTCAATACATCCGAAACGTGGAGAAAACTCAACAAACTAAATCATTAGGATCAATCCAGTCTCCTTTCTATTAATTTTATAGTTTCATTATTACTTTCAACCATCGCATTAGTTTATATATTTATAATACATTTTTCCGTAAAAAGAAATAAAATTAATATACCTTGCGTTGTAGGAGTCGGATAAAAAATTGCTTTTTTTATTTTAATTGGTTTTTAGTTAGTTACTTAATTTGGAAGAAAAAAAATTTTTTACTAAGTAAATAATTTTTTTTGGAACTAAAATTTTATTTGTTTAATATTTACATGTTTAATTATTAAAAAAATTATTTTATTTTGCAAAAAGATATTGAAATTTTTATTTGAAATTTTCTTGTTTGTATTGTATATAAAGTATAAACGCGTTACCTACATACATATGCACACGTATACAATATGTACAGAGAGCGCGCAGATATATCGCAACTACATGCATCCGCATCAAATTCAGCGAAAATCCACGAGAGGGGGGTATAGTGCGCGTAGCCATACGTGGATTCCGCTAAGCACTGGGAATAATCCTATAGCGTACGACTAGCGAAGCTCCGAACGTTGGCTTCCTCTTTCGCTCTCTGCAACCGATGCACTACAGCTGACCTGCAGATCGTGTACGCGCGCGCACACAAGCAACAGCACACGATATAAGAGGAACACACAAGCAGCTGCAGTAGCAGCAGCAACAGCAACAGCAGAGCGATCAGCAACATACCTACTTGCCAGATCGTATTTGCATTCGTCGTCGGGCTCGCGATTTATTAGGCTGGAAATTTAGAAAACACACAGAGTCCACATAAGCGCGAGCACATATAATAATGTAGACACGTGAAACCGGATGCGCCGCCAAATGTGTGTACGCGACGACGAAGCCTTAAATGCCATTAATTTTTATTGCGTTAGGGCCTCAATCCACAGTCGCTTGATTAAGTCGCTCGCGCTCGTTGCCGGGAAGTATATATGTATATAAGCTATTTCACGTCAACTGTCCCAGCTCCACCCAAATCATGCTATTTCTAACTCGTGTTTGTGATGCTAAAATGTACCTAAAAAAATGTTTAATAAGCGTTATCGATGTATTTTTGCAATGAAAAAAGCCTACATCGAAACTTTCAACTAAAACAAAGAATAGATTAAGTACAAAGACTTCGAAAAAAATAATTCTACGTTAAAAGCAATGAAAACTAAAAAAGAAAAGTAAGGGAAACATGAAAATAAATTTAATAATTTATTTATTAAAGCATTTTTACTGCATCAGAGTGACAGGTGTAGTAAAAATCACCAATGATTAACTGGTAGTCTGGCGTACCAAGTCTGCGCATCGTACCATGCGCTGAAGTGGCATTGCGACTACTCTTTCGCGTTCTATTTCTCAAAGAAAACAACTTCAGTACTCTCTGAAGTCTTTTCTATGTAAAAAATGTTCAGCTTTCAATTTAAATCATCACACAAAATATTAAAATTATACTTTTTGAGATATAAGACGGTTTATAGTTTTTAGAGGTGAAAATGGATAATTTCGGAAAATCTGACTACACCGTTGGAAATCGTGCGTGCGTGCGTGCGTGCGTGTGTGTGTGTGTGTGTGTGTGTGTGTGTGTGTGTGTGTGTGTGTGTGTGTGTGTGTGTGTGTTGATGAAGATTACTCTGAATATTCACGGTCAAAATTAATGTTTCCGGGTACAATAATTTTGTTATTTTTTAAAGGAAGGCGGGCGTAGAAAAATGTTTGTTGTTTTTCGTAGTCTTTCGGTGTGTTTGAAATAATATCAGTGACTCATTTTCTATGCATTAGAAAGAGCATAGAATTACCTATGTTTTCCAATCTGAAATTTTAAATGAGCTACTTTCTTTTTTCCGTTATACACGAAAACGTCGTGTTTTGTTTAAACGGTGATATGTAGGAAATATAGCATGAAAAATTTTTGAAAAAATTTTACTTATTAAGGTATATGGATAAGAATATTTTATAAAATTTTCAAGCCTTTATCCTTTTTCGAGGAAAGAATAACTTTTTAAATAAAATCGTTCTTGTTTTGGCGAAAAATAACTTAAGTAAAACGTCTTTATTCCTTCCGAAAAGTTCCAGAAAGACAGCTTTTTACTATCTCTTGAGTCTGTTAGAAGCCTAGATTATAACGACTTTTACATTCAAAGTTATTTGAGATTATGTTTTTTAAAATTTTTTGCAAGCCAGGGCCATTTTTTTTCGTTTTTTAATGAAGATTCTGAAAAATTTAAGGATACATCGACTCGTTTTTTTAGAAACAATTTTTCTATTTTACGATTTTCTGAAATCGATAAGGTAAATTATTTTGTACAACACGTGCATGAAAAAGGCTCTTTTCCATGCCTGTAAAGCGAATGGAAAATTGAGGATTTCGAGAGTCTTCGATTAGTGGGAGGAAAACTACTTTTCCTACTTAAGAATAGATAATAACGTTAATTTAGATAATAATAAAATTAAAAAGGCACTTGAAAACCTTTAAAATACTGTAAAATACGAAACGGTTAAATATGGATATTATGTTGGTCGACTTTGGTATAAACACGAAATGCGTTACAACAAAGGCTTTGTATACTATACTGACACTCACCTGGATTATTATTTTGTTAAATTTTCCATCTGGCCACGTACAAATTAGTACTATTGTATTATTTTCCGGACGACTTTACTCTGATTCACTTTTCCCCGAAATGTCGATTCTTTAAAATGTTTATTTAAAAAAAGAAAAACCTCATTTAAGTAAGTACAATGTATTTGAAGTAATTGGAAAAAAATCTAGCAATAAAATTGATTATGAACATCTTTAATCGTGATACAGCCGAATTACATTCTGCTATGCGGGTTCTAAGTCGCATCAAATATTTTTATTTATTTCGCGGAACTGATCTTCGCTCGGGAGCTTCTACCAACTTATTAATTGTTTTAATTGAGTTTAATTACTATTAGAAACGTGGATACGGAATTGATTCTTACTAATTGATTAGAGTGCTCCTGATTCGTGAAGGAGGGCGCTCTATATTTTATATAGAGGTACGCTCTGTGTTTTGAAAAGGTGAGTGCTCTATATTTTATATAGAGGAGCACTGTTTTTTTGAGAAGGTGACGCTCTACCTATATTTTATATAGAGGAGCGCTCTGTGTTTTTGAAGGTGAGCGCTCTATTCTTACCTTGATCTTTTGAATGTTTCCTATTTCATAATTATATTTTATATATATATATATATATATATATATATATATATATATATATTATTTTACGGGTTTATTGGGAGAAAATGTACTATTATGTAGTGTAATCTTTATTTTTTTGGCTTTGATTTATTTTACGTGATTCCAGAATTACAAGTTTAAAGTTTACATTTATTAACGTTCGCTTCTGGATTCTAACCCATCACTAGCGCGTATTATATTATTATATATTAAATCTAAAGACTTACAGAAAGTTTATTATTACACGCTGCGGTCGCGTGGCAATGTAGCAGCTGTTTGGAGTCGCTAGTTCTTCCAGTCAAAAAGAAGACGTACGTTCGAAGTTTCTAAGTTCGAACTGCCTACCCGAGGTCAGAATGTGAAACCTCAGAGTCAAGAAGGGCTGACGGCCCCCTTCACACTTCCAGTCATCAAAAGGCCTCTAAAAAGTGGTGCGCGAGGTATTTGTAACCTCGTGTATCGAGCATGAAGGTGGTATACGTCAGTACGTATCGTCCAATGAGAGCTCATCAAAGTAGTGATGAGTCATTAAATAGAAGTGATCATGAAGAGTTAATGGAAGTGACGGTTATTGAGAGCTAATATTCATAGTGCAGTTCATTGTGCACCAAGTGCACCATCAAGTTCAGATGCATCAAGTGATAATTCAAGTGAATATTCTTCTGACGAAGACATCTCTGAGTATGAAGTTTAGAATGAATATAACAATAGTCAGTTATTAGTAGTAGACAGATTAAGATTGTGGGCTGTTGATAAAAAGATTCGTCATACACATTTGACCTCATTACTCGTAATTTTAAAAACCATTTTACCAGAACTTCCAATATATAATCGACTTTTTTGAAAACAGATTTTGATACAAACTACAAAGTGGAAAAGTTTAACAATCTTGATGCAAGTGATACAGCTGAGTTTGTTTACTTTGGAATCGCTCATCAACTTAACAAATTTATAAATCCTGAAATTCATGAAGAGGATGATTTACGTCTTTAGTTTAATTCAGATGGATTACCTCTTTTTAAATCGAGTTCAAAATAATTTTGGCCGCTTTTATGCAAAGTTTATTTTGAGCCTGATTTATACAAATCATTCAATGTAGTCACTTATTGTACAGAAGGTAAACCAAAATGTGCTAAATTGTATTTAAAAAGATTTATTGCAGAGCTCAGTGAATTAATGAAAAATTTAATTACTATAAACGAAAGATTATTTTCCATAAAAGTACACTGCTTCATTTGTGATAGACTTGCTCAAGCTTTTATTATACAGCAAATCAAAGGTCATAATGGTTATTACGCTTGTGAATGCTGCAGAGTGAAAGGTTTATGGTTTAAAAATCGTGTAATATATTCATCTACAGGCCGCGAAGAAAGAAACAACAAAAGTTTTACAGATTTTCAAGATCCAGATCAACACATCGGTATCTCACCTTTAATTTCAGTTGAACCTAGTATTGACGTGGTCAATCAATTCCCTTTAGGTACTATGCATCTTGGATGTCTGGGCATCATGAAGAAGCTTTTAAACGAGTACTGGTTGAATGGGCCTACTAAGTTGGGAAAAATGGAGATACTTTAGTTATCTCAAAGGCTGGTTAACTTATCAAATCAAATCGCAAGTGATTTTCAAAGCACAACGAGATCATTAGGATCAATAAATAACTGGAAAGCTACTGAGTATAGTTTCTTTCTGAAATATACTGGATAACTTGTTTGTTACGGGATACTTCCATAACATTTACTTGAATATTTCCTTCTTTTATTTGTAGCCTTTAGAATCATAAGTTGTCCTAAATTCATTTCTTTGCATATCAAACAGGCTCGAATTTACTTAACAAGAGTTGTAGCATTAGCACAACAATACTATGGATTAGAATCCCAAATCCTAAATATGCATAGCTTAATTGATTTATGTAATGATGTAGAAAATCTGAAATGTGACGTAACAAAAATCACAGGTTTTTTTCGAAGCTGAATTATGTAAAATCAAGAAAACTTTATGTAGTGGTAATAAATCATTATCCCAGTTATGTAAGCGAATGGCAGAAGAAGACACGGTGAAAAAGACAGTAACTATACCTCCATCAATTGTTATCTTAAAAACTCGTACAGAAAAAGATGTAAAAGTTATAACTAGATTAAAGTATAAAGAAAATGAGTTAAGTGTAAATAAGCCAAATAATATTGTATTGTTGAAAAATAGAAATGTAATGAAAATAAATAAAATCTACCGAGTACAAGTCAGTGGAGGGTATAAATATAATATTGAAGGTACAGCATTTATAAAAGATACCAATACATTTTTCTCTTATCCTAAAAATGCAGTCAACGCAATGGACATATTTTTAGTGAGAGAAAACTCTAGTGCAGTAATGGAAAGTCATTTAATTAGTGAAATACAAATTAAAATGATTCTATTAAATATATTTCATATTCCTGGAGAAGAAGAGTCTTCATACGCTCTTTCACTACTACATGTGGCTTAAGTCAGGCTTTACTTTATAGTGTAACTATCTGTGTAAAATATAAATAATGTTAATAGTATATTATTTGTTTATACAATTAAAATATTTTTTTACGCGACCGCTGCATTTCGTTGTTATAATCATACCCTGACAGGAAGAACATGACAACTATGATCAGGATCCTATCATGTATCATGATTATAGCTCGATCAGTACAATCATGCTCCTGACCAGGCCCTGATTTCATACCTATTTCATTTTCTGCTTTCGTTTGTATAATCATACCCTGACATGATGAGCATGACAACCATGATCAGGATCTTATCATGTATCATGATTATAGCCAGATCAGTATAATCATAATCCTGATCATATCCTGATTTCATATCTATTTAATATTCCGCTTTCGTTTTTCTTATCACGCTCTAACGAGATGAGAATTTTGAAAATTTAGATAATTTTGAAAAATTTTGGAAAATTTTGGAAAATTTTGAAAAATTTTGGAAAATTTTGGAAAATTTTGAAAAATTTTGGAAAATTTTGAAAATTTTTGGAAAATTGTTATTTTGAGGATGAAATTGTAATTTCATTCTGAAAGTAAATGGCTCACGACTCAAAATGTGCAACTCGCCATTCGTCTATATGCTTAAAAAAGGACCTTACATGTACTTGTCAAAAAAAGTACGGTGTGTAACAAGGGGAAGGACAATTTCTAGCTCGGGTAATGATTTTAGCAGTCGTCTCCGTCTCGTGTTAAAATCATCTCACCCTCGCTAGAAATGGTCCTCTTATCTCCCTAGTTGCACAATATACTATTTCTTTCACTCCAACTCAAGTGATAAATCACTCTTCGTTAAGACTGAAAATATCACTCTTTTGAAAAGTGATGAATCACCCGAAGCCGACTGGCTCACTTATCACTTTGCCAAAAAGTGATAAATTACTCGATTCGAGTGAAAAATCACTCTTCCAGTTTTAGAGAGTATGGTCCTATATAACTATATATAATTATATATCTTTATATATGGTAAAAATCCATATATAATTATACATAAGTGATTATATACTCGTATATGGTTGTATGTAACATTTTTTTCCCGGGAATGTAATTTATGAAAAAAGCCTTCTATAATTTTTTTTAAAAGTACCCTGGTAACAAATCGTCACAATTTCGCCGTAATTCTACTGCAATCGTGCGTGCAATCATAAAAATTGCAGCAGCCGACGTGCGGTCTGCTTCACAATTCGACTAGGTTTCTGCTGCACGACAATTGCGGCAAATGCGTGCCGCAGGATTGCAACAACCGTGCAAGTGCAACTAAGGGGGATGAAATAATGCACTCGCGAGTACAGCAGAATTTCACCCGAATTGTGTACGACGATTGCAGCAGACGAGTGCGGCAGGATTGCAGCAGACGTGCAGCCGATACGTGCGACTGAGGGAGATAAAATAATGCACTCGCGAGTGCAGTAGAACTGCACCCGAATTGCATACGACGATTGCGGCAGGATTGCAGCAGATGTGCAGCCGACAAGTGCAACTTAGGGGGATGAAATAATCACTTGCGAGTACAGCAGAATTGCACCCGAGTGCAGCAGAATTGCGTATCAGGATTGCGGCAGACGAGTGCGGCAGGATTCCAGCAGACGTGCAGTCCACAGAGTCGGTGGAAGCAAAGCGTAGATACTATAAGAGACCGCGCACAAGCCGTCTAGGAGATAAAACTCTTTGGAGCTCTTTTTTTGTTACCATTCTCGGTGTTCCGAGGATTTCCGTTACGAGGTGTGTGTCTCGTTTTTGAAGTATATCTTAATGCACCCGCAAATGCGTTACATCATCCCCTTTATTCACACTTGTCAGCTGCACGTCTTCTGCAATCCGGCCGCACCCGTCTGCCGCAATCGTCGTACGCAATTCGGGTGTAATTCTGATGCACTCGCGAGAGCATTGTTTCACCCCCCTTAGTCGCACTTGTCGGCTGCACTACTGCTGCAATCCTGCCCCACTAGTCTGCCGCAATCGTCGTGCAGCACAAACCTAGTCGAAGTGTGATGCATACCGTGCACTTTCAGTGTAATCGCGAGTGCGTCAGACTGTGTTACCAATATTTTATATATTTAAGGGTCCTAAGTAAAAGACTATTCATGTGTCCATATCTCAGTTTCCCTTCGGCACGCAACCCTACGCGCAGTTGTGTATGCGCATATCGCCTGCTTTTCACCTTCCGTATGCGCAACCTCCGAAAGAGAGAAAAAAAGAGGCAGAAAGAGGGTGAAAAGGCGGCGGGGCAGGCGAAAAGATGGCTCCACTCGAAAACTAATTAGAATGAATACGAGCATTCTTCAAATTGAAAGGAATTTCTGTGCCAGCTGAAAAGTCGCACAGTGGTTTTCTGCAAGGTTGCCTTTTCAGTCTCTTTCCGTCCTCGCCCCTACCCCCTCTCACTCTCCCTGCGATTCCTTTTTTTCCTGTCTATCCTATCTCGTCGACAGTTCGCGTTCTTTCGGCCCTCATTCTTAACAATGATCTCAAGCTGTTCTCTTTCTTCTTTTTCGTTGGCTCTGTCTCTCATTGCGCACTCAGTAATTTAACTCTGACCTACCTGTACGAAAGCGTGCGGAAGAGTCAGAGAAATGGAGAGGAAGCGACCTAGAACGGATATACATTACGCCGACGTGATCGTTTTGCTGCTAGCGCACGTGTGCACGCCACTGCCCATATACCTAACGTGAGCTTGCCAACTTTTACGCCTACTCCTGACACTGTATATTACGTCTACTGCGACGTACTGGCGCACCTGTATTGGGTTGTTCTTTCTTTGTTTCTTTTTTCTGTTACGTAGAACATCTGATTTGTGTGACTATGTCTCGTGTAAATCTGAGCCAATTACAATAAGCTTTTTCGTTTAAAGTTTATCCCGAGAGTAAAGTTTAATATTTAGATTTGAATCTCCGTCAAAATTGCTGATTAGCTATTGAAAAATTTATATCTAGAGAAAAAGCGACAAAAGTAGATGCTAAACTTAAAACATAAAATTCAATAATTTCTGGTTAATTTTTAGTAATCTTTTTTAAATTTCAAGAACAATGTGGCTTTCCATAAATAATTTGTTATGATTTACTACAAAGATTCCCGTGTAGAAATTTCCCGGATATACAGGATTTTGATAAGATTTCCCCATATTATCCCTATACGGGGAAAACTAATGCGATCCCGGCCAGAGTTCTGTGAGTTAACCCTAGAATTTAGACAATATACGCACGTTTTCCCTGCCCGGATCGCGGTGTGTTCGAATGGAAAAATGATAGGATTTCCCTATTTTCTTTGTATGTAGGGAAAACTAATACGATCCCAGCAAGAGTTTCCGGAGTTAACCTATTCAGGCGGTATACGCATATTCTTCCGGCCTGGATCCGACCAGGTCTCCCTGATAAGATGAGTGCCATACCTTTAAGAAACAATTTTTGATGAGGCTTTGGGAAATGTTTTTTGGTATCTAAAAAGAAAAAACAGTAAAAAAATTACCCAAATGACAATAAAAGTAGACGGAAAGCGCTTTATTTTAATCTTGGTTTCATTCAAAAATATCAATCTGGCGTAAAGTTATTAACAATTAAAAACGATAAAGCAAAGTGTATGAAATTTCCACGAATTTTAAACAGCTAAATTTCTTTAAATATTCATGTATTAATTAATCATTCATCGTTATTTTTAATTATTAATAACTTTAGAGCAAATTAATATTGTTAAACGAAACAAAGATTAAAGTAAAGCTCATTCCGCCTACTCTTATTATCAATTGGGTCACTTTTTCTATTGCTATTACATGCATAGTTATTAACACAAAAAGAGGTACCTTTACTACTAAAATAATGTATATTCGAAGTAAAATAGCTCACATCTCGAATATAAGTTTGAGAATTTTATAATAGAAATTCACTTTAAATAAAATAATGCTAAAACGAACTCATTAGACCTTGCAATAGACACAACCGTTTAAGTATTGCCAGTCTAAGAAAATCTTATAATTTGAAATACGAGGTCTGTCCCAAAAGTATCCGACCTACCTCGATTTCTCGGCGCTTGATTTATTCTTCGTCATCCGGGGGGTGGAATACTTCAAAGTAGTCCCCATTTGATTGAACAAGATGCTCATATCGATGTTTCCACTTATTAAAGCACTCTTGAAAGTCAGACTTCGGAATCGCCTTTAGTGCATTCATCGCATTAGTTTCAACAGTCTGTTTATTGTCGAATCGATGTCCTTTAAGCGGCATTTTCAATCGAGGAAACAGCCAAAAGTCGCAGGGAGCTATATCAGGACTGTATGGAGGCTGGCGGAGCTGCGCAACATTGTGTTTCAATAAATACTGCTGCACAAGGTTTGATGCGTGCGCTGGAGCATTGTCGTGATGAAGAAGCCAGTCACCGGTTTCCCAAAGTTGCGGTCGTTTTCTCCTGATTGCATTACGTAATCTTTTCAAAACTTCAATGTAGTACTCTTTATTGATTGTCTGGACTGTAGGGGCATATTCGTGGTGCACAACGCCCTCATAATCGAAAAAAACAATCAACATTGACTTCATGTTGCTTCGACTTTGACGACAGATGTGCGGCCACTTTTGAACCGCCTATACCACTCTTTTATTTGTGTTTTGCCCATACACTCATCTTTAAAGTCCTTTTGCAACATTTCAATAGTTTCCGCACAACTTTTACCGAGATTAAAGCAAAATTTTATGCAAATTCGCTGTTCGGTTCGTTCTGCCATTTTTAGCAATAAGCAAATTGCAACGAACGCAAAAAAGTCGTTGTAAACAAATACAGGCTGCGCGGGAACTAAGGCGTTTCATCGGTATCTCAGGCTACTGACGAGAAGGTTAGGAGTTGCTGGTGACGTTCGTATCCTCCAGAGGTCGCCTAAGTCTCTCCGCGCGAAGATATGAATGTAGGTCGGATACTTTTGGGACAGACCTCGTAATATTCAATATGTCTGCACGTGGAAAATTCATTAAGGTGCATTTTCATGGAGCGTCAAATTTTTGCGTCAATTTTACCACGTGATATTTTTACGTGTGCGTTCGCATTTTTCATGTTAAAATTGTTTAACTTCAATAAACAATTGAATTATCATGCACATCATTAAAAAGGTTATCTAAATACAAAGTTTCAAAAAGTGTTGAGAATATATTTATATTTCAAGGGACTATACTTGAACGTTTAAAAATCATCATTAATGTAAAATATTACTGTTAGGAACATCAAATTTTTATCACAGTGAAATAATATATTATAAAAATAATAAACTAATATAAACATTGGGATTTCCCCGTAAAATGTCATGTGGTTGAGTTGACGCAACTAATTTGACGCAGAATGAAATTGCACCTTAAGTCTTAGAAGACATTGATCGAAGAAAATTGGGATTCTTACTATTTCTTTTTGAAATTGTTACGGATCTGAGAAAAAACTAATATTTTTATTTTTCTTCCACAATAGGGTAAGCCTTGGTATTACTGCGGATGCCTCGACTACTGCGGATTTTACAATGTGAACAAGAATACTACTTTTTAGTAATGATTCCTTTAAAAATGATTTATTATCGCTTTAACTTTTGATAATATGCATGTTTATGGAAGAAAAAATCTGTTTTCTTTTATTTATTTATATAAATACAGAAGTCGACCTCAATAATACCCACCACACCTTTGCTTGTATTACTCTGCGGGTACTAACCTGTGAATTGTATGGACAGTAATCGGCGCTCAGAAATTCATGCCGAGTAATATAAACTAGTCACAGTAATATAAACTAGCGACAGTGAATGTTTCTAAGGCATTTAAAAAAACATACACACTCTGGAATCTTTCTTTCTTTTATGAATCGATTCTTCAAATGGTTAGATTTGATCTAGAAAAAGAATCACATTATTATTTGTTCATATGCATAATATTTTCGACATTAAAATTAACCTAATTGTTTGAAAACATACATATTTTTAATATGTTAAACGTATAAAAAATCAATAAAAAAACTTTCAACTTTTTTTTATCAATATTTCATTTTTATGCTCTAAAATAGCATTAAGGTAATTCCTAGATAAATATTTGGGTGGAAATTGCATCTATTTTATGAACTTGTTCATATTTTTAATATGTTTGACGTATAATAAGAGAAATGTTTCTTTTCAAATTTTACAATTTCTTTAAAATTTATATTTTTCTTTTTCTTTTAATTTAAAGGAAATTTCTTGTACTTTATGAAAACGTACATTTATTTATTTAGAATTCCAGAGTTACAAATGACAATTACAGTTACAAATAACAATTACGGACGATTTCAAAGTACAGTTATTTTACAATAATATACCAGAACGCCGTAATCCTGCAGAGGAAAATAGTATTTCCTGTTCGCAGGTCCGGCTTGACAAAATAATACTAGTTGGTTATACTGTGTTCATACACAGTGATAACTTCCAGCCATACATCTTCACCCATATATACAGTCAGCATGCATCCATATTGGACTTCACAACATGAATTCATACTTTCATACTCACACTCACATTTACGTATAAACATTTTGGTGTAATCCGCTTTCTATATTGTATGTGAAACATACATAAAATATTCTTACATAGTTAACGGGAAATATAATCTTTGTTAATTATTACTATATAATAAAATTTCTAGATCGATAATTTTGTATTTAATTATAGATCTGTACACTTCTCATTTGCCAATATCTAACTAGCATCGATTTTGCCGATGCGAATCTCTCAGTAGTCGCATTTTTGTCTCTTGCATAAATTATTTTTTCAAAACTGTTAAGTCTATCAGGGCACGTAAGTCCCAATGCGGACGTAACTATGTAGTGAGGGAACTTTACTTTGTGTTGATTGGCTTATTATACGCCCAATATTAGGCTCTTTCGCGCAGCGTAGAATAGCTGTATTTAAATTTTCGCGCCGTTGCGCGGAGTTCTCGGCAGCGTAGTTCGCTCGCCTCTGCAGGCAACCATGGCCCTGTCGACACGTAGCTCACTGCTTAGCGACTTCACCAGAGCTACCGGATATGGCTGTATACGTAATCTTCCCGCTCTCTCGCCATCCCACCACCAGGCGTACAACAGGCTGAATCACATTTACATGGTGATGTAAAAATTATATCATCAATAATAACAAGGTCTTTGTATGGAGGCTGTTGTTTCAGGGAATAAATGGAGTTTGTAAAGATTTGTTTGACTCTATATCCTCTGTCAAAGTAGAATATAGCCTTGTTTGCTCCTAAGTAGTTAAGATCACCGTAGGGCATTCGATAGCTGTGTGGTTGCAGTATCGGCTTCCCCGGTGCATCCACTACTCCCTTCAATTTGGCCTTCATACTATTCTCTTTTGCCATTTTATCGATCTTGGTAAAAATGGTTTCCATTGACTTACATTTTTCTACATTTAGTTCATTTTCTGTTTTCGATGATTCAGTTGTCCCTTTTACAAAATGTATGAACTTAAAATTAGAGGGTTTAGTTTTGCACATTAGTAGTCATATTAGGATTATGATAATCCTCGACCAATCTCTGTTATTCTTTGTCCTTTTTTTCTTTTATTTTTGGTGTTGTTTTTAGATCCCTACTAGCAGTTACTCCGTTAATAAAAGCGTGGTTGTTTCCTGCCTCGAGTATCCACTTGTTGCTTATTTCACTTGCAATTTTAATAATATTTTTATTGATGTCTGTATATAAGTTTATCATTTTATGCAAGTTATAGCTAGATATACGGCGATGAGAGCAATTATAGTGTAGCTTACACCTACCGCTAGCATATATGTGTGTACGTATATCCAGTATTATTTTATCAAGTAATACAAAATCCTTATGGACTTCCAATGTAGGATTAGTATTCTTTATAATTTCACATCTTTTTTGTTGTAATAGGTCCCGGATATACACTGACAAAATGTCCTGACGTGTAAATTGTTCATAACAATATAAAGAGTGAACCAAAGGTCTTATTTGTTCACAATTAATTTGCACATTAGTAGTCATATTTGGTAGTATCAGAAGTGTAGTTTTTTGTTATAAATATATATTTTCGTAAATCCAGTTTCTTAATTTTTCACTAGAGGATTTTTTGACTATATCAGGATTTTTTAGTTCATTTCGCAATTGATTAAATATTTTAATTGCTTTGATATAACTATTCTTGTCACTTACTGTCTTACATATTTTTGGTAGTGGTATAATTGTATGCCTTGTTCTACTAACTGAGTTTAAATACATATTTTTCAGATCATTATAGTTGTATTTAATACTTTCCGGAGCAAATAATTGTTGTAAATTCATAGGTTGTTTTTGTGCAAAAGTGTTTTTGAAAACTAATTTTAGCAATCTGTTCTGTATTTTTTGTAGTAAATCTAGATTATTTTGATAGGCTCCTCCCCATGCAATTATGCCATAACTTATAATGCTGTGAAAAAAGCATAATATATCATATTCAAAGTTTTGGTTACCATAAATTTGGAAATCTGGTAAAAAATAAATATTAAATATCTGGTTCTCATTATTATATAATTTATGTGTTCATTCCATTTTAAATTGTAATGAAAAATTATACCTAGATATTTACTACTATCAACACTCTTTAACATTTTATTATTTATAAATAAATCAAATTTTTTTGGCACGCTATCACAATAATTACCAAAAGTAATATATACTGTTTTATCAACATTTAGAGTTAGTTTGTTTAGTGCTAACCAGTCTGACACTTCTTCGAGGTATTTATTCATCTTTATTTCTACTTATTTCTAGGTTTTGCCTGTAGAGATTATTGCTGTATCATCAGCATAGGATATAATTGTATCAACCGGCATATTGATCAGAAGATCATTTACATAAATTATAAATAACAGAGGTCCTAAGATTGTTCCTTCTCCTCCTCCTGTATTTATTGTTGTAAATTTACTCTCATTATGTCCTAGTCTCACTTTTTGCGTTCTATTATTGAGATAATTTTTTATTAAATCAAGTGCCTTGCCTCTTATGTCGTATGCATACATCTTTTCAAGTAAAATTTCATGATTAACAGTATCAAATGTTTTTGCAAGGTCAAGAAATGTTATTGCAATAAGAGAACTCTTATCTAGGTTATCATATATCTTTTTTGTAACGTAGCTTAGAGCGTCTTTAGTTCCTATATTTTTAATAAAGCCAAATTGTTTTGTACTAAGTAATTTATTTTTAGAAATAAAATTATAAATTGTATTGAAAATAATTTTTTCAAATATTTTAGCAACATTCGATATTAGAGATATAGGTCTATAATTACTCATGTCATTCTTTTGTCCAGACTTATAAATTGGATCTACTTCAGTAGCTTTAAGAACATCTGACCGAACTGATTTATCTATACATTTATTGAAAATGGTTGTTAAAGTTTCATTTATATTATAAGATATTAATTTAAGTATCTTTGAACTGATTTTATCTATACCACCGTTTTTATCTTTCAAATTTTCTACTATTTTTTGTACTTCGTATTTAGTGGTTGGTCGTAGGAAAATTGACTTCGTATTCATTGATGGTAGTTTTATTGATTTATTGTTTAGCTTTTTGATCTTTTTGTTCATTTTCTCACCCATTTTGCAGTAGTGATTATTCATGACATTAGCTATTTCTTTTTGGTCTGTAATTTTTTCATTATTATTGTTTCGTATTTCATTTATTACTGTTGAGATATAGGTATATAACAGGTACATTTATATAGTACTGTAGCGCAAGCGAGAGAGAAGATATGAATGAGCAACTGACCACACACACACTGCACACCAGTATATCTCCCTACCTAAGCTCCCACTCCTATTCATGTGAGTATGTGTGAGTGACGCCGATCTGCGAGCTGCGGCTATGTAAGAGAGACGGGCTCTCTGTCTGCGTCTGTATAGCTGTAAGGTGCGCACGAAAAGGTATATACATGCCGGTCATACGTTTAACACTGTATCGTGCTTTGAGCACATTGTATATATATTCTGTATTATAGTTTTTCTCATTAAAGTATTCATTATTAATAATATATATTGCATCCCGAATATTATTTATTTAATTTTATATTAACCTTCGGGGAGATTTAAAATTAAAATCAACATGGTAGCAGTCCATGGTTGAGATTCGGACGGAAAACCGCGGATGCAAACGGATTTGCAAAGCCACGAAAGTTTTCTTGAGCACAAAGGAAAGCTCGGAAAAGTCTGAAAAAGGGGCATGCCAAAAGGTGGACAGAAAAACACAGAAGAAGAAAACGTTGAATTTAAAGAAGAAAAGATAACAGTAGCAAGAGAAGCCTTTGTGAAAATCACAAGAAAAGTGCTCGTTCTGTTAAAGTTTATTAAAGGTGTGAAAGAGGATATTCAATTACAGAGAGCCATGGAGAGCTGTGATATTAAAATACCAGTGTTTGACGGCGTGGAGTATAGCAACTGGAGAGAACGTACAGAAGTTTTTTTGCAGCTGAAAGAATGCCACGTAACGATAGAAAGAGAAAAACAAGAAAATGATGGAGCAGATTGGGATAAAAAGAATCTACTAGCCATTAACTATATCTTTAGTGCAATCACGAACAGGCAGATGGACTTGCTTACGGATAAAAAGACGGCATTCGGTATTATGAAGGAGTTTGACAGAAGATATAACAAGGAGTCTACAGCACTGCAAATAGTCTGCAGAAATAAATTGGAGAAGATGAAGTTAGACAAGTATAGCGACTTAGTTACGTTTTTTGGCGACTTCGAAAAAACAGTAAGTGAACTCAAGAGCGCAGGCGCGAAAATCTCAGAGACGGAGAAATTGAATTACATGCTGAACACCTTGCCAGATGCATATAGCCATATCGGCAACTTAATCGACACGCTGAAAAAGGAGGATCGAACAGTAAATTATGTGAAGAGCAAGTTAGAAATCGCAGAAAAAAAAAATAGCAACGACAGCAACAGCATTTAACAGTGAAGTAAATAAGTTAAGTAATTGCGAAATAAATTGGCTGTTAGATAGCGGTTGTACCGATCATATAGTAAACACGGATAAATATTTTGAAAATTCTACTGAATTGAAAGTGCCGATAAATATTTACTTAGGCGATAACAGATACGTAAAAGCGACCAAAATAGGAAACATTGTAAGTTATTTTGAAGCGTGCGGTAAATATAATAAGATTGATATTAGAAATGTGTATTATTCAAAAGATATGAGTCATAATTTAATTAGCTATGGGAAAGTTACGGACAATAATACGATACTCTCGAAAGGAAACGAGTCGAAAATATTTGATAAATTTGGTAACCTTACAACAGTAGAGTATAAAGAGAATAGAATTTACCCTATCAAAAGTTATTTAAAAGTAGATAGCCACATGGTTAATAATGTTGTGTATCATGAAATGAGTAATAAAGAAAAGTGGCGTAGAATGTTAGGACACGTCAACTTTAATTATTGAAATAAATTGTGCAAAGATCAGTTGGTAGAAGGAGTACCTACTGAACTCGAGTCGGAATTTTTAAAATGTAAAACTTGTTTAGAAAATAAAATGCCAAACTTACCTTTTAATAATAATAGAGTTAAAGCCACCGAGGTATTAGAAATTATACATTCGGACGTGTGTGGGCCATTTAAAACTACGGGTTTTAATAATGAAAAATATTTTGTTTCATTTATTGATGATTATAGTAAAATTACAAAAGTTTATTGTATAAAAACGAAAGATGAAATAACAAATTGCTCGGTCCAATACGTAAATGAGAGCGAAAATCTGACGGGAAAGAAAGTAAAAATCATTAGATACGATAACGCGTTAGAATACGTAAAAGGTAAATTTTCGAAGTTTACAAAAGAGAGAGGAATTATTTTTAATAATTGCCCACCTTATGTACACGAGTTGAATGACACGGCAGAACGTTTTAATAGAACAATTATGGATATGTCTAGGTGTTTATTAGCAGAAGCACAGGTAGATAAAAGGTACTGGCCGGAAATTGTTTGCGCGGCAACGTACTTAAAAAATAGAACGTTGACAAACACTATTGAAAGACAAACACCGTATGAAATATTTTTCAGAAGGAAACCGAATGTAGAAAACTTAAGATTATACGGCAGTAAAGTTTTTGTGCGTAAACTGGAGCAGAAAAGAGAATCTAAATGGGATAAAAAAGCAGAAATGGGCATTTTATTAGGTTACGAAGAAGTAGGATATAGGATCTTACTTAATAATAAGATTATAGTAGCTAGGCATGTAGAATTCGTTGAAAACGGAGTTAGATATATAGGGCTTGATGATGAGATACCGTCGTATACTAATGTCGATAGTGACACGGATGATAGCTTTAAAAGTATTGAGGAAAATGAGGAAAATGATTTAAATGAAAATGAAAATGGTTTAAATAGAATCGAGAATAAAAATAAAATTAAAAACCTAGAAGTCCCGAGAAGGTCAGCGCGTAATAAGAAAAGTCCAACGCGGTACCCAGAAAATGAACAGACTAGCATATTTTACAAAAGTTCGCGTATATACGCGAACTTTTGTAAAATTGATACCCCGTGTAAATTTGAGGAGGCGATCAATTGCGTTGATAATAAAAATTGGCAAAAAGCAATGGACTCGGAAATAGAAAGTTTAAACAAAAATGAAACTTGGGATTTCGTGGAATTGAATAAAGTAAAAGAAAAAGATATACTAGAGGCTAAATGGGTTTATACAAAAAAGTCAGATAATAGGTTTAAGGCTAGGTTAGTTGTAAGAGGTTTTCAACAAAGAAATGTGATTGATGATATATATGCTCCAGTAGCGAGTAATCAAACGTTAAAATTTTGATTAGCCTTTTGTTGCCAACATGGCCTAATTATTGAACAGATGGATGTAGAGACGGCCTTTTTGAACGGAAAAATAACTGCTGAAGTATATATATATCAACCACAAGGCTATGATGATGGGACAGATAAGGTGTGTAAATTAAAGAAATCTATGTATGGTTTAAGCGAGAGTCCCAGAGATTGGTATGAGTGTATTAATAAATATTTAGAAGAATTAGGATTTAAGAAAAGTCATGCGGAATTATGCTTATACGTTCATGATAAAGGCGATAATATTGTATATCTAGCGATTTATGTAGACGACGTTCTGATTTGTTGCAAAAATAAGAAAAAGATACAAACTATAAAGAAATTATTGTCAGATAAATTTAAAATGAAAGATTTAGGAAAAATAAAAGAATACCTAGGAATTAATGTAGATTATGATCATGAAAACTGTAAAATGAACTTAGATCAGACTAAGTATATTGAGATGTTAGCACAAAAATTTGATTTGGTAAATAGCAAATTATTTAATACCCCTATGGAGACTAAGTTAAAAATAGAAAAATCTGACTACTGCGAAAAAGATATTAAATATCGAAATTTAATGGGTGCGTTATTATACATAAGCTCTAATACAAGACCAGATATTATTTTATATTATGTTACAGCGTAAATTACTTAAGTCGTTTTCAAAATAGTTACGACAAAACTCACTTTAAGTATGCTTTGCGAATTTTAAAATATTTGTATGCTACAAAAGATTTAAAACTGTGTTATGAAAAGAATGAAAGTGATAAAGTAATGGATTGTTATGTTGACGCCGATTGGGCAGGAGATAATGTTGATCGCAAATCAACGAGCGGCTATGTAATACGGTTGTATGGGAATGTAATTGCATGGAAGTCACGAAAACAAAAAAGTGTAACTAAAGCGTCGACGTATGCAGAGTATGTTGCATTATCAGATGCAGTGAGTAAAGTAAAATTTATGAAAGAATTGATGAAAACGTTTAAAATCGGTGAAAGTGAACCAGTGAAAATTTACGAAGATAATTCGGGAGTGATTAATATTGCGAAATATGGTAATTTTACTAAGAACTCGAAGCATATTGAAATACATTACCATTTTGTGCATGAGTGTGTTAAAAATAAAATGATTGAGTTAATAAAAGTAAATACTGAAAATAACGTAGCGGACATAATGACAAAAGCGTTATGTAGAGAGAAGTTTGAGAAGTTTCGAAAAATGATGAATGTGGTATGAATAAATAAATAAAGAAAAGGTACGATATAAATGTAAGGAGGCGTGTTGAGATATAGGTATATAACAGGTACATTTATATAGTACTGTAGCGCAAGCGAGAGAGAAGATACGAATGAGAGACTGACTACACACACTGCACACCAGTATATCTCCCTACCTAAGCTCCCACTCCTATCCATGTGAGTATGTGTGAGTGACGCCGATCTGCGAGCTGCGGCTAAGTAAGAGAGACGGGCTCTCTGTCTGCGTCTGTATATCTGTAAGGTGCGCACGAAAAGGTATATACACGCCGGTCATACGTTTAACACTGTATCGTGCTTTGAGCACATTGTATATATATTCTGTATTATAGTTTTTCTCATTAAAGTATTCATTATTAATAATATATATTGCATCCCGAATATTATTTATTTAATTTTATATTAACCTTCGGGGAGATTTAAAATTAAAATCAACAATTACATTACTTCCTTTCTTTTTATTACCCAGCTTAGAATTTATTATTAGCCATAATTTTCTTGTGTTGTTAAATTTTTTTTGCACTAATATTTTAATATAATTTTTATATGTTTCCTTCAATTCCTCGTTGTTTGGATTTTTTTTAGTTCTTTGTAAAGATTTTCTTTTTTTTTTACATGACTTCATTATAGAATTAGTCATCCATTCTTTTCTAGGTAAACTTTGTGTTTATTGTAATGTGTTATTTTTTTATTTTTACATATTTCAATGCAATTTTCAATTTCTCTTATCATTAAATTTGTCGCTTCATTTGGATCTTCCATTATCTTAAATCGAGACTAGTCAATATTTCCAACAATATTAATTAATTTTTTGTAATTATAAGTAAAATTAGTTTCAGTCTTATTTTTATCTACGTTTTTTTAAATTTCTTATAATCCTTACGAAAAGTGGAAAATGGTCTGGCATATTTATATTTAACTTAAAATTTTAGTACTGATAGATTCAGTTTTTATAAAAATGTTATCAATACCTGTTCCACTTTCACTAGTTACATCATATGGTCTAGTCGTACATGTAAATCCAGGGAAAAAGTCTTTTTCTATGAAGTTGTTTAAGAAGTCTAAGTTTATATTGTTGTGTTGTAATATATTGATATTGTAATCACCAATTATTAAGTGATTCTTAACACTCTTTTTTAAGTTTAGGTAATTTTTTAGATTTAAGATAAATTCTGTACTTTTTAAATCATGTGATCTATATATGGACGAGATTTCTAATGAAATATTGTTACTAAGTTTTATAGTTGAATTTAATACTTTTAGCCTATCAATTTCTATTATTTCAGTTGATTTAGATATATCATGTTGTACATATACGACTACACCATCTGACTTATTACTATGATTATAATATACATTATATCCACTTAAGTTATAGTATTGGTAATGTTCTAAATTCCATGTTTCAGCACAAACTATCACACACGCCTTGGTCCTGAGACCCTCAATAAAGATTTGTAGATTTTCAAAATTGGCATTCAAACTTCTTATGTTAACGTATAGAATAACACTATCATTTGAATATATATCTCTTTTAAGTGACTCAAGATCGCCGTAAGAGATCGCCTGTTGGAATGTTTGGTTTTGTATATCTTCTATCACATTATTATGTAGATGCATCTTGGGCTTGCTGATCACTTTTGCTGAGAGTGCTGGTACGAGGTGATGACGATAGCAGAGAGTTGTTGGATTTATATTTTCTTGGTTTAGCTGCAGTTATCGGAAGGATATCTATTTTACCGATGTATCTATGGATAACTGGGTTCACAGGGTAATCCGTTGTATATATGTGTCTCTTGATTTTGTTTATAAGCACTTGACATAGATGGCTGTCATTTGCCACGTGTTTAGTTATTAATATAACAGCAGATAATACAGCATAATTCTGTCGGTTTTGGACAGTTGATTGTGTTATGAGAGCCTGCACATCTTAGGCATATATTATCATTCTCACAATTTTTGCCGTTGTGCCCAAATCTCCCACAGTTAATACATGGTTGTAGGTTAAGGTCGCCATAGAATTTACAATTCTGGTATCCCACAAAAATTCTATTGTTATTATCTTTTATTATGTTGTACAATTCTGCGGTTACTTCTATTATTATACTTTCTAGCTTATTTTTTTTGGTTACAAATTTATGCACAGCGTCACACTTCGTGTCACAGTTCTTGAAATTTCTTAAATTTATATTATTTTCTAATTCTTTTAAATTCATTGATTCATAGTTACCAACTCCAACTATTATTAATCTTGGTTTCTTTACTTCTTCTTTTTCTATTGTATACATACTAGATAATTTCTTATTCATATATTTAGCGGCCTCTGTTACACTTGTAGAGTTCATACAACTTATGATTATGTCATTGTAATTTTTGCAATGCACTTTTTTAGCTTGTATAGACTTCTTTTTGTTTAAATAATGCATTACGATTCTCTTTAAGTCTGTTCTGTCTTCTTTGTTTTTCTTCTTTAATATTATGTTCGGTACACGCTCTCTTTATGGCTTACCTATAGATAATACTTGTACGTATGGTTTTTTGATAGTATTATTGTCTTTTTGTAGCTGCGTGATAAATTCTTTCAGTAGTACATTTATATCTTATAGTCCTACCTTTATTTGTTTTAATAAGTTATTTTCTTTCTTTAGGCTACTCATTTGTATATTGTCTTCCTTGATAGTGTGGCTTTCACATTCACTATCGTTTCCCATTTCTTCCAATATTTCATTTCTTATTTCTTCCTTCAAGTAAGTTTTCACTTGTGCTATAATGATCCTGGCATCTTCGTTTAGTATCGATTCATCCCGTTTTGAGGTTAGATTTATATGGGCATGTTCAGGACAAATTACCAATACTTCACTTATGTATGTAGTATTCTTTAATTGTTTAAAGTCATTTACTTGGTATACATTCTTACATAATATGCACACTACCGTAGCAACTTTTTTTTCTGATGGCACTCAAATGGTTTGCGCACTTTGTTAGGCGGTATTTCTCCACCCGACGCCATCTCGACGTCATGACATATATTTAACACATTTAACGTATAAAACGAGAAAAAAACGGTGCCAATTCATTGGCACTTAGCTTTGTCATACTAAATGTTCCATCATAAATATCCGAGTTATAACCGTTTAAACTAAAAATTACGTTTTCGTGTATGACAAAATAAGGGTAATAGACTATTCAAAATTGTAAAAGATATATCGATTGTAAAAGATAGGTAATTTTTAATATCTTTTTAATGCATTTACACTAAATTGATTATAATATTTCTAACATACCAAGAAAACCGAAAATCTAACACTCAAAAAACATAAAATCTAAAAAATCGTTATAAAATAAAAACAAGTCGATGAATCTTGAAATTTCTTTTTAATTTTGAATCTTCATTTAATCCCGAAATAATGAGCCATGTTTGGTGAAAAATTACCACGTCATTCTCGAGATATAAGCAATAAGAAAAATTCAAAAAACACATAACCGCAATATCTCATAATATAAATGATTCATGAGTTGAAAAACCATTGCTAACTCCTTTATCAGAATGCTTTCTCAAAGAGAGGTTCTGAGAAATTGACTTTAAAAATGTTCTAATTGAAATTCGCTTTAAATTCGAAATAATGTTCAACATGCTGAACGCTGAAAGTTTATTAATTTCAAAAGCATAAGTTTATTATAAATTTCGATTTAATTATTTTTAAACATTAATAATTTTATTTTTTTACTAAAACACATTTGGCGTATAAAAACATTGATTATTAGATACACTTTTACATTTAGGTGAGTCACCCATGTATATGTAGATTGTAGAAAACAATGATATATACGTGCAAACTATATGAAGATACTTGTTTAATCAACGAATATTATACTTTAATATTAATTAATTTTTTTTGTTTCTGTTCAATTATGTTATGAATAAGAATTTATTCAACTTATATCACTTTCATTATATATGTATTATTTAATTTTTCAAAATAACGACAATAATTTTGTTTATATTGTTATTTGATTATAATTGCAAGATTATCAATCAAAATGAAATCACGTATACTAGAACAGATAAAAATAATTTTTCTGAATTATATAAAATTAGCAATTTTAGAAAAAAATAAAATAATCGCTAGATATATCAATCAAATAGAAATCACATGAACTTTATAAAAATATACATAGTTTCAACATATTTAACGTATAGAAATAAGAAATTGTTTTTTATTTTTGTAATTTTTTTTCAGTCACTAATTATTTTTAAAGTATTTTTAAAGTATTATCCAATTACCTTCAAAATCTAATCAGTTCTAATTTTTTTCCCGGGAATGTAATTTATAAAAAAAAAGCCTTCTATAATTTTTTTTAAAAGTACCCTGGTAACAAAAGGATCGCAATTTCGCTGCAATTCTGCTGTAATCGTACATGCAATCATAAAAATTGCAGCAGCTGACGTGCGGTCTGCTTCACAATTCGACTAGGTTTCTGCTGCACGACAATTGCGGCAGATGCGTGCAGCAGGATTGCAGCAGCCGTGCAACCAACAAGTGCGACTAAGGGGGATGCAGCAGAATTGTATCCTAATTGTGTACGACGATTGCAACATACGAGTGCGGTAGGATTGTAGCAGACGTGCAGCCGACATGTGCAACTAACGGGGATTAAATAATGCACTCGCGAGAGCAGTAGAATTGCAACCGAATTGCGTATGACGATTGCGGCTGTCGATTGTGGCAGGATTGCAGCAGACGTACAGTCAACACAGCCGGTGGAAGCAAAGCGTACATAGTTCATACGTCGTCGCAGCCAGGCGGTGAGCACATCAGTTTTGGGCTCACTCGACTAGTTTGGTGTGGTAGATACTATAAGAGACCGCGCATAAGCCGTCTGGGAGATAAGTCTTTTTGGAGCTCTTTTTTTTGTTCCCATTCTCGATAGCCCGAAGATTTCCGCTGCGAGGTGTGTGTTTCGTTTTTGAAGTATATCTTAACGCACTTGCAAATGCGTTACATCATCCCCCTTAATCACACTGGTCAGCTGCACGTCTTCTGCAATCCTGCCGCACTTGTCTGCCGCATTCGTCGTACGCAATTCGGGTACAATTATGCTGCACTCGCAAGTGCATTATTTCATCCACCTTAGTCGCACTTGTCGGCTGCAAATCTGCTGCAATCCTGCCGCACTCGTTTGCCACAATCATCGTGCAGCAGAAACCTAGTCGAAGTGTGAAGCAGACCGTGCACTTTCGGCGCAATCGTGAGTGCGTCAGACTGTGTTACCAGGAGAGCTATGCTTCATAAGTTTACAAAATCTTAGCTCATAATATGCTTCCCTTGAAGAGTTATTGTTCCACAAATTTTTTGTCATATATATACATACATGCATACAGACAGACTTTTCTAAAAACATGCGTTTATGATTCAAGGGCCTTGAAAACTTCAAAATTGATCAAAATCTCTGATAAGAAAATTTTCATCGTCACAAAGCTTTCTCTGTGAGTAAGCAATAACATACAGGTCTTGAGATAGTAAAAAGCCACTGAGTTGTAAAGTTTCAAATAAAATGCTGCTGATTTACTTCAGTTATCGTGACAGAAAAAAATCGAATATATTTACAAGATTATTTTTTTTCATGACAATAGAAATAGGTCGAGACTCAAAAAATAATGAGCCCTGAAACATTCAGTTTCACCGTGTATACGCAGAGTCATGCTGATCCACGTCAACACACAAACACACACACACACATGCTCACACACACACGCACACGCACACACACCCACGAACACGCACACATACACACACATCCATACAGACATTTTCTAAAAAAAGTGGATTTTGATTTTTTGAGCCTCAAAATATGTTTCTAACATGTTTTTAACAAAACTTTTGGTATACAATCAGAGAGCTACCTCTGTGAGAAAGCAAATTTCTTTTTTCAAATTTTACATTTTTTCTAAAATTAATATTTTTTAAAAAATACCCTTTTTATTAACCAATAAGCTCGAAAATCTAATAAGTTCTAAGTTGAGACATATCATATATATTTGCAAAATTTCTGCTCACATTGTGCTTCTCTTCAAGAGTTATCTTGGACACAATTTTTTGTCATATAGACACATGCATACATACAGACAGACATTTTTTAGAAACCTATTTTTCTGACTCAGGAATCTTGATAACATTGACATTCATTAAAATCTCTGATAAGAAACTTTTCATTGTAACAAAGAAAATTATTTTCACAAGTTTTAAAATCATACTTTTTCGAAAAAAATAAATCTTAAAATAATTGTCAGATAAATAAACTTCAAATAGAAATAATGTATATTTTAAAATTAAACGCATATTTATTAAATCTGTAAAGAACAGACTCAAAAATTAAATTTGATTTTTCTAAAATTAACGATCTTCGATAAATACGTATTCAAAATTCAATCGTATTTCTTCTACTAAAATAGCATTAACAGGTTACTGGCGGCTAACGTATAATCCAATTTTTTGAAATACCTACAAAATTTATTAAAATTTTGCTAAAGATATAAATAAATAATAATAACGATTAAAAATCTCTTTAGTCGGATATTTTGTTTCTAGAGAAAATAACCTTCAAAATACCCGCGCTAATTTTTTTGTTACGTATATATTATTATTATTATTATTATTATTATTATTATTATTATTATTATTATTTTTTTTTTTTTTTTTAACTCGCAAAAATCATCATGGACACCATCCCCTGAGCTCCTGCACTCTGGGGTGGTAGTGTGGGACTCCACTGGCGCGCTGTCCATCCTCAACTGATGTCCGTGCTCAATGCCGGATTACAGCCGAGGCGGGCTCGCCGCCGTGTCCTACCCACTAAAAACGAGTGTCCCGCGAACGCCCCCCACCCGGTACTGCTTTCGCATTACTTCGAGTGGGGGGCCGCCTGTCTTTTTCTTCTTTCGTCCTCAGTCAGTCCTGCCAAGTTTCGTTTGTCTTGTCTTTTCGTCAGCCTGGCCCGTCGGCCAAGCATCCGTCTTCCCGTTTCACGCGGAGGACCTTTTCGATAAATAATGCTACCGCGTCCCACTTGTCTTTGCTCTCCAACATCGTTGCAACAATGTTGGCTGGCACTGTCGGCCCCGTAATGGTCTCCAGTCTTCGTCGTTCTTCGTTCCAGTGCGGGCACACGAAAAACGTGTGTTCCGCGTCGTCTTTATTGTGCCCGCAGTAAGTACACGCCGGCGTTCTAACCTTCCCCATTCTGTGTAAGTATTGTCTGAAGTATCCGTGCCCAGACAAGAACTGGGTGAGGTAAAACTCACCTCCCCGAATTGCCTGCCCAGCCACGGAGCCAGTTCCGGTATTAGTTCGTAGGTCCATCGTGCCTGTTGCTGTCGACGTGGTTGTGGTCGTTGCCTCTCACCCAGCCATTCGTCCTGCCACGCCGTCATTGTCCGTTCCCGTTCTTCTGTCGCTGCGCGGGCCCTCCCGAACTCGTGGCTCCGCTCGTATATTCACTTTCGCTCTTGCGCAAGCAGATATACGGGGATAACTCCGGCGATAACGAATATCGCTGCCCTTGAAACCGTTCTGTACGCGCTTGCTATTTGAAGTGCTCCCTTGCGCTGCACCGCCGCTATGCACTTTCTATACTTTTCCTTGCTCATGGCATCGGCCCAGACCTCCGCTCCGTAGAGGAGAATGGAGTTCGTGGTTGACATGAGCAGTCTGCGCGTTGCAGGTCGTGGCCCGCGCACGTTGGCCATGAGCCTGCTTAATTCGGTTACCCGTTTCGCCGCCCTATTCGCCGTGATTCGGAGGTGAAGAGCGAAGGTCAGCTTATTGTCTAGGGTTACCCCCAGATACTTAGCCGCCGGACGCGTCCTCACCACCGCGTCACCTACCGTTATGTCCATTGCTGTCTGGATTCGTTTCCTAGTCAGCAATACTACTTCCGTCTTATCTAAAGCTAGCCGTAGTCCGTGCTCACGCATCCAACGAAGTATGCGCCGCATGGCTACGGTCAGCTGGAACTGGGCAGTATCTACGTCGCGCGCAACTATTACCACCGCTACATCGTCCGCGCATCCTATCAGCGACACCCCGATCGGCATCTGGAGTCTCAGCATTGCGTCATATAATACTAACCAGAAATCCGAACCCAAAATCGACCCCTGCGCCACGCCGGCCGTGACAGGTCTGACTTTGAGTCCTTCGTCCGTTTCGTACAAAAGCTTTCCGTCACTCAGATAGTCCTCAATCCATCGCAAGGCATAGTCTGGCACCCCAAAGGCTCGAAGAGCTGCCAGGATGTCGACCCATCTCGCGGAATTGAAGGCGTTCTTAACATCAAGCGTTGCCAGCACGACTATCGGTCTAGCCGCATGACGCGCCTCATCTGTTCTAGCGACCGACGCTGTTACTTCGCGCACCGCGCCTATCACCGATCGACCCTTCCTGAAACCGTGCTGGTTCCTGCTTCCCGAATCGCTCCCTGGATCCTTGGCCTAAGAAGCAGCTCAGCTGTTTTCCCCATCGTATCGAGCAGACTAAGAGGTCTGTAAGCGGATGGAGAATTTGGGTCCCCTTTATTTTTATCGATGAGAACCAATCGCGCCCTCTTCCAGCGGTAGCTGAATACCCCCTCTACCAAACATGTATTGTACATTTCAAGCAGTATCTGTGGCCTACATTCGCGATTATCTTTGTTGCTTCTACTGGTATTCCGTCCGGTCCTGGTGCCTTTCCGCCCTTCAGGGAGGAGGTAGCTGCCAAAAGCTCCCCCTCCGTGAATAGCGGGATATCGTCCGCGCGTATGTCGGTGTATTCCGCGTGGTCCCTAAGTGGATGGGTTGGAAAGAGCCCGTCAATTACCGTTTCGATTTTTCGCGTGCTCATCACCGAATTGGCCGCTCGTGCTTTCAGTTTTTGGGTTACTATCTTATAGCCCATCCCCCAAGGGTCGCCGTCGACGTCCTCGCAAAGTTGTCTCCAGCAATGAAGCTTGCTGTGCTTGATCGCGTAGCGAAGCTGCTTCCGTGCCACCCTATACTGCTGCATGAGATCGTCGCTTCCTTTCCGGAGTCGTGCACGCTGTGCCGCCCGTCTGCGCGCATGGCACTCTTTCCTGAGTGTCGCGATCTCGTCGGTCCACCAGTATACCGGTTGTCGTCTATTTCTCGTGCACGTCCCTGGCATAGCGGCGTTGCACGCTTTCGCTATCACTCTCGTCGTTCTTTCTACGAGCACTTCCGCTCTTTCACGGCCTACTGGTACACGCGGAATTCTCGCAGAGGGAGGTTCTGCATCCATTACCACCTCTACCAATTTCTCGCGGTCCATACGTCTGACGTTCCATCGCGGAAAGTGCTCGCTTCGTCTTGATGTGGTTGTCCTTTCGTCCGCGCCCCCTATCTCGAATCGGATGTACTGATGGTCACTACCGTTCTCGTCGTCAGTTACGTGCCAGTTCCGAATATTCCTAGCCAGCCCTTCGCTTGAAAACGTTACGTCTGGTATGGATCGGCCAAATCCAGGCCTAACATACGTTGGTGTCGAGCGTACATTTAGCGTCGTCAGTCCAAGCCTTGCCGTTGCGTTGAGTATGAGCTGTCCCCGTCCGTTCGTCATGGGCATCCCCCATTCAATCGCTCTGGCGTTGAAATCCCCGGCAACCACGATACTGCCAGTTATTCCTCGTAGCGCGTCTTCTAACGTGTCAAGTTTGCGCGTAAATTCGTCAGCTGTCAAACTGGGTGAGAGGTATACGCTCACGAACGTAACGGTCCCAACTCTTGCCCACGCGAAGTCCTCTCCGGCCCCCCTGTCCGAGGTCACATGGTCCGCGCGTACCCAGATCGCGGCTGTACCACTGTCGCTTGGCACCCACGACAGGGTATTCTCGTGTTTGTACAATTCCGACAAAAGCATGACGTCCACATCCCACTCCGCGATGAACTGCGGGAGGAGGTCGTGGGCGAGTCTGCTTCGGTGCATATTCCCTTGGAGTACGCAGATCATCTCGAAGGATGTAACTTGCATGCCTTAAGGGCTTCTCTGAATACTGTGCAGGCACCTGTTCCTGGAAAATGGTTTCGAGCTGCGATGTCGATACCCTTCTCCACGCACAGGAAATAGGTGAGCCTGTTATCTGGTTTGGCTGAGCATGCTGCTGCCTTGTGGCCTTCTTTGCCACATTTCCAGCAACATTTCCTCCTGTCTATTCCTTTGCACAGTTTTTTCAGGTGCCCGTACCCGAGGCATTTGTGGCATCGAGTTACTGTCACCCTTTGTCTAATTCGGCAGTTGTTGATCCAGCCGACTCTCATTTTACCTTTCTTTTGCATAATGGCGGCCGCGCTGCGATCTAGTTCAGCTAGAGCCATTTTCTGCCCTCTACCATTCGGATCAAACATGGTTATTTTGATCTCTGTCTCACAATCAGTTTCTCGCTTGATTGCATCCCTCACTTCGACTTCTGTTGCCATACAGTCTAGGTCTAGGATTTCAACTGACGGTCTGTCTGTCATGTCTTTGACACTTCCCATTCCCTTGACGGCCTCATTGATGGCATCACGGAACGGCTTTGTATCGGTCGTCCCGTGCTCCAAGATAAGGAGAACGCCACCCTTTTCCGTCGTACGCATCTTGCGTATTTTTGTACCTGTCGCGTCTGGGTCCACACCTTTCTTTAAGGTACTTACAATATCGGCGTACGTCTTGCCCTCCGTCGGCTGTACCAGTATTGCGTCGCGTCTCGTTCTGAGAGCGGGGAGGCCACCCAAGGGTCCGGATGGCGGGCCGAGCCTCTGGGTAGCCTCACTCCCGCGCTGTTTTGTCTTTGGCGCCGTCAGTTTTGCCGTGTCCCCGCTACTAGCACCGGGTCCGGCGGAGGCCTTAGGGACGTCCAAATTTTTACTCTTAACGTGCCTATTCCGTACCTGTTGCCATGCGCCGGCGACAGATTTCGTCTTTTTATTTGGGGTTTCTTCATTTTGTGAAGTAACCCTGTCTCTGTTCCTTTCGGATCTAGGCAGTCGATTGTTTGTGGCCTTCTTGCCACCCTGCGATCCACCGGGACCTTGCTCCGAGGCAGTTTTTGCCTGAGGCAAGGTCTCTGATCTACCCTGAGCCTCACTGCACATCTCAGTCAGGAGCTGGACCATGCCGTGTAGTAGGGGTATACCTTTTTTATAGCCCCTCCTGCACCCCTTTGCTGGTTGCAGACATAATCTGACAATGCTTTCAGCATCATCGTCATTCCCTCCAGGGCGGCTCCCATCTGTTCTGGGCAGTTGCCTTGCAGTTCTTCTGCCATTTTCTCACCTCTTACATTGAGGTTCTTCTCTTTACCTTGGATCTCAAGGAGCCTCTTTTTCGTCTCCTCCCAATCCCGCTTTTCATTTCGTCGTTTTTCGGATGAGGGTGTCCCCTGCGGTGTTTGTTGCCCGCGGAGGACATTCTGTTCCTGCCCATTCATTGCCATTTCATTTTCTTTTCCTGCCTCACCTTCCGTTTCTTTTCTTTTTTGGTTATCCATAAGTTTTTTAAGTACTCCGGAATACCAGGCCGTCTCCGAACGCGGTTACCTCATGGGGTGGGGGTGTGAACGCGGCTATAGCTACCCCCATTGCTATAACCGTTTGGGGCCCGTGACGGGAAACTTACAACCGAAACAGCCTGCGCACGTACACCCAATCATTGGCATCCTGGCACTCCCGCGGGTGCGACGCGTTGACGTCGGGAGATACCACGCTACGCACGTTTCATGCATCATGCAGCACATCCCTTGCGGGCAGCGTCAACATGCTCGTTACGTAGCGTGACCCTTGTATTAGTGTCGGTTGAGGTGTAGTGTATGTGTAATAGTGTCCTGTTTGTAGTGGTGAGCAATATTGTGTGGTGAATGTTTCCCGAGTGAGATCGCGGCAGTATCCCGGCTGCTACGTTACCGCCGCTGTCCGTCGCAGCTTCGCATTTTCCTAAACCTTTCTTTCTTTTTCTGGGCGATACCCGTCTATAGGGCCCCCGACTCTATCATACTTTTTTGTTCGTTCGCTTCCGGGCGATACCCGTCTATAGGACCCCCGTAACACTTGCTTCGAGGCGATACCCGTTCATAGGGCCCCTGCACAGACATTCTTCTATCATACTGTTTAGGATCACGCATCAGGAAGAAGGATGCCTCGGACGCCGCGGAGATGGGTCTCCGTTCTCTCATGTTCGTTGGATGTTGTCTGTATATTAGTGTGGTATGTTGTCGTGTACTTGGTTACCGTTTAGTCGCCTTCTGATTGCCAGGCGAACCAGCAAATCATCCAGCTACAAGCCCCGCCGGGAGGACCGTTGCCCTTCCTCATGCCAGAAAGGTGGTGCACCGGCCACGCGTCAACCCAGGCAACCATGGCGGGGATTATTATTATTATTATGATTATTATTATTATTATTATTATTATTATTATTATTCGCGAGCATTGGAGCGGGGTATGCCAGAGTCGGACAGCAGAGGAAACGCCATCATGGAGATGGTATCCACGCTCGGCCTGATAGTTCTCAACCTTGGGAACACGCCGACATTCAGAAGGGTACGTTGGGACGATTCCGGACGTGTCTTTCGTATCCGAAAATCTAGCGCATAGAGTGTCGGATTGGAGGGTACTGGAAGATTTCAACGGAAGCGACCACCAATATATCATCTTTCAGCAGCGCGATAAATCCCAATCGCAGGCAAGAGTCGCGGTAAAGCCACCCCGATGGAACCTAGCCAAGCTGAACACCGACAAATTAGTCTAGGTACTGCTAGAAGGACAACAGAACATTACTACGATGATCACCACCGAAAGCAGGGACGGAGCGGAAACTCTCGTGAGAGAGACCATGGGTCTCATTCACCGAGCCTGCGATGCATCCATGCCGCGCAAGGGATCACGACATGGAAAACGCCAAGCTTATTATTATTAATATTAATATTAATTATAATGGTGGTCTGACGAAATTGCGTAACTGAAGGTGGAAGCGAACCGCCTCAGAAGAAGAGCTCAAAGAAAGCAAAACAAATCTGAGGCAACATTGTTTTTAGCGCAGCATACAGCAGCGCGCCGACCGCTCCGACACGAGATCAATCAAGCAAGGTAGACTGCTGGAAGAACCTGACAGAGGAAGTCAATCGGGGCGTGTGGGTCTTGGGTTATAAGATCGTGACCAATAAACTCTGCGCGGAGTTATTCTCCAGCAAGGAGCTGCAGATCGCCGCCAAAATGATGCGGAGCAAAAAAAGCCCCTTTGCCCGACGGGATACCAGCTGAGATATTGAAGATCATCGCGGTGAGAGCACCGTCTCTCTTGCTGAACATGTACAACGCGTGCCTGAAGGCGGGTGTCTTTGGCACCCCCTGGAAGGTTGCACGCCTCTTGCTGATCGGCAAATGAAAGGGAGGTGATCCCCGGCTTCCGTCGTCCAACAGGCCACTTTGCATGTTGGACCACGCAGCTCTACGAGAGGTTGCTCAACCCACGGCTACATTGAGCTGTGCAGACTGCCTGCGATTTAGCTGACAACCAGTACGACTTCAGGAAACGGCGATCCACGATCGACGCTATACGAGAGGTAGTGCAGCAGGGCAGGAAGGCGTGGAGTGGAAATCATTTCTCCAGGAACATCGCACTCCTGGTCACGCTGGACGTAAAGAACGCCTTCAACTCGGCCAGGTGGCCTGACATCTTGGAAGCGTTGAACGTGTTCAGAGTCCCGGAGTACATCATGTGGGTGATACGAGACTACTTGAAGGACCGTATTCTTCGCTATGATACAGAAGAAGGCAAACGTAAGAAATATCTCAGTGCCAGGGTGGCACAGGGGTCGATCTTTGGCCCAGATTTTTGGAACATCCTGTACGACAGCCTGCTCAGGCTTGGGCTGCCAGAAGGAGTGTACATGATAGCGTACGCCGATGATGTCGCTCTAGTCATCATCGCGCGGGACTTTGAAAGAGTACAATGCCTGCTCAACCAAGCGATGCGCAGGATCTCGGGCTGGATGCGGGAACACGGACTCGAATTGTCAGCCGCTAAGACAGAGATCGTGCCCTTCACCGGTAAGCGGATGAACCCCATCTTTACCATGAAAGTGGGAGAGATGGAGATTTTGATGAAAAGAGAGGCTATGTTTCTGGGACTCAAACTAGATACCAAGCTTACCTTCATTCGTCACTAGGTCTATGCAACGGACAAAGCGGCGACAAAGATGGCACAACTGAGCCGTCTCATGGCGAACACGAGTGGCCCAAAAGCAAGCAAGCGACGGCTGCTCATGTCAATCATCACATCCATCCTATTGTATGGCTCTGAAATATGGGCTTAGGCAATGGATAAGAAGTCATACCGGATTAGAATCGCTTCTTTTCAACGCAGAGGAGCTCTCCGAGTCTCTAGCGCCTACCACACGGTCTCGGGACCGGCAGTACTAGTTATTGTTGGAATCATCCCGATCGACCTACATGCGAAGGAGCGCAAGAGAATCTACTTACGGAAGAAGGAAGAACCAGCAGAAGACAGAACAACCGTGCATAGGGAGGAACGGGAGCGTACCATGGCAACGTGGCAACAATCCTGGACAATCGAAACCAAGGGTAAATGAACAGCCAGGCTGATAGATCAACTGGCCCCTTGGATAAACAGAGACCACGGGGAGGTAGGATACTATCTTACTCAATTCCTGATTGATCATGGGTACTTCTGCGCTTACCTCAAACGTATGGGGAAGGTTTAGAGCCCGAATTGTATTTTTTTTCCGCTGAATGCGACGATGCGTTCCACACGTTTTTCGTCTGCGAGAGGTGGAACGAGAAAAGGACAGCTCTTATCGACTTGGTCGGACAACTCGCGCCCGAAACCATCGTGGGTGAAATGTTGCCCGCTAAGGATAAGTAGGCCGCCACGGCAAGATTCGCCGAATCGGTTTTACGAGGAAAGAAGAGATACCTGGATAGAGCAATCGAAGAAGGTATGAATAACGCGCTGGGAGACGTACCGAAACCCCAACATAACCCGAGGACGTCGGATGACTGCATGGAAATGGACGAGGAGGGAGAAAATGGGACCCTTTTTTAACCGGAAGACGCTCATTTTCTCTCATTTTATGAATGTCGCGGGAAGGGACAGGGATACTTCTCCTTTCCGTGCGGAGATTAATGCGCCGGTTCGAATACGCGTATAAATGAGACGGGTTAGATAGAGGTAATGTGATAAACGGTACCAGGGTGGGTTCCGCCAACAGAGGAATGGGTGATAGGTTTTAGTGGGTCGGTTTGCGCTGCATCTGTCGTGTAGTCTCGCGTTTTTGTTTATTTTATTTTTCGTCCTACATCACACTCGCGGCGGATGTATCCCCAACCAGTCCCACACTATCCAGCTGCGCGGATCCGGTCGGATGTGGCTTAGATGGTGTTTCCTCTATACCCTCGAAACAAAAAATTATTATTATTATTATTATTATTATTATTGTTATAAGAAATCCAAAGAGGATAGAGATACTAGGAACGGCCCGAAACGGACCCGAGTCCCCCAAGCAGCTATAGCTATAAAGCCAGCAGCTGGTCATTTGCGGAAGTATTACAAAAGATTAACACCTTGAAGGCGCCAGACGGTACAGCAGTGCTTCTTAGTCCCGAAGCGGATACTAAGATTACCCTATCGAACCCAAACTCCAAAGATCAGATTATAGCCTTTGTCAATGTGACGGCTAAAGATGCTGCAACACTCCTCAACGCCGGACACTTGGAGGTAGGGCCCTACCGGTGTCGCCTCAAATGCTGTGAAATTACTAAGCGTTGCTTCAGATGTTTATGCTTCGGCCACCGAGGAAATACGTTCCAAGGGCCAGACAGGACAGGGCAATGCGTTAAATGTTATCAAGCTATATCGATATCCTGCTCATCAGCGAGTAAGGTAACTTTATAATGCGTGGCTCGGACTGCCGTGGGCATGCGGCCCGGAACCACGGTATGTAATGAATATTAGGTAAATTATTACGAAAATTATGATTAATTGCCAATCGGCATACGCCGTCAAGCAATCAAACATAGACCTCCAAAGGGTCATAATTTTATTTATATTTGAGCGCCAGGCACTGTATTCCGATTTAGTTAAAATTTTACAAACGGTGACGAGCAGTGCCCCTCGCCCTATTATTTGAATTTATTATTTGCACGGCTAGCTAAGAATTGTTTCTACACGCGGAGAGTCGTGGGGTCTCGACGGTTACGACTTCGTTACCTTTATTTCACCTTTACACGCGAAAACATAGGTGAAGCTTGCTCAAACAGACACACACATAGGAGTGAGGCAACACAAAAAAATAAAATAGTATGATCTCTATATTTAGATTTAAAATGAATGCAGTGTCTTTTATTTCACAGAGAACTTATGCGAGTGGGAGAACACGCTGTAGGTTTTATACAATAACGTTTTATCGGGTCTCCCACGAGGCACCTCGTTGAAAGTATCAAAGTTTCTCACGTGAGTTAACAAAATTCCAATTTTTAACCAAGGTACAATCTTACAAAAGTTTGCCAACGGAATTATCGCTACATCCACCTTACTTCTGAATCTTAATTTTTATTTCTAAACCGTACTAAATTTAACGTATCTAATGTTTCTACTTTAACTTTTCCCTAAAATTAGTCTTAATTTAAATTTAATTAATTGTGTAAAAAATTGTATCAATAAAATTGTATGAAAAAAAAATAGTATACGCCCGGGGCAGTAAAGACAACCCGGCGTCGAATTATTGGCCCATATTAGGCACAAAAACGTGGTGACTTAGCATAGTGTCCTTCTCGTCGATGGCGTGGAGGCTGAAGCGAGTAGCGCAGTCACACGAAGAGGTTCGGCGAGAAGTTATACAAAAAAACTAAATCACAGTTACAAAAAAATATAATTCGTATAAAAAAAATAAAAAATTATACGACTGATCACAAGAAAAAAAAATCAAAGTCCAGAAGGGACTCGCGCCGCGGATGTTAGATGAAGTCCCGTAGCCAGGAAGGTGTTGGTCGCCCGGGAGGCCGGAGAAGAGTCTGCCGAGTCTGCGTTCGCTGCCGGCTCGAAGGCCGCGGCCTTGGACCCGCCTTCCACGTAGCTGCCTCTGATTGGTGACTTCTCGTCGCCGCCAGGCTCTCTGATTTGAGAGCAACCCTAACGTCAGATTGGAATCTCTGGTTCTCGCCTCTGGTCTTCTTCTCCCCGAAATCGCCTGATGCTGTAACAATCGTATTGCGTAAGGCACTGGAAATTTCCATGCTCGCTGGGGGAGAAGTTAGGAGACATTGTATATAGAAATGTCTATAGTACATTGCCTGGCAATAGTCCGTGAGCTGTTACGTAATTGCCGTACGCCCTTGGAAAGAAAAATAAGCTTCTACACTATGGAGTATTTTGCCTTACCAGGCAGATGCTTAGAACTGAGAGAGACAGAGTAAGGAGAGAGTAGCTGTGTTCTTCGAAGATTTACTTAACTTGTAGCTAATGCTGGCGGCCGACGGTGACGCTCGTTGCGATGATATTATACGGCGAGCTGCGAGATCTTATGAACGTTTCAGGCGTTCCTAGGCTCGGTGCCTTTGAGAGGCAGCGGGACACAGCTCTTGATGGGCTGTTGATGATGACTGGCGCCAGATTTCCGCCGTAAAAAAAAATATGCTTTTCGTTTCCTAAAAAATTAATTCGAATCTATGCAGTATTTTTCTTTAAGCTACTATGATTCAGAAGGCAAGGTAGTCGCGCGTGAGTAATGCGGAGAAAATTAAAACTCTTTTCACCGCGTTACAACTTTCGGAAACGAAAAGGCACCTGGTTTTCTAACCATGGTAAAGGGGCAGCGGTGTGGATACCCAAAAAGAATATGTAATGAGAGAACAACACCTACCACGATGGAATCTCTCAAAGGTCGACAAGGAGAAACTATTAAGAGCCATTAGAACTGGCCAAAGACCAGACGACGAAACATTGAATACCCAGGAGTATGCAGAAGCCACGATGCGGCTCTTGCAAAATGCCTGCGAGGTATTGATGCCACGGAAGTGGCATATGCGGAATAACAAACAGCCGGTATTCTGGTGGACACAGGAGATTGCAGCTCAGAGGAAAGAGTGCTTTGAACTCAGGAGACTGGCTCAACGAGCTCTAAAGAAGAATCACGCGATCGAGTTTGCATCTCAAAACGTCGCTCACAAAGCAGCTAAAAAGCTACTTGGATAGCTCATCCGGGAGAGCAAAATAAAATGCTGGAAAGAACTTTGCCGAGAGATCGATTCTGACCCATGGGACCTCGGCTACAAGATTGCAACGGGAAAGCTGAACGGTTTCTCAGCTCCCGAACCAAAGGAGACCGAAGTGATGGATCGGATAGTAGACAATCACTTTCCGGACCATGAGAAAAGAATTATAGACACTGAGACTATAAGATCTGAGGACATATCTCTCTTCATAGAGGCAGAACTCAAAGTGGCGGCTAAGTCTATGAAGAACAAAAAAGCACCTGGACCGGATAGCATTCCCGCCGAGGTCCTGAAACTAGTGACGGTAGAGTGTCCAAAGATCCTTCTCGACATGTACAACAAGTGCCTCTGCACGGGTACCTTCTACAATCAGTGGAAGATCCAAAGACTCGTGCTGACTCCACAAAGCAAATGTGACCCTGACAGAGGATCTGGTAACAGACCTTTGTGCATGCTAGACACGGCAGGAAAGCTTCTAGAGAAGCTCTTAAGGACACGCTTACAACAAGCAATACGCGCTGCCGGAGACCTTTCCCTCGGCAATTCGGTTTCCGACAGGGCCGCTCAACTGTTGATGCGGTACAAGAGGTAGTGAAGACTTTTGACGCCAAACAAAAGAATACACAATATTCAAAAGGGCTCATATTCGTAGCAACTCTGGATATGAAGAACGCTTTCAACTCGGCAAAGTGGAAGGACATTACCCACACATTGAAGAACAGATTTTGCGTGCCGCCATACGTACTTCGAATGGTTAAGAACTATCTCAAGGACAGGTGGCTGATCTATGAGGCAACGCAGGGTCTAAAAAGAAGAGAGGTAACTTCTGGCGTAGTCCAGGGATCGATACTGGACTCCGATTTCTGGAGCGCCATCTACTATGGAATTCTGGCTCTGAAACTGCCGGATGGTGCGTTCCGTATTGCTTATGCGGACGACATTGAAGTTGTCATAACTGCAAAGACCAAGGAGGAAGCCCAGAGACAGCTAGACGAAGTCATGACGAAAATCCACTCATACCTGAGAGACCTCGGTCTTGATCTAGCCTTTGAAAAGACAGACATGGTCTTTCTTACCAGACAGCAAAAGAAGACCTTCGACAACATACAAACAATGAAGATAGGCAACCTGGAGATCCAGACGAAAGATTCGATCAAATACCTACGAGTTCACCTGGACTCTAAGATGAACTTCGCAATCCATTTGTTGCAAGCAGCAGAGAAAGCCGCTAGACAGATCTCAGCACAGAGCAGATTGATGGGTAACATTGGAGGCCTGAGAACGAACAAGCGACGTCTACTAATGTCCGTCACACACTCTATTCTACTGTATGGTGCTGAGATACGGGACAACGTGCTAGACAAAGATTGGTATAGAAAAAGGGTTGCCACCGTTCAACAAGCAGGGGCGCTTCATGTAGCGTGCGCATATCGCCACGGTATCCGAGACTTCGGCACTGGTCATCGCAGGCGTAATCCCGATCGACCTACTCGCCTGGGAACGACGAAGAAGCTACCTTAAACAAGCGGAGAACGATCGATTGGCAACGAAACGCGAAGAACGAAATAAAACAATGAACGACTGTCAAGAAAAATACGAGACCAGCAAAGGCGCGGAGTGGACTAGAATACTGATCAAGAAGGTCGAGCCATGGATCAACCGCGAACACGGAGAGGTCAACTTCTACGTGACGCAGTTTCTCACTGGCCACGGTAATTTCAGATCGTTCTTGGAGAAAGTAGGAAAGGTAAGAGATGCGACCTGTTTACACTGCACATAAGGGATGATCCCTGGCACACGTTCTTCCAATGCGACAGGTGGAAACAAGACACAGTGGCATTAGAAAGAGGCGTAGGTGGCATTACACCGAGCAACATTGTCAACATAATGATAGATGATTGGCTAAGGTAAAAATTCACCTCACCGAATCCCCGTTCCGTCCACGGTCTCAGATTCCCTATCTGGCGTCGGGTCCAATTTGCTGTCTTAACTTCCGTCCATCGTTCATACGTCCTGTAGGCGCACGCAATCCTCAGCGCCCCCGCCTTCGTACGTTCATTAGTCGCTTGCAGCACTTTTTCACCCCGAGCGTGTCGGCCCAAATTTCCGCACCATATATGCAGGATCGAGTTTCTAGGGCTCTCAAGATGTCCACCCACCTGACCGAGTTAAAAACGTTTTTCACGTCTAGCAGTCCCGCGAGAACTACCGGTCTGTCCCCGTAGCAGACTCGTCTTGTCTTTCGAGAAGCCTCGACTACCTCCCGAATTACCCCTATCGTGGATCGACCCCTGCGAAAGCCGCGCGGGTTGTCGGAGAACCCTCCGGCGGCTTCAATCGCGTCTATCAGTCGTGGTCTAAGTAGTAATTCGAAAATCTTGCCCGCGGTGTTCAGTAAACTCAGTGGTCTATAGGAGGATGGCGGATCCGGTTCTCCTTTTCTCTTATACAGAAGGACCAACCTGGCCGTCTTCCATCGCTTGCTGAAAGTCCCTGTACGTAAACTGTCGTTGTACATATTCAGGAGCATCTCCCGCTTGTGGCAAGCCACTTGCTGAAGAATTTCTCCTGCTATGCCATTTGGTCCTGGTGCCTTCCCAGATTTCAACGATGAGGTGACTCTCAAGAGCTCCTCCTCATTAAACTCCGGGACGGATAGCGTTTGATTGTCGATTTGCTCCCCCCTTACCTTGTGGGTCGAGAAGAGCCCGTCCACGATCGCGTCCATTATGATTCTGTCCTGCAGTTCTAGTGAGTCGAAGGCCCCTAGTCTCTGCGTTACTATCTTGTAACCCAGACCCCAGGGGTCTCGGCCCACGTCGTCAGAGAACTGTTTCTAGCAGCATTTTTTAGAGTCTTTGATTGCGTTTCTAGTGCTTTCTGTGCTGTCCTGTGTTCCGCCTAGAGGGCCACCTCATTAGAGTTACATTTTTTTCTCGTGTGGCTCATTTTTCTTCGACTTTTTATTCACTCCCTTCGCAGGTGACTGATTTCGTCTGTCCACCAGTACACTTTACGGCTGTTCCGTACTGTTCCTTTTCGGGGTATGGTCACATTGTACAGCTGTTCTATTTGTCGCAACGTCTCGTCCACCAATCGGTCAGTCCTGTGTCTGCCTGTAAGTTGGTGCGGAACGGTCTCAGCGAGTGCTGGTACGAGAGTAGTTCAAATAAGTCTTTAGAATAAAGTATAAAAACAATTTTTTTTGGGTAAATTTTTTTTTATTTTTCAACATAATCTCCTTGGAGCTCTATACACTTGGTCAATCGCTTTTTAAGTTTTTTTAATCCTTCAGAAAAGTGCGTTTTCGGAAGTTGCTCAAAATAAGCACTTACAGAGGCAATGACGTCTTCGTTGTCCGTAAATCTCTGTCCACCGAGCCATTTTTTCAAGTTTGGAAATAAGAAAAAGTCACTGGGGGCTAAATCTGGTGAATACGGTGGGTGTTCGACCAATTCGAATTTTAGTTCTTCAATTTTAGCCATTGAAACGAAGCATGTGTGAACTCGGGCGTTGTCGTGATGAAAGAGAATTTTTTTTCTCGCCAAATGGTCGTTTTTTTTTAATTTCTTCTTTCAGCTGCTCTAATAATGATGCATAATACTCACCAGTAATTGTTTTACCCTTTTCCAAGTAGTCAATAAGTATAATTCCACGTGCATCCCAAAAAACTGTAGCCATAACCTTACCAGCTGACTTTACGGTCTTTGCCTTCTTTGGAGCTGGTTCGCCTGTGGAAATCCACTGTTTGGATTGTTCCTTTGTCTCAGGAGTGTAGTGGTGTATCCATGTTTCATCCACAGTCACAAATCGACGAAAAAATTCCTCAGGATTCCGACTTATGCGCGCCAAAAGAGCCTCAGAGGCGACCACTCCATTGCGTTTATTCTCAGCTGAGAGCAAACGCGGCACCCATCTTGCCGATAGCTTTTTCATGGCTAATTTTTCATGTAGAATTGAAACAACTGCACCTATAGATATCCTTGTGGCCTCAGCTAACTCACGCACTTTTAATCTTCTATCCTTCAACACCATATCGTGGATTTTATTGATGATTTCGGGAGTAGTTGCTTCTACGGGCCTTCCTGAACGTGGTTCGTCACTTATTGATGTACGACCACGCTTAAATTCATTTACCCAGTTATAAACCGTTGCTAAGGCAGGGGCAGATGTGCCATGAACTGAGTCCAATTCATTTTTTATCTCATATGGAGTTAAACCCTTTAAATGAAAATGTTTAGTTACCGCTCTGAACTCGTTTTTTTCCATTTTTCTTAACAAGCAATTTTTTTTTTCAATTGGTTATAAAAACACGTAAACTCAGAAGATGTGGACTGTGACTGCACCATATATCTAGTCGGGAGTGGTGCTGACTGAAAACAGATGATTTGGAGCGATTCGCGCGCCATCTGTTGGTCATTCTAACGACTTATTGAACTACCCTCGTAGTTCCCGCAGTAGTGTGGAGAACCGTTCCTTGTCCTGTTTCTTTAGGTTCCAACGCCGAGGTCGCTCAGGTGCGTTCCGTGGCGTCTCTGTATGGTTTGTCTCATCAAAGACAATGTACTTGTGATCGCTGGCTGCAAAAGTCCTCCAATTTCTCTACGTTAATGTAAAAAGCATTAGCCGTGCAGTTTGGGGTAAGGTAGACACTGACGTAAGTGACAGTGCCAACCCTTCTGTAAGTCCCTGTATTGTTCGCTAATTATTAGTATATCAGCGTCTCCTTCTTTCGTGATTTGGGACAGTAAAAGGTCTGATGCCTCGCATCTGTATATATTTCGTTAGAGAATAGTTGTCGTGTCTTAAGTTGCCTCTTGCGGTCCTCCAACGCGGCTCTGTAAACCGCACACTTACCGGAGCCCGACAGGTGAGCGGTTTCATCGCGCCCATTTTCAGAGCACATGAAACACGCCAGTATTGAGATCGGGCAACCTTTCCCGACATGGCCGATCTGACCGCACTTTCAGCAACACTGACTTCTGTCCGAACTTTTGCAGTCTGTTCGTCTGTGTCCGTATCTAAGGCACCTGTAGCACCTCGTAACTACCGTTCTCAGTCTGACGCGACAATTCGTCCATCCTATTTTTATGCGGCCTTTGCGAAGCAGCGTTTGAGCAACGTCAACCCAGGCAACCGTGGCGGAGATTATTATTATAATTATTACTACTATTACTTTTTTTTTTTTTAAGGATAAAAAACGGGTAAATTTGCTGTGACCAAACCATCAGTTGGGATCACCCTGGAGGCAGCGACCTGCAGGATATTCCCAACTGGAGTGTCGGGTTCCCAGCCTTCGCATCTACTCGGGCTGGGAAAGGAGGCAAAAGATTCTTGCTCAATTTCCACCCAGAGCATCTACGACTGGGGGACCGACTAAACCCGCCTTCCCCTGATCAAGAACTGTTGACATGTAGCCAGCAGTGCCGGATCAGGGGTAGGTAACTCATTCCGTCCACCTGCAACGTGGAACTTCGTTAGTAATACTTCACGTTGCAGGGTCTGTCCACTTTTCTTTCGTCTCGTATGGTCTGTCCGTTTATTTCATTCTTGTCAGTTTATGTGTCCTCACATTCATTCTTCATTCGTTCTCAAAAAACATTCTTTCATGCATTCTTGCGTTTCTATTCTCTCTGTCATTTTCTTTCATTCCAAGCACCCATCGCCTTTCTTCCCTCTGAGTACTATCTCGACGAACGTAGCTACTTCCGTCCAGCTGTCTGCGTCGCGTAGCATTCTCGGTATAATATTCTCGGGCGTTATGTTTTCTGGTCCTAGTCTGCGTCTGGCCGTTGTCCATCTTTGGCATATGAAAAATGTATGTTCTGCGTCATCCCAGTCATGTCCGCAGTACTTACAGTTCGGGGTTTGTACCTTGTCTCTCCTGACTACTATTACTATTACTATTACTATTACCATTACCATTACCATTACCATTACCATTACCATTACCATTACAATTACCATTACTATTACCATTACCATTACCATTACCATTACCATTACCATTACCATTACCATTACCATTACCATCACCATTACCATTACCATTACCATTACCATTACCATTACCATTACCATTACCATTGCCATTGCCATTACCATTACTATTACTATTACTATTACTATTACTATTATCATCATCATCATCGTCATCATCATCATCATTATTATTATTATTATTATTATTATTATTATAAAGGCCAAATAATAATGGCAAGGAGCAACTGTGCATGTAGGACAACGGCTATCATACAGTCTTTATGTCGGCTGTAGACGTGCTTGCATCTTCACCATAGCTATCATAACTACTTGTTGGGACTAGCTATCCGTAGCTGTGTAGTCCATAGCCTTGTTCATACAGTCACGTCATCTTTCTCTATTGTTTGCGAGTTGCATCCGAACCTCCTCATAACATTCTATTTATCGTAAGTCTATTTTAATATTGCCCTACCTCCTTTGTATCGGTCTACCTGGGGTTCTTGCTCCTGTCGGCTTCTCTACGAGTACTCTAAGTGCTGCTATTTTGTTATCCATCCCAGCTACATGCCCAGCGCACCCTGGTCTTCGAGATTTAATCACTCTGATAATGTTTGGCTTTCTGTATAGCTCGTGTATTTCTTAGTTATATAAAATTCTCCATTCTCTAGTAATATCATCTATTTTGCGCTCAAATATCTTTCTAAGGACTCTATTCTGAAATATTCTAGATCTATTTTCTTCCCGTTTGGTTAACGACTCCGTTTCTCATCCGTACAGAAGTACTGGCATTATGATTTTTCTATGTATTTCTTATTTAGTCTTTCGCAATAGTAATCGTGATTTTAGTTAGTTATTTACCAAATATTGGCATGCATTTCCTTAATGCAGCCTCTCCTTGATTTCTTTACGAGTTTCATTTTTGTGGTCTATTATTGAGCCAAGGTATTTAAAGTCGTCTACCGTTTTGAAACTTTTGCCAGAGACTTTCAAGTCGATAGCAGCAATCTCGGGCCCTGCTCTCCTAGTGACCGAGTACTGGGTTTTCTCTTCAGTTATTTCTAGGCTTCTCTCTTTAGCTGTTTTTATTTGTATTTCTACGTTTCTTATTACGGTTTCTCTGTTTTCTGTCATACTGCCTACGTCATCTGTGTATGCTAGCAATTGTGTTTGGGAGCTATTTATTATAATTCCCTCTTTACTTACTTGTACCGCCCAGGCCACATATTCTAAAACTAAGTTAAATAGGAGGGTTGATAGAGCATCTTCCTGCTTTAGCCCGTTGTTAATCCAAATTAATTAATTCAAATTCCTATATTTCATCAAGTTCTACCAATAACCCTGATTTTTGATTGTTTTTAACAATATTGTCTTTTAATAGTCCATTAGTCCCGCTTTCCATATCAAACAGTGGTGACAGTTGAGATGAACATAAAGTACTATATGTAACTCGAGAATAAAGTCGATTTTCGGTAATATTCGACTTTTTGTCTATGTTACATAATGTAGTATTACATCATATTATTGAGTCATACGCTTTCTTGAAATCAATGAATAATTGGTGTACCGTTTCCCCGTATTTCCATTTCTTTTCAAGAAGCTACCAAACCGTGAACATCTGGTCGCATGTTGACCTGTTTCTTCGAAATCCACACTGGTAATCCATTACATTAGAGAGAATGTTGTACCACATACAGATAAGATGAGAGAAATACATCTATAGTTATAACAGTTTCATTTATCTCCATTTTTGTGTATTGGGACTATGATTAGGTCTCTCCATGCTTTCGGTATTGATTCTTTCCTCCATATGGTGCAAATAAAGTTATGAATTATTTTCTTAAGTGGTTCCCTCCCTGTTTAAATAGTTCAGCTCGTAAATGATCTATTCTAGGGGCTCTACTGTTTTTTAACTTGGTGATTGCCTTGAAGACCTCCTGTAGGCTAGGTTGCTCAATTTGTGGTTTAACGGTGTGAATTCCGTTATAGTCTAAAGCGGTTTGTTGTTCATGTACGTTTAGGAACTCGTCGAAATAATTTTTCTACCTATTTAGTAGTCCATCTGTGTCCGTTATAAGGTTCCCATGTTCGTCTCGTAGAAAGTTAGTTTTACTTTGGGATCCTTTCCTTATTAAGTTAATACCTGTATACATTTCCCGAATATTATTTCAATTACTGTTTTCTTGTATTGCTGAGACTTTATTATTTTCCCACATTCGTTTCTTGTTCCAGAAAATTCGTTTTGCTCGTTTCCTTATATTACGGTGATGTGCGGAGATGATCTCATTCGTATTGTTAAGGCTAAGCATTCTTGCTTTTTACCTTTTCTATTCCACTCCTCGCATTCCTCGTCAAATCCCGGTTTTTGTTTTTCCTTTTGTTTCTCATGGGTTAAAAACACAGGCCGACAAGATTTTTAACCCAGAGACCAGGCCATACTTTTCCGAAGGTTTTTGGCACGCTGAATCCAAATCCGGCCTCAGAATTGCTCTATCACCTCGGGTTTTCGAGATATCCTAACCTAAAAGTGCAAAAATCACCGTTTTTGGCTGTTTTTGAGGTTATGTTATGCCGCCAACTGATTTTTTTAATACAAAACGACCAGCGGCATCTGAAAGTACTAGTCTTGCCCTTCAAATTTCGATTCGACTTTTCCTTCTCGAGATATATCGATTTCAATCTGTAATGTATCAGTGTTTCTTATCTACTAGACATCCTATCCCATAGCCCCGTTTATACTCGGATAAACAAACTCTTCCTGATATTGCTGTCAAACCGCTTGCAAATGCATACCAGGTAGTTTTTGGGGTCACTGATCACAAATCTGAAGTTAGAATCTCCGAATTCAAAATGGCGGATCCAATATGGCGGCTATGATTACCACGATCCGTAGTAAGTCACAAAAAATCCCGGAAAAGCTCTGGAGATCGGTTACTCGGGGGTTTTCGGGGTCGCTGATCTCAAATCTGGAGTCAGAATTTCCGAATTCAAAATGGCGGATCCAAAATGGCGGTTATGATTACCACGATCCTTAGTAAGTCACCAAAAACACTGGAAAAGCTCTGGAGATCGGTTACGCTGGGGTTTTCGGGGTCGCTGATCTCAAATCTGGAGTCAGAATTTCCAAATTCAAAATGGAGGATCAAATATCGCGACTATCGTTGCCAAGGGCCATAGCCATAGTTGACCAAAATCTTGGAAATGGTCTTTTAAGTCGTCACTTGGAAGTTTCCCGATTCTCCGAGCTCGAATCTGCAGTCAAATATTCCAAGTACAGAATACCTACTGACCCACCCAATATGTTACAAAATGACGGATGTAATATAGCAGCTAGTCTTACATAAAGAACCTCACTTTGACTTCTTATGAAAACGTTGTCGCTGCTCCTGAAACGATCGTTTATATGACTTGCGCCTATAGACAGTCGATACGTTATGTCTATGCAGAGACCAGCAATAGTCCGCCATCATCCGCTCATCCCACCTACCTTGAAAATGCCGCTCCTTTTGTTTGAAATCTGAATCAATACGGTATTAGATACATGATCGTCGTAGTGTGCATGTATGAATCTGATGTACAGCCAGTGTAGATCAGCCAGTGCTTTCAAGAAAAACAAGACTTTCCGTGTTAGAGATCGCGTTTGAGCGACAGGCTACCGGATTAGTCATCAACCCATAAATAAATTAATACGGTATTAGATACATTAACGTCGTAGTGTGCATGTATGAATCTGATGTACATCCAGTGTAGACCAGCCAGTGCTTTCAAGAAAAACAAGACTTTCCGTGTTAGAGATCGCGTTTGAGCGACAGGCTAACGGATTAGTCATCAACCCATAAATAAATCAATACGGTATTAGATACATTAACGTCGTAGTGTGCATGTATGAATCTGATGTACATCCAGTGTAGATCAGCCAGTGCTTTCAAGAAAAACAAGACTTTCCCTGTTAGAGATCGCGTTTGAGCGACAGGCTGACGGATTAGTCATCAACCCATAAATAAATCAATACGGTATTAGATACATTAACGTCGTAGTGTGCATGTATGAATCTGATGTACATCCAGTGTAGATCAGCCAGTGCTTTCAAGAAAAACAAGACTTTCTGTGTTAGAGATCGCGTTTGAGCGACAGGCTAACGGATTAGTCATCTACAATATCGAGAATCCCGTGCGCAAATAAAGTTAATAAATTTTGCAATGTTTGCGGAAAGTTTGAGGCAGAAACTTACCGTAGAAACATCAGTGATACAATAAGAGCACAGTTCGAAGAATGTTATCAAACGCCTATGAGAAATCTAAATAAACCCTGGGTTCCTAATTCTATTTGTGACGATTGTCGCCGAACTTTGAAAAACTGGAATAGTATAAAAAAGGATGTTGTAATTGAAACAGTAGTGTGGCGTGAACCTAGAAATCATGATGATGACTGCTACTTTTGTGGATGTGATATAACTGGTAGAAACCATACAAATAAACATTTGCTTGTGTATCCTAAGGTGCTTAGTGTAACACCACCAAAAATTGGAAAAATAGAACGGAATACAAATACTGTTCCTCAGCCACAAGCGGAGCAAGAAAGGCAAACGATTGAAAGTGACGAGGACGAAAGCAGTGACGATGAATTTTCTTTTGACAACGGAAAACCGCAACTTTTTGATCAAAATGCTCTGGATGATTTTGTGCGGGAATTGAATTTGAGTAAAGATTTGGCAGAGCTATGCGCTTCCAGACTCAAAGAAAGAAATCTTCTATCCCCTGGGACAAAAATTTCCGTCTACAGGAAAAGAGATAATAAGTTCGTGAAGTATTTTACTAAAGAGAATTCCCTTGTATATTGCAACGATATTAAAGGTTTGATTAGTTTATATGAGATAGAAGAAGTTTATAAGCCGGAGAACTGGCGACTCTTTATAGATTCTTCAACAGATAGTCTTAAAGCAGTACTGCTTCATAATGGAAATAAATATGCGGCAATTCCCATTGGCCATTCCACCGTATTGAAAGAATCGTACGAAAGCTTTCAATTTCTTCTTGAAAAAGTCAATTATTATAATGAGCACAAATGGTTGATTTGTGGTGACTTCAAAATGATAAATATTTTCGTAGGTTTGCAGTCGGGAAACACGAGACATCCGTGTTTTATCTGCCTTTGGAACAGTCGTTCCCGACAGGAGCACTGGGTAAAGAAAAATTGGCCACAAAGAATCCAGATGAAGGTTGGTGAACACAATGTCATTCATGAGAGTCTTGTCGACACCCGTCGAATCCTATTGCCTCCATTGCATCTCAAGCTTGGCTTTATGAAGCAATTTACTAAAGCTTTAGACAAAGAAGGCGAATGTTTCCAGTACATTGCATCCAAGTTTAAGCATTTGTCGGATGCTAAACTTAAAGAAGGCATATTTGTTGGGCCTGATATTAGAAAACTTATGAAAGACGATGATTTTGTAAAAACCATGACACCCGTACAAAAAGATGCTTGGATGAGCTTCAAAAGTGTCACAGACAATTTTTTAGGAAACTATCGAGATCCAAAGTACAAATCTATTGTATCTACGATGCTAACGAATTTCCAAAAATTAGGGTGCCTGATGAGTATGAAATTGCACTTTTTGTTTTCTCATTTAGACTACTTTCCTGAGAATAATGGCGCATTCAGCGAAGAAATGGGTGAACGCTTTCATCAGGATTTCAAACAAAAGGAGCGGCATTTTCAAGGTAGGTGGGATGAGCGGATGATGGCGGACTACTGCTGGTCTCTGCATAGACATAACGTATCGACTGTCTATAGGCGCAAGTCATATAAACGATCGTTTCAGGAGCAACGACAACGTTTTCATAAGAACTCAAAGTGAGGTTCTTTATGTAAGACTAGCTGCTATATTACATCCGTCATTTTGTAACATATTGGGTGGGTCAGTAGGTATTCTGTACTTGGAATATTTGACTGCAGATTCGAGCTCGGAGAATCGGGAAACTTCCAAGTGACGACTTAAAAGACCATTTCCAAGATTTTGGTCAACTATGGCTATGGCCCTTGGCAACGATAGTCGCGATATTTGATCCTCCATTTTGAATTTGGAAATTCTGACTCCAGATTTGAGATCAGCGACCCCGAAAACCCCAGCGTAACCGATCTCCAGAGCTTTTCCAGTGTTTTTGGTGACTTACTAAGGATCGTGGTAATCATAACCGCCATTTTGGATCCGCCATTTTGAATTCGGAAATTCTGACTCCAGATTTGAGATCAGCGACCCCGAAAACCCCCGAGTAACCGATCTCCAGAGCTTTTCCGGGATTTTTTGTGACTTACTACGGATCGTGGTAATCATAGCCGCCATATTGGATCCGCCATTTTGAATTCGGAGATTCTGACTCCAGATTTGTGATCAGTGACCCCAAAAATTACCAGGTATGCATTTGCAAGCGGTTTGACAGCAATATCAGGAAGAGTTTGTTTATCCGAGTATAAACGGAACTATGGGATAGGATGTCTAGTAGATAAGAAACACTGATACATTACAGATTGAAAGCGATATATCTCGAGAAGGAAAGTCGAATCGAACAAGCAAAAATGAATTTTGAAGGGCAAGACTAGTACTTTCAGATGCCGCTGATCGTTTTGTATTAAAAAATCAGTTAGCGGCATAACATAACCTCAAAAACAGCCGAAAACGGTGATTTTTGCACTTTTAGGTTAGGATATCTCGAAATGCTGAGGTGATAGAGCAATTCTGAGGCCGGATTTGGATTCAGCGTGCCAAAAACCTTCGGAAAAGTATGGTCTGGTCTCTGGGTTATTGGTGCAGGAAAATTTTGTCGGCCTGTGAAATCTATCAAACACCTGCTCTAGTTCTGTGTAAAGGGAGTCTTTGACTGTATCGTCCGTGTCCTCTATTGGGCAATAGATATTAATAAATACGTACTTATACCATCGGCTTTTGATGGTTAGAAATCCTATGCAACCATCAATAAGTTCAAAATTAATTCCCGCGTGTATTACTCTATTGCTTGCTAAGAAACCCATCCCTAGTTTCTCCGAGTTTTCCAATCCGCTAGATCAAACTGTGTATTTATTCATATACTTTACTTCCGGATCTCCTCGTCGCCTAACCTCCTGTAGAGCTACTATATCTAATGTATACCTATTTGCCTTGTTATCACCTCTAATTTCGAGTCCTGAGCTAAACTGCGCACGTTCCATGTGCCCATCCTTAACTTCGTTATTGTTCTTTGGCATGTTTCTTCCCCGATCTCTATGTCCGGATTTGTATTTTCCCAGAGAAGAATTCATGACTTATATTTGTAAATGACGCGTTGGAGTAGGTGGTAAATCTGGTGTAGGTTCATGAGGCATACTACCCGCACTCCTTGACCTGTGTAACATTTGTAGATGCTCCATGTTATCTCGTGTTGCTGACCGATCTGGTGTAGGTTCACCACCCGTAGGACCTGCTCTTCCTCTTAGTTTTGTTGTCTTTTTTGGTTGTTAGGTTTGGGATTGGCCTGAAAGAGGGTGCATTAGGAGGGGGTAATGGTGGGAGGTGGGGTCCGTTATCCTCCGATTTAGCGGGCCCCGCGGTCTCTTTTTTTGACCTGACGAATAATGTTTATTAAAGAAAAGCGGTAGTAAAGGGGTATTTAAGTTTTACGGCTGTGGACTGTGCGCCTAGACGCTGGGCAACTGCGGTCCGTGGCTTCGTGATTTGATGCCTGCACAATATCTGTACACACTCACTGCACATAGTATTGAATCTAAATGTAATCTAAATGTTTGTCGCGCGGCGTTTCTGTCCGGCAGCATTTCGCAGACTGGCGTATGACTGCTGGGGAATAGGAAACTCTTAATTCCGCTGGATTTAAAAAAAATTAACTGGCTTTCGGCTCTCGCTGTATTGCTGTACATGGCTCACGCGTGTTTATTCACTTTCGCGCAGTGATTTTTGGCTCGTGTTTTCTTTGTTCGTAAGATTGATCATTCATAATAAATAATCATTGAAAAGTCGTTGTTAGTTTTCCGGAAAAATAAAGTAAAATAAACGCGGGGTTGCGTGAATTTCAAATGAAATAATTTTAAATTATCGGTAGGATATACAGTAAATTAAAAATGGAATAACGCATATCTTCTCTTTTTTAAAGAATAACGCATATCTTCTCTTTTTTAAAGAATAATATGCATAGCTGTAAATGTGAAGTAAGATAAAAAGCTTATTATTATATATTACATTACTGATTTAAAAATATCGTCTAATATAAAAAGTCTATTACAAAAACCAATCGATGTATCTTTAATTTGACTTCCTCCTAAAGGAAGCTTATTGGCTTATATAAGGCTATTCGAAATCAAAATACACTATTTTTAGAAAATGTCTGTATGAATTTGTGTGTGAGTGAGTGTATATGTGTGCGCGTGCGTGCATGCGTGCGTGCGTATGTGTGTGAGTGTGTACGTGTCGTGTATGTGTGTATGTTTGTGTGCGTGCGTGCGTGCAGGCATGCATATTTCGAGTAATCCATAGTAAAAGTTAATGTTTTAGGGCTCATTTTTATGCTTTTCTTGAAGGAAGGAGGCTAAAAAGTTGTTTTGTTTCCGATGCGTTTTCGATTTTTTGGCCGTGTATCAATTTTTGAGATTTAGTTTTTCGGGTTTTTTAATACCTTAGGAAATCTATCATCAAACCAGCGAAAAGACATTTGACAAACCGTAAAATTACCTAATATTTCCGACCATGAAAATACCCTTCTTTTGTTATACTCAAAAACGTAATTTTTTGTTTAAATGGTACATAGTATATCGGAAACATAAGACGAAAATTTTTTGAAAACATTTAAGATGATTAGGAATATGGAGAGGAATGTTCAGTAATATTTTTGAAACATATTATTGCCGAGAACACAATCATTTTGTAAAATATCGATTTTCTATGGTTAACGATAACTTGAGTAAAACGGAATTATTTTTTTTTAAGTTTCCAGAAATGTAGCTTTTAACTATCTGTTGGGTAAATTCTTTGCCCAGATCATGCGGACTTTTATTTTTTATGATATTTGAGGTTATGTTTTTTTAAAATTTTTTTTTATCGCAAAATTACACCTTATGCAAAATTTTATGTCGGAAAAGTTAGGTAATTTTTTCCTTTTTCAGATGCCTTTTCGCTAGTTTGATGATATTTTTTCCAAGGCATTAAAAAATCCAAGAAACTAAAACTCTAAAGTTGATAAACCGCCAAAAACACAAAAACGCATCGGAAAAAAAAATATTTTTGAGCAGTCTTACTTCAAGAAAAGCGAAAAAAAAATGAGCCCCAGAACATTAATTTGTACTATAGATTACTGGAGATAGGGTGATATACATACATACAAACACACACACACACACACACACGAATATACACATACACGCACACGCACACGCATACGCACACGCACAGGTACACGCACATATACGCACACCCACACGCACACACACACGCACACACACACACATCAATACTCACACGCACGCAGGCACACACACAAACGCACATACTCGCACGCACGCACGCACGCACGCACGCATCCATACATACATACATTTTCTAATAATAGTGTATTTTGACAACTAATTTCTCAAAACATGTTTGTGTAATGATTTTAGTATAACTTTTTTTACCATTACAAAGCTTCCTCTATAAGAAAGCAAAAATTACAAAAAAATTGTATTATATTTTTTAGCACACCCAGCCATAAAGTACGTACTTTTTCTCCGCCGAGCCGGGAATAAAGTGCTACATTAAATCCCTACCCCCACGCTAGTCCCCGTCGCGACGCGCATGTGCCCTCGCCTTCGGCTGGGGCACAAACAGCGCGTGACGGCGGGAACTAGCGTGAGGTTAGGAAATTAATATGTAGCACTATTTTCCCTCTTCATCGGTGAACGAGTACAAACTTTTTGGTAGGTACGTTAACAAACTCGCCTTCGGCTCGGGCACAAACAGCGCGTGGCGGTGGGAACTAGCGTGAGATTAGGAAATTAATATGTAGCACTATTTTCCCTCTTCGTACGAGCAATAGAGTCTTTACTTATAAAACTTGTTTTATGTTATCTTCCCATCTATGTCTGGGTCTGCCGAGCGGTCTTCTATTGTCCGGTTTACTCACTAGTAGTTTGAATACTGTTTTCTCCTGCTCCGTGCCTTTATTAGTCTATCAATGCTCGAAGAATTGTGTAGTTCACCTAATTCTCAGTTGTAGTGTCGTCTCTACTCTAGATTTAGTCTATCCTACTTGGCGCTGAATATTTTCCTAAGAACTTTGTTTTCGAATACTCTAAATCTGTCTCCCTCTCATTTTTTTAGAGACCACGTTTCGCATCTGTAGAAAAGTACCGTTTGCACTATTGTTTTATATATTGCGAGTTTTAAATTTCACGACAACAGTCGCGACTTTAATAATTTATAAACGGCGTAAAAGCTAGAGTTTCATGCATGGAGTATTTTTTACTTTACCTCTTATTTCGTTTTTGCTATTTATTATTGTTCCTAGGTATTTGTACACATTGACTTTCGCGAAATTTCTGTCTAGAGCTTTAAAGTATGTGTCGTTATTATAGATTTTTCTTCGCTTAATTCTAGGCCTACTTCTATCTATTCCTACTTTTAGGACGGGCTCCGTATATTTTCTGATGTGGAGAGGTGGCAGTGAAGCTCCTTGCTTCAGTCCATCATGGACCCTGAAGGGCTCTGATAGCTTATTTCCTATTCGTACTCTTCCTTGATTATCATGTAGGCTGATTTGTACTTATTTTACTAATTTTTGGGTTTTCCTAGCATAACAAGTATGTGGTACATTTTCGTTCTTATGTCCGAGTCATATGCTTTTTTTAAATCTACGAATAGGTGCTGTACGACCTCGCAGTATTCCTACTTCTTCTCAAGTAGTTGCCTGATGGTAAACAGCTGATCGATTATCGATCTATTCCTTCGAAATTCATATGATTAGTCCCCGATGATTTCCTCAGCGTATGAAGTTATTCTCACAAATTCGATGTTAGAGAAGACTTTATAGCACAACGAGAGCAGAGCAATATCCTTATAATTATTTATTATGGATTCCCTTCATTCTTTCGGTATCTCGTATATTTTCCATATCGCTCATATAAGATCGTGAATTTCGTTCTGTAAGGTGTCAACCACGTATTTAATTATTTCAGCTGATATGTTTAGTCAATCCCAGAGGCTTTATTATTTTTCAGGTTTACGGATTGCTTACCTTTTTCTTAGGCTGGGTATTTCTACCAGGGGATGTCATTGTGTTCTATGACATTCTCGTGGTCGTTAATATTTAAAATTCTGTCAAATTAGTTTCGCCATCGTTCGAGTAGACCGACTGGATCTGCTACTAAATTTCCCTGTCCATACCTTATAAACTTCGACCCCATATGAAACTCCTTTCTAATTGTATTAATTCCTTTATACATCTTATTTTGACGTTTCTCGGTAATTAAGAAATGTTCCATTTTCTCCTAATACTCTGGTATGTTTCTAGTTTCGTTTCATCGTTGTCCCCCAAAGCTGTCAGTTTTACGTTTCGACCCTCGTCGCACCGAGACTTGCTTTGTCATCGAACCACGGTTTGTTACTGACGTTTACCCTGTATCCTATTGTACTTTTACTTTTGCTGAGTCCGTTACTGCGTTTTTCATATTTGTTGATACTATCTCTGGGTCGCGGTTGTCTTAGGCATTGTTAGATTGGCCTTTATTATTATTGTTTACTGCTAGCCTATGATAGAGTATACGAAAGAGCAGACTGTGACTCAGATCGTAATTTATTCGTAGCGTATTAATTTATACAAATAATTATTAAAAGCTTCCTATTTTTTGTATATATCTTTACAATTCATGCTTAATTTATAAGTTTTTAAAATTAATCTTTGTCGCTACATTTTGTTTTATGCCTAAGAGACAATTCCATAAATGCATGTGATTCATCTGTCAGATGAGTACTTCGTAGAGAAAGAGTTATTGCGTTTTCTGTATTTTTCTGGTCTACCTTCTCTTTGCTTTTTTTCTTCTTTTTCTAACGTCTTCTCTTCCTATTTCTCCACTTTGTCAAGCCTCAAATTCTTGCCTCCCTTCTTCTTGTCAGCTTCTACCCCCCCCCCCCTCTCCCTCACCCTCTTTCTTTCTCTATGTCTCTGTTTGTTCAGCTCATGTCCGACTCATTTCGACTGCCTTTCTTGCTTTCTCTCCGTTCTTCTTATACAGTGTAGCCTCCATAGTTCTCCTTCTCTGTCTTCACCACGACGTAGTAGCATTACTCCAGTTTTCCGTTGCGTCTCCCCCCCTCTCTCTCTCTTTCTCTCTCTCTCTCGCTCTCTTCTTGACGTGTCAAGGGAGCTTCAGAGATGACTACAACGTTTACAGAATTCATGTGTGAGATACATATGTGGTGTTAGGCGTGATGAGCATATTACCTCCTACAGGGAAGGACCGGGCTGGCTGGATCTAAAGGCGAGAAGGGAGTATTTTATGGGGCTGTTGCTTTACAAAGCGATTGCCATGCAACAGCCACCATATCTTACTGCCCTTTTTGAAAAAGAACCAGGCCAGGACTTCAAGTAGGGGTGATACGAAGGAGCTCTCGGTTCCGGAGTCGCGCACCGATAAGGGCCTTTTTTCGATTAGAGTTCAAGGTGCGCACCTCTCGAACTCGCTCCCAAGCAGTGTGAGGTGTCTGCCATCTTTTTGCAAATTTAAAACAGCGTTAGGCAGGCACCTTAAATAATTACACGATGACGGGAATGCACAGAGCTGAACTTTTCGGATACTGATAAATAAATTGTTTTTGTTCATTTCTGTGTATTCCCAATCTAATCTAATCTATTTTGATTATTATTTAGGTTATTTATTTATTTAAATTGTTTATTTATTTAATTTATTTATTTATTTAAATTATTTATTTATTTAAATTATTTATTTATTTAAATTATTTATTTATTTAAATTATTTATTTATTTAAATTATTTATTTATTTAAATTATTTATTTATTTAAATTATTTATTTATTTACTTGATTTATTTATATATTTAATTTATCTATTTAAATTATTTATTTATTTATTTTATTTATTTATTTACTTGATTTATTTATTTATTTAATTTATTTATTTATTTACTTGATTTATTTATTTATTTAATTTATTTATTTATTTACTTGATTTATTTATTTATTTAATTTATTTATTTATTTACTTGATTTATTTATTAATTTAATTTATTTATTTATTTACTTGATTTATTTATTTATTTAATTTATTTATTTATTTACTTGATTTATTTATTTATTTAATTTATTTATTTATTTACTTGATTTATTTATTTATTTAATTTATTTATTTAACTTATTTTAAGTGTTAAGTGTTAAGTATGAATTGTTTATTTCTTAGCGTGAATTGTAAGAATGTCGGATGAATGAGTGTGTTTTATTTTTTGACGTGATAGATCTACGTGCAATTTTGGCGGAGTGTGTGTATGTATTCTTTTTATTTTTTTCATTTTGTATCGTATTTTGTTATCTTCATTATACTTGTCCTATTATGTATTGACTATGACTAGTTCATTATTTTTAGATTTTAAAAACTGACGAACTGTTACAGCGATTGATGTTATTTTTTATTTAAGAAACATTATAATGAATGTTAAATAAAAGATAATGAATGTATTAATTAACTGATATTTTAACTTTTTTAACTATATGTACATACGTAAGAATTTTTGTCATGGATGAATAAACTGTATATCTATCTATCTATATCTACCTATCTCTCTCTCTCTCTCTCTCTCTCTCACTCTCTCTCTCACTCACTCTGCGGGCTAACACGGTCTCGGCACGAGTGTGCCACTATCGATCTGTGGAAACCTCTGGCAATTTCGTGCGATTAACAAGGAAATTCTCAACGTGGCAGACGGCACGTTCGAAAAACTGAAAGTACGTACCGGCGCGCTGCCGCTGCCCCCCCCCCCCCCCCCCCCCTCACCATCGCACCTCTCTTCTGGCATCACCATCGGCCAAACTCATTAGGACTGATTACACATTCCAAGCGCCGCAAAAATGTATCTCCATCCCCTCTTCGTCTCTTTCCCTCGCACTTTCACTCGATCTTTTCATCTCTTTTGTAATCCCCACATCCCCCTTTGTCTACCTTTCCTCTCCTCTCTCTCTCTATCGACTTTCCTGCATGCTTGAAAAATATATGCATTTGCATACAAATTTTAGAAGCGAAGAGAGAAGAAGGGACAAAAGTAAAAATTATATTCCGTTTTTTAAACTTTTAAATTCTCATCACGTATTCCACCGATGGACTGTATTAACAAAACAAACCATACTTTCTTTCTTGTTGTAGCAAATTGTTTTTTAATAGATGATTTTCTTTAATGCGTTTGTAAAATGTATTTCATTTCTTACCTTGGAAGTAATAATAATCATAATAAATCATAATAATTATTAATAAACGTAATATAATGTTTTAATTATGCTTTCTATGTTGTCTAAGTATTTCTGATATCTGGGTATTTACGAAAATCGGAAAGATTCTTCGGGAATTAAGGCAGGTTTGCGGTGGATTTGCCCTATTTATTCAATAATTTTTATTTCATACAAAAAATAATCTTTATTGTTCAAACTTTTTACATATTAAAATACACATTTTGAAGATATAAATTTTTTGTTTTTACGGATTTTTCTTGACAAAATGGCCGCCTCAAAATTGTTCTTTTGTTTGACTGCCGACACGATATCTCACCAACGGATCATCTGAAATCAAAAAACTAAAAAGATTCTTAAAACTTATAATTTTGGCTATTGCATAGTCTAGGATATTTCATTTTTACCGGAAAAAACAAAATGGCGGACTTTTGAATTATTTGGCTCTTTTTTTGCAACATAAATTGTTTATAACTTTTTGAAAAATTTATTGATCGTTTTAATCCTAGATCATATTGAAAGAACATATGTCAGGAGTAAGCTGTTCAAATTTCAGCTGAATCGGTGCAGTAGTTTTTTTTAAATCGTGTCGATAGAGTTGAAAAGCGTTGTTTCTAGAAAAACGTGTTCAAAGTTTTTTTTTATGAAAATTTGAGAAAAAAAGGGTCTTACACTCAATCAGCGATGCCAGCTCCATATATAACTCCTTCAGCTTCCTCGTAAGCATCATTTTCTCGTATTCTAGCGTTTCTGCGGGCCACCCTGCTTTCTTTTGAAGCCTGAGAAGCAACCCGTTCGGCTTTCCGCACGCGCGTTGCATTGACTTTCTCAGCGTATTTTTGAGCCTCACTGCCTATTGTTATATTGTTACGCCCATAACATTCATTATTTTTAATACTGTACTGAAGCCTTCATTAAAAGTGCATGCTGCTGTATAAGCTGCTATTTCAACGATTTTTTTCCCACAAAAAGTGTGTTTTGGAGCCATGGCCCAAACACAAGAATTAAAACTTTCATTATTGTTCTGAGTGTTTGCGCCAGTGCATCTTTCTAATAAATCTTCACTAGTGAGGTCTTCATAAATTGGTTTAAGTACTGCTTGAGTATCGTTGTCAAAAGCGGGGGGATGCTTAAAAGTACTCAGTTTATTCTGTGCTGCTGCTAAACGATACTTACACCAAGAATCGTCTGGGCAGTATTGGTGCTGTGGATTGTCGTCGGTCGAGCTTCTATGGTAGAATGTGGCCCAAAAAGCTTTTTTCATTTCTTCGGGTGAGTCAGGATGATTCAGAACAGCAATGCCATAAAAAGCGGATAATTCGGACATAACTTTACCAGTTAAAGCCAAAGTTTTCGGAGTATCGGCTTTTTTTTTATGTCGATTTTTTCGCGCCTGATTATTTCGCGCCTGATTTTTTCAAGGCAGCTTCTTCTATAGCTTTTTTAGCTTTTTTTAACTGAGTTAACTGCTTCTTAGCCTCTTTGGCTCTCCGAAACATCCTTTTTTTCACGTGTAAAACGCATTCTTTCTTCTTTACAATTAGTTCGTCTCCATAAGGTTTTTCATCGATTACATTTTTGAAGGTTTTGGTGTCACTGTCACCTATATAATATTCATAAATAGCTTTATAAAGTTCAATGGATCTTTTGAACATGTCCAGAATTCCATTCGATTCCATCATTCCAGAACTACCTTCATGATTAGCTGTGCAATCTTGTTCATGATCTTCAAATCAAGCTTCAAATTCAGGAGTATTATGGTCACCATCGTAGGTTTCACACGCTCTGCAAAACTTTGACTTCACTTCGAGATCTAAAACTTTATTTGTATATTTGCCTATCAAACTGACTAAGCCAAGTAACGACGAAAAACCTCTTTTTGACCATGAACCATCTCCGGAGACTGTGAGCCGATTTTCAATCTTGCCAGCTGCCGCGTTTGCTTTTTTCTCCTCACTTACAGCTTTTTTAAAAGCTAATAATGCTACTGATTTGGCTGTTATGTGAATGTGATTAACAATATCATAATATCCATTTTCACTAAATCCAGTACACAAATCCATCAATCCACAAAAATGATTCAGACCCTGAATACCTATGCCAAGAAGCCTCATTACGAAAGCAAATCTTCTGTTTATTTCGTAACCAGAGCTAATTTTTGGACTCAATGGAATGCGAACGTCATTTTCACATTTACACGCCACATTTAAATCAAAGCCTAAACCTTTCTGATTCAATTTCGAAAAACGCACTTCACTTTTGCATGTTTTACAAATCACAATGTTCTGTAAGGCCAAGAATACACTATAAGAGACTATACAGTATAGCATAGTTGGATCGACTGCAACTTAAAAATCAGGATCACCATTATGAATTTTTTTTGCAGAAGTACTAGTTAAACTTGAATCAGCATCAGAGGTATGCCGATTCCCGTGAAACGAGCGTTTTCTTGGTCGGTCTGGCTTATTTTCGTTCTCTCTGCTGCCCTTTCGATCACACATAGTAAAAATACTACTTTTCACAACGGTTCAATTTCAAAACGACGCGACGCTTGGGATGACTGAGCGGGCACTGAATTAGGTAAATGGCCGCCAAAACTGCTATTTACGAACGGGGATAGGAGCAGGACTAGGATTACAGATGGAGAGGGGGGCAGCGGCAGCGCAACGCCGGCCGCTGCAGGAGCAGCCGAGCGCGAGTGCTCAAACACGGTAGGTGCTGCCTCTTTTCTGCCTGTTCCCGGCTGTAGGAACTAATTGTATGAGTTTTAAAATATTTCTAGATAGTATTGCTATCGAATAATGAAATAAAAAAAAAATGATTTTTCCAAAAAAATCCACCGCAAACCTGCCTTAAAGACATAAATTAAATGTAAAATGTATTTAATTTCTTCTATTGGAGATAATAATAATCATAATAAATCATAATAATTAATAATAAACGTAATATTATGTTTGTATTATACTTTTTATGTTTATTTATCATATTACGATATCTAGGTATTTACGAAAATCCGAAATATTAAACGTGAATTAAAGACACAAAATAAATGTAAAATGTATTTTATTTCTTGCATTGGAGGTAATAATAATCATAATAAATCATGATAATTAATAATAAACGTAATATTATGATTGCATTATGCTTCCTATATTATCTGAGTATTTCGTATGTCTAGAAATTTACGCAAATTGGAAAGATTCAATGTGAATTAAATACATAAAATAAACATTAAATGTATTTCATTTCTTACACTACATATAATAATGATAATAATAAATCATGAAAATTAATATTAAACATAATCTTATGTTTTTAATATACTTTTTATGATGATTTATCATTTCGGATATCTTGGTATGTACGAAAATTTGAAAAGATTCTACAGGAATTAAAGACATAAAATAAATGTAAAATGTATTTGTTTTATTGCATTGGAGGTAATAATAATCATAATAAATAATGAATATTAAACATAATATATAACAAACAAATAACATGACATATTAACATATTTTTAACATATTATGTTTTTATATGCTATTTATGTTGATTTATCATTTCGTACATCTAGGTATTTACGAAAATCGGAAAGTTTCAACGTAAAATAAAGACATGAAAAAAAGGGAAAAAAATGTTATTTAATGTAATTTTTACATAAATTTAAAATGTATTTCCTTTCATATGTGCTTTATTTCGTTTATGTTTGTATTATGCTTTCTATGTTGTTTAAGTATTTCATACATCTGCAAATTTACGAAAATTGGAAAAGGTCTAACGTGAATTAAAGACATAAAGAGATAATAATAAATCTAACTAATCAATACTAAACGTATTATATATATATATATATATATATATATATATATATATATATATATATTATAAGGCATAATTTGTCAACTGGACACCCCCCTGCTCTCCAGAATGGAAGAGATAGGTAATGTTCAGCTCTTTGAAATGCATTATCACTAAATCGATGATATTATTTCTAAAGTAACAAAAAACCAGAAAAAATAAAAATCGAATAACCAAAAAAAAAGAATGATCGAAAAATAAAAAATCATATTTTTTAGCTGTTTTCCTTAAAAAATAGCAAGAAATGAGCTCTGAAATATTAAATTTAAAACATACACGCACACACATATGCACGCACGCATTCATGCACGCATGCACGCACACACACACATACATACAGACACATCCATATGGACATTTTATAAAAATAGTGTATTTTGATTCCCAATATGCCCAAAACATATTTCTAATATGTTTTTAAGAAAACTATTTCTTTTTCTATTACAAAGCTTCCTTTAGTAGGAAGCAACATTGTTGTATTAAAATAGCATGTTCATAACAATTCTTTATCCAAAAACCAAAATATGCAAAATTATAATTTCTAGTGGCTCAAAAATTCATTGTTAAATTTTTTATTATATAACCGATTATATCCCTTATGTAAAAAACCTGCAGGAAATCCTGGAGCAATTCCTACAGGGAAGTCTGCAAGAGACCTGGAGGATGCCCTGCAGGATTTCCTGCCTGGTTTTCGTATTGTTTTCCTGCAGGAATTCCTCCAGGATTTCCTGCATGAATTTTTCTAGAATGGGAAATTGTTTGTAATATTGTTGAAAACGATAAAATAAGTGAAAAATGTGCCTCTTTTAGGTGTTACCATCAAGATTATAACACCAAAACTCAGGGATCGAGCTTCTTATATCCAAAATTAAAAATAATTTGTTTATTTAACAATTTGATAAATAAACATAAAGAAGCTTAGTCCCTGAGTTTTGGTGTTATCATATGGATGGTAAAACCTAAACTAGGTAGATTTTTCACTTATTTTATTGTTTTCAACAATTTTATAAACTATTTCCAATTCTAGAAAAATTCCTGCAGGAAATCCTGGAGGAATTTTTGCAGGAAAACAGTACAAAAACCATGCAGGAATTCCTCCAGGATTTTCTGCAGGTTTTTTTCATAAGGGTATACTGAAAAAAAAATTTGTTAAATCTAAGTAAACGTTTCCTTGAATCGTACTAAGAAAAGATTAACTTAAATAAAGTAAATATTTCTTAAATTTAGTAAATATTTAATGAATTGATGAAAATCAGTCCAAACATACTTAAATATTTACTATTATCAAATAATCTTTTCTTAGTACGATTCAAGGAAACGTTTACTTAGATTTAACATTTTTTTCAGTGTAATGGTAATACGAGGGTAGTTCAATAAGTCTTTAGAATAAAGTATAAAAACAATTTTTTTTGGGTAAATTTTTTTTTATTTTTCAACATAATCTCCTTGGAGCTCTATACACTTGGTCAATCGCTTTTTAAGTTTTTTTAATCCTTCAGAAAAGTGCGTTTTCGGAAGTTCCTCAAAATAAGCACTTACAGAGGCAATGACGTCTTCGTTGTCCGTAAATCTCTGTCCACCGAGCCATTTTTTCAAGTTTGGAAATAAGAAAAAGTCACTGGGGGCTAAATCTGGTGAATACGGTGGGTGTTCGACCAATTCGAATTTTAGTTCTTCAATTTTAGCCATTGAAACGAAGTATGTGTGAACTCGGGCGTTGTCGTGATGAAAGAGAATTTTTTTTCTCGCCAAATGTGGTCGTTTTTTTTTAATTTCTTCTTTCAGCTGCTCTAATAATGATGCATAATACTCACCAGTAATTGTTTTACCCTTTTCCAATTAGTCAATAAGTATAATTCCACGTGTATCCCAAAAAACTGTAGCCATAACCTTACCAGCTGACTTTACGGTCTTTGCCTTCTTTGGAGCTGGTTCGCCTGTGGAAATCCACTGTTTGGATTGTTCCTTTGTCTCAGGAGTGTAGTGGTGTATCCATGTTTCATCCACAGTCACAAATCGACGAAAAAATTCCTCAGGATTCCGACTTATGCGCGCCAAAAGAGCCTCAGAGGCGACCACTCTATTGCGTTTATTTTCAGCTGAGAGCAAACGCGGCACCCATCTTGCCGATAGCTTTTTCATGCCTAATTTTTCATGTAGAATTGAAACAACTGCACCTATAGATATCCTTGTGGCCTCAGCTAACTCACGCACTTTTAATCTTCTATCCTTCAACACCATATCGTGGATTTTATTGATGATTTCGGGAGTAGTTGCTTCTACGGGCCTTCCTGAACGTGGTTCGTCACTTATTGATGTACGACCACACTTAAATTCATTTACCCAGTTATAAACCGTTGCTAAGGCAGGGGCAGATGTGCCATGAACTGAGTCCAATTCATTTTTTATCTCATATGGAGTTAAACCCTTTAAATGAAAATGTTTAATTACCGCTCTGAACTCGTTTTTTTCCATTTTTCTTAACAAACAATTTTTTTTTTTCAATTGGTTATAAAAACACGTAAACTCAGAAGATGTGGACTGTGACTGCACCATATATCTAGTCGGGAGTGGTGCTGACTGAAAACAGATGATTTGGAGCAATTCGCGCGCCATCTGTTGGTCATTCTAAAGACTTATTGAACTACCCTCGTAGTATGCATATAATCTCAAAATATCGCAAAAGCACGATTTTTGTTACTAATTTCGTAGTAACAATATTTATTTATCGCTGCTCACCTACAAAGATGCACACGTATATGCACACACAATTACACACATACATACGCACACACACACACACACACACACACACACACACACACACACACACACACACACGCAAACACGTACGCACGCACGCACAGTCAAATACATCCACTCACGCGCGCATGTCTACAGGTACACGCATATTATACACACACAAAATTTGAAGAATAATTATATTGCGATATTTTGAGGTTAGGTTGAAAGTATTACGATTGGTTCTCATTTAATATCATTCTTTGATGCATAAATAATAACTACAATACAAAAAATACCTAAAAATCCTGTTTTGATCACGATTTTTAAACAAAATACAGTGCTTCTGAAATTTCTTAGATCAGGTTGACACTATTACAATGAGCACTTAGCTAGTGACATATTCTATAATAAAGAAACAATCATTATAACATAGAAAATACAACAAAAATTATATTGTAACTACGAAATTTGCAACAAAAAAAAACGTTTTTATGATATTTAGAGGTTTAGGTTGCTACCATTAAGATTTGTACTCTCTATTCATCGTCCAAAGATTGAAGATTATTAATCCGTTTTTTTGCCGACTCATAACTTACATCACAGAACACGTGCGAATGCGGGGGGTTGACGCGAACGATCCGACTGTTAATACCATATGTACCAACTACGTATTCGCGTGTCTTCCGAAATTAATTTTAATTAATGAGGTTTATTCGTTTCCGATGTCATTTCACTCTAACTACTACAGTGAAAATTAGAGCGAATAAATATCGCTCTATTTTCTAGAGTGAAATATTTCACTCTAGTAGTTAAAGTGAAAAAATTCACGATATTAGAGTGAAATTTCATTCTACCAGATTTACCGTGTGTGACCATTTTAAGCCTGATCCGCTCATTTATGTGGAATAATTTCTGTGATGAAACAAAAGTCCTACACGAAGACATTATATTCAGCCGCCATATATTATCAGCCATGTTGAGAATCGAAAAACACAAATTGGCTCCAGAAACTAGATGAAAAAACACAAATTTTGAGCCCTAGCTGGACTCTTAAAAGTTAAAACAATTCTGGAGAGCAGGGGTTCTCCAGTTGACAAATTATGCCTCATATATATATATATATATATATATATATATATATATATATATATATATATATATATATATATATATACACACACACATGTTTCGCTGGCTATCACAGCCCAGAAGCATTTAATTAATGCGATGAATATTCCTTAACACTCCCGCTTACTGAGACATTAGCTACCATGCATTGTCAGCACAACATAGTCCTATACTTTCACACAGCTTTACAAATTGATCACGACCTAACGCTTTGGTAAAAATGTATGCGAGTTGAAACTCACTTGGAATATAAACAACATTAATCATTCCACATTCGTATTTCTCTGTAATAAAGTGATATTGGATTTCGATGTACTTAGTACGCCTGTGAAATACAGGATTTTTAACAATTTGAATTGCACTTTGATTGTCGATATTTTGGTTTAGTGCATGGTAATCCAATATCACTTACTAGCTGCCTCAACCATGACACTTCTCGCGTAGCTGCACTCGCTGAAACATACTCAGCCTCAGTGCTATTCAGCGTGACAATCTTTTGCCTCTGGGCCCACCAGGACACCGGACGGTTACATAATTGGAAAATGTAGCCATAAGTTGATTTTCTGGTTTATATGTCACCAGCAAAATCGGAGTTATAGTAGCCAGTTATTTCACTAGTGCTCCCGCTGGCTTTGTACAAGATGCCATGGCTGGCTGTGCCCTTTAGATATCTAACAATCCTTTTTGCCGCTTCCCAATGGTTTTGGCTATAATTATCTAAAAAACGACTCATTAAATTAACCGCATAAGACATGTCAAAACGAGTAACTCTGCATAAGAACATTAGTGAACCTATTAACTTGCGATAAGGCAATTTTTCTTTTTGAGAATCATGTTCCTTCATCAAGGTTAGATCAGTTCTCTTCTCTCTGCTTCTTCTTGCGGCAATTTCTCGCATAGTGTCCAGTCCTCTTACAGAAATGGCAGGTCACTTCTGTTGATGTTTTTCCACCTTGGAACTTGTCGTCGTGTGATCTTGTCCCTCGCTCGAACGCCTTTTGTCTTGATTAAAATATGTTGTTTAATGCTATGAGAGCGTTCGTTTAACCTTCGTTCTCACTAAGCCGTCTTTCCTCCTTGATGAGATGCTCTTGAAGGTTGTTCAAGGTCTGTTTGGAAAGGTCGACGCTATCCCAAGCCGTTACAAAATTATAGAATTTTGAAGATAGACTGCCGAGAATTTTTTATGTGATGCCTAGGTCAGAAATGTTCTCATCCAAGTCTTGAAGCATTCTCGCCATATTCAAAATTCTTGTTGTGTACTGCACCACCGATTCGTTGGACTTCATTCGACATGCATACAATTTTTGGAGCAACGTTATTTATTTGAAGCCGATTTCTGCTCGTGTATAAGCGGTAATTTGCTCCACATATCACTTGCAGGTTCACAGGTGATGCAATTCTCAAGCTGGCTTGGGATCATCGCCGAAGCCTTTACCCATTGTGCACTTGTTGCCGCAGTCAGGTCGTCGGGTACTGCTCTCGTGCCAGTCACCACGTCATATATTCCATTGGCCACTAAGACTGCTCGCATCTGGAACTTCCAAAAAAGTTTCTGATTTTTAAAATTTTCGAATTTTGATTAATTTAGTAACTTCTCTTGTTATTTTCTCGACATTATTAACATTTATTTAAACTCTTGTTCGTGTTTGTCACTCTCTAATATGTTTTGTACCTTCCCTAAAAAACTTTTCTTTATTAATATCATTGACATTTACCTTACATTTTTTTTTACGTTTTCTTGTTTAGTTTTTAGTAAAGTTGTGCTTAACTCTAATAATTATAATTATTTATAACACGCCTGATGTGTTTTACAGATGAAGAAACGTTATGATTTATACAGTAAAAATTATACTAAGAAATCTTAAACTTACTGTACATAAAAAATGTATAATTCGACATTTGCGCTTAAGGTCGCCTTTCCGCCTATAAGCGCGCATCTTTATTTTCTCATTTGCCCTTAAATTGAAAAAGGATTCTCGTTCTACGATTGTTTTTCGGTCTAGCTTTTGAAGTTGATTATCATTTCATTCAAAATTACTCGCTTAAGCTTGTTTTTATTTCGCGGCGCGGCTCGTCCGGGGCCGCGTAAAAAAAAAACAATAAAAAAAAAACAACTGTCCTATGCTTGTTTATCCGATTGTCGGGCTATTAAGTGGACAAACGGAGATGGCAACTGGCCGTCCAGAAGCGGCCGTGCGTTGGCAACGACGTAACGCTTCAGGTTATATTTGCCTGCTGCGGCTGTTACGCGACTATCGACGCCCTCGGGCCTATCGCTGTTGTTGGCGGGGTCCTTCGCCTGCGGGGCTGGTGGAAATCGGAATCTATCTGATCGAATTATGTTGTTTGATTTAAGTTCGATTCTGTTCTGGATCAAGTGAGTCGCAGAAAGGGGCTCTTCTTCGATGCCAAAAACTCCTGCGCACTCGTCGATGATTTCTGTAAAGTAACCTATCTCTTTTCTTCATTGCATCCTTCTAAATCTGTCAGCTCTAGGATTTTCTGTACCCTCTCTTTGCGCAGATCACTGTTGTGCAGCAGATTGGCGTTTAGGTTCCTTACTTCTTTATACTTTTCTCTCTGCTTATCTGCCTCGTACATGCGTCCCAAGCATGCCGAAAAATCAGTTGCCTTGTCAGCTGTGCCGTCCTCGTCGGCTTGACAGAGCTGGTTCTCTACGCTCGTTTCGCATTCTTGTAACCTAACAGTCGGTGCGTCAATTGAGATCTCCTCGTCGCCAATATTTATGCACTCTGCATAGTCTCTGCCGTTCCTAACTTCGGCAATAAAATTTCGGAATAGTAAATCTTTATGCAAATTCATGAGTGGAACCCAACCTATTTTTACGTCGTTGCTTGCAACCCTGGCACTGCTTATCATTTTTACTTTCAGAGGCACGGTTAGTCTCTTATTCGTCTCAAACTGTATGGACGAACTGCCGAGTCTAAGGCTTTTTGTGGCTGCATCTACGCAACCTTCGTAGCGGTCTATTATATCCCATCCGATTATTCCCGCATTCTCTATGGGAAATCGTTGGATACTACGCGCACTGTGCACTTATGACCTTGTAATGCTACTTCGGCCTGACCCAAGGTATAAGAGGCTCCCGGAGTGACTCCTTTTATCTCTATAATTTTCTGCCTGTCTATTAGGTTGCTGGGCTCTAAATGCCCGGCCTTGACGACGGAACTGTCGGCTCCTGAATCAGCATAGAAGTTGCCCTGTCTCTGTTTCAATTGGGGGCAATCGATGTTTACTATTGGCGGTTGACGACCCGCAGTCTAGATCTTGATTGTTACTGCTTCTTTTCTATTTTGCTTTTTGGTTTGGCTTGTTCTTCACGCTCGGCGTTTGAGGATCGCGTCGAGCATGCAGCTAGTTTAAACGCTGCTTATTAAGCATCGGCTCGATGCTCGGCGGCTTCTTATTGCCGCTGCTGTCACCGGTACTAACAGTGTCGACCTTCTCGTCATTACGCTGAGTGCTACTGCCATAATGAATATTATTGCTCCAATTATTATTGGTGCCCTTATAGTTGGTCCGGTCTCTCGAATTGTTGAAATTGCGATTTTCGTTCCTTCGATTGTTAACCAAGGATTCCTTATTACTTTATTTTGTGCATCTTTTTGCAGCTTCCAGCAGTCGCTGGTTTTATGCGTCGGTTGATCACAATAATCGCAATACGCTGTAGCAGGTGGACGATCTGCTTGTGCGCATAAATTATCTGATGCGCTTGACTTTGACGACGGATTGCAGCTGCAAGCGTTATCACCTACTGCTCGGCGCACTTTCACTGTGTCGGTGGCTGTCTGCCTGCCGCTCGGCTGCGTAGCGTCGCGGGAAGGAGTGAGAAGCGCCGCCACGCCTTCTGATAGTTGGCCTAGTCCTGATTGGCGCGCGCTTTGTTTCTCTTCGAATTCTAGCGCGAATCTTATCGCCTCGTTCAGTGACCTTGGCCCTTGAATATGCACTTGATGGTCAAGCGGTACTTTTAGTCCGAACATGAATTGCTGAAAGGCGTCCTCACCGGCGTAACGCTTGCGGGTTTTCTTGTCGTGCTTCGACAGGTCCGGTGCGGACTCGACTATCGTCAGCAAGCGGTTATGGAGTTTCTGCAATCTTAATCCATAGTCGCCGATTGGCTCGCCGTGTTCTTGCTGCAGCATCTTTATCTGGGCTTGCACCTCATCGGCAATTCTTATATTGCCGTATTGCATTGTGAAGTCGGCCAAAAGCTGCCTTACCAACTTATAGCTTGTTAGTCTGGCTTGATAGCCGTCAGCTGCTTTTCCACTTAATTTGTTAGCCAGGGCTATTATTATCATATTATTAACAACTTCTCTAATTCGGGGCCGAACGAATCGCGTAGCTGTCGGACCGACTGGCAAAATAAACTTATTTTATCTGGGTTGCCGTCGAACGTTGGCAATAAATTTACTGCTTGGGTGAACGAAACTTTTCCGCCGAATCCTTGTCGCCGACGGTGCCTATCGCTACTCCGGTCGCTACACGCTTATTCGCTTCCGCTATCGTTGCTTGAGTCGACATTATACGAGAAAGATTTTTGCTTGGATCCGCGCCGTCGCTTGCTGTGCTTGTGATCCCGACGGCTGCTGCGGTCGCTACTGATGCTGTGCGACGGATCGCGATTGGGTCAAAATTTCTCTTTTTTGCGTTTAAAGTTCCGGTCGATCCTACCATCATCGTTATCACTGACGTGGGTTTCGCGCCCGTGGCTGTAAAGTCGCTCGCTATGCCGCTGCACTCATGGCTCGGGCTACGCTGAGCGCCTGCATGCATCTCGCGCGCGACTGGAATCGCACGCTGCGCCGTTGAATGCTCTTATCGCGCCGCTCTCGAGGCTCGCTGTCGCTTGCGGAGTCGTCATTCCCGTACGTTTGTCGGCTCATGTGGCGATTTTGATGGCTGTCCAACGCTCGCTTGACAGCCTTCTCGATTAACGCGAATAATGCGGGACGTACGTGCTCCTGCTCGCTGAGAATTTTCGAGCCATCTGTTTCCATGGACCGCTCTGTATTTTTCCGTGCGCTCTGCACGCTCTGCCCTCCTGGACTACGCTCTCGCTGCGCGCTTCAATTATTACGATTACTATTTGCGTTTTCGCCAAGGTTTCCTTTTATCGCCCGTGTTGTAGTGTGCTTGACTCTGTCGCGCTCGCTGCTGGTTTCGCGATTTTTCCGTGATCTTATTTTTGTGGGGTCTGCGTGCGTTAATTCGGAATCTCCGTTTTTCCAAACTATATTTTTAATTCCGAGTAAATTCATCACTCCGTCGTTGCACTTATCGGTTATGGCCCAGCGTTCTGGGACCTGTAGGTCACCATAAATCGAATTTTCCACGTCGCTGCCGCGCTCGCTTTCGGACGATCTGGAGTCGGCGGAGCCGCTTTCCGACGGGGATCTCGCAATGTCGCAAAGCCGTGCTAGCCTTTCCTCTAGCTGGCGACCAATTCCAGACGGTTCTTTCTCGACAATGTTCCCGATTGCACCTGCTGAATTTAAATCTACCAATGCATCGATTGTTGGTGGATGCTGGTCCGCCCTCATAGCTTTCTCCACGGCTTGATCGCGGTCGTTGACGATGCGCTCATCTCTGCTTTCATGCGATTTTGTTCGCGCATTCTCGCTTTGGCTTGAACCACCCGAGGTACGAGATGCAAGCTCGATCTCGCTGCGCAATAGCGCCCTGCGAGCCTCGGGGCTGAGCTTGCCTAATTATTTTAGCACTTTTTCGGCGCGCTTGACTATCTTCCTATTGCTCGCTGGGTCTCCCGATGTATGCAACTCGCGCGACCATTTGCCTTGAATTAGTAGGCTACGCGATGCAAGGTCGAATTTACTTAGGCATTTTTAAATTTTTTCTATTACGCGGTCTTCGCGTGCCACGCTTTTGGAGTCGTGTGGAGCTCGGTTCATCGCTCCTCTCTCGGACTGTGCGACAGGATCCGCCGCGTCGGATAATAAATCGAATTTACCGGAGGGCATTTTGATATCGTTCGCATGAATAAGTTAAAAGTTTTCGCGAAGCTGCGCGCTAGGACAAAAAGTAGACTTACAGAATTACAGCGAAGAATACGATGAAGACGGCTGCTACCTGCTGCTGCGACTGCTCTGTGGTTGTCGGCTGTCTCGCGCACGTCGGCGACTGGTCCGCACCGACGACTGAACTGCGCGTAGTGTCTGCTGGAATAATCTCATTGGCCCAGGTGGGCTTAGGTGGCCCCGATGGGCTTTGGTGGCCCCGATGGGCTTAGTTGGCCTGGTGTAGGCTTGCGGCTTATTTTCAGTGGTCTGCGCTGATCGCTGCTTGCTTCTGTCTCGGCGGCCGGTTTGCTCTCCGGGACCACTGCGCTCTAGATGACGGGTGGCGAGTTTTTTCTTTATTTTTTTCTGATGCTCTGCGATGGCTGGTTGTTCGCCGTCTAGGGGCCTGCTGAAGATGGTCCTCGATTCCACACAGGCCCACAAGGGATGCCAAATATGACGGATGGTTGGTGGGATCTTCCTGTGCCGCCAGAAAGACGCGCATGAATCAAGGAAACAGGGTCTTTAGTAACGTGCAGCTTTATTCACCCCGAGCACCTCTCGCCGTGAATATCGCCGAATATCTGTTCGCCCGCTCGCGGTCGCGACCGTCGTGAGCGGTCCCGCGCGCAAAAGATGCAAGCACTGCACCTTTGCGCGCGAGAACGCTGGAGCAGAGTCGGGCAGAGCTAAGTGCGCGTTTGGCCATACGCTCATCCGTGACAGTTTCATAAAATTTTTAACACATGAAAGATTTATACACTCCAATATATTATTTGGAAAAATGAAATCGTTTTATAAAGATGCCCCCAAGGAGGTGGGCCATCTATTATATATACTTTATGTTGCCAAAATTACGAACAAAATTCAAAAAAGCATCCCTATTTTGCAATTCGCCGACGATATAACACAATACTTAAAGTTTTCGAGGAAAAAGGTAAAAGTATCTTAGAAAAAGTCATCAAAATAATGGAAAAAAACCTATTCAAACTAGGACTGGAATTAACACCGAATAAAACAGTAGTTTTACACTTTAATAATAAAAAATACTACCTGGTAATATAGAAATCAAAGTTAGTGATTGCGCCAACAAGTCAAGCCCAACCGCTCGTTTCTTGGGAATCCTATTCGACTATAAATTGTCTTTTATTCCTTAAACTGGCGAAATTTATAGAAAGTACTCAAAAGTATTAAATATAATTAAATTTCTACGTGGAACATTGTGGGTCTCCGATCCAAGATCCTTGGTCAAATTGTACAAAAGTTACGTCCGGTCCATTATTGACTATGGCAGTTTTATATTTTATCCAAATCAAAAGAACGTCAGTGAAAAACTAAACGACGCCTTGGATAGTGTATTAATAAAAAAAAATCGTAATATAGAAATTTTCTCCGATTCATTAAGTGCTCTTCTCTCTCTACAGTAAAAACCATAGACATTAGACCAAAACCGTTTCATCTTAGAAATAAAAAAAAAATTGTTATATTTGAAGAAAAAAATAAAAACTGTATTAGGAAACCTTTTTTTTTATCCCGGTGCTAAAAGATATTTTAGGTAATGGACTATATGTGCAAAAGTAGTAACAGTAAATTTCATAAAAATTGTGGCCAAAGTATAGGTAAAACATTCTTTAATCTATTATACAAAGATCATCAATATCTATGTTATTCGCACAGACCAAAGAAATTTCATTGTAACAAGAAATCGGATCAAAGCGTACCATTATAACTTGGCTTCATTCCTTGCTAGAGTAAATACAATTAAAATTGCGAAATGTAAATGCGATTACGATAACGAAGACATAAATCATGTATTGTCTTTTGTATTTTCTTACACTTAACCATAGAATCATTCATTACATTACCAAATATAAAAGCATGCAAATATATGGTTTCATTCCTAAAAGAATGCGATTTACTTACATGAAAACACAATGTTCATACCGTAACTGCGTTTCTCAATTATCATGTAATTATATTGTAAAAGTTTTAAATATTCATGATTCATATACAAATTTAATATATTATATGTATCATTTTGTTAGAGCTGAAAGAAGCCTCATGTGAGGTTTAAAAGGCTTAATAAAAGAAATAAATAAAATAACTTTAAAAACATGTTAGGATAGACCGGGGTAAAGTGAACTTTCTCCATATTTCGACATAAATAAAACATTTATATTAATGTGCGTGCGTGCGTGCCTGTCGGTGTGTGTGTGTGTATGAGTGTATCTGTATGTGTGTGTGTGTGTGTGTGTGTGTGTGTGTATGTATGTGTAACACCATATCTCGAATAATCCACGAGTAAATTTAAAATTTAATGTTTCGAGGCTCATTTTTTGCTATTTTTTAAGGAAGACGGCTAAAAAATATTTTTTTTTATATTTCGATGCATTTTTTTGTATCGGTTTTTCGATTTTTGTGTTTTATTTTTTTCGTTTTTTTATTGCTTTAGAAGTAATATCATTAATTAAGTGATAATGCATTTGAAAGAGCTTAACTTAACATTATCTATATTTTCTGACCCGAAATTTTTTAGAAGCTATTTCCCTTTTTCTGTTATACGCGGAAATTTCATGTTTTTCTTCAACGGTTATTTCTCGGAAATAAATCACGGAAACATATTGAAAAAAAATTGAGATGATCTGTAACATCGGGTATAATATTCAGTAAAATTTTCGAGCCGTATTATATTTTTTTTTGCCGAGAAAAAATTCATTTTGTAAAAACAATCGATTTTCTATGTCGGACGATAACTTGAGTAAACCGGCATTATTCTTTTCGAAAGTTTCCATAAAGGTAGTTTTTAACTATGTCTTGGTCAAGTTCATTGCTTAAATCATGAGGACTTTTATTTTTCAAGATATTTGAGGTTATGTTCTTTTTCAAACTTTCATTTGATCGCTTATATATCGAGAACCGCGCGGTCATTTATTGCCTACTGGAGCTCATTTTTTTCATTTCATAATGAAAATTTGGAATTAGAAAGAAATTTTGAGATTCATCGACTCGTTTTTGTTTTACAACGATTTTTCTATTTTTCGTTATTCTGAAATCAAGGCCGTAAATTAATTTAGTATGTAGAAATAATATGATCGCTTCAGTGTATATGCATTTGAAAGAGAATAAAATTATCTATCCTCTCTCAAACAAATTTTTTTATAAGCTATTTTCCTTGTTTTGTTATACACGAGAACGTAATTTTCTTTAAACAGCGATATTTTGGAAACATACGATTTAAAATCTTTATAAATAAATTAAGATGGGAAAGGTTTCAACTATCTCTTAGCATTCTTTGACCAGAATATGAAATCTTTATTTTTATATATGAAATCTTTTATTTTTCAATATATTTGAAGTTATATTATTTTTCTTAATTTGTTATTACCTATTTCTTGGGTATTACATCGTAATTTTTTACGAATTGCTCATTTGAAGCGCCAATGCCAATGAGGTGATACGCTGATGGTATATACAACAATTATAGAGTGATTCTTATATTAACATGAAAATGCGTTTCTATTATATAATATATGAGTATTCATATATATTAATTATATTGGTAAAAATTTAGAAAAATTAATAGAATGATTTATATTTAAGTAGATATGGCTGAACATAATCAGACGAGTTCTATAAATACCTAATTGTAGATAAACTCATAGAAAATTCTTGCAAGTTTTTTATTTTATTATATGTACAAATTTTATTTGTAGGGATGAATTATTGTACAAATCTTTGTAGTTTATTTATTCTAATGTATTAAAGGATTATACAAACACGATAAAAACTAGTTGAATTACTTATAACTTATTATCAAAAAGCATTAACTTTGATATCTTGAGAACGGCGCGGTCATTTTTTACCATACATGGCTCAATTTTTTAGTTTTTACATGAAGATTTAAAATTAAAAAAAAATTTCAAGATTCATCGACTTATTTTTATTTTATAACGATTTTTCGATTTTTTAGGTTTAGATTTTCAGGTTTTTGGTCTGTTAGAAATATTATAATCAATTTATTTTTGTTATACACGAAAAAGTAATTTTTAGTTTATCTTGGAAATTTATGATGGAAAAGCGTTGAATTCTATGTGCCGTTTCTAAAATGTAAAAGTTATGCATAATATTCCATGTATTTATATAATTAAATTGAAATATAATTATTTATTAAAGAGACGAATTTTTATCTGTTTTTCTAGCAGAAAAGTTTTGTAACGTCTAATCATCTTTGTTGTCTGCTCTTCTGATATTATTGAATACTTTATACAACATTGCAGTAAGAAGCATTCTAAAGAATATCGGCAGAGGAAAAGGGTTAGGAAATTAGAAGAGAAAGTTCTTGTAGCTCACGAAGTTGTTGATCAGTTAGCAAAGTTAAATAGTGAACTACAAAATGATTCAACAAGTGAAGTCAGTGTAAGTGATATTGAATATCAAAAAAGTGAAAATTCTTAAAATAAAAAATAATTTTTTATTAATGTTGAGGAATATGTCTTGGGCAGAACGTCCAAGTATACGAAAGCTTTCGTAGTAATAAAGTCAGATCGGTATTAAGCAACAAACGAAATCAATGAATTTTACACCATTCGGATCTCATCTCTCTGCTCCAATAATTCTTAAGGGGATGTCGGAGCTATTCTGATTGGTAAAAATTTTACCTAACCTTCCAAATTTGCATAAAAATAAGATAAAAATTTGTAGGCATTTGTAGTACAATTATGTCGTTGTCCACTATTCTTTATATAATAATAAATGAAGTTAAGGTAGTTCTCCGGATATTTCAATTTCTTGAAAATTGGTATATATATATTTATAAACGTATCCTTTATACGTTGTTAAAAGCTTGTACCCCCAAGCCATATGAATTTTGGAGATATTAAGACTCGAAATTTCATATTTTAACTCAGGAAGCCTGTACTGAGCCCCATTGCGAGAGACGTTTCGTTTAAGGAGGTTCATCTGGTTATGGAATTAATGAATCGATTTTAATGAAATATTGTATACCGATAGATTTAGTTCCCAAAATGATTCAGTTAAATTTACGGTAGACAAGGATACATAAGAAGCGAAATATTAATATTTTTATTTTGAGATATTTAGCGTGGAGTCTTATGAGAAATCGCACTTTTGTTGTTTTCATTTGCATACTTTAAAGAACTAGATGAAGAGTCTTTCTTGAATATTTTTGTGTTATAAGGCGAATTATTTATGAACATTTACTGAGCTTAATAATATGCATTAAATGCTTTTGAATGTAAAAATAAATTAATTGAAAACAAAAAAGGTGCATTTAACCTTAAAAAAAGAGTCAAATCAATGTTTGTATTAAAATTTGTATACATAAATAAGATAAATATTATTACTTCAATTGTATGTATAATTGTAATTTCTTATAAATTTATTTATACATAAGCTTAATTGCAAAACAAGTTATCTTTAATTTCTTTTGAAAATCTAGCATTTGATGTAAAATAACAATACGATCCACGGAGAAAAAAGTTTGATAGGGCAAGCGATGTTTCTTTTTTAAATACAGCAGTCTAGAGTTTTAATTCCATGCTATCAGTATATTTATATAGGTGTGCGGTGTTTCACTCTCTTTCGAATTTTGTTAATGCTTGTTAAGGTTTTCACATTAGATAACGCTGTATAATATCTTAGAAAAGAAATTTTAAACTTTTGAAGCTATTAAAAAACAAAGACGCGGTTGTCAACTGTTATTTGCACAATATCAAATCATTATCACCCTCGATTTTGATGTTGCTATGTAAATTTAAGACGTATAACGAAAAATACGGTGCGAGATGGAGGTCACAGTGGTAAAGTTCGCTCCGACCTCCCCTTAGCAATAAATAAAAAAACATTTGAATAAATTGTCTGATAAATAAATTTGTATTTTATAAATGTTTACATAACCCTATTCCAATAAATTTTTAATTAAATAAATTTGTAATTATCAGTTTACTTTAAAAATTATACATCTATTTAATAATTTATTTATTAATTCATTTAACAATTGACTTTGACATATTCATAATTAATAATTTAACTTCAAAATCTGAGAACAGTATATTTATTATAATCCACGTTTATAAAGTAAAGTTGTTTTCTGTATGCGATTTTGCAATTTCGTATCAATGATTCGATGTTTTATGAACTATTTTAATTCTAAAATAGTGAAAAATTTCCTTTTTTGTGATTTTTAAAATTAAGTCTTAGTTGGCCAATGACATTGGTTTTTCCGTGATGAAATAAGCAGGATTTTTGACCAATCGATAGCTAAACTATTGGCCAAATCATTGCGATTCTATCTACACTTGACGAACGGTTGGTTACCGTTTCTACCAGGGTATGCATCCATATATAGTCATATGTAATCATATAGGGATATAGATAATCATATATGGCTATATATGATTATATATGAATATATATGATTATACACGGAGTTTTATTTGTACCTTAACGTAAATCTATATATGCCCATATATGCAAATGTATCGTCATATATGGGTGCATAAAATAATTTTTTTTAGAGTAATATTTATTAGAAAAATATATTTCTAAAATAAAAATATCAAAGCTTAGTCCGTCAGTTTAAGTGTTATCTCTATATGAAGTCCAGTTTTTCAAGCCTTATAACAAAAACTGAAATCGGAAATTCGGGTAAAAACAGACGGATTTTCACCCAAGGGAAAAAACGAGTTTTTTCTCGAGTTACATAGTACTTTGTGCCCATCTCAACTGTGGCCACTTTTTAACTTGGAAAGCGGGATTAATGGATTGTTAAAAGACAATCGAAAATCCGGGTTATTGGTAGAACTTGATAAAATAAACGATTTTGGACTAGTTTCTAGTGAAGTTACTTTTTTCCCGCGTCCCCGATTTGCAGGAAAAGAGTGTAATTTTGGTCTCGCTATTCAGGAAAACAAGTAGCCATTTTCGTTTAGATGACATAAAGATCTTTTCTTCTACTTTTATATAATTTATGTAAAAAAGCACCTTTGTGTGCAGTTATGTGTGTTATTAACTGCGCAGTAAAACCCTTTTTATTGCTATACATAATATATATATTAGTACATATAGTACTTTATGCCCATCTCAACTGTGGCCACTTTTTGACTTGGAAAGCGGGACTAATGGACTGTTAAGAGACAATCGAAAATTGGGGTTATTGGTAGAACTTGATGAAATAAAGGAATTTTGACTATTTTCTAGTGAAGTCACTTTTTTCCCGAGGGAAAAAAAAAGATTTGCGGGAAAAAAGTTACTTTTTTCCCGCTAATCATTTTTGCGGGCAAAAAGTGTAATTTTGGTCTCGCTTTGCAGGGAAAAAAGTAGCCATTTTCGTTAATGCCGTTCGATGGGCATAAATATATATATATATATATATATATATATATATATATATATATATATATATATGTATATATATATATATATATAATACCAAAATTAAACTTTTTGCCCGCAAAAATGATTAGCGGGGAAAAAGTAACTTATATACAGGGTGGACCATTTTATTCTAATATGGAAAATATCTCAGAATTATGGTTGGATACAGAAAAATGATTCAGACAAAAGTTGTAGAGGTCAAAGGGGGTCAACTTTTGGTACCAACGACCTTGACCTTGATGGATACCTTATTGGATAGCGGCGTTCATTTTCCGCTACGGGGGTTGCACAAAATTGTTGGTTTCCCTCGTGTGGTATCATTTGTATTTGTTTTGTTCGATTAAGTGCTCGATAGTTAAGTTGTACTTTTATTTTATTTTGTTTTGTTGTATTCTTCGTATGCTATAAGCCAGTGCCGGCGATATAGTATCACCTATTTCGTACATCGTTATTTATTGGGTTTGTTTTCATTTTTTGGAATCTGGATCGTCGGTTATTTATTCATCATGACCGACCAGGGAGTTGCTTTGATGTCCAAGCAGCTCTTGACCAAGCGGTATATTCTCAATTTTGCAAAGAATACCGGAAAGATTGCTCAGAGCGCACAAACTGCCGCGTATTATCGTGCTCGGTTAGGACTTCTCGAGAGTTATTGGTCGGAGTTCTCTCAGAGAAACACGGAGTTGGAACTGGTTAGGGAAGCATTGAAGGCTGAGATTTATTTTGCCGATAATGAGTATATTGCAGTAGAGGAATCCTATTTGGATACAAAGACATTTGTTTTAGATGCAATTGATTCGTTGTCACCCCGGTAGAGGTAGGGTCTCGAGGTACGCATGAGGATAAGGCGGTTACTCGTGTGGTCACCCAGTCCGAGCTTTCTGCAATGCCAAAGCTGCATATTCCTTCATTTAGCGGCAAACAAGTGGACTGGGAGCCCTTCAAGCAATTGTTTACGTCCTTGGTTAAGGACAAACTCTATTCTCCCGTGGTGAAGTTACAATATTTGTTCAATTCTCTTGAAGGTCCGGCGGCATTGAGGTTGAAGGGTCTTCCAATTATTGGTCCGAATTTTGAAGTGGCATGGGGCAAATTGTTACGCAGATACGATAATGTAAAAATTCGCCTTTCGGCACATCTCGAGGCTTTAATAAATCTCAAGCCTCTCAGGCATAAATCGGCAGCTGATCTAACCGAGTTACTGGATTTGGCTGACGAAGCAATACAACGTTTGACTGATCTTGAGTGCCCGATCACGCACTGGGATCACTGGTTCGTCCACTGCGTGGTAAGGAAACTGGATGTCGAGACTAGAGAGACATGGGAGATTTAACAGGAACAAACGGAAGGGTTTCCTAAATTCGTGGCGTTGACCCAATTTATCGAGAAGCGAGTTCATTCTGGTTCATCTGATGGTTCTCGTACAGCTCAACTCGGGGTTAAAAATTCGAATCTATATCAGGGTCAGAGGCAACGATCAGTCTCAGCTAATGCAGTCATTACGTCGACCTCAAGGGCGCGGCAAGATAATACTTCAAAATGCCCTCTCTGTAGGGGCTTTCATCCGCTCAATGCTTGTTCAAAATTCAGTGGTATGACAGTTGCTAAGCGTTTTGAACTGTGTAAGAAGGAAAGATTGTACCTCAATTGCCTGCGAAAAAATCATTTTCTCGCTGATTGCCCCTCGAGCGGCAGATGTGTAATCCGTCAAGGTAAGCACCACACAAAGCTTCATGCTGAGCGGGGCTCGGGTGGAGGAACTGCAGATTTCTCAGGGACCATGTCAATTGGCTCTGGTGCAGCGGATGGTACGTCACCTTCTGATGTGCAAGCGACTACAACAGTTGTCGGGAAAACTAGGCTGATGGCCACAGCCAACGTTTTGCTACAGGCAACTAATGGCAACTCGGTCACGGCTAGATGTTTAATTGATCCTTGTGCAGAGGTCTCGTTCGTGGCTGAGCGTATTGTTCGTTTGTTATCCGCTAAGGTGAGGCCGGTTTCGGTGTCGGTAATTGGGGTTGGCGCGGCATCGTCTGCAGTCTCCAAGGGAGAGGTGTCCCTATGCCTGAAGTCTCTCGCAGATACTGATTTTGAATTTGATTTCTCTGCTTTGGTTCTGCGAGAGGTTACTAAGTATCTGCCCAGAGAGGAGGTTGAAGTGTCTTCTTGGGATCACATTAAGGGTCTTACTTTTGCTGATCCAGATTTTGCCAGGCCTAGAGGAATAGATGGTATTTTGAGTACCGAGGTTTATGCTGCAATTATTAGACCAGGTTTGAGGTTTGGAGGGGATAACACTCCAGTAGCTCAGACGACGGTTTTTGGCTGGGTCTTCACAGGAAAGACATCGGCACAAGGGGAGTCCAATCGAAGCTCTCAAGCAGTTGCATGTCATGCAAAGGTTGAGGCTTCCTTGTCATCACATCTTGTGAAGTTTTGGGAGATGGAAGAGGTTAATTCATCGAAACCGCTGTCAGTGGAGGATCAATATTGCGAGGATTATTTCAGGCAGACGGTTTATATGGACGGCAACGGTAGATTCGTGGTGAGGTTGGCCATTTCGCAGAAAGGTCGTAACACTCCTTTTGCTCATACTCGGGACATCGCAGTAGCATGATTACTGCGTTCAGAGAAGAGGAGAGCTCGTTGCCCTTGATTGGATGAAGTATATAAGAAATTTATGAAGGATTATCTCAATATGGGGCATATGGAATTGGTTAACGATCTTAGGCGTAAGGATGGTGCTTTCTACTTCACGCACCATGCCATATACTCACACATTGAGAAGCTAGACGGGAAGTTTCGAGTTGTCTTCAACGGATCCATTGGTGGTGAGCACTGGCTGAACGAGGTGTTGTTACCTGGGCCAAAGCTACAAACTGACGTCACTATTGTTTTAACGTGTTGGAGATTTACTAAGTTTGCATTTACGGCTGATATAGTTAAACAGTTTCGTCAAATTCGCATTCATCCGGACGATGTGGACTGGCAGCGTATAGTGTGGAGGTCTGATCCGTCCAAACCCATTGAGGATTATAGGATTCTCACTGTGACATATGGCACTCGGTCAGCTCCTTTTTTGTCAATTAGAACTCTCCGGCAGCTCGCGGCAGAAGGGCAGGTGAAGTATCCACTAGCTGCGCAGGTGCTGTTAAAAAATATGTATGTGGATGATGCATTCGTTGGTGCAGATGGCGCAGATCAAGCAGTCGTGATTCGGGACCAGTTAATATCGTTGCTGACTTCAGCTGGGATGGAGCTTGGTAAATGGGCGGCTAACCAATCCAGCATCATCCAGGACATCCAGTTAGAAAAAAAGGAGTGTTCAGTGGACTGGGACGGTGCAGTATCAACATTGGGTTTAAATTGGGTGCCTTTTCAGGATTACTTTTGCTTTAAGGTTGTTCTTCCTCCTGTGCCCATGGATTTTAGTAAGAGATCCATCCTGTCTGAAATTTCGAAGTTATTTGATCCATTAGGGTGGTTGTCTCCAGTCTTGATTAGGGCAAAGACAATGTTGCAGGATCTGTGGCTTCACAGTCTTGATTGGGATACTCCACTCGCTGATGATCTTTTGAATCAATGGTTGGCATTGAGAGAGCAACTACTAGAGTTGGCACAGTTGCGCATACCTAGACGGTTTCAGTGCTCAGGTGCTACAGAATGGCAATTGCATGGCTTCTCCGATGCATCCCAGCGTGCTTATGCGGCACTGTTTACATAGTTCTCCCAGGGATGAAATCTTCGCTAATGATGGCTAAGACCCAGGTAGCTCCTATTAAGACACAGAGTATACCCCATTTGGAGCTGTGTGAAGCTATGCTGCTCGTACGATTAATTAAGCATTTACTTGATGGTCTTACTCAGGGTCCTGTCTCAATTCATTGCTGGACTGACTCTAAGGTGGTTCTGGACTGGCTGAAAGGACATCCATCAAGGTGGCAGACATTTGTGGCAAACCGGATTAGTGAAATACTCACTATTTTGGCAGGCGTAATCTGGATGCATGTTAAGTCTCAAGATAATCCGGCGGATTGTGCTACCAGGGGATTTGTACCAGAACAGCTGGAGCACTCGAAGTTGTGACGGGAAGGTCCAGAATGGCTGATTAGAGATTGGGGTTCACGTTCAATGGACCCGCAGACGGACCACGATGCAGAGGTACAGATTCACGTGGCAAGAAAGGAGAAGACCATTGAGGAGCAGACGTCGTCATCACTATCATACTTGGAAAAGTTCTCTGAATTCTCGAAGATGGTGCGCATATTGGCCTGTGGGTACAGATGGAAGTTCAATGCGGCGATCGACAAGGGCAAGCGCTGAGTAGCGCCGTTTTCTTCTGAGGAGTTAAGTGCAGCAAGGATTGGCTTGTTGCGATTTATTCAGCAGCAGCACTTTTCTGATGAGTTGACCAGTTTGCAGAAGGAGCAGCGTGTATCCAAGCGAGGTAAATGGTTGCGTTTGGTTCCCTTTATTTGTCCTCAGGGTGTACTTCGTGTAGGTGGTCGTTTACAACACTCATTCCTGCACTATGATGAGAGGCATCCAATCTTACTGCCAAGCAACAACGTATTGATTAAAAGGTTGGTTGAGGAGGTTCACCGTAAAACTTTTCATGGGGGCGTTCAGCTGATGTTAAGCACGTTGAACAGGACTTAATGGATCTTGAGAGGAATTCGGCTAGTTCAAGGAGTATTTCGTCGTTGTCATCGCTGCATACGATTTGCAGCACAGCCTGTTCAGCAGTTGATGGTGCCTTTGACACCCTATCGTGTAGCTCCCCAGAGGCCATTAGCTTATACTGGACTGGATTATGCTGGCCCGTTTCCGGTGTTGCTCTCGAGAGGCAGAGGTGCCAAGTCCACCAAAGGATACATCGCTGTCTTCATCTGTATGGTTGTACGTGCCGTACACATTGAGGTTGTATCAGATCTGTCCTCATCCGCATTTTTGGCAGCTTATCGTCGGTTTACAGCTCGCCGTGGTTTATGTAGGTTGATTTTTAGTGATAATGGTAGAAATTTTAAAGGTACAGCCACTGAATTGGACAAACTGTTCATCGAGGCTTCGCCAGTCTCATATGAGGTCTCTGCGAAACTGTCAAAGGATGGCATGTTATGGTCATTCATACCGCCTCGAGCTCCTCATTTCGGAGGGCTGTGGGAGGCTGCAGTCCGGAGTTTTAAGCACCATTTTCGTTGTGTAATTGGAAATACGCCATTAACGTTCCAGGAACTCTCTACAGTGGCTGCACAAATAGAAGCATGCTTGAACTCACGACCACTTTGCCCAATGAGCTTCCAGAACCATTTTTGGATACTGACATCAAACGAGGTATGCATTGTCGTTGGAAACACCTTACTCTTATGCGCAATCATTTTTGGGACAGATGGAGGCGAGAGGTGCTACATCATGTACAGCAGAGGAACAAATGGTTGGCGCCTGGGCGAGCGCTACATGTTCGTGACCTAGTTCTTATTAAGGAAGATCTCTGCGCTCCCTCCAAGTGGCCACTTGGACGCATTACCACTTTGCACCCTGGATCAGACGGTATTACCAGGGTGGTGACTATTCGGACTGCTACCTCTGAGCTGAAGAGACCTGTAGTTAAGGTTATCTTCCTGCCCACTGATGACGAAGTCCAGACTGCATACGCGAGTCAGGAAACTAGAACATCTCAGGTGGCATCGTCAAGAAGAGTACCATCAAGATTTGACATTTGAAGACTTATTACAACACATACACTCCTATTCTTTTCTTAGCACGTGAATAGATAGCTAAATCGTTAACGTTTTATACTCAATGAAATTGTAGTTTTGTAGAATCCGTTTTTTTTTTGTTTCATTCTTTATATTATTGTTTACGCAAATGTAAACTTGCATATATATATTTAAATGTTGATGTTGGCTATCAACTTTAATTAAAATTTTGTTCAAGCCAGACATTAAGATAGAGTCACGGTAAGGATTAGTTTTCTCTTTTCGAGTCAGGCTTTCCTGTCATAAGTTTTTTTTTACATATTACTATCTTCAATCTGATTGCTGTGATGCAGCAATGGGGGGAGTATGTTTGAGAATGTTCCATTGCGAGATAGAGAGCTGCGCAGCAGGAAGACAGTCGAATATTCTAGTCGCAGAATTTGTGCAAACTCATTAACTGCCGTAGTGTTTACGACAACGCTGTCTTCTTGCCCCCGCCGCTCTCTCTCTCTCTCTCTCTCTTTCCCTTTCCCCTTTGGCTGTAAGCTGTTAGCCGCTCCAGACAATGAGCTTTTGCCGAAGTACGGAGCACTCAGCACCGGCTCCGTGTCGACCGATTTTAAACTGTAACGGTCGCGTCGTAGAATAACTTTTCTTTCTTTTACATCTGTACATACACTATTTTGTTATTAAAGTAAGTGTTCTTGTTACTGTTAATAACACTGATTTATTGTGTTTTATCTCATCTCTCCAATTCATTTTCCTATCGAGCTTCGTCTCTTTACTCGCAATAAAAGCAAGTGAGGCGATTCAACAACTTGTTAATTTTTATTTGAGTACTTTTTCACGGACTTGAAATGTTAAATCAAAAATACTTTTTTGCCCGCAACTAATTTTTACAAAATGCTAATTGGTAGGTTTATTTTCTATTAATCCAACACTGAAAAACTATATTAATCTGAATTAAATATAATAACTATTTATTGCATAATTGCACTTCTTCTTTATTTTGCGACCAATTTTGCAATTCTGACTTCGAATTTGTAATCAGTGATCACGAAAACCACATTACTATATATGTGGGTAAAACTAAAACTATTCCTGGAGTAATTAATTTTGAAAATTGAGTCTCTTTTGAATAACTTATTTTGAAAATTGAATTTTGGGCAATAAAAAGGCAAAAAATGAGGAGAAATTCGAAATAAGTGACCATATCTATTATTGTGAAAAAACATATTTTTTTTATTGTCATTCAAAAGTAAAAGGTTTTTGATTTTTATATCAAGTTGACGACCGCACGCCACGGCTTTTGTAAAAAAAATTGCGTATACAGTGGTTTTCAAGGTCGCTGATTACGAATCTGGCATCAGCTTTTCAGAATTCAACAAGACGAATCCAATATGGCTAAAATAAACCTCAAAATATTCATATATCAATGTTTCTGTCTGGAATTACGTACACAGGGATTTTTCGTTCGTGGAATAAAATGTTTATTGGTGGTATTTCCAAAAGCAGTTATTTTCTGCTTTGATGCATAATGTCACATTGCAGGTTCTACAATAGAATTTCGATCGAATCCGACGTTTTTTAGTGCTACAATCTTCACAGTTTTTGGAAACTCCTTCATGAACGGCAGGTAAATGCATCTGTTGTGACGTTCTAACACTATCAGGTGTTTTACTTTTCTTTGGTGTAGGGGTTTTGGAAAAGGGTCTTCCCCGTTTCACTCGGTCAGCCGGTCCTACCAGTTCATCCACAAATGACAAACGAAACTCCTTAAATTTCAAATTGCTATTGGGATTGCGCAGTTTGAAAATTATGAAAGAGTTGTCCAAAGTCACGTCGATGTGGTACCAGAATAAACAGTGCCACCATTTTTTGCTCTTTCTGGAAATTTCATAAAATGATTTCATCATGTCTGATTTATAAACGCATCCCATGTAAGCGTTATAATTTTTGGCCATTTGCGGGTAAGTTACAGTTTTCAAAGAACCATATTTTTGTCTTCTCTGCACCTCTGACAACGCAGATGGATTGTGAAAGTTTGATAGAAACTGGATTTTTATCAACCCATTTTATCCGTCTGATACCTTTATCTGATGTACGGTATTCACTATCCCCGATGTTCATATCTTTATCTTTTTTCTGAAGCTTGGGTAGATCTTTACGACCTTTCCTAACAGTTCCACAAGCTAAGATTCCATCTTTTAATAATGAACTCATCAAAGCAATACTTGAGAAGTAATTATCAAAGTAGATGCGGTAATTCATATTCGTCAGAATCCGTGATAAATCCTTTATAACTCTCTCTCCTAAATTTTTTTCAGAAGTATTACCGATTTTCCTAGTATAAATTTGGAATTCGCATACAAAGCCATTTATGTCAGCTCTTACCCACACCTTATATCCTCTTTTTATAGGTTTTTGAGGCATGTACTGTTTCATAATATTTCTACCTTTGAATTTTATCATCCTCCATCGCTCTCGAATACACAAGAATAGTTAGCAGAATGACTTTCGGATTCAACATTCTTATCAAAACTTAAATCGTCACTCATATCATTTTCATCTACAGATTCTTTGTCAGATGAAATTTCAGCTTCCTCATATTCTGTTTCTGAATCACTCAACTTTGCATTCTTCGAAATTAGTAAGATAAATTGTAAAAACGACCAATCAGAAAATGTAATACCAAACGATACAGAGATATACAAGTAGCATGTATCCGTTAGCCTGCCACTCAAAAGTGATCTCTAACACGGAAAATATGATGACTACAAACAATTACAGCGGTTAAGTGTGTGTTCAATGTTTGCCCGATATTCCGAGAATGTGACATTTACTTGCGAGTAGCACACGACTCCAAAAATAATATTTTTCGTCTGCCACTGCATACTTGAACAAGACCTATTTTTGAGGATTCATACCGCCGTTTGAATTCAGCATTTTCAATCTCGACAACCTGGAACCAGATTCGTAATCAGCGATCGCAAAAACCTCTATTTACGGAATTTTAGCCAAAATCATCAAGTTTTTGCATTTTTCGGCGTTTTTGTCAGCGATCATATTGATTTCTGAAAAGCTGAAGCCAGATTCGTGATCAAACCTCTGTATACGCAATTTTAGCTAAAACTATCAAATTTGTGGATTTTTCTATTTTTCCGGCCGCCATATTGGATTCGCCATGTTGAATTTTGAAAATCTGATGCCACATTCGTAATCAGTGACCCCGAAAACTCCTGTGTACGCAATATTAGCAAAAAAAATTATATGAATTTTTTGGTTTTACCGGCCGCCATATTGGATCCGCCATGTTGAATTGCAAATTAAAAATCTGAAATTTTAAAAATCTGGTTCCAGGAATGTAATTAGCGACCCTAAAAGCCTTTATATACGCAATTTCAGGCAAATTCATCGAGTTTGTGGGTTTTTTGGTACATACACCCGCCATATTGGATCCGCCATGTTGAATTCCGAAAATCAGAGGCCGGATTCAGAATCAGCGACCCCGAAAACCCTTATATACGTAATATCAAAGAATTTCTTCCAAAACTGACTCTCTGGCCGCATTTAATTGAAAAAATCGAAGTTTTTTCATCTTAAATTGTTTATAACTAATTATACAAACAAACACTTGTAAACTTAAGCTCAGGATTTTATTCCTTAGGTATCTAGAATTATATAGAAAAATATTTGAGAGATATTGAGCTCAAACTGTCTAAGTTACGCACAAAAAACTGAACAAAAATAGGGTGCCGCTATAGTGGCACCCGCCCCGCAAAGGATTAAGAGACCATGGGGTAAATTACTACCTGAACCAATTCCTGAGTGACCATGGGTACTTCTGCACCTACCTCAATCGTATAGGGAAGGTTAAGAGCCCAAGTTACATCTTCTGTTCCGCTGATTGCAACGATGCGTTTCACACGTTCTTCGTCTTCGAAAAGTGGAACGAATAAAGAACAGCTTTATCACCGAGAATAAGTGGGTCGCCACGGCAAAATTCGTCGAGACGGTCCTATAACAAAAAAAACGGTACCTAGACAGGGCAACCGACGCAGGTATGAATGAAGCGCTGGGAGACGCTCCGATACCCCAACATAACCCAGGGACGTCGGACGACTCCATAGAAACGGACGCGGTCAGAGAGAATGGGACGTTTCCTTAACCGGGAGACGCACATTTTCTCTCATTTTATGAATGTCGCGGAGAGAGACAGGGAAACTTGTCCGTTCCGAATGAAAATGAAATGCGCCGGTTCGAATACCCGTGTAAATGAGACGGGTTAGACCTGACGTCCCCTCGGGGGATTTAAAATTATAAATTTTTAAATTAGTTTCAGGTCATGGCAGCAGCGGTTGTCGACACGATACTAGAACGGCACCACCCTGAAGTAATGTGATAAAAGGTACCAGAGTGGGTTCCGCCAGAATAGGAAAGAGAGGAAGGTTTTAGTGGGTCGGTTTGCGATGCAATGGCTGTGTAGTTTTTCCGCGATTTTGTTTATTTTATTTTTCATCCTATATTATACACACGACGGATGTATCCCCAACCAGCCCCACACTATCCGGATGTTTAAATCCAGATGGGCTTAGATAGCATTTCCTATCCACATGGATAAAAAAATTGGTCATTTAGGTAAATACATGGTTATTTTACAAAAAATACCAATCCTAAGCAACTATTACTGGCACCTATAACAATAACTAGCATTGGTGCTTTAGGTAAAATAACCATGTATGTACATAAGTGACCAAAGCTTATAATAGTAGCTAGGTATTGGTAACTCAAAAAAATAATTATTTGCGTGAGCACAATACTCATACATGTAAATATAAAAATATTAAAATAATAAATAATAATAATAATAATTAATAATAAATAATAATAAATAATAATTAATAATTAATAATTAATAATTAATAATTAATAATAAATAATAATAATTAATAATAAATAATAAGTATAATTAATAATACATAATAATTAATAATAAATTATAAGTATAATTAATAATAAATAATAATTAATAATAAATTATAAGTATAATTAATAATAAATAATAATTAATAATAAATAATTCTTAATAATTAATTATTAGCAGTTTATTATTATTATTAATTATTGTTAATGTTATTTTATCCGGCATTGGTCAGTTAGATAAATACATGTTTATTTTATTTAAAATACCAGTACTACGTAATTATTTTAGGTAAAAAGCACTTCTCGCGCGTGCACAACGCGCGCGCGATGCGCGTTGATGTAGACGCAGGCTCTTTGACCCCACATGGACCTGTAGTCGTGTACGAACGCACGGAAGAGACGTCTGCCCCGGGCCGAGCAATATTCGACCAATCTCCCCGCCCCCTTTCGCAGGGACAGATAGGAGGTATAGACGCATACAGGACAAGCGTGCGCCGCAGAGCTGGTTCGCCGACGTCGGAGACTTCAAATAGAACTATCCATGCGGAGGAAAAAAGAGTCGCTATCCTCGCGTCAGCAGTCTTCATCGAACAGTCGCTAACCGAGACCCGAGAGAATCACCTATCGAGAACCAATACGATCGCCTGAGTACCGTCGCTTCTTCTGCAACATCTCGCGCCTGCTGACGTTATCAACCTTTATCGACCGTCATTACATTGATCTCGCGGATCATTTAATACTCAATACTCAGTTCTCGCCCAAGTTATTGTTGTTTGATAATGTCCATTGAAATTTACGAATCTGAAGAATTTTTTTCATTTCTGAACCTACCGTCCCTATCCTATCCTCACCTCCCACTACACTTTCATCCATCCATCGCTACCCTAGTAACCCAGTCTGACGCACTCGCGATTGCGCCGAAAGTACACGGTTTGCTTCATACTTCGACTAGGTTTCTACTGCACGACGATTACGGCAGATGAGTGCGGCAGGATTACAGTAGACGATCAATAGAATGGTTCAGTATGAAATACAAAAAGAAAAAAAAAATTTTGTACACTTTTAGATAGTAATAATAATTTTCCCCTGAAAGAAATTTCCGAAATACGCCTCAAAAATCGGGTAAGTTAGCAGACTACTACCAGCCTTGCTCCATAAAATGCGTCATTTAACCGTCGGAAAATGAAAATGAAAATTGATTATTTAATATTATTAATTAATTTTACCATATATATATATATAGATATGTAAAAAAAAATTTTACGTAGAAAAAATTAATTTCCTATATTCATATCATAAATAATACACAAAATAACATTACCTTATTCTTGAATATCACCAATAATTTCGAGTTTAGTTCCTCTTTCAATGATAACATTCTCAGTTTCTTTTATATTTAATAAAACTTCTAATTTATAATAACCATCTTTTATAATGCCAAAATATTCTATTATACTATTTTTATATTTTTGAACGAAAGCATTACGTAAATATCCTTGAACTTCTGTATAAAAAGTAAATTATTTTTAAAAATTGTCTCTTAAATACTTTATTGATCATGATTCTAAAAATATTGAAAATAAAGAACGATTAGGAAACTTGTTTATATTTCCCGCTACTTACATTGGTAGTCCGAGATATATGCAACACCATTATCAAGATGCTATATGGCAATAATAAGATGTGTAGGAAGACCTGATTTATTTATTACAATAACATCCAATACAAAATGGAAGGAACTTAAGGAAGTTTTGAAAAAATTTTCACCGGAACTACACCAAATGATATTCCAAATATTACAGTTTCATTATTTCACGCAAAGTTAAAATTAATTATTGACGATATCATGAAGACTAGAGTAAGGAGGACGAACGATATAGAAAAGTAACTAGATTTGTGGAGATGAAATTCGATTCCGAACATAGTTATTTTTTAATTCATTATCGGTCCGTAGAGGGCGTGCGCTCTACTAGCCCCCGCTTGTCTACAGTGACAACAGTAAATATGTTAACCTTTTAGCCATGATTATTTGTTGCTTCGTAAAATATATATTGCTTTTCCGTACGAAAAAAGTACATGTTTAAAGTACAACTTTTTTGCAAGATTTGATTTGAGAATGATTATCAAATGCGAATTCTGGAAGCTTAAGGAAAATAAGGACTATAGCGATCTCAAGCAAGTACAATATTTTTTGAGCTATTAATAACAGATTTAACTATATTAACATAAAAAAGATTAAGTTCAAAAAAATATATGCGCACTAAATAATGATTTTATTTTAATTATGGACTTATAAAATTGTACACATTTTTGCACTATAAGAAAACTATGACCTATAAGGGGCCGTCCATAAATTACGTAAGGGCGATTTTGGCCTTTCTTAACCCCCTCCTACCCCCAGAATAAGAATACGTAAGATTTCATAGTTCACCCTCTCACTCTTACCTCCTCTTACGTAATATTTTTTCGTATATTTTTTAGTTATTGCAGTATTTATATAGTGTCACTAACATTTCTTGTAGATAAATTATACAATGTTTCTTAAATACTTATAATATAATTTTGTTTCTCAATTTCTAAACTCAGCTTAGTACAAAATTATCCAGTTTTGTCTAGATTTCCTCCTTATAATCGAGGCTCCCAACACAATAAATCAGGACTCTTGATAAAACTAGATAATTTTCTACCAGGGTAAATATAAAGTTTTTAGAATGTATTTTTTAAATGAAATATTAATTATTTTATTCAGTATATTTGTCCTTAGATTCTCGTGGAAATGACTGTTGTACAAAAATGCGAAAAACTATGAAAGAAATTGTAAGAAAGTGTAAAATATAAATGAAACATAAATAAAATATAAATTTTATTTGGTACATCTATAAATCTGTTACAAAAATATATGTACATTTATTAATTTTCTTTTTACACTTTTGTTATAGTTTTCCATAGTTTTGCACTCTTCCAACAAGTGGTATTTTCTAATAAAAATTGCACAATTTTTCACGTTTTTTAACATCATTTCACATTTTTTCCCGCTGCACTCTCTTATAATTGGAAATGGCTCCTGTGAGAAATTGTGATAAAATGCATGCGAGATAGTACAATAAACTTTGAAAAGACGTGCGAATTATCTTCATATTTAATCCGGTTACAAACTCAGTTTTTTACTTATGGAGGTTACACAATTAATTTCTTATGCTTTTACACATTGTTGCTGAGATTTTCACATTCTTTTACATTTTGAAATTGCCATCATCGCAGTCCCCGATAAATTGTATAACAATAGGCAACATATTATTTTTAGGATTGTTAAAGAGTCAAGAATCCATTCTGTATTTTTTCCACTCAGTTTTATTTTGCAAAATACACTAAAATTTATCCTTTCACCGAGACTGTATATTTCTGTATTTTTTTTGATCGAGAAATACTCGATAGTTTAAAAGTCTCATACGTGAGGATGTTGCTTTCTTAGATGCGAACTATTGGCCGCATATTATAGCGCAGAATCTCCATTCAATCTGAGATTATGCTATCAGACAAAAGTAATCATAGTTTAGAGTACAGAGAGCATTATAAGATATTAAAAAGTAACATTTGGAAAAGGAGAAAATATGTAGCTGTTACGCAAGTCGAAACTATCAATGCTCCTGTGACTTTATCTTGCTTGACCCGACCAGAGGAGCAAATAAGGCCGATGAGCATAAAGGAATTGACGTTGTTTCTTGATAATAAGCAGTGTTAGGAAACCTTAAAATCAACCTTAAGATAAGAAAACGTAAGAAATTCGTGACTCCCTCCCACCGAAAAAAGTCTTACACAATTTATGAACGGCCCCTAAGAAAAATTTTTAAACAATATAAAAGTTTTAATAGCTTATTTTTAGATTCTCAAAATTATCGTAGATTAGAAAAATAATATAGTTTAAAACTGAAAAATAAAATTTAAAGTGGCCTTGTGGGTAAAAGAAAGTTATAATATATGTACTTCTTAAAGGATTTGAGAAACTTAAAGATTATTCATATTTAAAAAAATAGTATGTGCATAAAGACAATGTTAAAAAATAATTTTTAAGTATTTTTTCATTACCATATTATAAATTAAAAAAATTAGAAAATGCGTCTGTGAAAACATAGTATTAGGTTACAAATTCGCTGACGCGAATGTTTATGTTTACGTCAGTGTAGTTCGCAGCGCCACCTACAGTCAAAAGATTCGACGCAGAAATTTGGCTGATTTTTCAGCATTGGGATCGTACTCCGTACTCTAGGCTTCATGGATGATATACTAAAAAATAAAATTGTTGGCATAGTTGTAGCTTACGTATACACAATAGAATTCCAATAGAAAGGTCTACGTCATGCGCATCTTATTATAACACTGGATCATGATAGTGAATTATTAAATCCAGAAAATATCGATAACAATATATCTGATGAAATACTATCTAATGATGAAATACTTACAAAATTAGTAATGAAACATATGCTACATAGACCACATAACGCAGCTTTTCGTGTTCATGATAAGGATAAAAAAGTTTGCAAACAAATTTTTCCAAACTTTTTCAAGAATAATTGATATCCTTATTCAAATATAATGGATATCCAGCATATAAAAGAAGAAATAATATTTCTGATAATCATACATACAAACTTAAACAAAATAATCAAATTATTCCAGTAGACAATTCTATGGTAGTACCTTATAACAGTTATTTATTGAAAAAATATAAATATCATATAAATGTAGAGTATTGTGCATTCATTCAAAGTATAAAATACATTTTCGATTATATTCATAAAAGTACCGATAAAGCATATTTAAAACTGAAAAAAGTTAATAATACTAATGATGAAAATTCATAAATTTATGATGAAATTTAACAATTCATAGATAGTAGATCTTTAAGTCCAATGGAAGCAGCTTGGCGAATGCAAGAATTCCCTTTATGTGGCAGAAGTCATACCACATTACGTTTATGACTATAAATAAATCCCTGGATCAAAGTTTTGATCAAATAGAAATATTTTTAAAAAGACCTTTGTTTTCTCATGGGCAATTATAAGTTCTTTTCTCCAGATGTAAATATGCAGAAAAAATATTTATTCCAAATAAATCTGAAAATTTAACAGAAATTGCTAATATAATTTGGCAAAAAAATTTTGAAAATTAAAAACACCTTTTGAAGTATAATTAAAATTTATAGCACTAAACAAAAAATAAAATGTTACCTTATTTAGCCGTTATCATTGCATAAGTTCAGGTAAAGTTTTATTTTTTATTATACATATTGTATTATTCAGTTTTACACTTATTGTATTAAACAGTTTTACACTTATTATATTAAACAGTTTTACACTTATTTAGTTATGTATTATTCAGTTTTACACTTATTCAGTTATGTATTATTCAGTTTTACACTTATTCAGTTATGTATTATTCAGTTTTACACTTATAGTAAAGATGGATAATATGGAATAGAATTCTATTCAAAACCACGACGAAGAATCAGAAGATTTACAAAACCTAGAATTTTGAGAGATTTTAGATGATCCAATTGATGATAATATGGAATGGGATCTAATTCAAAATTGTTATGTGGAATTGGAAGATTTACAAAATACAGAATTTTTACAAAATTTAAATGACCAAATTGATAACTATATCAAACAGGAAGTATAATATGAAAATTATTTTAATTTTATAGACAAAAATTTATATTACAATAAATTAAATAATAAAATAGACAACTTTGTTGGATAAGATGGTGATTTAGAAAATTTCAAAAATTGGGAAGATATACCATGTTATATACGGTTACAGGTTACTGAAATATTAGGGGTAGAAAATATTGATCCAATTTTAAATTATTATTTTTCATCAAATCTTGAAACATATCATAAATATGTTAAAAATATTGTGTGCATGGGTTATAAAATTTGGTTAATAAATTGTTAATTTCGATTAAACTATCTTTCCACTTAATAATTTGAATGTTTCATATTCTAAATACGTTAAGTAAAATAGGAAGGATGTACTAGTACTAGTACTTTATTTTGTATATGCATTAAAAAAAATTCAATAGAACATGCTGAAGTTCAAATTTATAGATATATCTAAATATACACAAATATGGTATATATAGATATATTTTGCATTTTAAATAATATTTAAAAAAAAATTTATTGGGTATATGTACCGGAAGTAGAAAGGAGGCAGTGAGAAGGGTAATTAAAAATAATTAAGTTATAAATCAGAACGAGTAGTTTAATAAGTATTCTATTAAAAGATTATCTCAGTTGAATATTACATAAATTTTCATAATGATTACTAACTTAATCTTTTTTAATGAGGTCAGATAAGAGGCTCTGTCTCAACGTGACCGTGTAGTGCTACTTGCGATGATTGCCACGGATTAAGTTACTAATAATCGAATGAATAATCATGACAAATATGTGTGACTTAAACATATCAAAATTTACATATGTTTGTCAGTAAATTATTACGTATGATTATTAGTAATTAAAATAAAACAAAAATATCTGTAGGTGTGAAAATAGGTGTGGAAAAAATAGAAGAAACTTATTTGAATATTATTTTTTGGAAAATTTTCCTTGATTAGTGAAAATTAACCTCAATCAAATTTTCTCCCACACTATCTGATAAAAAAAAATTGTGTAATGTTTGTTCTAAATTTGTATAAGTGAGGACATCAAGATATTGATTAAAAATATTTAAATATATTAAAAGTTAAAAAATGATAATATTTTATTTATTACCTCATATATTCGGGGTTGGTGAGCGGAGCAAGCAGGGGGCATAGCCCCCCTAATATACAAATATCTACCGAGAAATTATATAAAAAAGATATTTATAAAATTTTTCAAAAAAATTATAATTTATACTAATAAATACATTACATTTCTATTTCTAAAATCCTGCCTAAATCAATATTTTTGGGGCCTGCGGCGGCTCAGTCGGTAGAGTGTCGGATTCCCACGCCGGTGACCCGGGTTCGAATCCTAGTCTCTGCCGATTGATACAAGCACCTCTGTAAAAATTACATGTGCTTTGTTTACAAACACACCGCAGACCCCCGTCGCCGATTAGCACCACATGGAAGCACAAACATGGCGACGTTAAATAATATAAAAAAAAAAAAAAAAATAAAAAAAAATAAATCAATATTTAATAAATTATTTCTATTTAAGAAACTATTTAGGTGTTATAATTTGTAAGCTAGATGCAGAGTACTCGACTTTTAACTTGTGCTACCGTAATAAATTAAAGTAGCCCAAAACATTAAAGCGGCGGAAAATCGCGAATTGTGCTAGTCTTCGTGGGAAAATCATGAAAAGTTCTAGTTTTCGAGGTGACAATCCATATAATATATGTATTCAATTATATTCTGAAACAAGGAATAAAAATCTAAAACTGTATTTAATCCTTGCACTTTTTGACTTCTTACAATTTTATTAAATTCAAGAAACTCCTCTGGAATTAGTTTAGTATTTCATAAAGCAATAAATAAGTATAGATAGAAAATTAAGTCGATTCAGGCCGTTCATTTTGTTATTGTAGGTAATACACGAGTTGCAAATTTCATTTTGTGATGTTGGATTAAACGTCAATTTTAAGTATTAAACCCATTCATTCGACACAGATATTTCCTCGCAGAGAAATAAAAGAGTGCACAACAGTTTGTAGCTCGCAGCTTGTAGTTCGTACGGTATTCTACATATTCGCCCTCGTCCTTACGTACGTAGGTACGTTCGTTGATGTGTGTGCGAGTACAATACGCCATCTGCCGCAAGCTGCACAACGAGCTGTATATGCCAGACGTACTTTCCGCGCAATCCCCATGACTGCACTTGGAAATTTTATGCGAAAATGCTGCACATGAAAAAGCCGCCCCCACCCCCCGGCACGCAGAATGAGTACCTGTAAACTTACAAATGACGTGAATTTTCAAGGCTGCTATAGGCTCTTCGATCTGCGCCCGCGATTGCTTGAGAGTCGCGTCTCGTAAAAGAAGTGAGTGCGTATGTATGTACTGCATTTGCTGCAGTAGGAACTATAATATATTATCTCTTCCGCATGAGATAAATGGACATATATTCTGGTATTGAATTCTTGTCTCAATAGTGTCTACGCGTTAGTGTTTTTTTCTCTTTTTTTTTTGAACCTTTAATACTAAGGGTTGTGTAAATGATGTATTCAACACAGAAGTGCACATTACAGCTGCGATTATTTTTATTTTCATATTCTTGAAAATTTCATATGAACTATAATTTTCGAATTTACTTGTAATATTTATACACCTTATAGCTCAAAGACAGTAATCGTTTTTTAAGGTCTACCTAGAAAGTTTGACTATATTCCACTTATTCTACTCACAACATAAACACTTTCTTGCGTTTTATCACTGTTCTAATATAGTGAACAAAATTGGGAATTTTAATTTGTTATGCGCTACCCTGGTAGAAAATGAGTTAGTTTAGCTGGTTAACGTATTAATCTTTAGCTAAATTTGTTACTTAAAAATAAGACTACTTCTAACTAACGTGTCGCTACAATTTCGATAAATACTTGTAATAGTATCTACTAATCAACTATTATTATTTATTTCAAAACGCAAATTAAATAATTATAAATTAATTTGAATATATAAAAAGTTACACCTATCGCCGTTTAGAAATAAAATCATTATATAGTGTTAGCAGCAAAAGTCCTAACCTAAAATTTTTAATAATAAAATTGTACCAATAAATAAGTTTCGTATAAATAATTTTATGCTAATAGGTTGATGATACATTTTTTTGTTCCTGTGTCGTTCTACACTATTATAATTTAATAAATATAATGTAAATATGTTGATAGATAGATAGATTAAGATTTATTTTGCATAAGTAAAAAATTACAATATACATAATAACAGTATTATAAATACCGCTGCCAATTCATTGGTAGGTTCCAAACCGATCAACTTTTCCAATATGAAATAAACATTAATTTAATATATTAGTTATAATTATTAATTTATTCGTTATTTGATTAATAAACTTCTATAATATTTACATCATGACACACACGCTGTACGTTGACTTGTAAATTGTTCACTTGTTCTAGGTTTATGCAATAAATAAATTACACAATTAAGTACACTTCAACTTTTGAACAGTCCTCCTGCTATTCACTTTTTATCCAACGGAACCCACTTATGCTCATTTTACTGTAACACATACACACAGTCCCAGACTGATAACTGCTGAGCGACTGTGTGCAGGAGAATTACAAGAGATTGTTATGGGTGCGTCATAAGGGCTCGACAATGGTTATACTGTACGACGCTGCAAAAGAGCGGAGGAAGAGCGCACAAGATCACGTGATTGTCGACCGGCTCCGCTCAGTGGTAGAGAAAACTCAAGCATCTTAGCCCCGTGAAGAACTATATATTGTTGTGACCGAGCTCGAACGTTGCGCGATTCGAACACCGAGAATCGCGCATAGCAACCTCTAGCCACGAGATCAACGACGTCGCGGATGTTATTGTTTATGTTTAGTCTGATTCTGATAGCTGTTGAGAACAGTTGTGTTTACGTTCGAATAAAGAGTCCGACTTCAAGTGTGCTTTTCTATAAATACGTGTTGTCATTCTCATTACCCGAACCCGATCATAACATTTTGGGGGCTCGTCCGGGATAGTGTTTTCGAAAAAGTGATTTAGTGGAAAGTTTATGCTTTTACGTTCCGGCAAGATGTCAGTGATATCAAGAACACCAGTTCCATCCCCGAAAACTATTTCAACTGATCAGCCTTAACCGTCTCTCACTGAAACGAATTTGGAGATAACAAGCTTGAAGAAACGTGTAGAGGAAATTACTGAAGAACTCCATCAATGCAACGAGGATGCATTAAATTTACAAAGGGAACTCCATGTTCGAGATTCGGAATTGTTGGATGCTCGTCATCACAATGAGGAACTTGAAGCACAGATTAGGCTACTGAGGGATCAACAAGTTCGAAGAGAACTATTCGGTGACCGAGAGCAGAGGGAGAGGACTGACTTGAACGAAGAGATATCGAGACTTCGGACCCTGAATAATACACTGCTGGCAGAACAGCGAGAACAGCAACGCCAAATTAATCAGCTAAGTCATTTACAGAATAGAGATATACATTCACATACAACAGAAACAGAGAACGCTAGAATCAATGACACTGGGTTATCTTTACATCAGAATAGACTTAGGTTAGGAACTGCTGTTATTGATCCTTTGATTACTGATACTCGTGGTTTAGGTTCAAATGTAGATAATTCTGTTTTACCAAACACTAGACCTATTCACTCGGGAACGGATTTTTTTTTTAAATTGAAAGCTGATGATTATGATGGATCATCACCTCTTCGTGAATTTTTGGTTCAATTTCAAGTCATCGCTTGAGCAAACAATTGGACACCTGCAAATAAATAAGCAGCTCTTATTTCTTGTTTGAAAGGAAGCGCAAAATCAATTCTCATTGAATCTGATTCGACTGCGTCAAATTTTGATGATTTAGTTTCCCGTCTTGAACTTCGTTTTGGTGATAAACACTTAGCACCGACTTATTACGCACAATTTCAGAACAGACGTCAACGTTTTGGTGAAGATTTCTCAACATTGGCTGCCGATCTTGAGAGACTTTCTGCTTTGGTTTATCCGGAATGTCCATTTGCAGTCCAAGATAAAATCGCTTGTGCCCAATTTATAGTTGTTATTTTTGATTCATCAATCAGGGAGATCCTTCGTTTAGAAAGAATAACTTCTCTGAAAGTTGCTCTTGCTCGCGCTATGGAAGTGAAGGTTATTCGTGATTTAGATAAGAGATCTCAGACTTCAAGGAGAACGAATGACACATATAAGACTGGAATCAACTCTTCTAATTCACAGTCTAAAGGTCCTCAATCTTCGGACAAACAGAGATGTCAAGATTTCTTTAAGGATATTGAATGTTGGACGTGTGGTAAAAAAGAACATTTTAGATTAAATTCTCCAAATCAGATGAGCGACCAGGGAAACTAGGTTATGTTGAACTTTCTGGAGCGAGTTCAACAGAACTTGACAAGACTCCAACAAACACACACTCTTGTCTGATTGATTATAATGTTGGAAGAATTAATAGGAACTCAAATAAATTTTATTTTGGTGGTTTAATTAATGACAAAACTTGTATTTTTAAAGTAGATTCTGGTTCTGATGTGACTATTATAAATCCGAAATTTGTAGAGTCAAAAGATAAAAGAATTCCTATTAATTTGACAACTCTTAATATCCGACTTCAAAAGGTACCAGTTGAATTTTTGATTTCAGCTTCGATAAAATTGGGTGACCATTCAGCTAATTTAGATGTTTTTGTTGGAAATATTATTGATGATTGTATACTTGGTAGTGATTTCCTCGATACAACTGGTATTACAGATTCGATAACCAAAATTATTTTAAATACTACAAGTTCAATCATCAATAAACAGATTTCGAGAATAGTTGATTCTAGTGAGGATGTACCGGAGACATTACAAGAAATTTTTAAAGTTTGCGGATCTTCTTCATGAATTTGAAGAGATTTTTCAAGATGATGACGTTACTGGAAAATGTAATTTGGTTGAACATAGAATTCAATTACTCCATAATCAACCAATTAAACAACCTATTCGAAGACCCCCTATTCATCAAGTTAAGGAATTGGATGAATGTATTGCTGAGATGCATTCTCAAGGCGTTATTGAAGAATCAGATAGCTCGTATTGTTCACCTGTAAACATAAACAATAACACCCGCGACGTCGTTGATCTCGTTGCTAGGGGTTGCTATGCTCAAGCAGCGAGAGTCAAGTCTGCCCCACTAAGAATGAGGCCTTAAGACGCTTGACGTCGGTCAGAGGCCCTCAGTCCACCAGCTTTTTCATCCATATACTGTAAATTATAGGAAGGAAGAGTATTCGAAGAGACTGTGCAAGAAAGCTTAGGAAAGTACAGCTTATTCACATAGTAACTTCTGTCGTGATTGCATCCTTCTAAAATTTGTGCACCAAAAATGAATCGTGAAATAGTCTTAGCCGATTTTACTCGAGTTTTATCGCGTATTATAGGTTTGTGCGCAATTTTTAAAGCTCAATTGCGCAACAGATATAATGCCCGGTTTTTTGAGCATTTAAATAATATATTTCATAGTGAAGGAGGTGAAGTGTTAATGGACGTTATAAGAATCTTACATAAAGACCACGTCATATTAGTTTATCGTATGTTTTATATTCGAGTTGCTTAGCTACCTTGCTTTCTGGGGATATCTTAAACATACGTGGTTTTCGAAAGTATAGGGTACTCAAAGATTTTTTTCATCATTTTGATACTCTGTGAGTGTTAAAAGTGTTCTAAATAAATAACTAAATTTTAAGGTAGTACTTTTTGTTATAGTAAAGCTACCCAAAACTAGCGTTGTATCAAGATTGCGTACGACCAGCTATCAAGCAAATGAATGTAACGTTTCATATGCACAGTCGAGTTGCAGAACTAGGTGTGTTATAGTTTACAACTCGACGAGGGCTTCGGTAAGAATTGTCAAAACTAAAAACTATGGAGATAGATGATGATGCTATGTCATTATTTCGGATGGACAAACGATTATACGATCACCTTGATGAAGAGGAAATGGAAATGTTGTTCCATTTGGATTACAACCATTTTCGCGATGACGGTGAAGGCGTACCTGATCTTGGAGGAAAACTGTACGTACCTGGGCGCGACGAGTCTAGCTTCAACATTTCATTCAACGGAGATGATGTACCTTTTCATATGCTTAATGATTGTGCAATAGGTGAAATATCCACTGATGGTAAGCATTAAAGATTTTGTATTTTCTATTTTTTGTCAAAATAAAACTTTAATCTATCTCTACTCTCGTTTTAATTTTAGCTATCCGACGGTTTAAAGATACCGGTATTTATTTGGCAACTGCTTGATATATTGCGCAGTTGATCAGCGAAGAATACAAAGAGTCGACTGAGCCATAGTATTTAACTGATTTATATAAGATTAAAATATGGCTACTATAAAATATAAATTTCGAGAGTAAATTAATAAATTTCTATTGAATAGTGTATTTAAAACACTTGCTTATTTGGTCAGCTCGTTTTATACATTTTATACATATTTATTTATTACTTTTTGTACATAATGCATTTAAAATTATTCTTCAAATTATTTAAAAGACAATATTTTTCACAATCTATGTGAATAATGGTGTTTTTATTGAGCGGTATTTCGATGATGTATTTTATAAAAATAAGTACGTTACGCAGCTATATTGCTTGATAATATTTATACAGTTTTCTGCAGTCATAATGCACAAAGATTTTAAATAACAAGAAAGTTATTATTAATTATTTTCAATAATGGTTTTCCTACCCTCTTCTCCTTTCACATTTATAATGTTATTAAGTTTTGCACATGTTTTATATTAAACATTTTTATCAAAATATTTTGCTAGTCATATTTAGTCTTTTAAACAGAATATTCTTTTATTCTTAAAAGAAAATCGTCTATTTTACATACGTTTCACGTGAGTCAATACAACTCTGTTCAGTAATATTAAGAAAATGAAGAAGGTGTAGAATCTTTTGTTCATTTTATAAGGTAGACAGACTATTTTCTTAAAATTGCACACGATGGTTGTACTTGACATTGCATACATAAAAAAGGGTCGGCGGTGTGACTCCTACAAAAGTCCCGACAGAAATCCCATCACTCCTATCTTAACTCTACACAGTCAATCTACAGCCAAAAAGAAATTGAACAAACTTTTGTCCATTTGTGCAGCTCTCATAAAGCACATTTTCCAAAATCACCTTTACCGAGACGTGCAAAGTGCATACTCCCCGAAGTCTCCTTTACGTACCCGCGCACACTACATACCCTTATTGTTGAAAAAAATTGCGGACCGGTACCATCTCATAGTCTCGCAGCCGCTTGCATAATACCTGCAATACCACCCGCACAGCTATAATCATACCTACATTCACTAGCGAGACACCGCCAACGCACTCTCACCCCACCCCTCACTACTTTACGCATGCAGCCACGTCGCCACTTCTTACGTGCGATCTAACCCTTATGAAAAAAACCTGCAGGAAATCCTAGAGGAATTCCTGCAGAGACTCCTGCAGGAAACTCTGCAGGAGACCTGGAGGATTCCCTGCAGGATTTCCTGCATGGTTTTCGTACTGTTTTCCTGCAGGAATTCCTCCAGGATTTCCTCCAATTGTTAAATGAACAAATTTTTTTTAGTTTTGGATCTAAGAAGCTCAATCCCTGAGTTTTGATCTGGATGGTAACACCTTAAATAGGCACATTTTTCATTTATTTTATCGTTTTCAACAATATTATAAACAATTTCCCATCCTAAAAAAATTTCTGCAGGAAATCCTGGAGGAATTCCTGCAGGAAAACAATACGAAATGATGCAGGAAATCCTGCAGGGAATGCTCCAGTTCGCCTATAGAGTTTCCTGCAGGATTTCCTGCAGGTTTTTTTCATAAGAGAATAAAGCCGCACACATACTTTTCCGCTCACCCTCCTGACCACATCCCAGAACACCTGAACTCTCCCCCTCCCCTCTTCGCGCTGGACCCGTCGACACTCGCTGACACTGGCGCCAGTCCCCCCTTCCCCTCCATCTAGCTAACGAGTACCCCTACTACTTGTGTCGAATATAGAATCTTCTCCTTTTTGAAGAAGGTTAAAAAATGCAGTTGTCATAGAATTAATTACAGTATACTTCTGGTTAATTTCTGTTACTATACTATATACTAATATACATATAGTCACAGTAAATCTTTTAAGACAAAACAATTAAACTTTTGAGAAGACCCGAGTCAGAAGATCGTAGACTAAAGAATTTATGATGTAAATATTAGTGCTCGGAAACTTTTTATTTTTAGCTCCGAGGTCTTTTTACGAGTGTGTGAAATGTCTCAAGCTGTGTTAACAGATGATAATTTTTTTAGAAACAAGATCAAAAAAGAAAAGAGAAAAGTGTATATGACACAGGCTAAGGAGAAAAAATTCCCATCCTACCATCCACTACTATCAACGTCTTATTTTTTAAACAAATCGGGAACAAAAAATCTTAGTGTCGGAATTGGAGTTTTGTATAATGAACAACCATATCCATTTATCCTACTTTCATCCAATTTCAATAATATCGGCAGCGGTGTGAGCATCGACGCAGATACTTGAATTAAAATACAATATAATCTCAGTGAAATAAATCGATTCTTTGCTTCTGAATGCTGGAATGAAAATGGTGCTTCACGTCTTGAAATGAATGATTTAGAAATGGTTTTTACTAAAACATACGGCACTAAATCGATTATCTTTAATAAGAAATCAGAATATTCCGAAGATAACAACACAAAATACAAAAATTTTTATCAACCGTCTATTGTGTTACAAAAACAGTCTTTCGAAGGATTCAAAAATGCTATCGTGTGTTTAGAAGAACGCTATCGCCGACTTCAACTGATGTTAACTGATATTGTAAACTGTAAAATTTTTATTTCTGAACAGTTAGAAGAAGTTATGAACGATATTGATATTAACTCTCAACAAGGCTACGACTTTGTAAAAGTGTGTTTGTTCGAAAATAATGATTTCAAAACTAATGTAAAATGTAAATTTAATAATTCGGAATCGGCTGATTTTATAAAACAATACTTTGAAATTGTATATTTAGAATACACATCAATTCAGCTCGATTATCTTATTCATGAAATGCGTAATTCTGAAACCTTAGCGAGAACTTTTTATTTGTATGTGTGTGTGTGTGTGTGTGTGTGTGTGTGTGTGTGTGCGTGCGTGCGTGCGTGCATGCGTGCGTGCGTGCGTGTGTGTGTATGTGTGTGTGTGTGTGTGTGTGTGTGTATCCATACGTGCGTGATATTTATGTTAATAAAGTATTACTATATACACAATTGTCCTGTTTCGACTATAAAATAAAGAAAAGATTGAGTATCTTACCTTATTATTCGTTTACCCTCCACTTACTTTACTATTTCACATTTACATAAGATGAAATATAGAAAATTTTTCATATCAATTATTAAATATTATTGATTATCTACAATTAGTATAATTTGTTTATACACATGGGGCGAGTCGTTTTACATTGTATTTAAACTTCTATATATTTAGGGCTGACACCCTTAAAAGTTTGGGACCAGACTCGATTAATTCAATAAAAAAAGCAAGTTTTCGTTAAATGTTTATAAGCTGAAAATTTTTATGTGAAAAATAAAATTTATTGAAAGTGTTCGTGAATAAATATTTCACTTACGTTAAATTGTTTGAAAAATTAAAAATTATCGATCTATTAGAACTTGTATAATACAACGCAAATCGCGATGTAAAATATTTTAAATAGAAAAAAAATTTGGTTTTATTTACTACAGTTAAAATGCAGAAAAACAATGTTATATTTTAAAATATTATCGATTTTTTACGATTTGTATAATATAAAATATTTTTGATTGATCGAATTTTTTTTTTTTTAATTGGCATTTCGAACTCGAAAGTTTATCGCCTCATCTACGCAAGCCTTCCACGTTTTCCTATTTTGTGCCAACCCCATCCATTTCGCGCCCTCCCGCCCAATTTCAGTTACGTCTGCTTCTACGTTATCCTCCCATCTGCGTCTAGGTCTACCTAGAGGTCGCGTTGCTTTCGGTTTTCCTTTCATTATGCGTGCTGCCGTACGATCATCGTCCATTCTTGCCACGTGCCCTGCCCATCTTAGCCTCCGTGATTTTATTATTCTGTTAATATTTGGTGACGCGTACAAATTATGTAGCTCGTCATTGTGCAGTTTTCTCCACTCCCCAGTTTCCTCATCTTTCTTTGGCCCGTATATTTTCTGCAGAACCTTATTTTCAAATACCCTAAAACGATTTTCTTCCGCTTTAGTGAGCGCCCAGGTTTCGCACCCGTACAAGATTACCGGCATTATTATAGTCCTATATATCCTTATTTTGACATTTTTCGACAGTAGCTTCGATTTAAGGCCAGCTTACTCCAAACAATTTTGAAAAAATCGAAATTTTTTTTTTCATAAATTGCTACTGTATACTCGTAGAAATAGTATAGAATTAGTCCCGAAGGTCAGCAAGACCGAGAAGCAGGTATAAAAGAGTGGGGAGCGGTGCGCGCCAAGCGGTAAATCCGGCCGCTCGAACGCCTTCGGTAGCGGCAGCTGCTGCGTGCCTTCGGATCGTCTTATTGTTTTGATTCCCCTCTATTTCTCGAAAATATTCTGTCCTTTACAATTAGAGAGCGTCCTTCGTATATAATATACGGCAGTACAAGTGAAATTTTCGTTGGTGATGGTTGTTCGCTTCAGTCCTCGCACGCGTCGGTAAATTTTTCGTTTGTGTGCTCTCAAAATTTATCATGGACAAAAAAAGAAGAAGTGGTGTCCCACATAGATCGGGAAGAAGGAGTTTTTTGGGTAATCAACATACTTCAAATGATGATACAGAACAAACCAGTACTGCTGCAAATAAACTGAAAAACGCCGTTCCTCAACTTGAAGTGAAAATCCATCCGTTGCTGACTTACGTGATCGTTCAGTGGTCTGTATTTGCTACATTGCAACAGAGAGTTGTTTGTGCAAAGTGTAATAAAAAAGTGGAATTTGCAAAAAGTGATGAAAAAGGATTAGGTTTCGAATTACAAATTATCTGTGATTGTGAGGAGAGTGAACCAATCCCTTCATCTCCAAAAATAAAAAATGGTTATGAAATAAACAGAAGAATAGTTTATGCAATGCGCTTGTTAGTAGTTGGATTTTATGGCTTATTGAATTTTTGTGGACTGATGGATATCTCAGCAACTGCATTAAGTATAACTGGCTATTATACATGCATAGAGCAAGTTTATATTGCATTGAAGGCTGTTAGTGAAATAGTTTTTAAAAAAGCTGCTAAAGAAGAGCAAGAAAAGAATAAAGAGAGAGGATTACCCGAAGATAGGCTTACTGTTTCGGGCGATGGTTCCTGGCCAAAAAGAGGATTTACAGCTTTACTCGGTATTGTTAGTTTGATCGGCAAGTACACGAACAAAGTCATAGATGTTATAGTAAAATCAAAGATTTGCCAAGCATGCAGTAACTATTCAAAAAAATTCCCCGAAAATACGCCAGAGTTTGATGCTTGGTTTACCGAACATTGTGAAGCAGGCAATTGCACAAGGGATCATGATGGTAGTGCCGGTCTTATAGAAGTTGAAGGAGTGGAAGAGATGTTTCGGAGGTCTGTGGAGCAGTACGGTGTTACGTATGAATATTATGTCGGCGACGGTGACGCTAAAACTTTCAAGAGACTCGAAGAATCTGAACCGTACGGCGAGGCTGTCAAAATAAAGAAAAAAGCATGGGTTTTACACGTAGGTAAGAGTATATATAGACGTGGTAAAGAAGCCAAAAAAATACATGCAAAAATAAATAGAGCTCTGAAAACGCAAGAAAAAAGAGAGGCACTAGAAAGAGGTGAAGAAGTACCCAAAAAGAAGAAGGCTAAAAAATGCGAACAACCTGTCGTAAAATCTTTAAAATTTACTGAAGCGTAACTGTCGCTCTTATCTAGCTATTTTAAAAAAGCTGTGCTTACTCACCCCGATTCTGTGCCAGACATGAAGAATGCAATTCTGGCCTCATTTTATCACAAGTGTTCCATCGATGCTAAGCCACAACACCAGTATTGTTGCTTATCAAAAGGCAGTAGCTACAAAACAGAATTACAACCATCCTCCAACTTTCGATCAGGAAATTCAAGATCTTTTACAGCCAATTTATGAAGAACTAACCGACGAAAAGTTGCTCGAGAGATGTTTAGGGGCTAACACGCAAAACAATAATGAAAGTTACAACTCGTGTGTCTGGAACATAGCCCCTAAACATAAGTTTGTTGGGAAAAAAACGCTTGAAATTGCTGCTCTCAGTGCTGCTTGCATTTTTAATGAAGGGCTTTTACCCATATTAAAAGTAATGGAAGTTATGGGTGTCAGAATCGGCCCGGAAGCAAGTCACTTTGCTGATAGGGCCAACAACAGGCGTGTTGATCGAGCTGAGCTAAAAGCTACTGAAGCGTCTAAGGAACACAGAACTGCTTTAAGAAATGCAAGAATTCTTCAGAATGATGCTTACGAAGACCAGGAAGGAGTTGTGTATGAAGCTGGAATGGATATGTGAGTAAAATTCAATTTTTTTACGATTTTTCACGAATAAAAACTTTAAACTGATTTTTCTCCGAACCACGTTTTTTCGCATGGATGACACTCTCATTTCAAAACTATTGCACTTATCGACATGAACCAAACGGCATTTTACTCTTTAGATGTCTGGCTATATCCTCAAGCAGAACCAGAAATATTCATTATTATTTAAAAAAGTTATAAACAATTAAAAGTGAAAAAAAAGGGTAAAAAAATTCAAAAGTCCGCCATTTTGTTTTTTTTTCATTGAAAATGTTTCATTCTGCTTGAGGCCATAGACAATTCGATACAGAACATGAAACCGTTTTGTTTTTTGCTTTCAGATAATTCGTTTCCAAGAAATGATGTCATCCATCTACTAATCAGACGAGTTTCAGCAGCCATTTTCAAAACCGCTATTTTGAACAAAAAAAAAATTTTCAATTTAATATATGTGCTTTCATATGTAAAACAAATTGATTACTCAACATGTTTTGTACTATGAATAAAATTTATTGAAATAAATCACGTTTTTTGGAGTAACCTGGCCTTAAGTAATCTATTCACAGCGTAGAAGCCGGCATTACCCGAATGAAGTCTCTTATTAATCTCGGCTTTAATTTCGTTTCGATCATTTATAGTTGTACCTAAATATCTGAATTAGCCGCATTTATAAGGATTTCCGCGTTTCTCGCCACCGTTTCACCATTATCTCCCACTATATCCAAGTCATCCGCATAGTCTAAAATCTGCGTTGTTCCGTTGAGTGTTGCGCCTAGCTCGATAGCCTGCATTCTTCTAACAACATACTCTAGCGTCAGGTTAAAGAGTACCGTTGAAAGCCCGTCACCTTGCTTCAAACCGTCGCGTATCATGAACGATTCGGATACATTACCGCCTACTCGGACCTTTCCAGTGCTTCTGTTCAGACATATTTAAATTAATTTTGCGAGTTTTTTTGGTACGCCAAGGAGCACTAGGATTTGATACATTTTTCTTCGTTTGACAGAGCCATACGCTCTCTTAAAGTTCACAAATAGCTGGTGTATAGTTTCGCAATATTCCCACTTTTTCTCTAATAATTGTCTTATGGTAAACATTTAATCGCTCGTCGACCTGTTGCGCCGGAATTCACACTGATAATCTCCCATTATATCTTCCGCGAATGGTGTGAATCTGGCCTATATTACGTTTGACAGAACTTTGTAGCAGATAGCTAAAAGTGAGATTCCCGGTAGTTATTGCAGTCTGTATTATCTCCCTTATTAAAGATCGGTATGATGATGGATTCTTTCCAATTTTCTGGTATTGTTTAATTTCTCCAAATAGCACATACTAGATCAAAAATTTGAGATGTAGTATTCATTTTTCTTATACTCGCGCTTCTTGTTTCTGTAAATCACACCCACTTGCTTTCTTATTGCATGGTATTCTTCTACGGCCCTACCGCTTTCATTGTGTACGCTATCTAATTTAGCCTTCTTGCGCCTTTCAAACCAGAGTTCGCACTCTTCGTCAAACCATGGTTTGCTCTTCGGCCTTTTTTTCTTACCCGGTACTTTGTTTGCGGCCCCTTTTATAGTTTTTTCGATAGCCCCCCATAACCTGTTCGGATCGTCATCTACTCCCGTCTGTGCATCCGTTTCCTCGAGCACCTGAAATCGGTTGCTAACTTCTACTTGGTACTTGATTTGCTCTACCCCGCTTCCGAGTTTTCCAATATCAAAGGTTTCTACTTTGTTCGCTCGCTTACTATTTTGACCGGTTACTAATCTGGCTCTTAATTTGGCCACTACTAGATAATGATCCGAGCCGCAATCCGCCCCCCTATAGGTCCTTACGTCGAGTACATTGGTGCGGCTCCCCTTATCAATAAGCAAATTATCGATTTGATTGTGCATGGCCCCGTCCGGCGATGTCCACGTTGCCTTGTGTATATCCTTGTGCTTGAATCATGTGGTCTTGACTATAAGATCTTTTGCGGCCGTGAAATTTATGACCCTAACACCGTTATCGTTGCTGGTTTCGTGCAGATTTTCTTTGCCTATAGTGGGCCTAAACATTTCGTCTCTCCCTATTTTAGCATTAAAATCCCTCACTACTATTTTGGTGTCGTAAGACGCGAATTGGTCGATTAATTGCTGTAAAGTTTCATAATAAAGATCTTTGACTTCCTCCTCTTTGTCCTCCGTAGAACAGTGGACGTTAATAACCACGTAATTGTACCACGCTCCTTCGATGATGATCTACGAGAGTCGGTCATTCACGAAATTGAAACTTTTAACGGAATGTATGATGTTTTTGTTAACAAGAAATCCGGTGCCTAGGGAATGCCCGCTCGCGCCCCCATATAAAAAGGTGAAGTTACCGGATCCTAGCATCGCGTTATCTTTCCATCGCGTACATTCCAGGCTCCCACCCTTAAGTTCCTTTTGGTTTTGGTTTGGTTTTGTTTTCTTGGAGCCATGATAGTAAGTTAAACCCGCGCGTTTTGGATCCCGTTCCGATCGCAGGTGAGTCCATCCGTCTAGGGGTGATATCCCTCATACCTCCCTAGAACTAAGTATGAGAGCTTTCCGACTTTGGCGAGGACATAGTCAACTCGTCGTCAGACACACTCAGTTTCATTCTCATATCCTAACGCCCCCCTGAAAGACAGCGCGCCTTCGCTGGCTTCGTTGCCGTGTAAGACCAGGTGGCGAATCATTCTACACATCCCCTCTCAGGGCAGTTGTCATCGCTCCCGCATCCTCCACGACAGCAGGATGTTTGTCCCATTTTTTGTTTGAAATGTGTGGTAAAAGAGATAGATTACAGAGTAAGGTAGAATAAGAAAGTAAGATAGGAGATTTTGTATAGTGTTTGTAGTTGTTGTGGTGCTTGCGTAGTGTTTCTAGATGAATGCGTTCGCCAGTGCGGGCTCAGCACACCCACGCCTAGGCCTATCGACTGTCCATGTCTGCTTATTCAATTTATTCTCAGCTAACCTCTTTCACACGGGTCGTTCCTCTATCCGCAACCTGAGGACGCACTGTGTAGTGGTGATAGGCACCCACCCGTCCGCTGTGAACGATTACGCCCAGGACCCGCTTAGGGTTTTATTGATCGAATAAGATTTTTAAAATCAAATGAATATCAGATTTCTTTTTCGTATTGTTTGAATATAGAAAAAACATTTTTAACACTTAGCAATAATAAAAATTATTAAGTATGTTTTTAAATATAAAATGCAGAAAAACAATTTTACATGAAAACGTATTTTGAACATTTTCGTCAATTATTTATAAGATTAAAAAAGTTTATTGAAATATATTTTAGAAGTTTCGTTGAGTATTTATAAGAGAAAAAAATATATAGAAAAACATAAGTTTGAAAGCAAACGTTGAAGCATAGAATTTAAATTGTTAACCATTATCAATACAGATAATAAAGTTAAAGAGGTTACACTGCAAGAAAATTTCAAAACATTCTCAACTTTAAATGTAATATTTCTTAAATCGTCATGAAATATTTGTAAGAAAAAAAAATGTCTACAAAAAAGTTGAAAAAGCTTATAACTGAAGGAAATAGTTTTAATGAAATTGTATTGTGAACATTGCAAGAAAGAGTTCTTAATGATTCATGAAAATATTTTAATGCTTTGTAAAGTCTTTTAAAAACTTGTCAATGTTCTGCAACTTGTTTAATAAAACTTGAATTTCGAATACATGTTAAAAAATTTCTATAGAAAAATACAGTCTAGAAATCTAATAAATGTAAAAATGTTTGTTGGATTCAAATTGTTTCAATGTACAATAACAACTTTTATACTGTCAATAAAAATTTAAAAGTTACGGAAGGTTAAGCTGAATTTTTTTTTTAAATTTTTAAAACTCTTTTTATTTTATATTGTTTCGGGAAACGTTTCGATTACGAAATACTTTCTAATAATACACACATATATATGTATATATTTAGTATTTTAAACAGAATATTCTTTTATTCTTAAAAGAAAATCGTCTATTTTACATACGTTTCATGTGAGTCAATACAACTCTGTTCAGTAATATTAAGAAAATGAAGAAGGTGTAGAATCTTTTGTTCGTTTTGTTTAGTAGACAGACTCAATCTACAGCCAAACACTCAGCAAGCTTATCCCCGTTTACACGCCCCTCCAATGGAATATTTATATTAAACTCGTTCTTCCACAAAGTTACATTTCTTGAAATTTATAAACATAAGCTTTAAATATCATTCGGTTTTAAATACTTTTAACATCTAAAACCCTCTCGGAACTCCTCTTATGCATCCGCTTTTATTATACTATCATTTACATCTTACTTTTAAAATGAAGGAGGTGTACAAGCTTTTTGACATATATACAATTTTTTGTACTCATAAAGCACAACAAAATTAAATAAAAAGAACATTTTATTATATTTTATTTTCCTCTCGTCGTATCTTTCATAATTTTCATTCTAGACTTATTAAGAATATACATATGCATTTATTTTAAAAATTTTTATCCAATCATTTTACTTCTTGCAAAAAGCCACTTTTCTTATAATGTAATAACTTTAAATATCATTTGCTTTCAAATACTTTTAACATTTAAAACCAGCTCGCTACTCAAAATACGATGCTTGTGCATGCCACTCTATATATAAATAAGTAAAGGAGCCAGCAGTGCGGTTCCTTAAAATCCCAGCAGAAACTCTAACTGTCTATCGTAACTCTACTATATAACATCGCTACATAACCAATCTACAACCAAAAAATTGACCAAGCTTGTGTCCGTCTTCATGGCCATTCCAATAGATATTTCACCGACGCCACCTTTACCTAGCCGCGCACGCTGTACGCACTTGCCGCTAAAGAAAAAAGGAATAGCCGGTACCTGTTACCCTCCCATAGTCTACGCGCCCTATTCACAGTACCTGAAATGCCATCCGCACAGCTACACTCACACCTACATATACCGGCGACACTATGACAGCGCAAGCTGCGCGCAAAGAAACGAATCCTTGCACTTACCAGTCTATGCATATAAAAAAGGCCAGTAGTGCGGCGTCTACCAAGTCCCGGCAGAAATCTCATCACTCCTATCTTAACTCTACGCACCCAATCTACAGCCAAAAAGAAATTGAACAAGCTTTTGTCCATTTGTATAGCTCTCACAATGCACATTTCCCGAAGTCGCCTTTACCGAGACGTGCACAGTGCACACTCCTCGAAGTCTCCTTTACGTACCCGTGCACGCTACATACCCTTATTGCTAAAAAAAAATCGAGGACCAGTACCATCTCATAGTCTTGCAGCCGCTTGCATAAAACCTGCAATATCACCCGTACATCTATACTCATACCTACATTCACTAGCGGGACACCACCAACGCACTCTCACCCCGCCCCACACTACCTCACGCATGCAGCCACGCCGCTATCTCTTACGCGCGATCTAAGAAAGCCGCACACACATTTTTCCGCTCACCCTTCTGACCTCATCCCAGAACACCTGAAGTCTATCTCTCCCCTCTTCGCGCTGGACCCGTCGACACTCGCTGATACTGGCGCCAGTTCCTCCTTCCCCTCCGTTTAGCTAACGAGTACCCCTACTATTGACGCATATGTTTTTTATTTTTCATATGTATGTACACAAATTATTCATTTATACACATGAACAGCCACTACTCAGGAATGACTGGGCCTATATTAAAAATTCTTGCTGCAATAATTTGATAAGGGGTCACTCTACGATGTTTCCATAAGTCTTTAGATAGATACTGGTCCAGCGGAAGAGCAGTGCAAGCAAGAAACCATATTCATTCGCATGAATGATTTCGATGTGTCTTACTAATTTTTGGATCTACTAGAAATCACAGACGCGCTCCGCGCGACACAATTTTGATCGTTGACGATATCATTATTAAGGGAGTAGACCTGGGTTAAATCCAAACGATTTTCTTTTTTATGAGTCCAGCAAACTTTTTATGTTTAAAAGAATTCATTCTAAAAAATTTTGTTCTATCAACACTTAATAATATCTTGAATATTACCGTCGTAAAACCTCAAAATCTTGATCCTACACATCACAATAAATCACTATTTTCAATACCATATTTATAAAAGGAACTTTAATTTTATTCCTCACACGATTCTAGGTGATAAAATATGTAAATAAAAAAATAAAGAATCCCTATATCAAAACGTCAGATGATATCTAAGTAAAAAACGCTGCTAACTGCCTTAGCAGAATGCTTTCTCAAAGAGAGGTCCTGATTAATCGATTAATTAAGGAATCTTTTAATGAAAATTTTCAATTAATAAATGTATGCTACAATTAATTCGTTAGATACCAGCATTTAGGTATTATTAGTAAAAAAATTTAAGGGATTAAAAGACAAAAAAAAATTTTAAACTAATATTTGTTATTATTTCACAAAATTAACTTTAAAGTTGCTATAAGATATATCAATCGAAAGAAAATTAGCCAACTTTATGAAAACGTACATATTCTTGACAAGTTCAACGTAATAAAATAACTGTTGCGGCCGAGGTTTAAAATTCTCGCGCCAAGCGGCTGTTGGAGCGCACCGCGGGTCACTTGTCCCTCGCGTGACCGGCCGTAACATATCCGCGGGAGGCCTATTCGCAGGGCGTATAGCGTCGAGCCCGACGTCTCCCTTCCGCGTAATTTTTTCCTCCACTTTTGAGGAGGCGCAAGGAGAGCACAACTCCTTGCTCGCCTGGTTTTCGTCCTCCTCCGCTCTGCTCGCGGCTCTAACCAGAGCACCTTCACGACGGTACGCGCAACACTAAAATTATCCCCTAAAATACGTGTCGGCTTTTTCGAAACTAAATCTATATTTTTCTTTTACACACACATACACACATAATCAAGCATTATTTTATTAAATTGTTTAAAGTTGAATTAACGACGTGCAATAAATACTATTATTATTATTGTTCTAAAAATAAGTGTACTTCAATATTTACTCGCCTCAGTCACTCCATACTCCTTGCGTGCGCAACTTTACCGCGGCAATTCGTGTCTCGCTGCACCCGCTCGACGTTAATACCGCGCTCGACTAACAAATAAAAGCTCAGCCGGTTAACGCACGAATTAATAACAACAAATTATTCTTCGCTTTTTACAATTTTTTTAAACTAATTTTTTCTTCTTATTCTACGAAAATAAATTTTAAGTTAGTATAACATATATCAATTGAAAGGAAATTACGTTAACTTTATGAAAACGTATATATGTTTGACAAGTTCAACGTAGAAAATAATAAAAATTTTTTTTCGTTTTTGACAAACACTCACTCGTTTGCTACTCATTCACTCACTCACTCCTAGGCACACACCTACTTATTTAACTACTGTATTCATTATCTTATATACGCACTCACTTACGCATATACTCACTTGTGCATTGACTCTCTTTCTCTCTCTCGAGTACTTATTTACAGAAAGACTCAATCATTTAATCACGCAGTTGCTCACTCACTCAATTCTTCACACATGTACCCACTTGTTCACTAACTCATGAACTGATTCACTCATACACTGACTCTGGGACTTACGCATCTACTTACATACTGAATCATTGACTAACGCATTCGCTTACTTACTCAATCACTCTCGCACATACTCACTCATTCTTCACTGCCTCCTTAACTGATTAGCCCATGCGCTAACTTAAGCACTTAATCCTATACTAAATCATTCATACACCCACTATCTCTTTCCCTTTCTAAATCTCTCTTGCGCACTCTCACTCTCACTCGCTCTCTCCTATTGATTATAAATATGCATGTTTTGAAACTAGAAAAAATGGCTTGAAAAATAATAAATGTAGGCAGAAAGAGTGAGTAATGTGAGACCTGTAACGTTAAAAAATATTAATCGGAGCTAAAGTTATTAACAATTGAAAATGATGACTAAACATGCATGAATATATGTAGAAATTAAACCGTTTTAATTTCATTGATTTTTTATACATTTATAGTCATCATCTTCAATTATTAATAACTTTGTCTCAAATTAATATTTTTTAACATTACAGGTCTCACAATAAAGCTCTTTCTGTCTACATTTATTATTTTTCAAGCCATTTTTTCTAGTATCAATATATGCATATTTATAACCACTAGAAGAGATACTCTTTTCACAAAAATAACGTACATTAAGAGTAAAATAGCTTATAGCTCGAATACATGGGCCCATTAGAACAAACTAAGGGTGCTATGCATTATTTTTAGGTACCAAAAACCATATCCCAAAGCCTCATAAAAATTCGAGTTCCGTAGGGTTGATATTCTCCTTGTCATAAACTTACGCACTAATTTACACACATACTTACTCACACACTTGCTGTCGCTCTCAGTCACGCATTTCCCAACTCTTTTTTTCTCATTCTTCGAAAGTCCCCACTAACTTTCTCACTCTATCTTGCTACTGACTCACTCGCTATCTTACTCACTTATTCACTTAGGTACTCATTCACACATGTATTCCGTTACTCACACATTCACTCTTGCACTTACTTTCTCGCTCATCCATTCGCTCACTAAATCTCTACATTGTAACAGCTTACATTGTAAACACGCATTCCCTTGCTCACTCTCTTACTTATATACTTATTCAGACACGAATTTTCTAACTCACACACTCACACTCTTAAACTTATACGCTGATTTACTCACAAACAGACTTATTCATGCATTAACTTACCCAATCACTTACTTACGCAGTGTCGTATTTCTGCACTCATTAACTTACACTGACTTACATACTCAATCACGTACTCACTTTATTAATTACTCACTTATACACTCACTTCCTTGCTAATTCATTCTAGTACTCACTCACTGGCTAATTCATTCAAACACTCACTCACTTGATCGCTCATTCACGAACTCACTCAGGCATTGACTATTGCTTGCACTGACTCGTGCACTCACACACTCACGCACCCTCTTGTACTCACTTGCATACTCACGTTCTCAGTCATTTACACACTCGCTTTTGCACTCAATTATTTACTTTCCCACACACTTACTCAAGCATTGGCCTCTAAGCGATACCGAAGCGCCGAAAATCTCATATAAATTTCACCTGATGTCGAAATTTCAAACTAGCGAGAAAGTAGTTTATAAGTCAATTTCACTATATATAAGAATTCTATACGTGTTGCTTTCCGACAGCTTCGTGTTTTACCCGCAAGGAATACGTCGGTATCACTTAGATGCCAATTGAGTCACCCAGACACTGGCTCGTCCACTCATTCACTTACTCATTTTGGCTTCCTTTTGTCATCATCTATCAATTTCGCTGTATTTTCTCCATCTCCGTTTCTCATTTATATACTACTCCTCAATCACTCCATTGTTTCCATTTAAGCCCTCCATGATCCTTATCGTTACCCCCTTGACCATATAAACACTACGATCAGCGTGACTACGTAACAGATTCGGTAAGATGCTTATATCATTGTTATATTAAGAAAATTTACTCTCTATGTCTCTCTTATTCCTCTTATTTTCTACAGCCAATCCTCTATATTTTTTTATGTTCCTGTTACCCCCTCTTCTACCTTCTCATTGATCCCCACAGTACTGTGTCACAGTACAGCATATCAATCTGTATCTCTCGCTTTAAACATAAACATAAAAAGAATTGCGATCTAAATTAAAAATTAACTGTAAAATATTTCATTAGACTTTGCGTAAATAGATTCAATTACTCTGAAATAATCATAATTTCTCTATTTGAGATTCAAAAACATAATATTCTTTAAGTAATTTTCAACAATAAATGTAGTAACAGTTTTTTACATAAATTACTTTTGATAATTGGCAATTGTGCATGCCTGTGTGCACGTAGTTACTATTGCACATGCCTAAGTACATGTAGATACTTCGCATACCTCTGCACATGAAGTCATTACTGCGCATACGTGTAAGCATGAAATCACTACTGCACACACCTGTGTATATTCAGTAACTTCTGCGCACACCTGTGTGCATACAATTATTACTGCGTATACTTAAGTACACAGGGGCACAACTGCGCATGCATATGTACAAGTGAGCATAACCGCACCACTTCATCACTCCTCAAAGCCACCTCATTCCATCCTTCTGAATAACTAAGCCAGAGTGCATACAATTCCGTACGCTCTCTCTTTCTTTCCCTTTTATCCCCCTCCATGACCCCCACCACCCCATTTCCATCCCTCTTCTCATTACACCCACCCTATCCATTCACCCTACTCATCCTTATACTTATAGTATTTCCTGTCTATCGTCCAAAATCCTTTCTATTTCTATATATATAGTGATTTTTAAATAGGAACCTTTATTTTTGACCCCAGATTTGAAAAGAACAGGAAATTTTACGTCCAAAACAACATTTTACATAAAACAAACTTTCGAGACGGCTGAAAAGTGCAAAGTAGTATTGTAAAAATTATCTGTGAAAAAAATTATTAGAGTCAGTTGAATAGCTAAAATGGCTAATTACACCCCAAATGAAATTATAGACATGATTATGATTTTACGAGAATGCCAAGGTGTTTATGTCCAAGCGGTCGCACTTTATGCTGCATGTTTTCCAAATAGACGACACCCAAGTAATATAACTATTCAAGATTTTACTGCTGGAGCTCGAAATGGCCACTTTCATCTTGAACGTCGTCGTCACGAATACGATGAATACGATAATCGTGTGGTTACAGTTCTTGCAATGATCTCGACAAATTCAAAGAGAATCAGGAATACCAAGGCAACGTTACTTAGAATTTTAAGAGCGCAATGGTATCATGCCTATCATATCGCATTGGCACAAGAACTAACGCCTCTTGTATTTTGTCGTCGACCCATACAACATCCAGAGTTGTTTATATTTCTTATGTTTTCAGATGAAGCTAAGTTTATAAATACTGGAGAATTAAACAGACATAACTGCCATTACTGGTCGGATGTTAATCCTCACTGGTACAGAACCGTTGACCATCAACATCGTTGGAGTTTAAGTGTTTGGTGTGGGATTGTCAATGGCTACCTGATTGGACCTAATTTCTTTGACGACAATGTTAATCAGCATAATTTTTTAAAATTTTTGAGGGACCATTTACCTGTCTTACTTGAAGACGTTGACTTGGAGACCAGGCGAAGAATGTGGGTGCAGTTGGATGATGCACTACCACATTTCTCACGGATTGTAAGAACATTTTTAAATGAAGGATACCCAAATCGATGGATTGGACGTGGTGGTCCAATATCATGGCCTGATTACTCACCCGATCTTACTTCACCTGACTTTTATCTTTGGGGATATCTGAAAAACATTTGTTATGAGCAGCGGCCAACAATAAGACAAAACATGCAGGAACGCATACGAACAGCTTGTGCAGCCATTTCAAGAACTGTCTTACTATCTACTGTAAGACATTTCTTGAGAAGAATCAATTTATGCATTGAAGCTAATGGGGATTACTTCGAACAACAACTCAATGGCTGATCAAGTACCCCGAAAAGTGAGAGGCAAGGGGACTCACTGTAATCAAGTACCCCGAAAAGTGAGAGGTAAGGGGACTCACTGTAATCAAGCACTCCAAAAAGTGACAGGCAAGGGGACTCACTCTAATCAAGCACCCCAAAGGGAACATAATCCTATTACGTCCACGCCGTTATTTCTGGGTAGCGCTAAAAGTAGGAAATGTATGGCTATGAAAATGTTAAGGTCGGTAGTTCTTTCCCAGTTTGTTGACCTAAGAAAGTTTGTTTTATTTTTGCGATATATGGTAGAATTTTTGTATTTCACAACCATGAATTTTAAGATATTTTTGCACGTTTAACCTTCATTTGACCTTGAAAATTGTCACATGGCAAAGGTCATGAATTATGATTTTCCAGTGTGTTGGCCTTAGAAAGTTTGTTGATTGTGTGACAGATGATAGAAGCTTTCTGTTTCAAATAGATTGATTTTCAGTTATTTTTTCATGTTTGACCTTCATTTGAACTTGAGAATAGTTGTATGGTCAAGGGTGTTAATGCTTGCCCAGTGCTTTAACTTTAGAAATTTTTTAATTTTGTAACACATGATAGAAAGCTTTGCGTCTCAAATACATTGTTTTTCAGTCATTATTTCATGTTTGACCTTCATTTGACCTTGAAAATAGTCGTACGGTTAACGTTTTAATTGATTTTCCAGTGTAGTGACTTTAGAAAATTTGTTTTATCTTTGTGATACATGCTTACGCTTTGCGACTTAAAATGATTTAGAGCCATTTTTGCATGATTTACCCCCCTATTTGACCTTGCTATGACCTTCACGGAAATGTTGTTTTGGACGTAAAAAATCCCGTTATCTTCAAATTCAGGGTCAAAAATAGAGATTCCTATTTAAAAAATCACTTTGACCTCCAAATGACCTTTAAAATCGCATTCAAGGCCAAAGCCACTCATACTATTACGTGACCCCCTTTGCCCCCTACAACTTTTGTCTGAAACTTTTTGTTGTATCTCGCCTCTATTCCGAGATATTCCCTATTATAGATTAAAATGGGCCACCCTGTATATATATATATATATATATATATATATATGACGAAGGAAGTGGAGGGACGTAAGAATAAAAATTAATGTAAAATATACAAATGGTATATATATATATATAATTCTTACGTCCCTCCACTTCCTTCATCACCCACCACACTCCACTCAGTTTCTTCTTCATTCTTTTACACTACCGGTTCTTTCTGACCCCTTCAATTAATTCGTCGATGCACTACTTTATAGAAAATGAAGAGTTAATTCTGCGGCTCGCTTTTAGCGATTACAATCATTTTTTTACTATAGAGATAGGGATACCGATTGCTCAGGAATGGTAGGACCGTGTTCGGGACAATATAAATATAAGGAATTGGATATAAATAATTAATAACATTATAAGATGAAATTCACTATTTATTTGCCGAATATTATAAAGCCCTTCATACCAACCAATCCGTATGAAGGCCAGAATCAATCTGACGTATGTGTCATTCATTCTGAGCTCGAATGAGCCGCTCTCGAGCCACCAACAGTCGCCGTCGCAAAGACATCCGAGAACGTTATCGCGTTTATACATATAACAACATTTTGAAAGCCTTTTACGTTTGCTAACGGATTCTATTCGTAACAATCCATCCCCTCGTACAAAATCTGTTTAATTTTGTACTACTTTTACTGTATTAAATTTTGCTAAATTCTATCAACAGTCGAAGTGAAAATATCCAGATGAATCTAAAAACGCGAATTAAATCTTGTACTTTATCAAATCAATTAAAGCCCAAAATGACGTTTCCTTCGTCAGTCTTTTCGCAAGGTTGGCCTACATATACCATAGAGGTAAACTCCCTATTGAGACCCTAACAGCCTCAGAACGATCACAGATCGCCCTAAGCTGGGGCTACTAAGACTTCACCAGAATGTTAGTGGCATAAACAAACATTGCTAAATTCAAGCCCGAGATGACGTTCCTTCTTCTTGGCTCCGATTCTCAGCCAGACGGCCCCAGCTCGGCCTTTCGGCTTTACTGTACACGGGTGACCCTCATATACCATGGAGCAAGCTCCCTTTGGGGTCTATAACAACCTCAGGACGTTCATCACTCGTCCCTAGCTGGGAGCATTTTGAGGCTTCGCCAGCCTAGAACGTCATCGTCATAAGCAATAGATATATGCCTAAATGGAACACATTTCACGACTCCGCTTTTCAGCCAAAACAATTACGGTTAAGCCCTGCAGTAGCTTCTCCGTACACGGGACCTTCACAACCATGGAGGCAAACTCCCTTAAAGGTCACGGTTTTCTGCTGGAAGCGCTCTATCGATAAAATATGGCCCATAAGTCACATTATCATCAAAATACATTAAAGGTTAAAACATTAATAATAAATCGGACTCACCTCGACCCTATTGCAACAAACTACAGTATATTTCAAGCAAATTTAGAGTTTATACGGTCACTCGGTATTGTAAAGATATTCTAATAAGTGCTGCCTGTGATTTTAAGCATTTACATGGACCCAAAATCACCTAATCCCAGGCATTTGCCCAATGCCTCCGAGGAAACCTTGCAAAACTCGACGAGGGGAAACGGCATCGGAACACTTACTCGTTATTCTACTAATTGTATAACTCCTTAATTTGCAAAAGAAAGGCGTGTTAGATTCTATTTTAACCTACCAACTAATGATTTGCATCAGTCGTCACCAATACAATCCTTAGCCGTTTTATACATCATAAAATTCAAATCGCAACTAAATATTTATGCAAAGGCTACCTGACTTTACACGCAGTCAAACCAGTTTACCTAGGCCCTAGGCAACTAGCGACTGCTAGCAAAGTCAAAGCCATTATTATTAATAACTGCTAAATACAATCCTTAAAAATATTTAATCACATTAAAATAAATATGAATTTATTAATAAATAAAAAATTATTTTTGCCAATTAAGGAGCTACAGGAGTGACTTAAGACTTTCGACTACGTTATTTAGCTGTTTTGTATCAATTTCATACAAAATGTAAAACTATAGATTTCATCTTACTGTCTTTTTTATAACGTTAACCAAGTTTCTTTTCTTGTAACCGTACGCAAATCGCTAATTCTATTAATCAGTAAATTATAATTATCTTTTTCTCTTTTCATCTTAACATCACAAACTTTTAACGGCGCATAACCCTGTATAGAACAGATTTTCGCTTTCAAAAAGGTCAAGATTCATTAACATTTGTCAGAAATTTCCCATTTACAAGCTCGCTTAATTACTTTTGGTAGATGCTTTTTATATATTTGCAACGGTTACCTAAGTTCGCTAAGGGTATAATCGACTGCTTTCACAATAAACATATAATTTTGAAAATTAAAAAACATTTTCCCTTAATAGTAATAAGCAACTCATTAAACAACTTTACTTAATTAATTGCAATATACATTACTGATTTCTCAAATTTGAAATCAGATACGTCATGTACATGAAAGACAATTGAAATAAGAAGAATATCACTCATGCCACTCAATGGAGCTTTACGTTACAGATTTTACATTTTAAAATTATAATCGTAAGTTTTGCTTACATGCAATTCAATATCGTAGCTTTGTTAACAACTTTCACTTATGAGAGGTTCTTTGTTTTGTATATATTAAAAACAACAACTACAAATAGACTTGGACAACACTATCACTTTATAACGATTTTGATATTTTACTACTTGTAAATTGTACTCCCTCTTTAGATTTTTATCTATATCACAAATTATAATCCTAAGAAATCCTCTACCCAAATTTAAAGTGAATAACCGCCGATTTATATGCCTTATAATATTTAAAAAAAATTTAATTGATCCGATTCAAGTATAATAAATTCATTGCAATTATACCTAAATGATTTCTAAGTAATGAAATCAAAAACGTCTTTGGCTTGCAAAACGCGTCAGATACGATTTCCTCCCGCGGAACCCACGTCCAAAATAACCACGTTTTTAATTCAAACGTCTAACGCTGTGCGCCTTTCTATTAACGCTTCAATTCGCTTGCCACTAAACAGCTACTTCTCTTGAGGAAGGCTCGCGTGGACGCGCCGCCGTCGCTCTCGGTGATCGCGCGTGAGTAGGAGCTTCTTCTGCAGGAGATAACGCGCGTGATCGCGCTGCCGCTGCTGGGGTCGCTGCGACCTCTTGTGCCCTTACGCTACCGCTGCCCGCTGTTGTTGTCATTGAACGCGACGTATGTCGCTGTTTTATTGGTCAGGCATTGCAAATGTAAAATCCTCTCTAAAATAAATTCAACCGGCAATTAGAAATGTGCATAGAAAATAAAAATTAACTTTCATCATTAGCATTTTTACTAACTCAAATTAAATTCGATAGGTATTTAGAACTTTGCACAAAAAAAAACTATTTTCCTTAGTGTATTTGGTACATTACTAAAAAATTAGGTTGCACTTTTCTTATTTTTCGTATAAATAATAAACTCAAATTTACTAATGCATAAAGTTTGTTAAAAGTTTAACCGACCCAGCTTATATCCAATCTTCAAAGAAAGCCTGATCGCCATGATCGCGAATAACTAAGCAATATGAACACTTCATCCGACTGAAACTCGATACGCACCAGCAATGATTGCGTGCACGTTCGGACGTGCAGCACCTCTTTATCGCGGCGTTTCTTTGTGAAGGTACATTTAAGGTACTATACCATATTATGACGTAACGAGAAATACTATTTACTACACAAACTTTACTCATTAATTAATAAGAGAAGAAATGTAAAATACGATACTTTAAGTAAAATACCGACAATGTTTAATAATAGAATGCTACAAATCGTAATGAATGAACGTGTATTATGTGGATATTACATTTAAATTTTGAACTTTATTTTCGTTTGAATAATTTCACTTTTTAACTTATTCGTTTATAATTATCACGATACACTACCCAGATTGGTGAACACATATTTTTACTTTGCAATGATAATTTACTATTACAAACAAATTAAGCAATAAACTGATTTCCGTAAACGTCCTCAATAATTAGTTCCTTAAACTAATTTTTAAACGACTTAATAGAAACTGTCTACACTTAAGTTGTACAAATATTTCACGTTTAATAACTCAGAATGTTGCCGAAATTTTAAAACCAATTCTGTTTATTACGTTTTATATTCTCACGTAAAATCCACGAAAACAAATTAGACTGAATAATTCTACTCATCTTACTCACTAAAACTGCGTAAAATTGAATAAAAATTGTATTTCACGTGCATCACCGAATAGTTAATAGACAAAAGTATACAGTCACTCTATGCTTATAGATACAAATTTACATATCTTATAGCACGTCCTTATTTGTGCTTCACCCTGCTGCACTGCAAATACTAAAAGCCATGGTCCTTGTCGACTCTGCTTCCATCTTCCTGCAAGTTTCTCGGTGTGGTTGGCCATCGTCGAAACTAAGCGGCGGCCGTTGTACGTCGCAGCTGTCGACACTCCGCTACACGCCTTTGTCATTATTCTCCAGGCAGCGACGTCGACCTAGTACCCACGTACATGCGGTCTCGTTGTTCTCATCTCGTTCATCTTCTTAGTTCGGTCGCACTGATCACCCTTTTGCAATTCTCTTCCTTCATTTTACGGCACAAATATATTTTTCTAATTTACTTATGTTACTAAACACTTCATGTCCAAAAGCCTTTTGCGCTTGTCCCTTTATCACAAATAAACCCGACAATGAGTCCCGGGTTTCCGGCACCAAATTGTTCGGGACAATATAAATATAAGGAATTGGATATAAATAATTAATAACATTATATGATGAAATGCACTATTTATTTGCCGAATATTATACAGCCCTTCATAGCAACCAATCCGTATGAAGGCCAGAATCAATCTGACGTATGTGTCATTCATTCTGAGCTCGAATGAGCCGCTCTCGAGCCGCCAACAGTCGCCGTCGCAAAGTCACCACGAAAAATACCCAACTAGCAGGTTTCAAGTGAATACAGTGGATTTTAAAAAATACGTCCGCCATATTGATAACGCCATTTTAAATTTTGTATTTTTAACACCAATTTTGCGATCAGTGACCTCAAAATCCTTTAGAGTATCAACTTTTATCAAAATATATTATCGTAGAAAGAAGGTAATAAAGGGCTAAAAGGGTTAAGACACGCGACTGTCGTCCAATGGACATGTGGGCGATCCCCGATCTCTGCTATATTTTTATTTTTTTCCCGATAACCACAACCGTTACAATAATACTCTTTTACATGCTTAATAATAAAAATTGATAGCAGCTAATTATTATAATTAGTAAAACATTTAAGTTTGTAAAGAGTGTAGAACAAAAATGAATTGACGTAACCTAAATATTTTACTGAATGTTCTCTCCGTGTTACTGATAACTAAAAATTTGTCAATTAATTTCTGTTAAGGAACGTCTAACGTTTCTTAACGCAATATCTTTAAATACTTAAGCCGGGGGGGGGGGGGGGAAGATCTAATTCCAGATGTCCTGTACAGGCCCGGGCGTTTGTGCATTTGAGGCGATTAAATCTTTTGTTCTTACTTATTATTCTTATGATTAAATTAAATCAAATCAAGACTCTCCTTATTCTTTATACTTTTTATTCTCTTGATAAGGTACAGAGATAAAAGGGCTTAAAAATTATAATATGGACGCCTGTTAAATTCCATGCCTATTATCTATGAGGCGCGTGGCTACTCCAAGTTTGGCCTAAACACGACTAGTCGTGAAAACATGGCTTAGCTGCAGCGTCCACCCACGCTCAACACCTTCCCTCACCTCCGTGACGTCACGACGATTATCGCCTCGTGTCGCTCCTACAGTTTCTTATGGCTTAGTAACTGCAGGAGATCTACGGAGCAGCGCACGTGTGCCGATCGTTAGGGGAGGTAGAGCTTGAAATGCTGAGTCGGGTGACACAAGATATTCTTGTGACCTCGATTCGTGCATTGAAATTAAGTGCCGAAAACTTGTGTGTGTGTAGGAATTGTTTGATTGTGTACTATTGGTCTAAGAAATTAAACACACCATTTTCGTCACTTAACATCCCCCTCTACTTAAAAATATTCGTCGTCCCTGATGAATGTCCCGTATCGCTCTAGAGTAACATATCAATGTCTGCCAGTGGGCGCGGGTCCATGGTCCGGGTATCGTAAGTTTATGTCAGCAAATTTTGTGTCATTATATGTTTGATTTGATTTGACTTCGCTTTGGTACAGAAAAGAAAAGAAATTATTTTTTTTACGTATGTTGGTTTTTGGTGGATGTTTGGTAAAAAATTCTTGAGGTGTCAAACAACTACTCCAATATATAAAAAAAAATTATTGAACATAGGTTCGCCCTTCATCACCAAATGGTCCGGTCGACATTTTGTAGATGCCGCCGCAAGATTTGGACTGACGTGATTCGAACTCCTGTTTTTGGTTTGGTCAATTCGTTTTTCGCCGCCGAATGGTCCGGTCGACATTTTGTAGATGCCGCCGAAAAATTCGGACCGTCGAAATCCGAAATTGTAGCCTCTATTCGTGTGTAGGCTAATGAGATTGAGCCATTATTGCTTGTTCTTCATTACCAGGTGTAAGATACTGTGTACCTTTATTGTGATTTTTTTTTCTATGGTTTTGGGTTGGGATGTGTTGCACTTCCTTACTTTTGTGAAGCTTAACCAAGTCATTAAATCTTTGTCCTGCTCAGAATGGATACTACGAGTGTTTTGAGAGATTAAGATGAAAGCTTACTTACGTGTACCGTGTTTTGGTTCTTGGTTACAATATTGTTTTGGCATTATCTGTTATTGCTTTTGGGTTCTATGCACAATGCATTGTCATTTATGATAATGATTTGTATGGTTCTAAAATTAAGGTGGTCCAGGTCCATAACAATAAATGGGGTCTAACAATTTAGTGTATGTATATTATATTAAAAAAAAAGAATAAATTTTAAGATATAAAAAGGTATTGGTCCAATATTTTTAAAAGTCACTTAAAAACTAATATTATCGAGGTTCTCGAAGTCTATGTGGTCCATGTCCAATATGCTTGGCGATGGTTCTCTCGAGATTTCTTCCTCTGCTACACGTATGCTACCGAGGCTGATTAAATCTTGTGCTTCTTCCGTTTGTTCTTCTTGTGATTTGTGGTCTGTGGGTTTCGGTGTGGATGGATTTGATTGGTCGTTGTTTCCTTGTTCATTTTGTTTTGTTTTCTCAGTTGCTCTTGATTCAGTTGTGCTCAAAAACCTGTAGTTACAGCTTTCCAGGTGTTGATCCCATTTGGTCCTTTGAATATATCTCCCGCAGAAAAAATGTAGGTTGTAGTTGCACTCAACATGTGTTGGTCCCATTCTTCATGTCGCAACCAACTCCCGCATAGGTAGTGTACTTTGTACATCTTGTCCATTTGTTTCTTGCATATCCTATGGTGGTTCAATTTATTCCTTGTATCTACAGCCATGTCAGATGGTTCATGGTTTTCTCTGTGTTTACTCATGGTCTTGCTAAATTGTCTCACTGTTGCCCATCTTGGACGGTATTCTCTTGGACAGTTGTCCATGGCAGCGGCAGCATCTTTTTCGTTAAGAGACTGCACATAGTCCATGTACCTAGGGAATCGATGGTTGTCTTCCTGGCCTTTCATAATTACCCGTACGATATGGTCCAAGGGACCGAACTCCATGAAGTCTTCTTCATATACTTCTTGCGGCTTTCCTATAGGTATTGGGACACATAATTTCGTCCTCTCGTTGATTGTTTTTTGCACGTATTTTAGGACCTTCATGGCTCTTTCAGCATGAATGTTAATCTGGTATTCTATTTTTAGTATGTGGTCATTTGGTCCTTGGCTTTCCGTGGTAATTGTGCATGGTCCAATGACTTTAAATAATTGTCTTTCTGCCTCCACACTCCCTTGGAAATGTACATGGACTCGGCTTGGCTCTGGTCTATTCAGTTGGTCTAGTGTTATTTCGCTCAAAGGGTCTGCAATTGGCGGATGCAGAGATATAGGTCCTTGTTCTTCCGAAGAAGTGTCCGTATCATCGGTGCTGGTATCGTCGCTCACTGATGAGCTGTCTGATTGTTGGTCCTATTTTTCTTGATAACTATGTTTTAGTATAATTCCGTTGACACTATCTTGGTTCATGTACTCTATAGTTAATACTCCTATTTCTTTGTTTGGTCCTTCTCGCCGAACGTTTAAATGAATATTGTTACTGGTCCCGAATGTTTTAATGTATGCCGTAATATGTTCCACGGCGTTGGATGGTTGGTATTCAACGATCACTACTTTTACTTGGTCCATCGATGATTTGACAGAGGCGATTCTGTACTTTTGGTCCATTCTGAAAGGAGGTAAGGTATGTTCGTTAATTGAGTCCATTATGGTATGGAGCATGTTAAACAAAGTAGGTATAGAATTGAATGAAATGGAAAAGAGTAGAAAGTAGAAAAGAAAATTAGGTCCTTTTGGTAGACGAGCTTGTTGTACATTGGTATTTTCGATTTCACAGGTCGCATGTTATTGTGTTTGATTTGGGTCTTGTTTTATATTGCACGTGTACGTGGTGTGATTGTTTTATTTGATCCTGTTTGGGTTCAATGTACATTCATGTTAGGTTCATTTTTTCATCTTTTTTTTTTTTCTTTTTTTTTATAGTGTCGCATATTTTGCTGCGGAGTGTTGGTTATCTTGGTCCATGTCTTCTTCGGAAGTTGTATGACCTACTTTGGTTCTCTTGGTGCTTTCATCTAATGGTTCTTTTGGGTCTGGGTCCGTTTTTCTTCCTTTTTGGTCTTGTTGTGTTATTTTGGGTTCCTCTCTTATTGTTCTGGTGTTATGGTTCCATGCGACTTGCTTTTTGCAAGTTTGCTCATGAAGGTCATAAAGCTCTATTGGTACTGTTTCTTCGCAGAATTCATGGAATTTGGTAATGGGTCCCTGTAGGTTATATTTGGAACTTTTCCTTAGTTCCGCATAGGTCGCCTTGTAGTCCGGGTTGCATCCATGAATTGCTTTTTCCGCGTCTTGGATATTGAAATATTGGATATATCCAAAAGACAATCTCTGTTTCTTGTCCCTTACAGTCTCATAATATATCATTGGTCCGAATTCCGCGAATTGCCTAAAAAAAGTTTCGTCCTTTTCTCTGTCAGTGCCGATTCATGGTAGAGCACAAAATAACCGTGTTTTGTCATTCTTTAAACTGTCTGACTTGTTCAGATAAACTTGTGATCTTATATTTCCGTTATGGTGTCGTAGGTTCATGGTTATTAGGTTATTGTGATTTTGGGTCCTCGGGTACTCTAAGGTTCTTTGGTTACTTTTGAGTCGTTGCACTTTTTTTGTTATTGATGTCGTAGGTAAACCATTGAGATTGGTTACTTTTCTGGCTTCTTCTTCAGTTTTGAACCTGATTGTTATTTTGTTGGTGGTTGGGTCTATGATGTTGTGCTTGACTTCCACCGTTGTTGGCGTTCCTACTTTTTCAAAGGTAGCAATGATGTCCGATAGTAGGATACTTTTGTCAAAAAACACGGTGACAGCAATGGGTCTTGGGTTCATGATTTTGCTTTGGTCCGTCCTAAAAATGATTTTGATGTGTTGATTGTTATATATTGTGGTATTTTGGTTAAATGTGTTGTTTCTACGTACATGGTGTATAGTTAGTTAATACGGTGAAAGGGGATTTGGAACCGTGTATTATAGTTCGGATTCTTGTTCATCTGATTTCATTCTTCTAGATGGTAGGAATGATATTGTTCGTTTCGGTGCTTTGGGTTTGGTGGGTGCGTTATTGATTACATTGCTTGTGTTAGGTTCTATTATTATGGCTCCGGGGTGTGGTTAAGGTTGTATGGTAGTGTGTAAGGGTAATGAGTATTCGTGCTGTTTCTTTTTGAAACATAAGACCCCCGCGTTGTTTTTGATGCGTATGATAATTGTTGTTATTATGAGGATAAACGCGACTTGAAGTGTTAGTCCCCCGTACATGAAGGTGTTAGTACGATTAGTCTCTCTTTTATGTTCTGCTATTTTGTCCATTTGGTCCATTATTTGGTGTAATGATTGCTCTTTGTCCTCCCAGAATGTTACTTCTTCTGATTTGGTGTTCATGGAGAAATTCAAAATTCCTTCTGTTTCTGTTAGTTTTGGGTAGATTTGATTTATCTCTAAATTTATTTCAGGTTTGTAAATGTACTGTTGCTTCGTTCTCTTGTTTTCCTCATTGATTAATGCTACTTCTTTGGTTCTTCCTACACAGCCTGTAGCCAGGTTTACAATTCCCACGCCGTTTATTTTTACTGTTTGGTCCGCTTCGCCTGAACATGTTATTCTTAGAAGTTCTTCTTTTATCGTCGAGTACAGCTATGATCCATCTACACTTAAATAGTTCCATTGGGCTGCAGGGTCGTATTTGTACCGTACATCACATGTTTTCAGGCCTTCAATGCTTGGGTTTAACAGCATGGTGACTTCACAATCTTCTAGCGTTGATACCTCTCTGAGAGGTCCACCTGATGGACATACATATGCGTAGTGGGTCCTAATGCATGCATTCAGAGTATCATGGTCAAGTTTCAAAAATTGCTTTTCATCCGCACTTAATGCTAAATATTCTTTTGATGGTTGTATATATGCCAGGCCGGCTGATTTGTTATTGTGTCTTTGTGGTACAGCAAGCGGGTGCAATTTGTATAAGAGATACAGTATCCTTTCTATTAAAGGTAGATGTAATATCGCAATGGTCCTTCCGTCATGGTGTTTTGCGTTAACTTTTGAAATTTTGACGATTTCTTCAGCTCGTATGGGCTCTGAGGGAATTGGAAAGTCTAGGTCCGCTGTAAATCTTCTTATATCCGAGGATATTTGATGGATAATATCAGTTTTCAGTAATTCTGGGTGTATCTTGCCTTCTTTCAACAATCTTAGAATAGCGAAAAGCTTTTCGTTGCTGCTGATCACGTGGTTTAGATTCGATTCTACGCTCCTGAGGTAGCTAGCTAGTTCTAAAATGTACCTTAACTCTTCACCTTCTTTTAATAGAGTAGTCACTTTCTCTGTAAATACTTTTTTTATGTTTTTTAGCACGCGTTGATGCGCTCTAATAATGTTGTAGAGCTCTTCAAAACCGGCTGATATGATGTGAGTTTATTGGTCCATTAATTGAATCATCTTGTTCTGGTTCTGATAGAGGTTATCTATGTTGTGATTGATGTTGTCTACGTTATCTTGTGTTACAAGTCCAAATAGACTTTTGCTAATGCTGCCTATTGCTCCTAGGGGTGTCACTCTTTTGGTCCTGATGCTACACGGAATTTTCGTTCCTGCATATTCACTGTGTCCTAGATTTTGTATGGTATCGTCTATTCGTGTCTGTAAGTGGGTCAGTGTTTGGTGTTTCAATTCAATGAGATCCTTCCCCAATGCTAGTTTGCACTTGTGTTCAGGCAACTTTATAATGCATTTGGAGTACGCTTGGTTGAATGATACAAGGTGTCCATGGGCTTGTAGAAATTCATTAACATTTATGTAAATGGCAATTTGCCAATCAGCCCTTTTTATTCTTATTGTATGCATTCGCTCATAGTAGATGCCAGGGTTTGACTCTACTTTTTCTAAATCATAGTTACTGCGGCAAAATGCTACAGTGGCGAGGGTTAAGATCATGAATCTTAAGTCCATTGTGATGATTCCTGTAATTTAAATAAAGTTGTGAATCCGTTAAGTTATTTATTCTCATCCGGAGGTACCGCTTCTTTTAGTTTGTTTATATGTTTTCTTATTCGCTTGCCATTAGGCAATTCTAGGATTACATTGTTCCTGCCTAAAATTTCTACTATTTTTAAAGGTTTGTTGTAAAAGCTATCTCCCTTTGAGGTCCTGATTTCTTTTACAATTCGCGCATAGTCTCCCGCCCTTGCCTCGAATCTCCTGATTTTTTTATCATATTGTTGTTTGGATTTCTCTTTGGTTCTTATTTAATTTTGACCAGCCATGATTTTTATTTCATTTAAACGTAGGATTAGGTCGCGTAAGTAAATGTTGTAGGTTCGTTAACTTTCGTCGGAGGGTATGCGTATTGGAAAGCGGTCTATGCGGCCGTACACTTGTGTTATATGAAAATGTAGCAAAAGGAGCCAAGTTATCCCAATTATCAAAATTTTTTTAGTATGTTCTGATGAAATCTATTAAGGGGTCATGACTCCGCTCAAGGTAGCCATTGGTTTGAGGTCTGTATCCTGAAGTCGTTAGATGATCAATTTTAATAGCCTTAATGGTTCCTACGATTTCTGACAAGAAACTAGTTCCTCGGTCTGAAAGTATTGCTCTCGGTGCACCAAATTTGCAGATTAGGTGTTTCGCTAGTGCATCTGCTATTGTGGTGGCTTTAAGGTTTTTAATTGGTATTGCGATTAGATATTTGGTCAGGTTACATTGTATGGTGAGTAGATGTCAATTTCCGCTTGGGGTCATTCTTAATTTTCCTACTGTATCTATTGATACCTTGTCAAAGGCTTCTATGCAAAGGCTTCTATGCGTATCTGTTATGATCATTGGCTCTCGAGTCTTGAAACGGTCTATATTTCTTTCTTGACATCTGGGACATCTCCGTATGTAGTCCAGTACATCGTTTCTCATCTTTGGCCAGTAGTATCTCTCTCTGATCTTTTGATAAGTTTGATTCACTCCTTTATGACAAGTGGTGGAATTAATTTCTAGTGCCAGACAGAAAATCGAGACAAGGTATAGTAACGAATCGGAGAATACACACCAAGGATAAGGCGCAAGGCTCAAAAATAACAGGGACGACACCTTCTAAGACATGTTCGATTTACGTCGTCAAGAGGACCACCAGCTAAACAATAACCCAAGGACAACAGAAGAGGTTGTTGCAAGAGGGGGTAGATCGCTACTTAACGCGAATACTGCAAGTTTTATCTCAATGCTACAACAACCAAGAGAGAGAGAGAGAGTACCACCGACGGCTCGACAGAGTGATCAGACTCTCTCAACCCGGCAAAAGTCTGGGAGGAGGAGAGTGCCTCTGTACTCTGAGATAACGTGACCAACGCAGAACAGTACTTTTTCCAATCATCAGATAAATGATATTGGAAAAATGGTTCGATCTTGGAATATTAAATTTTCCGGTGAGAAAGACGGTCACAGTATAGAAGAATTCCTACTACGCGTCAATGAGTGCCGCACACCGGCCCGCATAGAGGACGAGGACCTCTTCAATGCTATGTCGGAGTTGCTGAAGGGAGCAGCACTCCAATGGTGTCGTAAATTCAGAAATAATTGGCATATATGGCAAGACTTTTGCGAGGCAGCACGACGCTGCTGCGGCGCAGATATCCGTTATCAACAGTGGTTAGTAACGGAAACAAAGGCGCGCACCCAAGAATTGGCTGAACCAGTCACCGACTATATATTTTCTCTGCTCTCGTACATTGAGAAATTTGAAGTGTGTTGGGACTAGTAACGAAAATTGCAACTCATTTATCAAAATATGTCGCCAGAGTTGCAATCGATCGTGAGTAAAGAGAAAACCACGAATCTTGACACTGTGATGCGGTTGGCGCGACAGGCAGAAGCTTTCGTAGAGGTGCGGTGTAACTAGAAAGAGCCACCTCCAGCTGATAAGTACTTGTTGCCTGAATTAGCGTATAAAACTTGGGCCACGCGCATCGACAAATTATTATAAAATTAGTCTGGCTGCAATTGCGGAAAGTTCGCCTACAGACTTGTCTCAAAAGGTTGACAAGCTGGTCAAGAAGAAATTTAGTGCGAAGCGCGACGCTCCAAGTCTGGCAGCAATATCGCAGAGTTCGCCTCAAGACATGTCAGCTATGATTGAAAAGTTGCTCAAGGAAAAGCTAAAGCAGCTGACTTTGACTGGCTCCGTGAAAGATCCACCGTCTACTGCAGAGAAAGCAGCGGCGCAAAAATCGGCTCCTATAAGATTTAATGGGTTGTATTATAAAAGGGACGGCAGTCCGAAAAAAGAAGTCCCACAAGCCAGCGGGCTAGCGATAAAAATAAAGCACAAAAACCTGGGCCTCGTTCCCATCTTGTCTTCTGGGTCTGCAGCTGTCCAGGATACAATACAAGAACGTGTCCAGAGTGTGCAGGAATAGAGCGGGGAGGTGTAGATCTGGTCCCTACCATGCCTATAGCCAACTTAAGGACCTCACCGGGTCACTCTAATGAGACCAATCGCGACGGAGCGAGAACCTATAGTAGTACACGATGCGAATGACGCTTCTGAGGAATCAGCTCCTTACAGCGAGAGGAACTACTCTTGCTGGTGGATGTAAGTGAGAGTTGGTAGATTCCAAGTGCATGCAAAGCTGTCCAATTAGCACCCGCTGGACTTATAGGCCGGTGTATTGTAACGAAGCTGTGGGAGATAGTAGCTGGATATTTTATGGGCTCCAACTCTCGTACACCGCGCGGTCATGAATACCTATTAGTATTCATGGACCTCTTCACGCACTAGGTGGAGTGTATCCCCATTCGCAAACCAAATGCGAAGACGATTAAAATGGAACTCAGATAAAAGATTTTCCTACGCTTCGGAATGCCAGACGTTCCGGAAAGCAAGATGGAACAAATCTTTGTAAAAGATTCGAGACCGTATTTTGACGACGACGCCATGCCTTCTGACTCCGAAGATAAGGCAGTAGAAGATACTTCGAAGGACGGCGAGGGACCAAGCAAGCTCAAGCTTCAGCCAGACGAGTCGCGAGCGAACGATGCGCCTTTAGTAGTAGGGAAAAAGCGTGGTAGGCAGAGACTAACGCGGGTAATAGTCAAGCGTAAAGCTAAGATTTTCAGTAAACGGGTAGGTAAACGACCAAATACAGTAGGTGATGTAAGCATTGAGCGCAACGCAACATCTGCGGAAATCGCAAGTGATAAACCTAAAAGAGAGCGTGGGAGGCCAAAAGGGTCTACAAAACCTTCAGCGCCTGATTGCGTTGTATCTCCTCGCCGTACGAGGTCAAAAACTGTACAGTAAAAAGTTGTTACGCAGTAAAAAGAGAGAAAAAGATACCTTTTTGTATTTTTTTCAAAGCATCCTTCTTGTACGAGTTTTTTTATTACTTATTTACTTTTATATTTATTTTCAGAAGTTATAGTATTTCTCAATAATTTTATTTTACGATATTCCTTTCTTTACTTATTGAGAGAGAGCTGTAGATGTCGAGCAGGTATACCTCCGGCTAGCAGTGTCTGGGGTTGGGGTGTGTGATGGGTAATTATACCTCATCACATACTCTCACTCTCTCTCTCTCTCTCTCTCTCTCTCTCTCTCTCTCTCTCTCTCTCTCTCTCGCACACACGTGTAAAACATGTATTAATTTCTCCTGCTGTTACAGGCATCATCAGCGGCGACAAGGGAAGGAGAGAAAGCCGATGAAAAGTGAGAGAGAAAGAGAGAGTATAGGTAGGCCGCGGGGGGGGGGGGTTGCGAGCCGCGGGGATATTCGGTAGAGACGCTCTAGCTGTCTTGCAGAGCAGACGCCTGTTGCGCAAACGCGAGAACGATCACCGGTGCGATATTTTGTGAGCGTGTATGCGAGTCCGGTGCTACGGCTATGGCGAAAGCTGCGGAGACTGCGTGCGGCGCCTGCGAGTGATGCAAAGGACGAGACAGCTAGCCAGCGAGTGCGACTTGATGCCGAGGAGTTCAAGTGAGTGCTTGGTCAACATCACGCCTCTCCTATCTCTTTCTCTTTCTCTTTCTCTCACTCATTGTCAGTATCTTCTCGTAACGTTTACGTGCCTTCGAGAGCAGACGTACATTCGCCCGTGTGCATATGTACCTTTGATTTGTGACAATATACGTCTCTTTTATATTACACTACTGGGTCATCCTTCAGCTCACCTCTTTCCCCACGTTATTCATGCTCTATGGAATCACAGTAATATATCGCGGGTTTTAGCAATTAAAACTCCATTATAAAATACACAATAGAATCTTAAATTTTACAGTTGTAAAACTTCAAAATTTTGATACTATACGTCACAATAAATCATTATTTTCAATACCATATTTATTAAAGGATCTTTGTTCCTCACACAATTCTAGGTGACACAACGAACGAAATCTTTTCTTTTTACGGTTATTCGATTCCTTTTGAAACGTGTTACAAACTGAGCAGCGCACCTTTTTGTTAACATTTTTTTTATTATTTTTTCTAAAGATCTAATTGATTTCTTGAAAAAATGTTATTCAATATTTTTAAAAAATTCGTTGGATATACGAAAAAGAATAATAAAAACCATTTTAACGAAACAATGCTCCGCTTATTTTATAATACATGTCAAAAGGAGTCAAATAACTGTAAAAAAAATTTTTTCGTTCATAATGTCACCCAGAATTGTGTGAAGAACAAAATTCCTTTAATGAATATGGTATTGAATATAGTTATTTATTGTCACGTGTAGGATCAAGATTTTGAGGTTTTATAATAGTAAAATTTAAAAGATTATTAAGTATTGATAGCATAGACTTAAGTAGTTATCAAGTGCGACATCGTGTTGAACCACATACGGCCCTTCGCAAACGTTAAAGAATTTCGCTATCTTCCCGTTTTCCGCATCGGATTCCTTAAGCGACTTTACCAATACTTTGTCGCTGCTTTTAAACTTATATTGCGACTCGGATTTGGAGTCATAATCGTGGAAATGATGATCTCTAATTTATTTTTCGCGCGTGTCTACGCGAATTCGTCTACCTGGCATAAATAATCCACGACCGCATTTTTGATGGAAGGTAGCGACTCGGGCGGGAATTCAAATTTAATTATAGTTTCAAATATTTACCAAGATTACAGGTAGTGACCACGATAATATGGCATTTTCCATTCTTGTCATGGTCCTGCCAGCAAGTAAGAGGGAGGACATTGTGGGAGTGCGCCGACTTCGCTCGGAGCATCGGGGTGCCTCTGTGTCGTCAACCGGCACAGCAGCGAGCAAAAGGTCCCCGTGGGCAATAAGTCTCCCGTACAAAGACCTGGTCGGCAAAATCATGCGAGCAAAGAGTATAAGAATGGGTTTCCATACGCGGGACGTAGACAAATTACAACTTGCTCGGAAAATGGCTGATGGACTAAAAAAGGACAAAATATTCATTAATGAATTTCTAGACGGCGAAATTTTTTGAATTACATCAGTCTCAAGCCTCTTGCATCGCGGCTACGTGTAAATACGTTTGGCACAGGAGCGGCCATTTCCTGACCAAGATGCGTGATGGGGGTCAAACCCATGTCTTCACGTCAGAGTCGGACTTGGTCGAAATCTTCGCGAGATATAAAGATACTGCGCAGGTGAATTCGGAAATTGTGGCTTCAACGTTGCGTCCCGTCAACGATACGGCGACGCCAAATCTAAATCCGTCCAAACCAGGTCCTTCTAGTCCTGCGTGACTAGGCCTGCACTCTAAGGGTAAAATGTGCGGCGGGAGGTTCAGAGCGGGCGTTAGGTAAAATCATACCTGAACAATAGCAGGCAGAAAGTCGCCATTTCATCGAACGACGACTCCGATTGGTTCTTCACCAATATAGGAGTGCCGCAGGGTCTTAGGGCCACTGCTGTACAACGTGTATATAAATAATCTGAAAGAGATGCTAAGTGATCATGAAGGCATCACGCACCTCCTCTACGCTGACGACCTACAGATATATACGCAAACGATGAATCAAGATTTATCGGTGGTGCGTCTAAAACTGTAGCACAGGCAGTGTCGGAGTGGGCGACGGGTGCCCCTCTGAATCTCAATGTCAGCAAAACTAAGGCAATTATATCACGATCACATTATAATGTACACAGGGTGCAAGAACTGGAATTTCCATGCATTGAGATGCAGAATGGAATATACGTGCCTTTCTCCGATACCGTCACCAACCTGGGTATGATTATAGACGCTGCGCTCACCTGGAAACCTCAGGTTGACGCGGTCATCAAAAAAGTGAACCGAGCTCTATATGGCCCGCGATTATTTCGCTCGTGCACCACTGTGGTGTACCTATACGCTTTGGAGGAACTATAGAAGAGACTGCAGAATATATCCATACGTTATATAAGCGGTGCCAAGAGGGATGAGCACATCACCCCATACCGGGAGGGCCTAGGCTGGTTATGTGTAAAGGATAGGAGAGAGTATTTTGCAGCGGTGCTTTTGTACAAAATAATCCGAATGCAGCAGCCACCGTACCTTGCTACTCTCTTTCAAAAGAACCAGTCCAGGAGCTCTGATAGGAGTGGTGTATCACAGGGGTCTAGACTATGGAACTCGCTTGCAGATGATGTGCGACGTAAGCCATCAATAAAAGGTTTCAGAATTGCCGGTCAAAATCACCTCTCTCGACCCGCGGGGACCTAAACAATAACAGTTAGCAGATTAAATGATTATTCGAGGGTGAAATATATATCAATATGTATGAATGTATTTATAAGAGATAATGGATTGAGTGAATGGCGTATAATGAATGATCGATATTTTAAGCATTTGACGCGATAGATATTACCACGAGAATGCGCAGCAATCTTTCCAAAATGACGATGATCTGTGATCTAAATCAAATGCAACTAAAATCACGATAATCTGTGATCTAAACCAAATGTAACTAATGTGACTAAGATATAGTATTATATATTGACTGTCGATTTGTATATACTGTATGCTGTATAGTATTGATACATTATTATATATTGACTGTCGATTTGTATATACTGTATGCTGTATAGTATTGATATATTATTATATATTGACTATCGATTTGTATATATATGCTGTATAGCTAGCTGTAATATAATTGCTGTATGATAATTGGTGTATGAAACAAAATTTTTCACATATCTACCTATCTATCAAGGCCTGCTGTTACGCAGGCAGTATGAATACAACGGCAGCAGCATAGGCCCACAGTCGTAGACGCAGGCAGCCATAGCAGCAGTCAAGGCCTGCAGTGTTGTACACAGCAGCTGTCGAGGCGTGTATTAGATACAGCCAGTAGCTTCGTCGGTGGCCTCGTGTTGAACACGATTTCGCTGCTGCAGCGAGGCACTCGCGACGTCGCATTCGCGCTCTCAGCGGCAAGAGCGCGTAACTCCTTGCCGACTTGGCGTCGGTTGCTCAGTCGATATAGCAGAGCGCCTTAACTGCCTCTCTAACTCCTTTGAATGTCTTCGGGGGTTGCCTGTTGCCTCTGGTTACCCGGAGATGCAGCGGCAGTAGCGATATCAACGGCGTAGCTTGGCGTGTCATTCTAGAGCAGCGGCGTCTATAATGGTGGCGCGTGGCGACAGCGAAGCTTTGGTATTCCTACGACGACATCATAGAAAATCGTCGATGTTGGCGCGTGCGATGACAGGAGCAGCAAAAAATTCATTCTTGTATTGAGATGAATTCCCTGCTGTACGGACTCACGAGTTTTAGCTTTACGCGAATTGAAAGATACGTTTTTGCGGTTTTGGCACACGTCACGCAATGGTGGTCAAAGCACGTTTCGGAGCAATTTCGAGAAGCTTATGTACTTACTTACTACAGGATCCAGACAGCCGAAGAACCAATGTTTTCATTTGTATTAATATTTTTGACTCCCGAAATAAGATTAACGTGAATTTATTCTAGTATCGTATGCAACTATTTACAGTAGCAAAGAACTAAAAAACGTGGAGCTACTAGGTGATCTGTGGGGATTCGGGAGTACTTGAGTTCGTGTAGGGCTGCTCGGTCGGTAACCGAGTAGCGTAGCTTGCCGGCTAGATCAGCTATATATTTTACCAACTGTCGGTAAGTTACAAATCGTTAACCCAACTTTACCATCAGCTGACGACCCAGGAATCTGCATTACCTATCGGTAACCCAATTATGTGCGTTATCGGTAACCTGAAACGGGAAATTCAAATGTTTGAATTTGCATTACCGACCAAGGGTGATCCGTGTATCTGTATTATCGGTAACTCTAGACGGGAAATTGAAATGTTTAAATTTGAATTATTAGTGTAGAGGGAACCCTATTGTTGATTGGGGGACGACAACCCAGGAATCTTCTTTATCCAATCATCTACCTTACCGGCCGGTAACCCAAGTTTACCATCAAGCGATAACCCATTCGCGAGATACAACCATGTGAGATACAACCACAACCACATCTCATTAATACATCTTCATCAACCAATCTCCTTATTCACACTCCATAGGTGTCTCTTTCAGCTTCATTAGAGTACTGTTCTCCTTGAAGAAGCGTTTCATCAGTTTGACGTTATGATGAGTGCAGCAAGCTTTAAAAGCTCCCTTGTAGTAGGGGCAAACCGACACAAGCTTTATTTTATCTAGGAGGAAAGCCCATTTCCGCTATATCATAAACTTCGATCTTCAACTGAAAGCGCTCCAACCACTTCTTGTTGAGGGAGCCCATAACAAGCATTCTGGTGGCATCCTGTAAGGCTCCTTGAAGTATCTCACCTACCTGGATATAGGGATAATCCCCTGAATACCAGGATAATCCGTGACAGTTAAACTTCAGTAATAAATTCTTCTTTCTGTACTTGTTAGTGAGCTTGCGTCAATGACAGGGAGCTTTGATGAGTCGCACTAGAGGTTCAGTGTTGTCATCATCGTTGAGAAGAACAATTACTAACTCCTTGAGGATGAAGTCTTCGACGGGCTGCTTGAAGCCTTGTATGTCCACCAAGTACTCCATCCCGAAGACGAGAGATTTTTTGGCGCACGAAAGCCTTCATGTATACCGATTTCCCCACCATATCTAGGACTACCCCCACCACTTCTTGTATACCTTACCGATTAACCCAGGGATCTAGTTCACCAACTGTCGATAAGCCACCGATATGTAAATCAATTTTCCTATCTACCAATAACATAGGAAACTGCATTACATTATATCTAATATGCGATCACACAAGAGAAATCAAATGAAAAAGCATAGAAAATTATGAACAATAGTAACATCTGTTTTCTCATGCGTTTTTTCATGTGAGTTCTCAGGTAAAAATTTAAAAGATTATATAAATAAAAAATAAGAAATATAAATGTAGTAATAAGAAAAAAGTAGTAAGAGTATTAAAACTATTGCTTTGCAAAATATGCATTATATTTCAATATTTTTAATACACCGTATATAATTTATTTATCAATCTAAAGTATAGCTATATTGTATTTTTAAACTACAAAAAGCACCATTTTTGCTAATTGCGTAAAAATAAGTCAGCCTAATCATTACGTACGCTAATGGGGATAACAGCTGATAAATACACATGTAAACATACATAGCAATACATTTTTAATTTTACCGATGTTATTAGGCTATCGTGGTACATATAAAATCGATTAAAGAGAGCAAAAAGTTTATAATATCGCTTAAATAAATAAAAAACGTATTGCTATCTATGTTTACCTATGTCTTTATCAGTAGTTAACCACAGTACCGCAATTTCAGATCCCGACACAAGCAGTACTGTTGTGACACACGTTAAGGAACACATACATAGTATGTTTTGCATATGTCCCTATCCGTATACATACACACACACACACACACACACACACACATACATGCACACACACTCACGTACATACACGCATACGCACATAATTACACACACAAGTACACACATACAAACGCCTGCATGTATTCACACGTACGCACGCAACCACAATCGCGCAAGCACACAATAGCACACACATACACCCACTTATATACATGTATACACGGACACACAAAGACAATACAGGCACGTACACCTACATAGGTATAGACCCAGGGACACACGCACACGCACGCATGCACACACAAACGCGCACACATATACACACACACACACACACACACACACACACACACAGACACACACAAACACACGCAGACATGCACACACCGAGCCACACATACGCACACACACATACACAGGCACATACACGCGTGCACATAAACACAATCATACAGAAGCACATACACACATAATCACACACATACACGCGATTCTTTGTAGCATCAGAAAGTAAAGTTTCATTTTTAGGGATTTTGTCGTATTGTTTTTCTTCTTCCACCCATTTGTAATCATGGTCTGGTTCTAATTTTGACTGGTTTTCTTGATAACTGCGTAGTATCTGACTATATGAAACATTAGGGTTTTCTTTCGTAATATTTGAGGAATTTTCTGATTCAAAATCGGGTTCAGAAACAGAGCTTCCTGAATCATTTGAATAAGGGATATAAATTGCATCCTTTTCTCCATTATCACATTCATGAATCTCAACAATTTCTTCGCGAACTAGGTTTCGCTTTTTTGGTCGTGGTGGACGTAACATTTTAAAGAAAAACTGACACAGTACAAAATGTTATAGGTGTGACTCTATTGTTCCAAGGTAGACATAAATAAATTATATGACTCCATCGATCACTCAGAACAATCCTTTATTAATTGAGTTAGAAATATGCGACGTTTCGGGAGTTTTTTAAAAATACTCCCCTCATCATGGCTACACAAAAAATAAATAAACTTATAAGTCACTATATTACATTACACATTATGCCACAAACTGTATAAACAAAATGCAAAACATAAAAAATAACGTGGAATTACATTTACCATAAATTTAAACGAATAACAAATCATGGACAGCGTCGTGAACTATGGACAAGAATAATTGTATGCTATAATGGCATCTCCAAAAAAAAACAAATTTACGAACATTTAAATTACTTTATAATAATAATTACTCGAAGTACAAAATTATAACAAAAAACAAACTTACTGAAACAAGTAGACGAGGGTGAAATATATATCTACTAGACACATAACTACTAGAATTGGCCCTGAAGGCCGGTAGTACGTACCGGCCATGCGAAATCACAAGCTGTTACATGGTCGCCAATTCAGAGACAACTAAGTGCAAAATGAAACTCGCCGAATCCCTCGCAGTCTCCAAAAATATACTTTGAAGAGGGGTGTTTGGCTACCAGCTCGCAGAGCGAACGTACGCAGACCACAGAGCAACATAACACACCAGGAGGCGGCAGCGCGAATCGGAGAAAAGAGGCGAACGGGGAATCCCCGAACGTCCGTCGTCCAACAAGCGAAGCACACACCTCCATGCATGTCTGCGCTTCGGATCTCGCTCTGCTAGCTCGGAGCCTCTCGCGAGAGACACGGCAAATCCATTCGTAACACATGAAGAAGTATAGAATGCCTCCTCGCTAGTATGGTGTTCGGATCACTAAGGGTTGAGGACTCGACTAAAATTATTATGTATAAATCTGAGAAGACGTGCAAAAGAAATGTGTGGGTGTGCAAATATATAATGTGCACAATTATAAAAAAATAACCAAACAAGAAAGGTTTTATAACATTTTTTTAAAAAATTGCATGGATGGAAAATAACAAAAGTCAAAGAACAAACAAGAGTATTATTCGAAATGTTTTTTAATTAAATTAAGTAAATTTTTATAGACATTTTTCAAAAAATAGTTGCTTCCATTTCATTTAATGTGTTATTATGATAATATATGTTTAACATTTCAGAGAATGCACGTTTGCTCCAATTTTTTTCTCGATCTAAAATCTTGATTTTACTAAAATTGATTGCGTGTTTCTTTTCATTGGCGCGTTTCTCTAGTACTGACGAGGGCTTATTAACCTCCACATCCTTCTCGTGTTCTTTTTTACGTTTTCCTAAGCGTCGTTTGGTCATACCAATTTACGTCGCTGGGAAATGTTTGAAATAAATTTTGTATAGAAAATTGAGATTATGTAAAGTATCGAATTATCTTTACTTAGTCTAATCATATGATTAAATTTATGTATTGTTCTATTAATCGGTATTACATTATATTTCGTAAGTTTTTTATTGATTTTGAATGTGATATTTTTAACAAACAGGAGGACCATTTTTGGTTTCCTCATGAATAACCGTTTATTGGCATTGTTGAGATTAGAATTGTTATTATTAATGTTGCTAATATAGTGCAATATTTTATTAACGTATTTATTAATAAACCCAAGAGGGAAATTATTGTTTAAAAGATATGATTTTGCAATTTTAAGATTATCCTTATGGAAACGGGGGTCTGACAGCTTAAAGTACTTGTCAACCAAGTTGTATATTATCGCGACTGTTTGAGAAAGGGGGTGGTGTGATAAAAAGTTAATATACCGACCTGAAGCTGTCGGCTTTCTATACCAATTAGTAATCGCTTTTCTGTTATCTAATCTAATAATTTCAATAACTAAAAAACTAATTTTATTATCTTTTTCCGTTTCTAGTGTAAATTGAACTTGTTCATTATAACTATTGAAAGTATTCAAAATAATATTAGTGTCATCAGTTATGTTAATAAGGAAGCAGTCGTCAACATATCTTTTATACAACAAAATACTACTCATGAGTTTATTTAGACCATTTGTTTTTAACGCTTCTAACGTGATATCCGAAGACCAAGGGCTTCTGCAAAAACCCATGGGAGTACCTAGTATTTGTTTGTAAAACTTGTTGTTGAACTGTAGGTAGGTAGATTCTAAATAAAGCTTAATCCCCTCAAAAAATTCTGCTTTTGAAAGAGGAGTAATGATTCTTAAATATTTACATTTTTTGTCTAGTGCCTGTAGGATCAAATGGTGCGGTAAACTAGAAAATAAAGAAACAACGTCAAGAGACGTAAGGCTGTAATTACTAGGAATAACGATCTCATTAATAATGTTTTGTAATTCATAACTATTTTTCAGATTTGATTTAGGTTTTGGAATATATATATATATATATATATATATATATATATATATATATATATATATATATATATATATATATATATATAAAAAGAAGGGAGATACACTTATCAAAATCATAAGAGGGGTTACCTACAGCTGAAACAACAAGGCGACTCGAGTTGCCCGGCTTATGTATTTTTATTAAAGCATAGGCACGGACTAAAGTGCAACTATCTAATTTGTCTCGAATGCCATCAAAAGCATTATATTGTATACAAAATTGATTGCAAACAGTACCCAGCGACGTACATTGGTATGACCAAACGACGCTTAGAAAAACGTAAAAAAGAACACGAGAAGGATGTGGAGGTTAATAAGTCCTCACACAATCAATTTTTGTAAAATCAAGATTTTAGATCGAGAAAAAAATTGGAGCAAACGTGCATTCTCTGAAATGTTAAACATATATTATCATAATAACACATTAAATAAAATGAAAGACACTAATTTTTTGAAAAATGTCTAAAAAAATACACTTAATTTAATTAAAAAACATTTCGAATAATACTCTTGTTTGTTCTTTGACTTTTGTTATTTTCCATTCATGCAATTTTTTTTTAAAAATGTTATAAAACCTTTCTTGTTTGGTTATTTTTTTACAATTGTGCACATTATATATTTGCACACCCACACATTTCTTTTGCACGTCTCCTCAGATTTATACATAATAATTTTAGTCGAGTCCTCAACCCTTAGTGATCCGAACACTACAGTAGTCTCGCGTTATTTGCCTGCTGGTTAAGCGCCTGATAGGAACGCCCCCTTATACATGCATTACTCACACACGCGCGCGTCCCCACCTTTCCGCCTGACTGCTAGACAATGTATAGCCGTTCCGCGTTGAACAGCCTAATTTGCACTTTTTCGACAATGGTAATTTATAAGATCTTTGCACTGTTAGTATATTAATATAATTTATATTACACGTGTATATTATAGTTTTACATAAATAATATAACATTAATAGATATAAATAAACTTTCAATTGACTGAATTAAATATTTAATTTAATTTAAGTTTATGTTAAATATTGAAATGCCTAATACTCTAAACTGTAATGTTTCATAATGTATATTATGTATTAAAAATAAATATAGTATGCTTTTCGTCTATTAATGCAATTTTGTCGTTAATACATACTCCTCAAAGAAACGCTAGATACCGCGAATTTGTCAAGAAAAATGAAAACAATCTTGTTGCGCGTCGATCAGCCGACACATTTTATCGTTCGCCGAGCAGGTAACACTCGATGCGCGACGACGTTCATTTGTTTATCTTTTTGCTGCAACGAAAAAAAAACACGAGCTTCAGTTCTATTGTAGCATTTGTCGTAGAGACAGTGCCAACGCATTCGTGAAAATGGATGCTGAGCAGAATGAAAGTGCGAATACTAAAAAGAGGAAGGAATACGGCAGAGTTACTCTACAACATAAACAAGAAGCGATTAAAAAAAGGATGCTGGTTATTCTACAACGCAAATAGCATTAGAATATAACGTTGATGAAAGTTCAGTGAGAAAATGGATAAGTAAGAGAAAAAAAATAGGAAACTGCAGTGAAGCATCTTTATCAAAACAACGAGTCCGCGTGTCTCCTGTTGAAAAAGTTAATGAAGCTCTAGCAATTTGGTTGGAAGGTGAACGAAAGATGCATAATCACTTGGCGCAATACATGTGAAAGGTAATATTGAAACGTTTATTTTGTAATAAACTAGGTATTTTATTTATTGATTGCCATTGATGATAATTAAAAAACATTAGTGATTTTATGTGTATATATGGATGATTGACAAAAAGTTATCAAAAAGTAGGTTTTTCCAAAGTATGATTTTTAAAACAATAAAGTCTGAAACCAAAAATAAAAATTATGATGTAATAGTATTGACTACATATATACACGAATTGAATAAAATATTTTTACATAATTTTTGCCAAATATATGCAATTTATAAATATTAAATTTTACGATTTTTTGAGTTTCAGTTGTTATAAGTGAGAGTTGCGGGGTAAGGAGAAGGGGGGAGGAGAGGGGAGTTGCTCCGCTCAATCCGTCCGTACGTTTTTTGATTATTGTGATGGCCCTGAAAAGGGCCGGTTGTAACTAGAGATGGCATCTAAGGCTTCCTAGCCTCGCGCTCGGGACTTTTTGGCGGTCTCGGCTGGAGGAGTAGAAGAGCCCGTCGGCGGCTTATACTGCGACTCCTTGGAGCCTCGGGGATGTGAAAACGACGCACCCTAGGCGTCGACCACGTCGTAATCGGGCCGAGCCTTCTCTTTACCGCTGCCAGCTTCCGCGGATCCCTCAGTGCCGCGATGCCTCTGGGCTCTCGACGAGCTGACCGAGGGGTCTCGGCTACTGGACGTCGTGCCGGAAAGCGTGGCAAGACGGGCTGCGTCGACTTGCGAAATAGCGCCTCCTTTCCGTCCGGCAGCTCGTCGTCCGGAGAGGGAAAGAGGCAAAGAACGGCCTCTTGTTCCTCTTCCTTCTCCAGGTCCAGAGCTGCCTGGATTTCCACCGCAGTGGGCAGCGGTGTTGCGGGTCGTGGTACCACGAACACCAAACTGCGCACTTGGGGGGAAGGAAAACCTTCACTCGTCTGAGGCGAAGGAGGCGGTAGTGTCGGTGGACGATTCTGCTTCTGTCGTCGGGGTCGGAGCCGGGGACGACGGGTATTTCGCCGTTTCCGCTGGCCTTCGGACCGACGACGAGGCTTCCGGCCGGTCTTTGGCGTTTGCATCCGCTTGGGGTTTTCTGAGTGGTCGGCTCCGTTGCTGGGAGTCGAATCAATCTTAATCACGCTCTTGCGTTCTTTTATAGTGAGCTACGCGGGTGGCCCGAGAGGAGAGGGAGGAACGCGAGCAGAGGGCGCGAAAGTGTGAGAATTTGCGAATGCTTCTGCCTGTGTGCCTTACAATTGAACTTCCGTGAGAGTTAATTAAGAATTAACTCCTGGAACGGTCCAATTGTTCGACATGGGAAGATTACAGCCGTTAAAAGGCGCGTGTGGCTCTCGTTCAGAGAACAACGCCTTAGAACGGCTCTCCCGTCAGGACTTGCGTTCGACTTCCCCGTGCTCTTGACGCGCGTTCGTCAAGAACCGTGATTAACGGAAAGATACTGCCTTCTTAATAAGACTTCCGTGGGAGCTAAGCCCGCCAGAAAGCCCGTTCGGCACGACAATACCCGTGTTAACCACCACGGGGCGAGTAGGCACTTACCGTGCACCGCGCACTAGCTACTTCGGGAGATTGCTCTCAACCGAGGAGGTCCGGCCGGTGCGGTGCGCCGAGGCCGACTGATTGGGGAGGCGCGCGCCCCCTTACTTATAGTAAACGCGAGAGCTGTTCCGACCGCTCTGTAGTGAGCGCGGCGGCTCAGCGCTGGTAACGGTTAGGCAGCTGCGGCGCGCGCGTTTCTTTTTCTCTCCCGCTGCGCTCTTTGAATACGCGTACCGGTTTAGACAATGATAAGGACGTCGGTAACTTTTGGAAGTTGTTTATTCTTTTCTAGTGTCGGGGTCGAGGACTTGTCTCTGGCCTGGTCAGCCGAGAAGTCAGAAGTCAGACGGAGTCTCGAAACTCGATCTCTTATATACTACCCGGCTGCGCCGAGATTGGCTGCAGTTCGGGTAGAAGGGGAATATTACCGTGCGCAAGGCGCTATAGATATACTAAGTGTATAACACAGTTTACAAAAAAAATTTGTTTGTACATTTGACGGTACAAATAAACTTTAAATTGCACGGGGTTAAATCATGGTGGCGTCGCTGTGGTAGTAACTTGAACGTATCTTAAAATCATCTTAAGATATATCCAAGACGAGTTAAAGTTATTACCATTGCGACGCAGCCATGATTCAAGGCGATGCTTCAGACCTACTTTACCGTCCGAGGCAACAAAAATAAAATTTTCGTTTTTCGTAAAAACGACGCATCAGAATCGATTTTCCTTTTAGGGAATGCTTTATTTGGACCAAGTAAATAGCGGAACACTGAAACTTTGAGGTAAATCATTATATTTCTCAATAGGAACGTAAAAAAAATGTTCTTCGAAAATTTCGTTTCCCGCCAAAAATGCACATCAGAATTAAATTTTATTTCAGGGTAGCTTTATTTACGTAAACTACATATCGGAACACTCAAATTATTATGAGAATTAAAAAATGGCAATTATGTACATAATTATTATCAGAATCTAAAATTGGTAATCATATACATAATTTTCAATTTAAGAATCTGATAATAAGTTGAGTGTTTCGCTATGCATTTTACGTAAATAAAGCTACCCTGAAAAGGAAATTTAATTCTGATACGTATTTTTGGCGTAAAACGATTTTTCGAAAAACATTTTTTTTAGTTTCATAATTTGAAAAATAGAATGATTTACCTCAAATTTTCAGTGTTCCGCTATTAATTTGGTTCAAATAAAGCATTTCCTAAACGGAAAATTAATTCTGATGCGTAGTTTTTACGAAAACGAAAATTTTACTTTTGTTGCCTCGGGCGGTAAAGTAGGTCTGACGCATCCCCTTAAGCACGTGCGATTTAAAGTTATTTTTACCGTTAAATGTGCATACTAAGGATAACTTTAATAATTTTGCTACTTAAAACGAATAAAACGTGAGCAATTAGGTGAATCGTTTAAAAAAAATTAAAAAAAATTAGTTACATTTTAAAAGTAAATTATAGTACGGAGAAAAAAAAATTTTTTTTTAGCTAAAGCTCAAATATTTTTTGAAAAATTTGGTGATGAAGGAATATTTAAAGCAAGTGATGGATGGTTTAACAACTGGAAAAAAAGGAATGGGATACGGCTGTTAACAACGTGCGGGGAACAATTATCTGCAGATACTGAAACTGCTAAAAATTTCAAGAGAGAAATATTATAGGTAATAGAAAAAGAGAAATTGTCTTTAAGTCAAATTTTTAATGCAGATGAAACTGGTCTAAACTTTAAAATGATTCCCAGTCAAACTTTGGCACTGCATAAAGAACATACAGAATCAGGATACAAAAAAAAATAAAGATAGAGTAACTGTATTGGCATCAGAGATTAGTAGAGAAATTCCCAATGCAATGTTAAAAAGGTGAGGAAAATTTCAGCGTGGCGCTTTCTGGCGGCTGCCGCCCGTACTATACACATAATTTCAGACAGTGCAATGGAGGGGGAAGCACGCGTGAAAAGCGGCGGAGGAGAATGTGTGTATGGACAGCCGAAGCTGGCGGGCGCGGCGGCACAGCGTTTACAATTCTATTTTGGTTCGCGCCTACTCGAAAGATTTATTTATTTCTTTGAGTTTTATATTATTATTACCTTACAAAATGTTATACTAGCATTTATTATTATATTAAAGAGTGTTTCAAAGCTTAGTTTTTGCGATTCTTTAAAGAGCGTAAAAATGTTTGATAAATACTTGCATTACGTTTTAATGCAAAAGATCAGTATGTGTTATATTTTATTGTATGAGATATAATAAAGATTATATTTATAAAATAATTCATCAACATCACCTGTTCAATTATTTACTATCAATGCAATTTTATTTCTTTATTAGTTTTATTTTATTTATTTCATACTTCAAATATGACAGTGAAAGATTCGTTATTGACATGTATTTATTGTTGGTGACGATATTATATTAATTTTATATTGCCTCGCAATGTTTTCTTAATGAAACTTTTTTTATACGCAAGAAAAAATCTACACGGCCATGTATAGTTATCGTCATATAACCGTTAAAACGCAATTTCCGGCACTTCACAAAGCTTGCATTTGTTTATTATCCTATGAATTAGCACGTGGAGTTCGCGACACTACAGCAAGTTTGATAAGGATTGTGAACATCTTTATAATTAAATACCATCGTGTGCTGTTTATCACTTGTATAAGTTTAGATAATTAACGTGTTAACGTGTCGTTATTTAATGTATATGGTGATTACTTCAAAGTGTAGAAAATTAGAATTTTTGTTTGTAGGTTATTAACTTTTATAAACGTTGTGTTGTCATAACGTTATTCTTGTCGATTCCACATTTTTCTTATTAAATTTAGTCTTATTATTTGATTCTTTTTATCTCGTGATTCTTGTTATTGTTTCTTATAACGATTCGTTTTTGTCTCTTCGGTAGTTTTATTATAAAAACCGTGAAAATTAAATATTCTTTGCTGTGTTAGGACTGTTTGCTTGTTGGTTTTGAAAATCAACATAACAAAATGAACAAGCAAACAGTGTATGATCGATGTAATTTTGTCCATTGTAACAATGGGAAGCACAATGGCCATCGTTTATTTCGATTTCCATTACCACCAGTGCAACGACACAATGGATTAACAATTCAGGTAAATAATACACAAGTCTTTTACAAAATTAAGCCTTTTTTAATGTTGCATGAATTTTCTTTTCGTATTTAAAAATTATAAAATATTTTATTAGATAGTTTATTTTTTTCACTTTTAGATGTGTACATTTTTAAATTATTTTAATTTATTTATTTGTTTGAAAATTATTTAAATATTACAATAATGAACATTTTTAATTAATAAATTTCATAATAGTAATGGGACGGTAGATAAAGTTTGCTATTACATTATCGTTTTCATTTATGATGTAGTATATAAAGAATCGAAATAACGGCGATACGAAAGTTGTACCTTAAAATTGTTTCCCTTCGTCACAGAGCAAAATGTGTTTATATATACTTGGAATCAAAATATAATATTTTTAGAAAATGTCCGTATATGAACGAATTCGCATAAATGTACGTATATGACGAAATCCAAAAAAATGAACTTTTTGGGATCCAGAAATCGCCAAAAAAAATCTGAATGCTGAGGTTTCCAAATCTTTTCTATTATGTTTTGAATTATAATTAAAAACGTGTTTAAACAATAAAAATTTCCCATGTAACCATGTTTTTTTTAGCAATTGACTTATTTTTTATACACAAAGAGAAAAAGATAGTAAAGATTACTATATACATACACTAATCTTTACAATCTTTTTCTCTCCGTGAATATAGCAAAAAACAAGGGGTTACTGTACAGTTAATAACTATGCACCCGAAGGTGGAAAATATTGTTTTTCGAAAAGATAATAGAAGTAGAAGAAAAGACCTTTAATTTGATTTTGGTTCGTTGAAAATGGATGTTCCGGGGCAAAGTTATGACCAATATAAAAAGTTACAGCAGCATTTACTCAAAAGTTATGTACTATTTTAACATTTTTATAGTTATTAATAGTATTGTTGTATATTTAATATGCAAACTTTAGAGCCGTTTTTCTCAAAACTACTTTTTTCACGATTTGCGCAACAGACTTTCATAGAATCACTTACACCTTGGCATGGACGTTCATTTTTATTTTTATGAGATAAATAGAAAGCAATTTTTGGTTTTTAGGCATTTTTAGAATTTTTTTTAAATACCTAAAAACGAAAAATGTAGTTTTCAGAAAAATGGTTGTAAAGATTGAAAATTACATATACAACAATGTTATTAATAACTATGAAAATGTAAAAATTGTACATAACTTTTGCGTAAATGCTGCGGGTGGAGATAAATGTACCGAAAGATAAATTTGCAGAATAAATTTACCGAGCGGTTGAAATTGCCAAAAAATCAATAACTATGGATAAATATGCCGTAAGTTAAAAATGCCGAAAACAAGAATTCCGATAAAGAAAATGCTGAAAGTTAAAAATGCCGAAAACGGAAATTTGGACAAAGAAGTGCTTTTATTAGAATATGCGCCAGTATTATACTAATGTATTAATTGTTGCTACGTCGTTTCTTTTCAGTATTAGATATTTTTAGTTTTTACCCGTTGCCATTCAACATTTCGGCATTTTTAACTTTCGACATTTTTATCCATCGGCATTTTTACCCGTCGGAACTTTCTTTTTCGGCACTTTTGTTAATCGATTACTTTATCCATTGGCGCATTTCACCTTTCGGCAAATTTACCCTTCAGTAAAATAAATTCGGCATTATTATCCGTCTGTAAAATTATCTTTCGGTACATTTATCCCCACCCGAAATGCTGCTGTTACTTTTTTACGTTTAAAGTGGTAGTCAAGCGACAGTTCTTCCCTTAACAATATCTGCGTTTGTAATACAAAATTTTGATTTTCAATTCTTCAGTTTATAATAGTATATTACGCAACTAGGGGTGAAAATGGGTTTTTCCAAGCGAGGATAATGATTGAGCACGAGTGGAAGTCGAGGGCACCGAAGGCGTACACGAGTGCTCAAAATCATCATCCGAGTCTGAAAAAACGCTTTTGCCCCAAGTTGCATACCGTATTTTTTATAACAAGTGCATAAAAAAGACCATTTTCGGCGCCTATAAAGTAGAGCGAAAATAGAGTTTTCCGAGAAAATAAAGGGTAGCGAAAATACTTATTTTCGCCACCAAAATAAATAAATTGGTTGTGTATTTTTAGGTTAATATGAATTCTAAATCAGATGATACTTATCTTTTTTTCGGTAAATTTGAACATTGTATCAAAACGTAACGCAAAAATTTTTTATTTTACTTTTGGAGGTCGTTCGATGCCTTTAAATGGCCATAACACAAACTTGTATATTTCTCAACCTACCGCAAGGTTTTGGGAGTAAAAATGATCGGATTGGAGTTTTTGAGATTTTGTTGTGTTCAAAATGCATATAATTATAGATTGAGTGTGGGATTTTGAAAAATAAAATTGTTGACCGAAGTTACAGCCTGATGAAGTCTGCAATAATTCAATTCTGGAACTGAAAATGAACAATTCTAGACCTGATAGAGTTATGTGCTCTAGAAGTTGATAAAAATCAAACTTATGTTTAAGGAAATAAAACGTGCACAATACCAAAAAGATGTATTTTTTGTTGGCACATCGACTGTTGTTAAAAAATCTAGTCGATTTTGCATTTCTCTATTCTTTAATGTGTTATTGAAGTAATATTCAAACGCATTAACCGTCCAGTGTTTTTCTTTTAAAAAAATGCAAATTATAAAAATCGAAAAAGAATTTTTAGTTATTCCAACTGAAAACACATTTTTTAATGTAGGATTCTGGGGAAAAAAATCTACAATTTCAATTTTTATTTCATGAAATTTTGATATTATTTTTGACACAACAATACGATCTTACACAATAATTTTGAGCAATTTTTTACCTATATAACCACCACAGTATGCCATTATATGTTTATTTATCAGTTATTTATACCTATATTCAAATAGTCACTTGTTCATCTAGTTATTTTCGTATATTGTAGAAAAAATCTTACATACTCGTACTTACTTCAGTGCAACAAATAAAAGTTAGTAACATTTATATTTTTAAACATTTTATGAACTGTATAAAAAATCCATTCAGTTTATTCATCGTAAAATTGTTTAAAAATGATATTTTGTAAAAAAGTTTTATAATGACGTAAAAATTGAGCCCAAAATTCTTCACAAAAGCTGCTAACTTTTATTCTAAACATTATAATTCATTTACTCTGAAAGTTACAGAAAAATTCATTAAAATCTAATGCGCGTACAACTTTTTAAAGTTAGAAAAATTAGTTTCGAAAAAAACACGTTTAAAGATATAACTTTGTATGTTATCTAATGTTAATTGTTTTACTTGAAGGCGTTTAACCTTGTTAAAAAAACGAGCTATGACATCAGACAACTTTTAAAACATTCTTACAATTACAAACATTATGAAAACTCAATAAAAGAATTTTTATATTTTGGTCAAAAAACACCAGAATCCTACCTTAAAGTTAATAAAAATTATCTATTTTGAGTACCTGCTGCTCTCCTTCGTAGACGATGTCTCGTCAACCCGGAGGTCACCCTGACAGCTAGACATCGTTGACACGGAGTGTCTGGTATCCTGCGATGATTTTAGTAACAAATATTTTTAAAAATATTAAAAAATATTAAAATAATTTAAAAAGATTGTTAAAAAACCAAATCTTGTAGAAAATAAAAAATGTACTAAACAAAAACACCTGTCTTGTACGTAAATGTTAAAAGAATGTAAAAAATGTTTATAACGTTTGGTGCGTTGCTCTAAAATGTTGCACCTCGTTGGATTCTGCATTCTTATAGCTACTAGACCATCCATACAAAATTACAGAAGTGTGCTTTAATATTTAAATTGATTTTTTTTTCGCTCAAAATTCAAAGGTTACTGAGAATTCCCCATATATTTATTAAATTGAAATTATGTATATTAAAATCTTGATTAAAATTATACACATATTTTTTGAACCTATACAGAACAGATCAAATAATTATTTCATAATTTGCTAAAATGGCCAATTCTTTAAATATATGTATTCAAAATTAAATCTTATTTCTTCTATTAAAATAGCATTGGTAATTGTTAGATATATAAATAGGAATAAAATTACGTCTTTTTATGAAATCGTTCATATTTTTCATATATTTGACGTATAAAGATAAAAAAATTGTTTTCCCGAAATTTTCAATAAATTCGATTTTATATAGCCCACGATAAGTTTAGTAAGTCAGTAAATTTCCAAAATGGTTGCTTTCAAGTATATCTTCCACCTCTTTATTAGTACGTATGTATGAGTGTGCGTGCGTGCGTGTATGTGTGTGTGTATGTATATGTGACAATATAACTCATAATTTCATAAAATATATTTTATGTTATAACTCACATTTTTCAAATACATATATTTATCATATGATAAAAGTGGGTCGAGTTTAAACTCAAGGTCAACCCAATAACTCAATTGGACATACGCTTTATGCAATACATTATTTTACCTTAAATTAAAATACTTTTCGAAATACTATAATTAAATCGATATTTTCTGCAAGATTGAAAAATGTTCATTTAATTGGATAGAAGGAACTTTGTTGAAATTACAAAAACGCGTTTAAAATTCGTATGTGATATGCTATCAAACGTTAATTGTTTTACTTTCTTGACTATAGTTTTGTTAAAACATTTTAATTTGACATATTCTGAAATGATTCTAAATTATATGATAAACATTAAAAAAAATTGAATGAATTTTCGATATAATGGTTAAAATTAATGGTGGAGTTTCCATTAAATAATATACATTGTAATGAAAAGAGATTACTCGTTAAAAAGATTATTATTGTAAAATAAAAATTATTCCACAAAACAGATGATGATAATATAGTAAAACTTATTTTTAAATACAATCCTGTATACCTTTTCTGTGATAACAAAAACCAATGAACGTATTTCATAAAAAATAATTAAATAACTCGGACTTGAACCCGGAGCCAAATATTCAGACGCGAAAGAACACGACCCGCAACCACCAATAGGGAACTTGCATGGAAAAATGTATTGCGTCCGTCAGATAGATTATTGAAAAATAATTATACCTTATGAAAATAATACGAAAAAAATACTTATTTATTTATTTATTTATTTTAAAGAAAATCTATCGAACTCCACGAGCTATAAACCCATATATACTACTCCAACGGACTTTTGTCATTCCGCTTTCCTCAATTCGGATAGGTGACTGTATTATGACAGTTTATCCTCCGAAAGAGAAATTAATGCGAAAATAACATCCGAAAGAGAGGAATGTCTGAGCAAAGAAACAGAATATATATTTTGAATGTAAATAAAAGATAAGAATAAGTTTTTATTAAGAAATAATGAAAAAATTATGTAATAGCGTTTCGGCTCCAGTACTTTGCCAAGAAAGTGTAAAATGGAAATTTCTTTTCATAATAACTTGGCATTAGGACACAAATATGCCTTATAATTCCGGGTTATATCACCAGATGGATGCAAGTTTTTTGTATCCATACATAAATTTATCATTTCTATTCCATATATATGACCAACTCTGGAGTATCACTTAGCGTCTGTAATAGGTACTTGCCAGCATTGCACTGACGATGGCTCACTAATTAAAAATATAAAGAAATTACCTTATTACTTGAAAAACATTCAGGAATCAAATGATCTGAATAATAATTACATTTTTCTCATAAAACCGGAATTACATCCATTTGAATATTGTCATAGATTTTGTACATCGCAACGCAAAAAGTAGCTTAATGATATACAATTAAATTACTTTAAAAACTATTTTTAGTACATAGAATATAAAAACAGTATTATTTTAAATAAGATGCTGCTTTATTTTTATTCTTAAAATAATCATAAAGGATTTCAAAGACTTTTAAATGAGCTGATTCAAAAGCGAACGAAAAAAATGTCACGTCTGCAATGCTTGTTTATGTAGTGAATATTAATTAAAATGAATAAAATAATTGATTAAAATGTAATATTTTATATACTTTTCACATGCAATTATTTATGATACCTAAAATCCTTATATTTATCAGCTAAATTGCAAAAGTACATTGAGTTGTCGCATCCGCAATATTTATCCGCAACACGCGTTTTTTAAGGGGACAGATACACCTTAAAATTTTAAATTAATTGATAATACATTTTACGGTAAAACTATGGCACTTATCATATATTACCTGATGTTTTCGGTAAATTTGAACATTTTATCAAAATATAACTATTCAAATTTTAAAAAAATTAATGAAGGTCGTTAGGTCCATTTGATTGGCTATAATGAAAACCTCTATATTTATTAGGCTACCGCAAGGTTTAGAGAGCCAATGTGATCGAATTAACGCTTTCAAGGTTTTAATATGTTCAAAATACGTGTAGTTAGGGTATGGGTATGGGAATATGTATATTAAAATTATTGACCAAAGTTATAGTCAATTTAAGCCATATTTCATAATAAAATTTTTTAAAAGCGAAGAATTTTCGCTTAAATAGACTATAACTTTGGTCAATAATTTTTAAATACAAATTCCCACACCCATACCCTAGCTACACATATTTTGAAATAAAACCTTGAAAGCGTCAATTCGATCACATTGGCTCTCTAAACCTTGCGGTAATCGAAGAAATACAGAGGTATTCTAAATTTTTAAAAAATTTGTTTAGTTATATTTTGATAAAATGTTCAAATGTACCGAAAAAATCAGGTAATATATGATAAGTGCCTTAGTTTTACCGTAAAATGTAATCAATTAATTTAAAATTTTAAGGTGTATCTGCCCCTTAAACGCCGCAAATTTAAGTCAGAACCTCGATTTATAACTAATAAAATTTCATAATAACAATACTAGAATTGATATGTTAGTATTTTATAGTCATGTAATCTATTTCGAGCGATTTGAAAGTGAAGATAAAGAGAGAATATATGCAGCACAAGCGAAATAAAGATTTACACGAACAAAAGGAAAGGATTAAGCAAAAATAAATACAATAAAAATAGAATTCTATTGTCTTCTCAGAGGTACAATTAATAATATTTTAAGCATTTAAATTATTAATAAATATGTTTATAATCATTTTAAATATTTAAAGAAGTACAATTTATAGTTTTTAGATCATTAAAAGTATAAATTTCTGACATATTTGAGAAATTACGCACTTCTTTTAGGCTTGTTCGTGATTATATTTTAGTAGTTTATAGTCTTAAGAAATTGTGTAAAAAAATTAGAACTGTGATCCTAAATTAATTTTACCTGATTTTTAATGTGAAAAAGTCAAAGGTTCTAGAGATTTACCCATATGCACGCGAGAGAATTAAGTGAACGCGCACTTTCAATCGGCAACCGGTGCTTTCGGTGAATTCGGTCTATACACACTTCTCCTCTTCTCCTTCAAGCGCACACACACTTCCCCCTCCGCGCTGTGATCAAATTATGTGTACAGTTCGGGCGCTCAGCCGCTAGGTTCGCTAGCTCACGACTGACAAGAATCGTCCCGAATCCGACCATGCTCACTGGCAATCTCTCTACTAATCTCTGATTGACATGTTGTAATGTTACTGACTCTTTTAAAATGCCGTTATTAGTGATAGGGAAATCCCAGAAACCACGAGCCTTAAAAAATCTAGCACCTAACTTATTGCCTGTATCCTATACCAATCAAACAAAAGCGTAGATGAATTGTACAATTTTTGAGAAGTTGTTTAAGGAAGAAATTGTTCCCAAAGTTCGGGAATTTTTAAAAGTACATGGCATGCCAGAAATAGAAATTTTATTGCTAGATAATGCGAAATCACACCCACCAGTTGATGTTTTAACTGTTAGTGAGATCAAAGCAGTATTCTTACCACCGAGTGTAACATCTCTGATCCAGCCTTTAGATCAAGGCATACTTGAAGCGATGAAAAAAGGTATAAAACAAAGATGTTGAGTTATTTATTGAATGACCAAGATGATGGAAAAGCTTACATTGACTCAATCAAATCCATAAATATTAAGCATGCTATTGATTGGATCAGCGATACATGGAGTGAATTATCTGATAAAACCATCTCAAACTGTTGGAAAAAATTATTAAAGATGCTTCAAAGTAATGAGATCAATGACAATAATCAGATAACAAATGAAAAAATTCATCAGATTGCTAAAAAAATTCGTCAGCATGCAAATATTTCTATAAAGGAAATAAACGAATGGATTATGGGTGATGATTCAGAAAATCTGAATGATGATGACATTATTGATGCTATAGAACAGAGCTTCAATAATTCCAATGGTATGTATATTATATTTGTATGATTGTGCATACATTTCATTATTAAACCTTTAAAGTTAAATATAAAATTACAATTTTTATGATATCAATGATAAAATTATAAAAAATAACAAAAAATTCTTTATAACTATAAAACTAAAATTACAAGATTTTTAGATAAAATATAAATATAAAATTGTTACACGAATACGCATAATTATAATCTATTATTGCAGAAGTACTTGAATTGTTTTAATTTATAACAGAGACAAAGAATGATTCATCGATGGATACTGCTATTTCATCTTCTCAAGCAATGGAAGCTACTGACTGCTTAATATCATTTTTTGAAAGAAATGGAGAAATTTCTGATACGGATATGAGAGTACTGCGAAGAGCGAAAAATCGAGTTTTACAAATTAAAAATAATATTTAATTTTATTATTTTCAAGTTTATTTACTTATTTATACTTTTTTAATATTTTTTATTTATACTCAGTAAAATAAAACATTACTAAAATATATGCTGTATTTTACAATAAACCAGTGTTTCTATTACGCGTAATTCCGCGTTATTTTTTATGTTTTGTATTTTGTTTATACAATTTGTAGCATAATCTGTAATGTAATATAGTGACTTATAAGTTTATTTATTTTTTGTGTAGCCATGATGAGGAGAGCATTTTTAAAAAACTAGCGAAACGTCGCATACTTTTAGCTCAATTAATAAAGGATTGTTCCGAGTGATCGATGGAGTCATATAATTTATTAATACAAAATGTTGTTCAAAATTTGCAGAAGAAGTTTCGTAAAAATATCGTCTACATATAAGTCAAATGAATAATGTAATAAGCAATTCAAAAATAAACAGAAGATAAATTAAATTGTGCTATACTCAATATTATATTTGTAAATAATTGTGGACAACCTATAAAACATAGAATAATAACGAAAAACTAGATCAATATATATCCGTAAAAATGAATAAGTTTTTAATATTATCACCAGCCACGTTTACACAACAAATAAATAATATATGTATAACAATATTATATATTCGGGAATCTTCCATGAGAATGTGACATTCAAAGGCAAAACGACGATTGTATGTATTTTATAAAAAAATTAAGTAGATGAGTAAGTATATCCTTTATCCGTTAGCCTATCACTCAAACGTGATCTCTAACACGGAAAATATCGTGAAGACAGCCCACACTAAATTTAGGCTGTCGAGTGTTGCGAAAGAGTCGCCTCCTTATGTGCTCGAGGCCTCACTATTTTGTTACAGGGAAGCGCGAGGCGTGTCTCTCTCCATCGAGCGGCAAGAATATGAGTTGCCTTTACAGGGAGTTGTGGTGACAAAGAAGATAGACCCCAATAGAAGCGTAAAGGTGGGAAACAAAGTGAGGCTCCCCAAGGGCTAGTAAGCACCCCGACCACGCGCAGCGCGACAGTCGTTTTCCAAATATTTCCAAACGTTATGTATATAGAATGTAGGTAACAGGATAACGCTCGGCTGATAACATACCGGCAATATCAATAAAAGTATGTATTTAAAAACAGTACACTGGAAACATGTCAGTTATCGTTGGCAAAACTTAAAAAATATGTAGAAAACCTAAAAACATATAGCAAAAGAAATTATACTTAAACTACAAACCTAATCTACAAATAGAGGAGCAATTTATATATTATATCCATTATTTAACACTCGTCGGCAGCGATGGTCCTGTGGATAACGTATCTGGCTCTTGATTTTTTTATGCAGGTTCAAATCAGCCCCAGTTTTTTTTTTTTTTTTTTATTGTAGTTACAAAATAAATTATATTTTTATAAACTTAAATAAAAATATTAAATTATTACTATTTTGAATAGTTTTCCAGACCACCCTAGAGGTACTATTTTCATTTTATTTAGAAATTACTATATAAAAGAATTTTAAGATACTTGTTTATAATCTCACGACATGTATAAATTATGTAGAATTATTCAATAATCTTTTTATATAAATGTTCTAAATAAAACCGTGGTGTCCGTCGCCAGTAGCCCTACATAAACCACGGGAGCTTTCTCCCTTCCTCCAGGCTCCATTAACCTTTTCCACCTCCACCGATGTGTATACATAATCATAAAAAACTCTAAAAGTACCTATTTTAATATTCACAATGTTTTTAAAGATACCCATGATGATATATTAAAAAAAATGTTTCTGATAAAAAACTGTAACTTGTTCACCTTTTTTATGATGAAGTATATAATAAAATAATTTAATTTATGTCATTATGTCTTTCACCCACAGATATGTATACAAAACATAAGTTTTTTAATATATTCTTTTAATTAAAATATTTGTAACATTTGTTTTTTAAAATTATCCGTGCAGATTAACTATTGATATTGTACTATTGCTTCATTTTTGTTACGGTACCAAGAAAGTGTACAAATTTTTTGAGATGCAAAAAATAATATAACAACTTTTTATTGAAAAATTATGCATAATTTACAATAGATGTTCAAAAACTCGATATAAATAGTCAAAAACTTTCTATTTTAGGTACCAAATAAGTCAATAAAATTTTGGAAAATAAATACAACGGGAAATAAATTTTCATATCGGCATAACTCTACCAATTATTATATTAAATACATTATACATTTAAATAAATATACACTTTATTTGAAAATACTTATTTTGTTAACATAAATAATATAGAATACTAATGTAATATACATTTCCTATACACAATAATAAATTTAAAAAAAAACTGTGCAACGGATTTGAACCAGCATAAAAAAATTAAGAATCAGATACGTTATCCACAGGACCATCGCTGCCAACGAGTGTTAAATAATGGATTTGATATATAAAGTGCTCCCCCATTTGTAGATAAGGTTTGGAGTATTGAATATAGTTTGTTTTACTATATGTTTTTAGGTTTTCTACATATTTTTCGAGTATTGCAAACCATAACTGACATGTTTCCAATGTACAATTTTTAAATACATGCTTTTATTGATATTGCCGATATGTTATCGGCTGAGAGTTATCCTGTTACCCACATAATGCACTGCGAGCGCATCTTTTCCCAGTTCGGCCTGAGCTGAGGAGCGACACACACCTCTCTCTAATACATTAATAAACACACTTTTCCCCCGAACTCCTTGCCTCGTATTCTTTCTCGCACCTACCACTCCAACCACCGAAGAACCACGGAGCTTAATTGCGCCCGTGCAAATAACACGAAGTTCGTCGACACTCACACACCCATGCACGGAAACTACCCCGTCCGTAACAACTTGGCATCCCTTGTGGTTTCACGTGTGTGGCACACGAGTGGTTTTGAAACTGTAATTTGTGCAATTAGAAAAGTGAGATATATACGGTGAACAAGTTCAAAAAAATAACTGAAGAGCAAGAAACGACAAGCAGCCTTTCGAGCAGCCCTTTCGCCCGAAACGTTTGACCAGGGACGAGAAGGACGTGCGGAGGCAGCCTTGCCTCAGACGTGTATAGACGGGAAGGACGAACGGACCTACGTTTGCTCAATTACGGCGAATATGTTCGGCCCGCTTTTTGTCAAGTTACTAGGAGTGATGTTCGTGTAAGTACTTGTAAATTAATTAGAATTTTTGTCCTCCGTGGGTATATCGCGTCCGAAAATTTATGCACACACTCTTAATATCGCCAGTGTTGAGGCAACACTCATCGTTGAAATTTAATTACCGTTAATCAGAATCATTATTGAATTATCCGCGAGGCATTTGAGTTAAGAGCAATATGTCGCTGACTAACCTTTTTAGCCCCAAAAGTGGAAAGGATAAACGTCAATCTGACTCATCCAGGAGAAATGCGAGCGTGTCTAGTTTGAATAGCGATATGGAATTAGTAGAGGTCACAAACCCCGAGATGCAAGCTCTTTTTGCACGGCTGACGCCACGGGAGCGGGCCTTAATTGTAGGAGGGTGGCCGCAGCATAGGTACAGTGCGCCGGCGGACATGCAGTCGGTTAGTACGCAGGAGGCAGGAGCGGCTGCCGCCGATCTAAATAATGCCCTTGATGCTCCCAATACCTCTGGTACGCTCAAAAAGACCAACGTACAAACGTCTACGCAAACACCTGTAGATACGTTTGCCCGGGATCTCGATAGGGCTAAAGCGCAGGGATTTTCTCTCAATCCCGAGAAAAAGATAAATAACGCGGTTGACGACATCGATACACGCGTCGCCGAGAGCATCTCGCACATACAGCCGACTACATCCGCGCGTTCCACGCAGATAACGCCTACCCCTTTTATTGACATGTTAGAAAGGGATCGTAATTTAAAGTATGACAGGGGTATAAATTCGCGTAACGAACGGGCCCTTAACACAACGGACCTCGAACCGACACGACTCGCGAACAAAACGGCAGCCACGCAGACTAGCTGCTGGCCCACACAGCGAATCGGCGAGCCCCAAATTGCACTAGCGAGTACTCAAATTACACCCGCTGCTTCACATCCTATACGTGTCACGTGGGACAACAATGTTACACAATATACATGCCTCCCCCAGCACTCCCCCGTATCGAGTAGTGTGGCACAGGAAGCTAATGCGTATTCGCTAGGACGCCGGAATTTTTCGAATGTGGAAATGTCTGTACCTACTCGGAATCTAACAATATCAGATAGCAATAATGCAATGTGTGCGCGTGGAAATAATCTAACATTTTCGCAGGCGCTAAATTTAATCCCACAATTTGACGGTAATCCCGACAAACTAAATCTTTTTTATATAGCAGCGCGTCAGGTTAGGGAAATGTTTGGCTCGCAGCAGGAGAAATGTTTGTTGTTAGCGATTGCGAGTAAATTGATTGGAAGAGCAGCTGATGGCTACGCGGCGCGCGTGATGAATTATGACTCAGTGGAAACGTTGCTCGCGGAATTTGTATTGCAATATAGCAATGTGGGTTTGGCGGATGATATTTTAATGCAAATGAAAATGATAAACCAGCGGTCGGGCGAGAAAGCTGGTGACTATGGCTTGAGGGCGCAGAAGTTGCTAAACCAGCTCATTACGATTTTTGGTTCGGCGCCAGACCTAGTGGACAGCGACAGGGAATCACGCAAACGAGGGGCTTGCGTCGACGCGTTGCAATACTTCATGTTCGGATTAACACACCCGTTAGATTATCAAGTGCGCAGCGAGCACCCAAAGAACTTGAACGAGGTGATAAGAGTTGCTATCAACTTTGAGTGCAAGCAGAGCGTTCGGCTGGCATGTAACTACATAGCAACGCAGTCCCCGTCTATGAGCGCACAAATTAATTATACGGCTTCACAACCTTTGCCAACACAACAGGTCCCGCAGACCTCAAATGTGGAAGAACAAATCTTAACGCAGACGAGCGTAAACAATGTACTTGCGGCTGTTACTGCATGTGGCTATTGTGGGTTAACAACACACGCAGAAGATAGATGCAAAAAGAAGCGCTATGAAACCATGAAATGTGAATATTGCAGCAAGCCGGGACGCACATAAGGAATGTTTCAAGTTAGAAGCAGACATAAAAACCGGGCGAGTCAGAGCCGGAGGCGGAAATAACCGGCAATTTAACAACAATAAAGGTCGCTTTAATAATAATTATAATAATGGCCATTTTAATAACAACTATAATAATAGTAATTACCGTGACAATAATCGGGACAATAATTACCGAACCGATAGGAATAATCAGAACTATAATCAGGGCGAAAATCGTCATCATGGTGCAGGCGGCAATTATGACTATTTTGACAGGAATCGTGATACAAGGCAGGACAATGTCGCCATAGCGCGGGCAGAGAATCAGAGGAATAACAAGCCTTTAAACTCGTAGATCGCTCGGCGCAGTCCTCAGGCGCCCAGCTCGCCAAAACAAAGCGAGCCGGAGCCCTCGCGGGTAGTTTCGGTTAGGTTTGCTGGAGCGGGGCGCAAACCACCCATCGTGATTCTAAAAAGCGATGACTTAATTAATAAGGCAGTCAACTTTCACGTAGACACTGGAGCAGATGTGTCAGTTATCAAGTGCAGCGCCATCAGCGCGAATAAACGGATAAATAAAAGTGAAATTCTTGCAATCACGGGAGTCACCCCCGGTACAAGCCGGACTTTGGGTAAAATAAAAATAATTGTGCATGGACTGTTATGTGAAATGCACGTTGTCTCCGACAGCTTCCCCATTGATACAGAGGGACTGATCGGATGGGACATCATAGAAAAATACAATGGGCGCATTGACGCCGCCCATAAAAGTTTAATCCTGAGTATGGTAACGATTCCTTTCTCGCAAGAAGAATACTTTGAAATTTCGGCTAAATCGCATTGCGTTATGCAGGCAAGAGTCATTAATACGGACACGAAAGTTGGTTGGGTCCCCTTACAAGACTTGGGGCCAGATATATTATTTGGGAATTTTGTCGCCGATAATCACGATGGAATTACTTATGCCGTATGCATCAATATCGGCGATGCAACAGTTAAACTACCGATACCGCAGGTAGAATTAACCGAGTGCGAGACTTCCAATGCGAAGGGCACATTTCTTGTCGGTGAGGACGACAGGAAAGAATTAGATGAGCGGGTTCAGATTATGCGCTTAATAGGTAAAGATTTGGAGAACGAGCCTATGGATATCGAACAAAAAAACAAATTACTTGAAGATAACCCTGAGTTGCGGGAAGCAAGGGTAAATAAAATTATGAGGTTAGTGGACACGAATGGATGTAATGCAGAGAAGCTTCAGCATGTGCGGGAACTTGTAACCGAGTTTTCCGGTGTTTTTTGGAGTAGAAGGAGAGCCACTGCCGGCAACCAACTTGCTCGCACATGAGATTAAGCTGAGGACTGATAAGCCTCTGCGTGCGAAGCGTTTCAAATATCCGCCAGCATTAAAGGAGCAGATAGAAATAGAAGTGCAAAAGCTGTTAAAGCAAGGCATTATTAGACCATCAAACTCACCGTATTGCAGCAACCTCTGGATTGTGCCAAAAAAAATGGACGCTGACGGTAATAAAAGGTGGCGTTTAGTCACAGAGCCCTAGACGAAATTACTGTAGACAGCTGTTGGCCACTCCCGTTCACGAGCGATATAATTGAGCAACTTGCGCTCGCTGAAATAATTACTGTCATCGATCTGAAACAGGGTTTCCACCAGATACCCATTCACCCCAACTCTGCCCCATATACTGCCTTTTCAGCCCCAGTAGACCGTAATTCCGACCAACATTTAGAATTCTCACGGATGAGTATGGGTTTAAAGGAAGTGACGAGCACGTTCGCAAGGTGCATGTCGTTAGCAATGGCCGGGTTGCAGGGGGAAAAAGTTGCAATTTACTTGGACGATTTTATGATCTTTGCAAAGACTCTTGAAGAGCATGCCTTGCGATTCAGAAGAGTTGCAAAAAGATGAATAGAAGCAAACTTGACGATAGAGCCCAAAAAGTGTCAGTTTTTGAAACTCGAGGCCTCTGTCCTCGGACACATAGTAGGGGGAGGTAAAATACGCACAGACCCCAAGAAACTCGAAGCGGTGGAAAAATACCCGGAGCCAACGAATGCCAAGAATGTCAGGCAGTGGATTGGTTTCGTGGGATACTATAAAAAATTCATACCCAAGTTTGCTGACATAGCCTTGCCTTTGTCCAAACTGATGCGCAAAGGAGTCAAATTCGAATGGGGGGATGAACAACGGTCGGCTTTCGAGAAAATGAAATGGATACTTTGCAACGAACCCGTCTTAGCCGCACCTAACCTATCTGAGCCGTTTATTCTTACGACCGACTCTTCAGGTTTTGCGTTGGGAGCGGTGCTATCACAGGGGACCATTGGGTCAGACACCGCATGTGCCTACGCATCAAGACCACTGAAAGATAGCTAGTTACGATATATCACATATGATAAGGAGTTGCTTGCGGTCGTATTTGTCAAGGAACAATTCAGGCACTACCTATATGGCCGAAAGTTCACAGTGGTCACAGATCATTTGGCCCTAAAGCACTTTCATACGTCCAAAAAACCAGACTTCAGGTTCAATAGGCTGAAAGCAGCTCTGCGCGGCTACGAGTTCGACGTCGTATATAAAAAGGGAATAAAAAATGCTAACGCGGACGCGCTCTCGCGCAATCCAATAATACCAGAGGGTGAGGAGGACCCCGAGCGCCCCAGAGCTGAGCTTTATGAGCTTGCAGACAAGCAGGAGGAAGATGACAGCGATGCAGAGCTGGACCAGCCCCCAGCCAGAGTGTTTGTAGCGAGGGCCATAAAGAAAAAAGGGATAGATCGAGACAAAAAAATAAAAGTGTCTAAAACAGATTCGGAAAAATCCGAAGCTGTTGAAACACATAAGAAAAGGTGCTCTGGAAAGCATCCTATTTATTCTAAAGATGAGCTTCTGGCAGTGCGCAACACGGCTGACGATTTCTTCTTATGCCAAGCGAAACACGATATCCATAGAGGTGATACACGAGTAAGCATACGTTGGCTCACGCAGCAGCTGGGCGACAACGACGTATACTTTTTGGATTATGAGGACACCACATATCTCGCTTGCGTGTTAACAAATGTGCAATTAAAAAAAATCGCCAGTGGCAAATTTCACCTGAGTGCCGAGGAAAGGTTACGTATCCAAGCCGTTTTGCAAGAATCAATCGAAGCAGAGAAAATACAAACGGACAAGGAACCAATTGAACAAGGCTCGATCGTATTCAGGAAAAAGAGCGATAGAAAGAAAGATCAGTCATGTGCAATTTCTGATTCTGGAGAATCGTTTAGAGAAGAAGTCGTAAATGACCCTTGGTTGTTTAACAAGAGGAAAATAAAGCTGAAGGTGAAGAGGAAACATAGTCGTCATCAGCCTTATGACTTCGACTCTGTTGCCGATCTCGGCGACCCAATTGTCAGCAAGGCAAAGAAAAATGAGAAGTTGGCCCATTTGCGCCAAGAGAAAGGGCTGAAAAAGGGCGTAAAAATAACCAGCACACCAGCCGCGGCGTCGGCTAATCTGCTCAACCAACAGGGAGGAAATGAAAAACCAATGAAAAATCAAACATTGAACAGGCCGCACCCGGAGTTTCAGTATACGCCGGAAAATGAGGAACTTCCAAATCAAAATTTACCGCCACTAGAAATTGTCGCGCTGCAGCCCGAGTCAGTGCAGCAAGCACAAACAGGAGAGAATCCGCAGCTCAGCTAGAAGCGAATGCAATGACACCCGAGTCAGCAGATAACACGCTGCCGTGCTCGAAAGCGCAGCGAAGCTACGCACTCGCTTAATCGTTGATATCGTTGAGCGCGAAGTCTTGGGCAGGAACGCAATGCAGATCAACTTATGGGAAGCGGAGGTCGAACCGGGCACTGCCCCAGATTTTGATCATATTGTACGCAAGGACTTCGGAGGTAGGAAACCTGGGGTACAGCAGGCGCAGCAGGACGCGCAGCATGAGTCACCCGTTCGAGAAGCAAAAACAGCTGTAGTCGAGCGAGAACTGTCTACAGTCAGCGACTTCTTATCCACAATTAATCTGTCAAAGCAAGATTCTCAAACAAATATTCCGTTAATAGATTTAACTGGAGATAACGGGAAAATCGAAACGCCAGAGACTGGTCGAGTAAGGGAGGACACGCATGATTTCCCTGACATCGACCCATACGAGCAAGGAAGGGTGGATCATTTTACATATGTCCCTCGCAATGTCGATCGGATTGAGATGAGAACCGAGGACCTAAAATCCTCTGTTTCGTCTTACAAGGGTGATCTATTGGTTTATGAAACAAGAGAGTGGTGCGCCAATCCACACGCATTGTTGACAAGGGACACTAATATTCCCGCACGGCCACCAGGAAATTGCCTCTTTTCTCACTTATTAAATTGCTCAAATTAGATATGACGGCAGTAGAACTGCGCAATCGATTGCTGCAGTCTCCAGCCTTTCCGACGTGCGGAGACGAGGAGGAAACAAGAGAAATTTTATCTTCCAAAACAAAATACGGTAATGCGAACAGTGCATATATTTTTGGACAGGAGTTTCAGCAAAATATATATATTCACCACCACCTGGAGACAGGAGGAGTGGACTTTTACATATAATTATAATCACGACAGAAAACTATATCCATCTGCATTTAGAAGGTCGGCACTATACGCCCTATGTGTGAGACGGGTCGATTTTCGATGAAAATGACACCCTAAATCCAAATCAAAAAATGGATGACAACGCGAGCAGCGCACCAGGAAGTGGAAGAAAAAAATCAAATAAAGACTCGTATCTGCCGCTGAGTAATAAGGAGAGCGAAAAGCCGCCGCGGACGAGGATAACAGCGCGCCGCCGCGCGACGAAGCTAGTGGATGCCGGCAGTCCGGCAAACACAAGAGTAGCTTATCTCACTCTGACGTCAGCATGGCTTGCCCGGCCGATGCACAGGCTGAAACGGAGGTGGCAAGTGTGCGAGATAGGCAGATTAGAGCCCGAGCACACACGAATGCATTCGACAGATGACTCGTCATGAATGCCAGACCAGCGCGAGAAAAACCACCTTGGGCTCTCCCCGACGGACAAACTACGCCGCCATTGGTTCGAATTAAAGTAATCAACGAGCACCCGTTTCATTATAGGGAAAACATTGTTTGTTTATTAACAACAGATGGTTTCCTTAATACCGAAATTCAGGAAGCCTTGATCGAGCGGCAGTACATAAAGGCGTCTTATATCGCAAAATCTAAATACAAGATAGGTGATATTTACGCCACGAAATGCAGAAAGATAGACATAATTTGTCTTTTTGCAAAAAATTATTTAGACCGAAAACCTTTAAAATCAGTCTTAGCAGACTGCATAAAGAAACTGAAAAGGCACATGCGTGCTAATAATATCACCACTTTTGGAGTGATAAGGGATTTGGCCATTCTTACCCTGCCAGAATGGACAACTTTTGTCGATCTCTTTGATATAATATTTGAAGGATCATTAATGATAGCAGTGTTATATCTGAATAATCTACCAATTCCCCCAGTAGAGGACCGATATAAGCTGCTCAAAGAGTTCCACGAGGCGGCTATGGGAGCACACAGAGGTATAAATAAAACGTATAGCAAAATTGCGGCAGACTACTACTGGCGCAATATGCACCCTGACGTGCAACAATTTGTTTTGGGTTGTGTTGAATGCCAAACAAACAAACTTGTGCGCATTAATACAAGGCTTCCTCTTGCTATTACGGACATGCTATCTAGGCCCTTTCGGAAGCTCAGCATGGATTTTTATGGCCCCCTTCAAGACTCACCTGAAGGCCATAAATATATACTTAGCATTCAGGATTGCCTGACAAAATTCTGCGTCCTTGTGCCAGTAAAAAATGCAACGGCATTGGAAGTTGTTCGAGCCTTCACGGAGAAGGTCATATGCTATTTTGGCCCACCTGCTGAAGGGTTTCGCAGACATCTTTAGAATTGATAAGTATTGCACAACAGCTTATCACCCTCAGTCGAATGGTGGCATTGAGCGTATGCACCATACATTAACAGAATATTTGAAGAAATACATAGACAACATAGGTGACTGGAGCAAGTGGGTGCCGATTTGTCAGCATGCCTATAACTGCACACGTCATGACTCCTCAGACTATACGCCATATGAGTTAGTATTTGGGCAGAAAGCTCGAACACCATCTAGCTTCCCCCCTAGAGAGCAGCTTTTAACATATGGAGACTATATAGTGGATCTCATAAACAATCTCTCGACGATGCAAACCCAAGCTGCACTAAATTTAATGCAGGCCAAGTATAGGTCAAAATTCTACTACGATCGAAAACTCAATGTAGTGCATTTTCGAGAGGGAGAGATTGTATATAGATTGAAAGAACCGCAAAAGGGCAAATATGACAAGGATTACGAGGGTCCCTATGAAATAATCGGCATAGATTATCACCAAAAGAAAGCCAAGCTAAGAAATGGTGACGTCATCAAGATAACTAACCTCGATAAACTAAAGAGAGCATCGGCCGTCAAGGACCCACCTCAACACCTAGAAGGGTAATGCAGGAAATTAAACGAAAGGCAACAACAGTCCTTTTCTTTTTTTTTGTTTTCTTTTGCGATCCCACGAACGTATCGTTACCCGATAGTTCGGGAATCGCACAAGATGTCACAAAGGTTGTGATATTTCCCTATCACAATGTCGAATCGGAGTGAATACTGCTGTCCGAGCAACAGGGATTGTAGACATAATCCTATTATGCATAATTAGTCTCTACTTTAAACATGCAAGACTAATAAAGCCTCAAAAGACATTACAAGAGGGCTCGTCTCATTCTGTTGTAAAATGTAGAAGGAGCCGATATGTAATGTCAACTTCAGGATACAGACTATACACAATTCGAGTATTGATATAAACGCTTTTAAACACCAAAACTCATTTTAAAATCTAGGAAACCTATACATTATCAAACAAGCAGCCACACAAGTGCCGAGGTGAGAAGTCCGACGAAGGAAGCTGACACCGCGCGCGATAAGGACTGCTCCGCAGCCTCTGTAGCCGGCTCTATCGCTCGACTATAGTGCACGTGCACTTGATTGTATTTAATACACGGGGAATTGAAACTACTTTAATCCTCCAAGCCCAAATTGTGGTCGTAAAACAAGTCAAAAATTTCCAAAACAAGAATGGAGAATCATGGCTCGGCATCCGCCCGCGTGCCATGCAGCTCCTTTTCCTATACAGTTAAGGCACAAGTAAATTATAGCAAACAGATAGGGGAGTATTGCTATCTGCGCATGTGAGCCAAGCATGAAACTAAATTATTTACATAAAATTAACATAGTATGGAGGGTATTTAGACTGGTTAGTACCGCCAGTGATTTGTTATGCCTTACGAAATACATAATCGAGTTTTAGAGTGAAACAAACTTTCCTACTTCCAATGCAATTTTAAAAAAAAAATAAAAAATAAAAAAATAAATAAATAAAAAAAATTGTTATTAATAAGGCTACTGATTCATGCAAAACTCTTTTTAACGTGTTTTAGGAACACACATGTAATTAAGTAAATTGACCTTCATTATTTCCGTAGTTAGCTTGAAACCTTTAAACCGGGAAAACCAACATGGCAATTTTCCATATTTTAATGCGAAACCCTATGAATATTCAAACATTAAATTACATATAGCAGAACAAGTTTTCGTTATTCTCAATGAATCATTTTTAATTTTTCATACCATTAGAAACATTCTCTTTTATGAAGTATTACAAGTTCTCTCCATTTTCGAGCAGTTCACGTTAAAATATTCAATTTTTTTTAGTATAATCAAATGAATTTTGACACTTGTGAATATTATAATTCCACAAGTACGCGGACCTTTAACATTCATACAGGCGCTTAAATCAGGAACAAATTTCAGGGAGATTATACAGAAAGCTAAGGCCTTGGCCGAATATAGGGCACTGGAGATAGAATCAGTTCAGTGCACAGTACGGCCATGACCTTTTCGTATTCAACGATGGGCTTTGTTGTAGTCATATTGGCGATATGTGTGTATATTTTTCCCGGGGGGCACCGATATTTCACCCGGTGTAAGAAAGTTGCAGAGGCGACGGGACTAGCTGAGACAGCCGCAGTCCGCACAGAGACATTTGAGATGTCAAGGTTGCGGCCGGCAGAAAATTCCACGGAGTCAGCGAGAATACGCTATGTAGCATGGGAGGACATGGGCTTTGCACCGAGAGCTGTGCTGCCGATAACGCGTGACTCAGAGCCCAGCAATGCGTTGACACCGGCTTAGGAGCAGCGAGGCTGCGGTAAGAAACGCCAAGAGTTTCCCCCGCCCCCAGGTGTCCAGTGCGACAGCATCTTATCGCCGCATGTGAAGAGGAAGAAAAGAAGTGAAGTGATCAAGCACTAGCAGTGTTAATAAATGGCCTTGTAGAGACATTTTATTCTGATATAATATCCTAAAATATTAATTTCTTATCTGATCGCTGAAAGATCAATCTAATTAACTATTAAGTATCAATTTTCAGTTTCATTTTAGACTAACGATACGTTTTAAGGAATTCTTTGACAAACAAGCTATACCCTAGTTAGACACATATATTGCATAACCAACCTGTTAATTTTACTCTTATAACTAACGAAATATCTCACCTCATATGTGACCAATAACTCTAAATATAATATCTGCGTTGTGTTACTTAAATCAATTGTTGTAAGTTAATCAAAAGATTAATATCTCACTTCAAGTGTGAGCATCATTTTATGAAATACCTACGTTGTAAGTAAGAAGAAAAGAGAGAGGTACACATCATTTGTATACATTTAAGAAGACACGAGGTAACAGTATACGTACAACACACACATCACTAATGTTTTTCTAAATATGTTTATCGAGATAATAACTGAAGTTCGAAGTTAAATTTTATTTTTGAAGTTCATATTTAAAATGCAAATCTTATATTTTCAATTTTTAAATTTTGAATTATTAATCTATATTTTGATTCATTTTCCTTCAAGATTATTTCTAAAGCTTGTGTTTACTTCATTTTTCAATATTGGACATTAAGTTCTAATCCTTTTTTCCTTTCTCAATTTCAGAATTTTGGATTGAGAATCCTGATTTTGATAAATAATTTCCCGGTAAACAGTAACTAAGAAGTTCGTGTATTGAGCTTTTAACGCCGAATTTTGGAATTTCAGTTGTTATCTCGAATTTTTAAACGGTAAATTTGAAATTTAAATTTTAAAACTTTTAATTTTGTTTACAATTACCTATGTTAGATTTCAATTTTAACCTTAATTTTGTATTTTAAAATCTTTGAATTTTAATTTTACAACATTTTATTTATCGGTATTCCATTAAAGTATGTGAAATGGAATACAGATACATGCAGCTTGAGTCGCCGCGCCGTGACGTCGACTTGCGATCCACGAACGTGTCACGTACGCTAGATTGCGTCCGTGCCGCCGGACACAGGTAGCCTGTGTCCAGCGGATAGGCACGCATGCGATGCTGACGCTGCATGCTCATCTTCGCGCACCGACTTCGCGGTGCACTGCGAGCGCATCTTTCCCCAGTTCGGCCTGAGCTGAGGAGCGACACACACCTCTCTCTAATACATTAATAAATACACTTTTCCCCCGAACTCCTTGCCTCGTATTCTTTCTCGCACCTACCACTCCAACCACCGAAGAACCACGGAGCTTAATTGCGCCCGTGCAAATAACGCGAAGTTCGTCGACACTCACACACCCACGCACGGCAACTACCCCGTCCGTAACATTACTTAAAATTAAAATTAAAATTAACACGAAACAATTGGATCCTTATACTTTTCGCTGTCAGATCGCATCACCTTAATAATACATGTATAGAAAAACAATTTTATTATTTAATCATATAAATTATTATTTTCTATTCTTTTTAATATAATGTCAAAGCAGCGGGGAGTAATAAAAATAATAGGAGAGCATCGTAGGTCGTGCCTTACATGCAAATAGAGTAGCTTAATGGCTTTCTTCATCGGCCTCCGCCTCGTCCTCCCGCTCTCTCTCTCTCTCTCTCTCTCTCTCTCTCTCTCTCTCTCTCTCTCGTATTTCCATGTCTTGTCGCGCGCGGGCATGAGATGGCGTCCCATGGCCATATCGCGTTTTCTTGTTCGCGAGTTATTCGGGGCTTATTACAATACATATTTTTTAATTTTTCTAATTACTTGTCTTTTATTTATTTTTGGTATTTCATTTTAAATAAGAACAATCTTGAAATTAATACATCATTTATACCACTTTAAATCATTTGAGAGTTGCTAACTGACGCTGTGGTGGGGTGGCAGAGCCACACTTCGTGCGATCGGCGAAGTTAAGCAGCATTGAGTACAGTCAGTACTTGAATGGGTGACCGCTAAGGAACCCTGCGCCCTACGCAACGTTGTCCAATCGCTTAGGTGATCTTTCACACTGAACAAAGTAAGCGAGGGGTATGGAATGATCGGATTCGGTGTCTAAGCGTATGGAATGTGGCATAGACATGAAATTCGAACATGCCAAATAAACCGACAATCCCAAAGCGGGATTTCACCTGATGCAGGTTTTCTCGGCTCCGCAAGCAAAGCCATGAACGAATGGGGGATGTGATTTCGTAGGAAAATAAAGGTATGGAAAAAAGAGCTAGAAACAGCATAGGTATGAGACATCGACATTTGACATGGCGCGAGGTGTAGATCAGAGTAGTAAAGTTCGCCCCGACCACCCCTTAATAAATCTGATTCATAAGCAAATCTAAAAGATGATATCTAATACCTTAGTATTCATCTAAAGCGAAATCTCTGCAAAGTACACATTTTCAAAGTAACAACAATTAGAGGAAATGAGGATAATTGAAGGCATCGATTCTAAAACGTCCTTAGCGCTCGGCTCGGGTTGCCGCTATATACAAATTGACGTCATGGTGACCAATTTTTAAATTTGCGGAAATGAATTTTTAAAAATAGTATCGTGCAGAGGATCAAAAATGGCAACTTTTTATATATATACTTTGTTTGTACAATGTTTAGTATTTGAAAAAAAAAATAAAAACGGCAAAATTTTAAATCTTATTTGCACCACGTTTTTTAAACTTAACTCGCTGCAGCTCCGACAAATATGAACGGTTCTTACTCATTTTTTGAATAATCTCGTAAAATAGGCTAGCGCTGCTGATAAACTCATAGATAGTTAAATATTAAATATTTTTCTTTCAACACTTTAATTGCAAACCAGTGAGTTACCTTTTATATGGTTAAGTATATTCAACGAAAAAAATTATCGAGGGAAGTTTAAGACTCAGTGAACTTTCAACGAGACATTTGTTTGTTAACATTTGAACAAGTTTCTCAGAAAATTACAGATCAATTGGATGAATAGTGGCAAAGAGCGATTTTGCCAAACTTGCACGCTCCGCGCGAACATTAGCGGGTCTGCGCGATACATGACGCTCGCAGCGTATGTCAGTCATATAATGCCGTTTACTTGAAGATTTGTTGTCCTTTTTTTTAAAAAATACATACTTAATCAAATCATACTATTTAATACTGTCGATTTATAGTGTAGAAGTTAAGAACAATAAGTATCTGATGAAACAATAAGAAATTAAATAAACAAAGCAAAGGCAAAATCAAACGGCAGTTATTCATAAAGTTGTTGAATTTTTAAATCTTTGTACGAAAGTTTTAGAAATTATTGTTAATTCTAAATGTTATGTACACTAGATAATAAATGGTTATAATAAAGCGTTCAAATGAAATTCACACACATTAAAACGAATATTGCAGCGTAAATGAATTGAATAGTAAATTACAATCTTTAAAAATATAAATTTCTGGGAAACATATAAACTTCACAGATTTTTGACATTGTTCAGTAAATTAGAAACTTCAAATAACTAATACTTATATTTATTTATATTTCTACATTAAGATTTATTTACAATTTAGTCGCAATACATACAACGCGTTTCAAAAACATATTACTTTTTTTTTCCTTTTATTGTTTTTGGTTTCTTTTCTTTTTTATTAATTTTTAATTCTAATTTTTGCTTTTGTTCGTCGCTTACTTTTCTTCTTTTTGTTGAGACAACTTCCGTTTTTCGAACTTTTTTGTTTTGTTTATTTCAGGATAACTTTTATCATGTTTCTTAAATTATTTCTTATTCCATGACTGACATACACTGAGCGTCATGTATCGCGCAGACCCGCTAATGTTCGCGCGCATCGTGCAAGTTTGGCAAAATCGCTCTATCTTTGCCACTATTCATCCAATTGATCTGTAATTTTCTGAGAAACTTGTTCAAATGTTAACAAACAAATGTCTCGTTGAAAGTTCACTGAGTATTAAACTTCCCTCGATACTTTTTTTCGTTGAATATACTTAACCATATAAAAGGTAACTCACTGGTTTGCAATTAAAGTGTTGAAAGAAAAATATTTAATATTTAACTATCTATGAGTTTATCAGCAGCGCTAGCCTATTTTACGAGATTATTCAAAAAATGAGTAAGATCCGTTCATATTTGTCGGAGCTGCAGCGATTTAAGTTTAAAAAACGTGGTGCAAATAAGATGTAAAATTTTGCCGTTTTTATTTTTTTTTTCAAATACTAAACATTGTACAAACAAAGTATATATATAAAAAGTTGCCATTTTTGATCCTCTGCACGATACTATTTTTAAAAATTCATTTCCGCAAATTTAAAAATTGGTCACCATGACGTCAATTTGTATATAGCGGCAACCCGAGCCGAGCGCTAAGGACGTTTTAGAATCGATGCCTTCAATTGCACCTGTAATTGGTAAAACGTAACCCCAAATCTTAAGTTCTATTAAGCAGATGACCATAAAACAAAACCAAACAACCACCCAAAGTGTAGGTCTAGAATGGACCTCGAAATTCTAGCAACTATCGCCCAAAAGTGTTTTAGCGTTCGAGAAATATACGAGGCTGTGGGACGGGGCGTGTGTACGAGTGAGGCAACAATATTTAGCTTTTAGCATACGAATAACTGAATGCGCTCTCTGTATATAAAAATTTACAAACTCATATCTACACATTTGTAAGTAATTTGACAAAATTATAAATAATTTATAATACTTACCTTAAATTATTTAAGAGCATATTAGGATCTGTTCGGGCCATTTGCACTTGCAGCGGCCCTATTACATTTCATATTTTCGCGGGCACTGTGTTTCTCTCTCTCTTGCAAGATTTGAAGTGCTCGCTTGCATGATTTCTTGCGAGAAAGGACACAGGTGCGCGCTTTCTCCCACTGTCTTCCTTCCTGAATTCGGCGAAGCGAGATCATAACTCATTGTTCTCGCGGAGCTAACTCTCTTCCGGCTTGACCACTGCGATGGCAAGCTCAGTTCGCGTCTCGCGACTCCTGTTCTCGCGACCGCGTGTTAAGTTACACTAACAGTTACACTTTAACGCAACCTGTATATAGCTACTTTTAAGAGCAATAAATGCTCACTTTACTTTGTGATATTTACATTAAGATCAGGGTAAATCCTAAAGTTATTTTCCCTCAGACTCCGCATCCTCTCATCCACCACACGTATTCCGGGCTATCGTAAAGTGCCCTTAGCTGCACTTTCTAACGACACTATTACCACGATCAATTGTAGGCAGGTTTCAAACCATAAAGCAGCTTCTTGTACTTTGGCCGGTTAGCGCGCGAGCAGGATCCTTTTACTTCAAATAAGCATAGAAATTTTTAAACACTTAGTAAATAATTAAAGGACCCGCGGTAGCTGTGTGGTTTGTAACTTAGACTTCTAATTAAGAGGTCCCGGGTTCAAATCCTGGGCATGTGAAATTTTCAGTAATAATTTTTTCATATGTTTATTACCGCAGTTCCAAATGTTCGGATTCCACTTGAAACTGTAGGGACAGTTATGATGCATATGTACTACACCCACTACATTCCCCTAAGAGGGGGGAATAGATACATCATGACTATAGTGGGCCAGGTCTATTGCGCATAGGTATTACATTACCCCTGCAAAGTTCACTTGAACTTCGACCTCGAATAAACAATAAACAATAAACAATTACTACTAAATGCGGTTCGAAATCCTCAAAAAATAACAGTAAGTATGTAAGAATACATAAATAATAATTATTATAAATAACAAAAATGAATAAAATATGAGAAATTAGAAAATTAAAGAAACATATATAAAATTATAATTTATTTTTGAAGTGTAAATTTTTATGGAAATTTGCATAATAGTTTATTACATTGTCAAGTTCATGCAAAAAAATTATTGACGTCAATATACCGTCAATAATTAGGTTTCATCGTGTCATTACCGTCACATTTCGCAGACAAAATAAGAAAAGAATTAATTAAAAATGAGCATAAATAAATTCAAACCACGATAAAAAAGCGTATGGTAGATGTGCTGATTATTGTGGGGTAGCCGATTACTGTATCCTAGGCTTAGTTTCCCGTAGAATTGATTATCCTTTCACGAAAAAGAACATATTATATTTTTTAATTAAGCTTCAAGTGCTCTTTTATGTATAAGAACTGGATGTATATTATGTTTTCTTTTTTAAAATACGAAAATGATGATTTGAAATTTGTCGTGTACGACTTTTTCGTTTTTCTGGAAAATCTTAGCAAAAAGCTTAAGGAAATTGGCTATGGCCTCAAGCAGAATGAAACATTTTCAATGAAAAAAAAAAAAAATGGCGGACTTTTGAAAAAATTCAAGTCCGCCATTTTTTTTTTTTTTCATTGAAAATGTTTCATTCTGCTTGAGGCCATAGCCAATTCGATACAGAACATGAAACCGTTTTGTTTTTTGCTTTCAGATAATTCGTTTCCAAGAAATGATGTCATCCATCTACTAATCAGACGAGTTTCAGCAGCCATTATCAAAACCGCCATTTTGAACAAAAAAAAAATTTTTTTAAGTAATTTAATATATGTGCTTTTATATGTAAAAAAATTGATTACTCAACATGTTTTGTACTATGAATAAAATTTATTGAAAAAAATCACGTTTTTTGGAGTAACCTGGCCTTAATATCTAACTCACAAACTTTTTTGTTTGTTTCCAATAATATTATAAAAATATTCAATATATAAATCTCTAAAAATTTCTTTTCATAATATAAGTCATAAAGTGTGACTTAGAAGTTTAAAGAAAGATGTGAACTATTATTCAAGATTTCTAAATCAGTCAATTGTCCAGACTCCAATAAAAGGGCATAATAATTGGCGTATTATCACACTTACCGTATTTGGAATTTGGAAATGAAATTAAAGTTTGGTTTTGACATATAAATTGAAAAAAAATTACGTTTATATGTTTTGATTGCGCATACGAACTTTTATCTCTAATTTTAGTATAATAATATATATAATAGTATAATAATATATATAATAGTATAATAATATATATAATAGTATAATAATATATATAATAGTATAATAATATATATAATAGTATAATAATATATATAATAGTATAATAATATATATAATAGTATAATAATATATATAATAATATAATACTGTATATAATAGTATAATAATATATATAATAGTATAATAATATATATAATAGTATAATAATATATATATAATAGTATATAATAATCGAAAAATGCCAAACCTGAAGTTTCAATAGCAATGCGCTAACTACAAAAGTTATCCTTATAATTCTGCCTTGCAGCAAACGGCTTCTTTCAACATACAGAAAAGATTATTGCTACTCGAAATCGAATAAAAAAAATTTCGGCCCACTCTAGTATACGTGCACGTACAGGTACACTCCCGGGGCTTGAAAATACCCTCAACTACAGCCTGTACCAGGCCTGGTTTGCGAATGGCCTATCGTTCGACAAACTATCGTCTCAGGCCTGGCTGAAACCTCTAATGAAACGCTTTTATAGTCGGGCCGACATTAACAGATGTATCTATACACAATTTAACTTTCTATGTTTGACAGCAATGTTATTATAAAGTCTTTTTTTAAGTATAAAATATTTTTTGCTTATTTGCATACTAAGAAGAATACATAAACAGTTTAACATAAAATCTAATTTAAAAATAAAAAATATCTATTTTTAATATTATACATTATAAATAAAAAATATTTTTAATTTTCCTTCTCTCTTACACTCTACCTACACTCTGGGATTATTTAGTCCCAGGGAGGAAATAAATAAATTAAATAAAAAATCTCTCTTTCTCTTGATCTCACTCCTTAACCCATTTCTTCCCAAGCGGCCATTTTATAGTCAATTGGTTTTTTGCCTAAAAAATTGTCGAAAAAATTTCCCAACGGAAATTTCAAAATTCTGACTTCAGAATCGGACAGAGCGGACAATTTTACTTCAGAAAAGTGCTATTGGTTATTATTTTTTTTTTCGACAATTTTTTAGGCAAAAAACCAATCGACTATAAAATGGCCGCTTGGGAAGAAATGGGTTAAGGTAGTTATTTCATGAGAATCGACATAAAAAACAAAAATATGTACAATCATTTGTTTACATGTTACAATATCCGAAACGTTATAATATGAAAGAAGGATACTTAATGTGTAAAAAAAAATGTTTGCATAAATATGTCTATATTGCAAAATTTGATATCGCGTAAATTAGGGAATGATTTGACAAATGATCCGAATCTGTTTTATTTTTATCCGATTTTAATTTGGTAGGTCCCATTTTGTTCCTTGAAAGATTTCAGAAGAACTTGCCTATATAAAAATTTAAAGCCATTGAATAACCTGCAAAGTTAAATCCGATTGTATAAGTCGATACACATATTTTTGTAAATTCGTGCGTGTACAAGTATAAACTATTGGCTGTAACTTTGCAGGTTATTCGAAGTTTTTGAATTTTTATATAGGCAAGTCCCCCTGAAATCTTTCAAGGACCAAAATGGGTCCTACCAAATTAAAATAGGATGAAAGATAAAAATATTCGGATCATTTGTCAAATAATTTTCTAATTTATGCCATATCTAATTTTGCAATATCGAAATTTTCATACAAAAATATTTTCTTGTCACTTAAAGTACCCTTCGTTCATACTATTACATTTCTGATATTGTAACATGTAAACAAATTATTGTATAAATTTTTGTTTTTAAGTCAATTCTCATGAAAGATCTACCTTAAATGGCGAATGACCCTTTTATGTTATTTGATTACATCTGCAGTGCACCGATTAGCATGCCCGTGCCAATCGCAGGTTTAAGGTTGCAAGTCAAGATGTACCGCTACTTGTTCAGATGAATGCAATCTACCTACGGGCGTAGCATAATCCGTTTGCTATGGTTTATTTTCAATTTAAATTATTCATTACTAGAAACAAAATATTTTCTGATGATATATTGGAAAAGGATATTTGTATTTATTTGTATATATTTAAATATATTACTTCTATCAGTAAATAAAATTACGGCGATTTGTTTCCGGGGCTGGTCCAGCGTTGAGCCGAGCATCGGGTGTACCATTTATCGAGCATTTATCGCTCTTTTGCTAATTTCAAAAAATATAAAAATTATTATTAAAGGAGACTTGGGGTAGGCTTGGCGCGAGTAATGGCAGAAGTTGATGCAGATTATTTAAAAGATATATTAACGCAAAAAGTGGGTTAGCATGTCGAAATTTTTCGTATCTGGTCCAGCGTTGAGCCAAACATCGGGCGGGCGATTTATCGACCATTTTTCTCTCTTTTGCTAATTTTAAAGAATATAAAAATTATTATAATAGCAGTCTTGAGGCAGGCTTGGTGCGAGCAACGGCAGGAGTTGATGCCGATCAGTTAAAAGTTATATTGTCGAGAGACATAAAAAAGTCTGAAGAGCTTATCCCAAGGCTGGCCCGGATCTCAGACAACCATTGGAGCATCCTTTTTTCGAGCTTTCGACGATGAGATGCAAATATTACAAATTATAAAAAATTGTTGTAAAAGCAGCCTTGGAACAGGCCTAGCTCAAGCATCGGCGAAAGTCACTGCCGATATTTTTTAAGATGTTTTTTTTGAAAATTGAAAATTTATTTGCCGACGTCAAAGTATGACTAGTGCATGTCTTAGCTGGTGTTTAAATGACGATTCACAATCAGATATATACCGGAAAAATAAACGTTTAGGGCCTATACCAAGCTTGTCATTCTCATTGATCTAGCTCTAAAACGTCTTGTTCCAGGCTTGGTATAAGCCTCTATCGAATGTTCGGCCGCTGTTTCCCCGATTATCGGCAGATGAGGCTTGGCCGAGCCTCTGCCGACGTGCTAGATGATAATAAATGTCGGATTTCGGTCGACATTCAAGCTAGGATCACTGGACCCTACCTAGAACTCGTCATCGGCCACCATAACTACATAGACACCGTCTACAATTAGTACGCACATAATGACCGTAAACTATGGAGCGCATTACCTGGACCTCGGCATTGGTTACCATAACCACCTAGATAGAGCCTTCAACTAGTATACTCATCTGAAAACAAAAAACTACAGAGCGCCCTACCCCGACCGCGACATCGGATATCAATTTAACCACTCAGACCCCGTGTGCAATTAGTATGCACATCTGGACTCCTAAAACTACGGAGGGCACTACCTGGACTTCGTCATCGGTCACCAAAACCACTCATACGCTGTTTAATAATCAATAAGTACACGAACTTTATCTTTTTTACACGGGTGCCCCTTAGTACACCCATAATGATTACGAGACTGCCATTGCAATCTGATTGGTTGCTGAGACTGTAACAGTGTTTCAGTGGCCCGGTCCTGAAGTTTAGCAGTGTCTGGCGTTCTACTGTATGATAACATATTATCATATGTAGCTATATATTGTCATTAATACTCATGAATACTCAGGTTGCATTTGAACAATCGACAAATTACACACATTTTGCATAATTTTGTACGATCATATATAACGATCAATAACTATATTTGATTATACACGATCATATATGATAATACGTATTTAAGCGCAATTATATAGAGACAAAAGATATATAAAATGGAATATTATTATATATGATTATATATGATTATACACGATTATGTATAATTGTGTATAATTAGATACATAGTTATTTATATTTATATATAATCAATAGAGTGATCCAACATTTTCGAAGTTTCAATTTTCCTTCTTGTAACCCTTTCAAAAGTTGACAAATGTGAAAAAATTAACTCTCCTGCAAGGCAGGCGCTGGGCATTGAGATTTCAAGGTTCTTATCTCGATGTCAAAGTTTTTTAAGTGTATTTATGCACTTATTTAAATAAATTTGGTAAAACAATTATTAAAATTTTATAAATCAAGGCAAAGAAAATGTTAGTAATTTACCATATCACTAAAATGAAAAGACAACAACATCCGGGCATCAAAATAAAATTTTTTTTTATGTTAAAGGCTATATAAGTAAAATTTTATTAAAAACTGATAACAAGACCTTTAATTTGAGGTATAGCAGTATTTCAGAAGTTGTTTGGATCAAAAGTTGTGCTTGTTTTAATATTATGAAAAATTTTAGGTAGTACATTGGGACAATGCAAGATACGGTCCTACAACGTGATCCCGAATTTACCACCTGAGAATTTTCATAATGTTAAGACAGACATAACTTTTGATCCAAATAAATTCAGAAAAGCTGCAACCACTTAACTTAAAGGTCTTGTTATCAGCTTTTAATTAAAATTATGTACAAATCTCCATAACGTAATTACCGGAAGTAAGTTACATCAAACTATGACATAAGTCATTTAAAATGCTAGAAAAATTGCACAATATCGAGACTGAATTAGTTTCTATATTAGATATATTTACATTTGCCAATTAGTATATAGATTCTATTCGAAACAAAGGATCACAAAATATATATAATTACATATAGCTCTTCACTTAGGAAAATATTTTTTTCTGATGGCACGAATGTGGTTGACTTGTTATAAGCCCATAAATAGGCACTTTTGCACAAAGCTGTGCAAAAATAGCACATGCTGGGTGTCACGTAGCCGCGCGAAAATTCAAACTCAGCTATTCTAAGCTGAATAGCTGAGTTTGAATTTTCGCGCGGCTACGTGAAGTTACCGATATCGTAGTTCCGTGCTCCACCACTACGTGATGTCGTCCAACTCGTGGAAGAAATCCATAAAGAAAGGCATATAGGGTCGGCCACGGAGGCACTCGATCGGCTCCCGTGATCCTCACTTGAAAAACTTGCTTCATAACACCTAGATACGACTATAGGCCTAATTACTCGAGTTTGAGAATAAATCACGCTTTCTTAATTAAACTCTTTCTTTAAATATTTTTACTTTTGCCTTTCTGTACTTCTATCTTGAGCTTGTCTCATCGGTGACAACTGTCGCTTGGTTGCTTTTCTGGAACAGCTCTAGGCTCGTGGAGAGCTAGGACGTGGAGTTAGTGCCGTGTCCTCCCTCTTCCAACGTAGAAGCAATGTCGTGGGACGACAGGCCAAGCAGTCACCACCGGGTCCTCTTGCAAAGCGCTCAGCCGCTCTCATCTCACGGGACGACGAGCCAAAACAGTCGACGGATCGATATCTCTGCAGCGTATTCGGCCGTTTTCCTTCTCTCTTTATCACGGGACTTCGAAGCCAAACAGTCAGGACCAAGAACGTCGGCCACGCTGGCACCAGTCACCTACATGGACACCCTGACCTGCCGTAAAACCTGCGCCGAGAGCATTTCCGGCGCTCCCAACCGGAACTACAGAGCACCGCTACGCAGCAACTGACACACCGCACTCCCAATCTGTAAACATGGTCGACGACGCTCCCCGGGCGTACAACAAACTTTCTTATCTAATGATATGGTAAGTTAATAAAAGATGTTAAAAAAGGGCGTTAAAAAATCTCCCTCTTACCGTAATTTTTGGTCATCAGATCCGAAATTGAATGATTCGTACGTAAGCAAACGGATGGCAGTAAATCGGTTCGGTTTTTTCCTGAACCATTTACACTTGTCCGACAACAGTCAGGAACCGAAAAAAGGGGATAATAACTATGATAAATTATACGAACTGAGATCATTATTAGATAAACTAATGGAAATTTATAAAAACTGCTGGAACCCGTGGTCAAATCAATCTGTTGACGAATCTATGATAAAATTCAAAGGCCGCAGTAGTATGAAACAATACATGCCAAACAAGCCCATAAAACGCGGATATAAAATTTGGGCACGCGCAGACACATCACGATAGGTATGTGAGTTTCAGATGTATATGTGGTCAAATCAATCTGTTGACGAGTCTATGATAAAATTCAAAGTCCGCAGTAGTATGAAACAATACATGCCAAACAAGCCCATACACGGCCCGCTCCGATCAAGTTTAAATAAAAAGATCTTGCACCTCGCGAGTTTTTTTATAAATCATTCCTGGGATATCTTCCGATGATTTTAAGCCTAGAATGAAAATAATCCCTAGAGGGATTTTCAAATAAACTCGATATTTGATCATTTTCGTAGGTTATCGTGACTATTTTCTATATTGCATCTTGTATTTAGATTTCTTAGGTTTTAAAAATATATTTCAACATCAGAAATAAGTTTATAAATGCTCAATAGGTATTAAAAATTTTAAATTCATAAAAATTTTCAAAACCGTATTCGAATTTTCAAACTTTGCAATCATTTTATTACATTAAAAAAATATCTTTATTATGTACAATAATTAAAATGAATGTAAACTATTATATTCACATAAAGCATGTTGCAATCTCTCTGCATATTCTGGATGGTTCTTAAAAACTTTATATTTCTCCCACATAGATTTGAAATCAGCATGGACAGATTCCATAGCCTGTTCACTATAAAATCCAAGTCCCGTCTGAACTTCTTCGCAAAAGTCAGGCACATGAAAAAATACTGCATGAATTTTGGGCGTTATTGGTACATTTAAATGTAAATAACTTTGCTTGAAGGCATTAATCTTATCTTTGAAAGATGGGTCAAGATTTTTTCCAAAGCAGGCATGTACAACATTTTTGAAGTGCTCAAAAGCATTTACATATTTCAAACATCCCAAATTGTGATTTCGTGAATGCAGGAAATCAAGTTTGTCTAATAATATCTTGCACGAATTGCCATTAAAACTTGTATTACCCTGACGTATATCACGAGTGACATGGCATGATTGTGCCCATAGAAGAGCGTCTTTCTCGAATTCAGCCAATAAGTGTCTATACAATGTATTTACTACACCTAGCATCAAATGAAGTTCAGGTGGAGGTATTATCTGAAGAAATGTTTTGTCTACATCAGTTGATAAAAGAGGCGGATGAATACAATTTTTATGACTCTTCGCATCTTTTTTGACAGATTCGGCTTGATGCCAGTTTATATAATTTGGAAACGTATTATTTATTGTCCTCGGTATTCCGCAGCTACTTAAATCATTTTTCGATGCGAAACACCAAGTGCAGAGGTAAAAGCTGCTATGCGACATGATGCTAACCATAATATTAGCAAGTTTTAAATCTGTCGGAATAGTTCCCTGAAAGTTGTTTATTTTTATTGCAGACCACAGCTGCGATACATTTTCATAATTTTCTTGAGAACTGTTTGCTAATGCTGGTATCAATAATTTGTTAACACCTGAATCTTTAAACCGTTTAGCAGAAATACCATCTTCGAACTTTTGCCGGTGTCTATTTAGCTTTTCATTTTCTGAAGTAGATTGAATGGATAAACATATCTTCAGAAAACCCCCTCCCCCGTCAATACCAAACTTCAAGTGAAATTCAGACAATGAGCTTTTTTCTTTAATGTGTTCTATTAAACCATCAAGATTTGTGCAGTAAGCGACTGTTTCGGCTGCAGATGAAACTTTATCAACCTTGACGTGAACAAAGTCAAAGTTTTTAGTACCAAAATAATCATCAACACAGTGACTTTTAATTGATAGTTTTTTTTTCAAATGCGGTTCCACGACCTTAGCATTTTTCGTAGCTACTCGTAAAGCTGTAGCAATCGCAAGTGTCTTCGTTTGGCTCAAATGTAAACTCGTCTGGATTTTTAAAAAATCGTCTGCAGAAAAAAGCTCAGTTTGCTTAAAGCTTTGTTATTTTGTGAACCAATAGCAACTTTAAGAGGCTTACCGCGTGTTTGAGAAAGTGATAGAGTTGTAGTATTTTGTGTATTTTCTGCAATCATTTTGCGTTTAAGCAAAGACGAAATTACTTGATCTGTAGCTCTTGGGCTTGTTTGCATAATGTTTTCAGTCAAATTCTCCAAGCGTACGGTAAAGTTACATTTATGAGATTTTCCTTTTCCCAACAAAGAAAAGCAGTAACTACACCGGCTTTCAACGGAAGGTGATTTTCGTTCATCTAGATTAAAATTGTATTATTATATTGTAGTTATTATAACTAGAAAAAGATATGTTTTAATAGCTTATTTGGAACTTTTATATTTGTCACATCAACAAGTATTCGATGTCGCTGAGGCATAACATTATTCTCTGCAAAGTTTGAAAATTTTCCAGGAGGGGGTTTTCTCGCAAGCTCACAAATATGACAAGCACATAAAACATCGTCGCTTGATCTAGTAGATTTCTTCAAAGGTTGAAGATCAGAAAATTTTGGTAGATTCACCCTCATATCTTCATCGTTTCTAATTCTGTATAAATCTCTTTTGCAACTACTGCATAGAACGAGAGGTAATCGGTCATCACTAGTATCGTACTCAAACTGTTTTTCAACAAGCACTTTTAATTCTCCTTTTACAGGAATCATTACTTTAGTTTTTCCAAAGCAAAGTAAACAAATTTGATGACGATTTTCATCGTGTGTTCTTGCCTTCGGCATTTTTACTAACCATAAAATCAGCATAAGTTTATTTATCGCAGCCATGGCAACGGAATACCAAATTTATACTCGATGAAAGAAAAAAAAAGAAACTTCGAGCGCACAGAAAAATATTTGAAAGAAGAAGTTAAAAAATTTAATTTTTGAGCAGAATTTAAAAAAATTTATATGAATTTTAAAAGTTTAATGAGTATTAAGAATTTATAAACTTATTTCTAATATTGAAATATATTTTTAAAGTCTAAGAAATCTAAATACAAGATGCAATATAGAAAATAGTCTCGATAACCTACGAAAATGATCAAATATCGAGTTTATTTGAAAATCCCTCTAGGGATTATTTTCATTTTAGGCTTAAAATCATCGGAAGATATCCCAGAAATGATTTATAAAAAAATTCGCAAGGTGCAAGATCTTTTTATTTAAACTTGATCGGAGCGCGCCGTGCATAAAACGCGGATATAAAATTTGAGCACGCGCAGATACATCACGATAGGTATGTGAGTTTCAGATGTATACGAATAAAGTTGAAAGTGTTGAAAAACAATTAGGTGAACGTATTATAAAGGATTTGACGCGTAACTTAGTAGGGAAAAAACACCATATATTTTTTGACAATTACTTTACTGGTCTTGATCTTATAAAAGATTTGAAAAAAGATCAAATTTTCGCTTGTAGTACAGTTTGTAGTAACAGAAAAGGTTTACCAAAAAGTGAAATTTCAGATAAAAAAAATGGACCGTGGGCAATATGAACACCGTACTTATGTTGATGGAATTAGATGGATCAAATAGATGGATAAAAAAGCTGTTTTCGTTTTATCCAACTATCATGATCCTTGCGAAGATACTGTTATAAATAGGACACAGAAAGATGGTTTAGCTAAAACTATAAATTGCTCATATATTTGCTCGGATTATTATAAAAATATGGGGTATGTTGATACATTCGATCACCTTGTATTAACTTACAAAATTGATAGAAAGTCTAAAACATAGTCATACTGCATATTCTGGCATTTTGTAGATTTAACTATAATAAATGCGTTGATTATTCACAATACAAAAAATTTGGAACATAGTATGAAGTCAATAAACTTCAGGTTACTTTTGGTTGATCAACTAGCAGACGATCGTTTTCCAACACCGAAAGGTAAGAATTGCCAATAAAAATCTCCTCCTAATGTAAACAGTAAACCTGAAATATCTATTGCAAAAAAGCGCTCTCAATCTGTTCACGTACCCCTAGTTTTAACGACTTGGAGACGTTGCGGTCTGTGCAGTACCAAAGCTAAACCTTGGAAAACTAATTTTTTGTGCAGTACTTATAATGTGCCACTCTACATAAAGGAAAAATTGTTTTTACAATTACCATACATAAATATAAATTATATTATGCAAATAAAATAGAATTTTTCAGAAAAGTAAGAAAAAAAAACAAAAACCTGGAAACAAAATATATAAAGAAAATGATGGAGACAATGACCGCCATGTCCACGTGCGTGTCTCTAGATTCAACTGAGCGCGGTTCATACTACAAAAAGCTAAAATTTATAATTTTTGAATTTTTGACCGCCATCTTGGATCCGATATTTTGAATTTTCAAAATCTGAGTTAAGATTCATAATCCGCGACCCCAAAAACCCCTTATATGAGTTTTTAGCGAAATACAGTGATATCACAATTTTTTGCCGCCATCTTGGATACGCCATTCTGAATTTTCAAAATCTGAGTTCATATTCGTAATTAGCAACCCCGAAAACCTCTGTATACCAATTTGCATGAAAAACCATTCATCTGAAAAATGTGTGCCGCAAAGGGTTAAGTAGAAAGATATATAGCAATTTAAATTAATGTAATAGAATAAAGAAATTCATATTGGAATAATTTATTTAGTTTAAGATAGCTAAGTGCTGATGAATTGACATCGGTTTTTTCAACTGTAATCGTACAAGGCGGATCACTTCCGGTCACTTAGACAAAACGTGAATAAATATTCAAATATTCCTTAAATTTATATTTCTCATGCTCGTAATATTAAATTTTAATGTGTGGGATACGATTTTTCACTAGCAAAATCAAAACAGATCGAGTTTTTGCGCTTCCCCCATTTGAATACGATAAAAAAATGATAAATATTATAAATTATTTTAATGCAAACTTTTCTTATAAGAAAAGTAGCTAATATAAAACCTATCGATGTGAATATTTGTATAGAAATCTTTTGTATGTTTGGTTTTCAGCATTTATTAAGGTGAGTGATACATTCTAATGAATATAGAAATATATTCACCGTTCAATAAACTTAATATTTCTTAAAATGAAGTGATCGGTTTGACTCCATTCTCCCCTACTCAATTTTATTCAAGTATTACGAAAGAAGTCGGTAGATTTTAATTTGACCATAAAACTTAGATTCCGTAATGATTTTGCTAACTGAATATAACTATAATTTATTTTGCTCTGTGTATTTGTGCAAAACAGTAAGCTCTATGTAATATGCTGAAATATAAAATAAGAATCTTAACACTGCGTATTGAATATCTTTGAAGAGTTGACTTAGCATGTTTGTATCTGGTTCCGAAGAGAAGTTTGGACTTTATATGTATGTTTGTCAGTGCATAATAAATTGCCGTAGGTTTAGTTCAATTTACTAATTAGATTTTATTATTTTTCTTTGCTTACAGGATGACTCGAGAGCTGCGAAGGTCGGTGATAAGAAGAGGTGGATACACGATCCAAACAGTAAGATACGTTTTTCTTTTTGACTCTCTATGTATATATAATTTAACCTACAATACTACATTCAAAGAGAAATTGCCCGAGTCTATCAGTCTATCTCGCTGCAGCCTGTGATAGAAATTAAATTGATAATAAATGTTAAAGTTAATAGTCAAAGAGAAATTTACACTTTCGCTTTAACGAGTACCTATACAATGGACTTTTATTATATGACTGCTTGATACGGATAATTTTCCAAAAAAATTTATAATTATCCGTGTCAAGGAGCGCGATAGCGCTTTGCCGGCAAAGTATGCCAGTAGAGTGCATCAAGCTACATATACGACTCAGTCACTGTAATTTACCTGTACATTCTGACATTTATACTTTATTTCTTTTTTTTCGAAAATCAAGGAGCGTGATAGCGTTCTGCCGATTTCTTTTATTCCGAAAATATATAGTCATTGTAACGTGCCATTTAGTTACTCTAATTATTTATTAAACTTTGCTCAGCACTTTACCGAATTTATCAAATATAATGGGCGCCAGGTAAAGTGCGGCTAACTCTGCATGAGCCCTCTCCCAGAGGAAGTTCCGTGAAGTGGAAAATCAGGATAAATAATTATATAATAACTACACAAAAATCTCACACTTTAAGTACGCAGGCTTTATTATTGATCACAGAATATAACGGTCGCAAATTTACAATTTTCGCACAACTAACCGGTCGCTATACAATATGGCTACGCTAGCCCTCACACGCATCTCCCGCGACGACCAAATCACCACGATTCCCGAGTTTTCCCGAATATCGCGTAATCTCCCCCTTTCCCACACTACTATTCGTAATTTCCTAACTGGCCCGGCGCGCACTGATTCGAAACGATGGTGTCACACCAACCACGCACTTACGCCATTGCCTCCGAGCACATGACGACAATATATATTTTATGTATAAAGGGGAACTTTATAATTACCACTCTCTGTATAAATTTCGAGGTATGCTCGATAATTACAGTCCACTCATCGTCGCTTAACTGTAGTCACCTCGCTACAAGTCTCGAGGTCACCGCCTCGTGGTCGCTATTAGCTCGCGAACCCGCGTGGCTCGAGAAATCCCTCTGATCTCCTTTAGCGCGCATCTCGGATCTCCTACGCGACCAATAACTCTCGCCGATTTTCTCGTAACGCTCCTTGTTCCTACTATTCGCCAACCTCGTACTACTAACTTTCTCTCCGCCGATTATGTCCTCGCAGTCTTATATAACGTGAGAGGTGCTCGCAACGTGCGTCTATAAGCTACAACAGGCGGGCAGTCAATGTCCAAAATCGGAGAGGGCGGAAATCTCTTCCAAATTTTCGGCTCTTCTTCTCGACTATCTTCAGTCCACACACTTGTTGCTTCCGCCTTTATCTTCTAGGTGATTGACCTTGATTTTCCCTAAATGCGAAAATCAAGGCTAAGTTTGCGGCGATTTGAGTCGCTAATTGGTCCACTCCGAGATTGCCGCCCTGCCCACGAAGCGCGGGCAATATGAATCGCTAAATATACACGCGCGGCAACCCGGCGTGTATATCTATATCGGGCGCTTTCGGTTTTGTCGCTATAGGACCATCACAGTTGGCAGTGGCGACGTACGCGCGCCGGCCTACGCTATGGTAGACCGGCAGCTTCAGGCGGCTGCTAGCTATCCCCGTGCTGTCGACAGCCGTGTCGGTCTCTCTCTCTCTCTCTCTCTCTCTCTTTCTCTCTCTCTCTCTCTCTCTCTTTCTCTCTCTCTCTCTCTCTCTCTCTCTCTCTCTCTCTCTCTCTCTCTCTCTCTCTCTCTTGACTATTGTTCTGTAGTTTACCTTGACGCGTCACTAGAATTACGTAGCCGACTGCAGAGACTCCAAAATTCATGTGTGCGATACGTACTAGGTGCTAGAAAAGATGAGCACATCACCCCTTACAGGGAAAAATTAGGATGGACAAGAATAGACTCGAGAAACGCGGTTTTCATGGCGATCACCGTCTATAAAATAATTAACATCAAAGAACCAGTTTACTTGAGATCTCTTTTTAAGAAGAACGAGTCTAAGCGCCCTGTAAGGGGCGAGGTAAAAGAACTCTCTGTTACACACATGCGTACTGAGACAGGAAGAAGATCTCTCCAAGTACAAGGTGCGCATTTGTGGAACTCACTCCCTTTTACCATTCGCACTTTACTATCATTAATGGCTTTTAAGGCGTCGGTTAAAAAATACTTCGCAAACTTGGATTAATGTTGTTGTCAGTCTTATTTATTGCTTTATTTATTTATTTATTTATTTATTTATTTATTTATTTATTTATTTATTTATTTGTTTGTTTGTTTGTTTGTTTGTTTGTTTGTTTGTTTGTTTGTTTGTTTGTTTGTTTGTTTGTTTGTTTGTTTGTTTGTTTGTTTGTTTGTTTGTTTGTTTGTTTGTTTGTTTGTTTGTTTGTTTGTTTGTTTGTTTGTTTGTTTGTTTGTTTGTTTGTTTGTTTGTTTGTTTGTTTGTTTGTTTGTTTGTTTGTTTGTTTGTTTGTTTGTTTGTTTGTTTGTTTGTTTGTTTGTTTGTTTGTTTGTTTGTTTGTTTGTTTGTTTGTTTGTTTGTTTGTTTGTTTGTTTGTTTGTTTGTTTGTTTGTTTGTTTGTTTGTTTGTTTGTTTGTTTGTTTGTTTGTTTGTTTGTTTGTTTGTTTGTTTGTTTGTTTGTTTGTTTGTTTGTTTGTTTGTTTGTTTGTTTGTTTGTTTGTTTGTTTGTTTGTTTGTTTGTTTGTTTGTTTGTTTGTTTGTTTGTTTGTTTGTTTGTTTGTTTGTTTGTTTGTTTGTTTGTTTGTTTGTTTGTTTGTTTGTTTGTTTGTTTGTTTGTTTGTTTGTTTGTTTGTTTGTTTGTTTGTTTGTTTGTTTGTTTGTTTGTTTGTTTGTTTGTTTGTTTGTTTGTTTGTTTGTTTGTTTGTTTGTTTGTTTGTTTGTTTGTTTGTTTGTTTGTTTGTTTGTTTGTTTGTTTGTTTGTTTGTTTGTTTGTTTGTTTGTTTGTTTGTTTGCTTGCTTGCTTGCTTGCTTGCTTGCTTGCTTGCTTGCTTGCTTGCTTGCTTGCTTGCTTGCTTGCTTGCTTGCTTGCTTGCTTGCTTGCTTGCTTGCTTGCTTGCTTGCTTGCTTGCTTGCTTGCTTGCTTGCTTGCTTGCTTGCTTGCTTGCTTGCTTGCTTGCTTGCTTGCTTGCTTGCTTGATTGCTTGCTTGCTTGCTTGCTTGCTTGCTTGCTTGCTTGCTTGCTTGCTTGCTTGCTTGCTTGCTTGCTTGCTTGCTTGCTTGCTTGCTTGCTTGCTTGCTTGCTTGCTTGCTTGCTTGCTTGCTTGCTTGCTTGCTTGCTTGCTTGCTTGCTTGCTTGCTTGCTTGCTTGCTTGCTTGATTGCTTGATTGCTTGCTTGCTTGCTTGATTGCTTGCTTGCTTGCTTGCTTGCTTGCTTGCTTGCTTGCTTGCTTGCTTGCTTGCTTGCTTGCTTGCTTGCTTGCTTGCTTGCTTGCTTGCTTGCTTGCTTGCTTGCTTGCTTGCTTGCTTGCTTGCTTGCTTGCTTGCTTGCTTGCTTGCTTGCTTGCTTGCTTGCTTGCTTGCTTGCTTGCTTGCTTGCTTGATTTCTTGATTGCTTGCCTGCCGGCCTGCCTGCCTGCCTGCCTGCCTGCCTGCCTGCCTGCCTGCCTGCCTGCCTGCCTGCCTGTCTATCTATCTGTCTATCTATCTATCTATCTATCTATCTATCTATCTATCTATATATTTATCTATTTATTTATCTATCTATTTATTTATCTATTTATTTATCTATTTATTTATTTATTTATTTATTTATTTATTTATCTATCTATCTATCTATCTATCAATCTATCTATGTATCTATCTATCTATATATCTATCTATCTATTTATTTATTTATTTATCTATTTATTTATCTATCTATCTATCTATCTATCTATCTATCTATCTATCTATCTATCTATTTATTTATTTACTTATCTATCTATCTATCTATCTATGTATCTATCTATCTATTTATTTATTTACTTATCTATCTATCTATCTATCTATGTATCTATCTATCTATTTATTTATTTACTTATCTATCTATCTATCTATGGCTCTCGTTTTTCCACACCTTGATTATTGCTCTGTTGTATCTAGACGCGTGTCTTAAATAACATATCCGGCTGCAAACACTGTAAAATTCGTGTGTGCGTGACGTCGTAGGTGTTAGGAGGAATGAGCACATTACCCCCTACAGGTTACAATTAAAGTATACCAAAATTGACACCAAAAATTCGGTCTCTGTGGCCACAATAATGTATAAGATCATAAACATTAAAAACCGCTTTATCTGGAGCCTCTTTTTAAAAAGAACAAATCGAAATACCTTGTAAGCGGTGAAATACAAGATCTCACCATTCCCCACATGCGCACTGAAACTGGAAAAAGATATTTCCAAGTTCAAGGTGTGTATTTGTGGAATTCACTCCCTTTCGCAATACGCACATTACAATCTCTAAAAGCGTTTAAGGTGGTAGTCAAGAAACATTTTAAAAATCTTGACTAAGGTTCTGTGATGTCTTAATTTATTTTTATAATTAGGCATTTTGTAATATGAACGAGTGTTATTTATAATGTTTGCAAGGTTGAATGACTGTTGCGGTGTGAATGAGTTCATATATATATTGTAAATATTTAAAACTGACGTGATATATTGTAAAAGATTTTATAATAATGACGAAATTTCTGTGTTGTCTTAAATTATTTTGTACGTAAGTTTTGTAAATAAAATAAAAATGGGTTTCTCCAGGAGCGTTCTCCTAAGGCTCAAATCATACATTACAGATCGTAGATAGAAAGTCATCACTAATATAAATGGGGAATCAGATTGGCTAACCACCAATCTTGGTGTGCCACAGGGCTCGGCCCTGGAGCCCTTGCTATTCAGTTTATTCATTAACGACTTAAAAGATGCGCTTTACCTACATGACGTCGAACATATACTCTACACTGACGACCTGCAAACCTCCACGCAGGTGACCTTGCGGAATCTTCGGGAGGGTATCAGTCGTATGTCGACCATAGCACGGGCAGTGTCGAAATGGACCTCAGCAGCTGTTCTGCGACTCAATGTCATCAAGACACAGGCAATCATTTTTGAATCTGATCATAACATCAAGCAGATTTAACAAAACGCAAATTAATTACTAATAATGTGATAACGGATTTCCAGTATTTTAACTAAATTTACATACAGTTGTAAATTTTTGTCGTTTTGATGAATAATAAGTCTCTCTCTCTCTCTCTCTCTCTCTCTCTCTCTCTCATTGTTTACACTAGCAACTCATTGTTTGCACTGGCGCTTCAAGTTTGAGGTTAGCTTCACTGCCATCCTGCTGCCTAAACATCGAGCGATAAAGTCCTGCGCATGCCCGAGTCTCAACATCGGCAGGTACGCGCGGATTACATTACGCCTGTCTGTGAGATTGAGCGTGTGTGCGTCACGGCATGGAGGCCAGCAATATTAGTTGTGTCGAATGTGGTCTGCCTTCTAGCAGGGGCAAGACCTATAAGTACTGCTGCATTGAATGTAATACGGCAGGTCATGTTAAATGCATGATCCTGCAAATTAACTGGGCAGGCAAGCAGTTCATGTGCAAAACATGCATGAAAGGAGCTAATAATATATCAAGCAGCAGTACTAAGTCAGCGGCCGGACACAATGTGATGTTACACCCGATATCACGTGTGCCTTCTGATACTGTATGCACGAGCACACATACAAAGTCGCAGCGCTCTCTGCCTGGTGGGAAGGTTACTCCCACCACGCCGAGGAATTCCTCGTCGCGTCTACTGCTCGCTGCCGGTACACTTCTATCTACACAATCGACGCTGCTGCGTGTCGTCTGCCCCCTCTACGCCAAGTCTGCCTCCGTCTCTCTCTTGCGTTGACGCAAGCGGGAGAGGAGAGCGCTTTACCGCCATTCAGCTCAGCTCCAGCGCGGGCCAACACCATGCGAATCTCGCATCTGCGCTGTCTACTGTACAGCGGGTTGCAGGCGCGACGGCGCTGAATCTCTACTCTTCAGTTACGGACAGTGTATTTTCTCACACATCGGCGCCAGCTAAAGATGACATCGCTCTCCCCGGGGAAGACTCGATGCTTTCGACGCCTTCGACTTTTACAACGGACATCCAACAACCCCCTCCACATGAAGCTGCAGTACTGCATGCGAACGCGACGCAGAGGTGTGTGATGTTGTCGTCCATGGTTGAGTACATAGATAATTAATCTGAACTGACACGTAAAACAGTGACTGATCTACAGTCCCTCATCGTGAATAAACTCGATTCTATTGTAACTTCAACTTCTGCCATACCAGCAATGGAACAGTTGATTAGTGATCTTTCGAATCGGGTTTCTTCACTAGAGGAACGTATTACTGTACAAAATTCTCAGCTGGTAGGTTTGCACAACGATCGGTTAATATTACTACAAGAAAATATAGTCATAAAACAGCAACTTTCTAAACTTTTAAACAATGTATCAACCATGGTCTACAAAGCTATTGATAATAAATCTAAGGGAAATAATGTAAATTATGTAAATAGTAACAAGAATGTTAGTGGTTTAAACCACTTCATAAATGCGAACCCTGTCGGTGATGAGGGTAATGACACTACCGACACAGAAACTGTGAGTAATTCGACTCGAAAACAGCTCCGACTGGGCAGGACGAGGATCGGGGCGAGGGCAATAGCATAGTTATTTCGAAAATTTTTTGCGGGAATGCAAGTAAACATAGTACCGTTGCACATGCTATCCTTGCTACGGTCCTCCCCTCGCTCAAACCCGAAGACATTGTGTGCACCCGACTGCTTCGCCCAGCACAAGCACAAGCAACAAAAACAGTGACTACTTCTAATGTTAATAACAGACGTTCGTCGTTTATTATTAGCCGCTCCAACAGAGTATTGGTAAATGACATTATGCGCACGAAAAGGAATTTCACTAGGCTCTGCACAAGAGATATCAATACAGCGCTTCTTGACCAGGAAACTGCTAAAAGCCTTTCAGATGGAAAAATCTTTATCAATGAACATCTTAAGAAGGATTTATTTATAAAATTTCGTAGCCTGAAGTCCATTGCACAAGGAATGCAATTTAAATATATTTGGCATCGGCAAGGTAGATTCCTCGTCAAGAGACGAGATGGTGATATGTCCCATTATTTTTCTACAGCGGCAGATCTCCAGACTATACTAGATTCCTACTCGGTAAATTCACATATCCACAATGCGAATAAAAATCCAGAAATAGCGCTCGATAGTGGGACACTATCTCAACAACCACTCAATAGCAATACCAAAGTGCCCAACTCTGAATAACTACGCTTGCCTGCTGGAGAGGTAAGATGCGGGGGATTGAGAGCTGGATTTGTCAATGTGACTTCGCTGCGAGCGCACCTTGAAGAAATTCAGCAATATGTTCGTGAACGTTCCTCCTACCATCTCTTTGCGGTTGCTGAGTCGCGCCTAAAGCCCGACATTGGTGATGAGAAGGTTGGCATTGAAGGTTTCTCAATACTCAGGCAGGATCGTAACGTGAATGGTGGCGGAGTCTCTCTATATGTGCACAACTCTTTTAAGGCTAAAATTATCACGCATTCTAAGACTACACAAATGGGCACCCTTGATGTCCCAGAATACTTATTTTGTTGTGTACAACAGGGGCGGTCATCTCCCATATTCGTTGCTCTCATATATAGACTACCACATATCCCTTTTCCCAAAGGTACAGACTTTATGGAGCAACTCTCCACGTGTATGCATGATTATAGTCATAAAATAATAATGGGAGACCTCAATGCGAACGTGCTATCAACATCTGCAGATGCACAATTCGTTAGATCCTTACCAAACGATCTTTCACTTAATATCATTGAACATGTTACAACTCATCGCACTAACGAATCTCACACATGGATTGAAGTTATACTTATCGACGATAAAGATGAGGTACTGAGTGCTGAAAATCGATTGGCGACCTTTCCTAGTCACCACAATTTCATTGATGTTACAATAAAAACGCACACTTTTAAACCACAAACTCCACCCACGTTCACATATAGAGACTATAAATCCATTAATCAAACTCAGTTGCTTTCCATGCTTGAAAACTGTGATTGGTCGTTACTCGATTGCTCGGACGGCGACGTTAATGACGGACTGGAGTGTATTAGCACGAACCACATGGAGGCTATAGATAAGTTAGCTCCACTAAAAAGTTATACGTCCAAGAGAAATGTTAAGCCTCCATGGGTGGATGCTTACATTACGCTCCTTTACAACAAATGAGACGATCTACGACAACGGTACAAGAGGACTACGGATATTAAAATATGGCATGAATATTCACAAATAGCTTCTGAGGCGGAGAAGAGAGTAGAACAGGCCCGCAGCTCCTTCCTTCAAAATAAAATTTTTGAGGCGCTAAATGATAAAAAAGATGTTTGGAAGGAGGTGCGTTCTCTGGGGTTATTGCCTGCTGCTAAGGAAGATCTTCACGGATTTACTCCGGAGGAGATTAACTCTCACTTTGATGGTGTGTATGTCTCTCAGGGTGAATGTGATGTGGAGTTGGGTGACATCGTGGCCTCAGCCTCAGAAGAAGGCTTCACTTTTAAGGAGGTTTCCTCAACGGATATGGCTCTCGCTGTCTCCCACTTCTCGTCGCAGGCGGTCGGGGAGGATGGCATTCCGCAAGGAGTAATAGCTAGGGCTCTTCCGGCTATCGGTACACATTTCACCAAATTATTCAATCTTTCGTTTTCACGTGGCATTTTCCCGGGGAATTGGAAGAGGGCTCACTTGGTGCCTTTAAGGAAAACAACCGTATCATCTTCGGTTTCGGACTTTCGTCCAATAGCCCTTTTGAGTTTTCTTTCTAAGGTCCTCAAAAAGATTGTACACACTCAAATCACCGAGTATACGAGGTCTGTCCCAAAAGTATCCGACCTACGTTCATATCTTCGCGCGGAGAGACTCAGGCGACCTCTGGAGGGTACGAACGTCACCAGCAACTCCTAACCTTCTCGTCAGTAGCCTGAGATACCGATGAAACGCCTTAGTTCCCGCGCAGCGTGTATTTGTTTACAACGACTTTTTTGCGTTCGTCGCAATTTGCTTATTGCTAAAAATGGCAGAACGAACCGAACAGCGAATTTGCATAAAATTTTTAGTGATAAAAACTTTCTTAAAAAGGTTATTACTGGTGATGAGTCATGAGTTTATGGTTATGATCCTGAAACAAAACAACAATCTTCGCAGTGGAAGCTTCCATCTGAGCCTCGGCCGAAAAAAGATCGTCAAAGTCGAAGCAACATCAAGTCAATGTTGATTGTTTTTTTCGATTATGAGGGCGTTGTGCACCACGAATATGCCCCTACAGGCCAGACAATCAATAAAGAGTACTACGTTGAAGTTTTGAAACGATTACGTAATGCAATCAGGAGAAAACGACCGCAACTTTGGGAAACCGGTGACTGGCTTCTTCATCACGACAATGCTCCAGCGCACGCATCAAACCTTGTGCAGCAGTATTTATTGAAACACAGTGTTGCGCAGCTCCGCCAGCCTCCATACAGTCCTGATATAGCTCCCTGCGACTTTTGGCTGTTTCCTCGATTGAAAATGCCGCTTAAAGGACATCGATTCGACAATAAACAGACTGTTGAAACTAATGCGACGAATGCACTAAAGGCGATTCCGAAGTCTGTCTTTCAAGAGTGCTTTAATAAGTGGAAACATCGATATGAGCGTCTTGTTCAATCAAATGGGGACTACTTTGAAGGATGACACCCCCGGATGACGAAGAATAAATCAAGCGCCGAGAAATCGAGGTAGGTCGGATACTTTCGGGACAGACCTCGTATAACGGCAAAAAATATCATTAATCTTCTTCAGGCCGGCTTCAGACAGTACCACAGCACTCAGACCGCTTTACTCAAACTATCGGAGGACATACGAGGTGGTGTCGACGGCATTATAGATGGTATCAACAAAAGTAAAACAATGCTCACCATACTTCATTTTTTTTACTTTAGTAAAGCCTTCGATATCATCTAGCCGACAAGGTTACTTCGTCAGCTGATTAGAATGGGATTCTACAGGAAAATAGTCCTGTGGATCAAATCCTACATTACAGGGCGACAACAAAAAGTTGTCACCAGAACTAGCGGCCAGTCGGATTGGCTCACAACCAATCTTAGAGTTCCACAGGGCTCGGTCCTGGGACCCCTTCTTTTCAGTCAGTATATTAATGACCTGACTGAAATTTTTTACTCAACTGATATCAGACACTTACTATACGCTGACGATTTACAGATTTATACGCAAGTCAAACTGACGGACTTAACCGAGGCCATTGTGCGCTTAACAGCTGTAGCATGGGCTGTGTCGGCGTGGGCGTCGTCTGCGAGTCTACACCTCAATGACAAAAAACGAAGACTATTATTTTTGGCTCTGTTCACAATATCAACTCCTTAAGTGAATTGCAATTGCCAGGCATTGAGGTGGAGAATGACGTATTCCTACCCTACGTTGACTCAGTAACGAACCTCGGTGTTGTAAGGGATTCAAAGCTGACATGGAAACAACACGTAGATTACGTCACAAATCGCGTTAATCACGCTCTTTATGGGTTAAAATTTTTTAGATCCTGCACCACTGAGGCTCTACGTAAGCAGCTTGCAAGTACACTGATTGTCCCTTATCTCGACTACTGTTCAGTCGTTTACCTTGATGTGTCCCAGGAACTGCAGACTAAACTACAACGACTGCAGAATTCGTGTGTGAGATATATTTGCGGCGTCAGGAGGGATGAACTCATCACCCCTTACAGATTGGAACTGGACTGGTTAAACGTTGATCAGAGACGAGCATGTCTTGGCGCTCTCCTATTGTATAAAATTATAAGAATAGGCCAACCTCCCTATCTCAGGGAACTTTTTGAGAAAAATCAGGTCAGAACCTCCTGCAAGGGTAAAACAATTAAAGATATTTCAGTTCCAGGACCGCGTACTCATATGGACTTATACTCCCTGAGAGCTCGTGGTTCGCGCCTTTAAAACTCCATCCCCCGCAGTATCAACTACCTGCCATCACTCTACAAATTAAAGACAGCGATGCGCAAGTACTTGCGTACCCATAGCAATATAACATTACGTAGTCTATAAAATAGCGTCCTTTGTTGTTCAATTATTTATTTATTTATTTATTAACTCTGTGTTTCGGTATGATTGTATTTATAAGTATCAATGAGCGCGTGACTGTATGTAAGTATACATGATTTTATTATAAACTTGACGAGCTACGGGCGATTATCTTCTTTTATATACTTGACAATGTTATTAACTTCTTATTTTTTATAATGTATGTGTATATTTATAAGTTTCAATGATCCTGTGTATGTATGGATGTATGAATAAGTGTGATATATTTTATAATTGAAGTGATAGATCAATATTGTGCAAAAATTTGTTATTATAAGACTGACGATCAATATGTGATATTTTAATAATACTGACTGAAATGAAACTATATTGTAAAATGAAATGTATATATGTATACTATTTTTTTGTTTTAAAGCAAAAATAAATGTTATCTATCTATCTATCTCTCTCTCACTCAACTCACTTCCGATTCTCTCTTACTAACTATCTCACTCTGCCAAGCACTTGCTCACTCACTTGCTCACTCACTTGCGTACTCGCTTGCTCACGGTCTTACTCAGTCATAAATATACGCACTAATTTACACACGTACTCACTCACACACTTGCTCACGACCTCACTCACGCATTTCCAGACTCTCTTTCCCTCATTCTTCAAATCTCCTTAATAACTTATTCACTCTCTCCCGCACTAACTCACTCACTCTCTTAGTCATTTCTTCATTCAAATACTTATTCATACATGAATTCCCTTGCTCACACACTCACATACGCACTTACTTTCTCGCTCACTCATTTACTTACTTACTCTCTTCCTCACATCGTATGTACTCATTTCCTTACTCACTCGCACACTCGGTCAATTACACTCTTACTCGCTCATTTACTTATACACTCATTCATACTGGCCCTTGAACTTACATGCTGACTCATTTACAATCTGACTTATTCATGTATTAATTCACCCGATCACTGACTCACGCATTAACTTAGTCATGCATTCATTCACTTACACTAACTCACATAATGACTTACTTACCCACTCACTCACTGATGTACTCAGTCACTTATGCATTCATTCAAGCACTTACTCACTTGTTCACTCATTCACGCACCCTCTTTTACTCACTCACTTACATACTTACTCTCACGCTCACTTGCACATTCGCTTTTGCACTCAATTATTTGCTCACTCACACACTCAGTAACGCATTGAGTCACCCAGGCACTGGCTTACTCTCTCACTTACTCACTATGTCTTCCTTTTCCTTGGCATTTATCCGTTTTGCTGTTTTTTTTTCATCTCTGCCTCTCATTTATCTACTGCTCTCCTATCACTCCAATTTTCCCTTTCACGCACCCCCATGACCCATATCGTTACCCTCTTGGCCATATAAGCAATACCATCTGCGTGATACTACATGATAGATTCAGCATGATGCTTATATCATTGTTTTATTAAAGAAATATACTCTCTTCAATTATTATGGGAGATCTGAATGCGAACCTACTCGGAACGTCAGCCGATGCGAAATTTGTTAGGCGGTTGGCTGATGATCTTAACCTTCAAATAATTGATCATGGTGCGACTCATCATCTCACGGATTCTCACACGTGGATTGATGTGATCTTGACAGATAATAATGACGTTGTACTGAGCAGGGACAATCGGCCGGCGCCTTTTCTCAGTCATCATAACATCATAGAGGTCGAGATTGGGGTCGAAACTGCTGCATCCCCTGTGGCTGAATCTTTCAGCTACAGGGATTTTAAATCGATCCAGCAAGACGACCTCCTGTCTCACCTAGCTGACTGTGATTGGTCGCAGATCGGTGGTCCCGCGGCGGGTGTTGACAGTCAATTAGAGAGCCTCAGTGTCATCGTTTCTCACCTGAAGAGCTCAATGCCCACTTTGCAGGGGTATCGATCTCCCAAAATGAGGTTGATGAAGAACTTGACAACGTCCTGACCACTGCCAGTGATGGCGGCTTTGTTTTCCGAGAGGTCAGCTTCTCGAACGTGGTCCTGGCTGTTGCCCACTTCTCATCACAGGCCAGAGGGGAAGACGGCATTCCCCAAAGTATAGTGGCTAAGGCTCTTCCGTTTGTGGGAGATCATATTGTTAAGATCTTTAACTCCTCTCTGTCCAGTGGCATTTTTCCGGGAACTTGGAAGGGAGCTCAGTTGGTGCCTTTGAAGAAGAAGCCTGTCCCATCTACGGTGTCATATTTCCGACCAATTGCCCTACTGAGTTTCCTTTCTAAGGTCCTCGAAAAAATAGTACACGACCAAATAACTGACTTTTTACGAGAAAATAATACTTTGGACCCGATGCAGACTGGTTTTCTACAGAACCACAGTACACACACAGCACTACTAAAACTGACGGAAGACATAAGATCAGGCATTAACAACAACAAAAAACTATTGACTATTTTGTTAATGTTTGATTTTAGCAAAGCATTCGACACCATCTCACACACTAAACTGCTGCGTAAGCTGATGCGCATGGGATTCTCCAGGAGTGTTCTCCTGTGGCTTAAGTAATATATTATGGGGAGGCGACAGAAAGTCGTCACAAACACAAACGGGGATTCAGGTTGGCTAACCACCAATCTTGGCGTTCCACAGGGCTCAGTCCTGGGACCCCTGCTTTTCAGCCTGTACATAAACGACTTACAAGACGCACTAGACTTAGATGGTGTTGAACACATACTTTACGCTGACGACCTGCAAACCTACACACAAGTGATCCTGAAGGGTCTTCATTTTTGGATCTGATCACAACATCAAACAGGTTCAGAACCTTGACTTGCAAGGCATTGAGATACATACCGGCGTACACGTTCCCTTTGTCGATACAGTCACCAACCTCGGCGTGGTGATGGACGGAAAGTTGACATGGAAGCCGCAACTGAATGCGGTCAGTAGAAAAGTAAATAGAGCTCTGTATAGCTTAAAACTATTCCGTTCAAGCACCACAGACATACTGAGGAAGCAGCTGGCATGTGCACTGTGTACTACCTCACTTAGACTATTGCTCAGTGGTTCTTCTTGACGTGTCAGGGGAGCTCCAGACACGACTACAACGTCTACAGAATGCATGTGTGAGATACATATGTGGTGTTAGGCGTGATGCGCATATCACCGCCTACAGAAAAAAACTGGACTGGTTAGATCTGAAGGTGAGGAAGGAGTATTTTATGGGGCTGCTGCTTTACAAAGCGGTTGTCATGCGGCAGCCACCATATCTTACTGCCCTCTTTGAAAAAAGCCAGGCCAGGACTTCAAGTAGGGGTGGTATGAAAGAGCTCTCGGTTCCGGGGTCGCGCACCGATAAGGGCCTATTCTCATTTAGAGTTCAAGGTGCGCACCTCTGGAATTTGCTCCCGAGCAGTGTGAGGTGCCTGCCATCATTTTGTAAATTTAAAACGGCGTTTAGCAGGCACCTTAAGCAATTACATGGTGAAGAGAATGCATAGAGGTGACTCGGATATTTATTTAGACTATTTATTTATTTGAATTATTTATTTATTTAATTTATTTATTTATTTAAATTTATTTAAATTTATTTATTTATTTATTTATTTTAATTAATTTATTTATTTATTTAATTTATTTATTTATTTAATTTATTTATTTATTTTAATTTATTTATTTATTTATTTTAATTTATTTATTTATTTATTTATTTAAATCTATTTATTTATTTAATTTATTTATTTATTTATTTTAATTTATTTATTTATTTATTTAATTTAATTATTTATCTGGTTTATTTATTTATTCGTGTTAGTTATTTATTAATTTAATTATTTATTAAATATGTTTAGTGTTAGGTGTGAATGTATTTATTAGCGTGATTGTTAAAGTGTCATGAATGAGTGTGTTTTAAATTTGGACGTGATAGTATACGTAAAAATTTAGCAAAGTATATGTATGTATTCTTTTATTTTTAATGTTATCTCTATTGTATTTATTTTATTCTATGTATTATTTTTTGACGAAGCGTGTTTCTGTGATATCTGACTATGACTAGTTCATTATATTTAAATTTTATAAACTGACGAACTGATAAAGCGAATAATATTATTTAATAAGAAATGCAATAAGTGAACGTTAATGTAAGATAACAAATACATAAAATTGATTGATATTTTAATTATTATAACTACATGTACATGCAATTGTAAAATTTTCGTCTCTTGATGAATAAAAAGTATATCTATCTATCTATCTATCTATCTCTTTCTCTCTCTCTCTTCCAAGATTAATTTTTAACTTTAAACATAAACATACAAAAATTTGCGATTTAAAATTAAAATTGAATTGTAGTATACTTGATTAGATTTTACATAAATAGGTTAAATTTCTGTGAACTAATATAAGTTGTTTATTTTAAATTTAAGAAAATTATATTCGTTAAATTATTTGTAACAAAAATTGAAGCAACAGCTTTTAACATAAATTACTTTTCACAATTGACAACTGTGCATACCTGTGTGTATTTAGTCACTGCTGTACATACCTCTATCACGTAGACACTTCTTCGCATGCCCATGCATATGTATTCATTACACCGCATGCGTGTGTGCATGAAATATCTACTGCGCATGTCTGTGTGTACAAAGTTACTATTGCGCATGCCTGTATGCACGTAATTACTGTTGCACATGCCTGTATACATGAAGTCACTACTACGCATATCTGCGCACTTGAGTGCACGCAGTAATTAATGCGCATGCAACAAATTCAAACATATTCTCTAAGTAATTTGCTCTAAGTAATTTAATTAAAAGTGTAATTAAATTATTTTTACGTAAGTTTCTTTTGATAATTGACACCTGAGTATATCTTTGTGAGTGTGATTATTACGGTGCATGCCTGTGTGCATTAAATCACTACTGCTCATGCCTGCATGCCTATTTTTACGGAGAAGACGATACATTAGGCTCTTTCATTTACAACAAATTTTCAAGCGATTCCATTCATTTCATCACTAAGAAGTTTAAGTTCCTAACTGACGAATACGATTATTTATAACAGTGGCCTACACTTCGTAGGAATTTTTTCTTTCCTTTCACATTCTCTTAAATTACATGTATTCAAGAGGACGCATATGGCTATAACTTTTGATAGCGTATAGTGCGAATACTTATATTATTATTTACATGTTTACAATAAAGTTATTTTACCGTTTAAATATTTACAAATTATTTAAGGGGGAACTCCTTTGATTTTTAAAAAATCTCTCTCATTTGACGAATAATATTAAAACTTCTGTAACTATGTTTGAGAATTTTTCACTAAAATTTTTTAACTAGTTATTGGAGAAAATACATTTTTTTGTAATAAAAACAAGGGTTTTTAGAAAAGTTCCTAGTGCATACATATTTGATCAATTTTAGTTTAAAAAATTCTAGAATATTTTTCAACATTCAATGAACAAAAGTTATTTTTTTTAAATTTTTTAAACGCAATTAATGATCTAAAATAAACGAAACGTTTTTTAACTTAAAAAAATTCACAATACTACGTGTTTCTACACTTACAATTGAAGAATAAAATATTTAACATCAAAATACTTTAAAACAGAATATAACTTCTTTCCACAATACTTGAACCTATATTTTCTGGAAGTTTCAGAAATATTCATGGTCATGGGTTACACAAGGAACTTTTTGAAGTTAGAAAAGTAAGTTTCGAGAAAAACGCATTTGAAGTTTTAATTTGGTATGCTACTCAATGTAAATTGTTTCACTTAACAGGCTATAATTTTGGTATAACAAAGAGTTTTGACATTCAGTAGGTCTCAAAATGTTTATAAAATTGTTAACCTAAATAATATGTAATAAAAAATATTTCGATTTTTGTTAAAAAAATCATTGGTGTTCCCTCTTAAGAAAATCAGAGTCGGTAACGTCGGAATTTTTTTTTTCCTTTCACATTCTTTTAAATTACGTGTTTTCTAGAGGATGTATACGTAACGGGTTAATATATCAGAAACTATTTTATGCTATTACAACAGTTTAGAAACATTGCTATTATTAACATTATATTACCTCAGGAAAAAATTTATTTTGTTTCTAACCTCTTTTTTTATATAAAAAGTAGCTAAAACCTATCGGTGTAAATATTTTATTCGAAATATTTTATATCAATGGTTTTTAGCATTTATTATGATAATTAATACACTTAATATTTCTTATAATTAAGAACCCCAGTCTGAGTTATAATAGAAATTCCAAAAAGACCCTATTTAATTATTCAAATTTCCTGCTAAGTGTTCAAAATATCGCACTTCCAGAGCAAGACTATAACAACTTAAAATTCTACGTTTTTATAAAACCAAGCAAATAACATCAATTTTTTATGGAATAACATTTTTTTACTTAATTTTTATTATGCATAACCTTTTTTTTAAATTCTATTAAGGATTTATATTTTTTATGAGCTATTTTGTATACGAAAATCAGGTTGAAAAAATGTTGAGTCTTAATCTTGCAATGCGATTATATTGTCCGCATGTAATGAGTAAATAGCTATTAATGCGGAAAACTTTTGAACTAGGAATATTATGATTTTATTTGTTGCCGAAAATTGAATAATAAAGGGCATGTGCGGCCGGTAACAGATATGGAATGAGGCAAAAAAACGTAATAACAAGAAAACAAATTAGAGGATGAGTAAAAAGCTTTAAATTTTTTACGGATCCCAGGTTGAGCATTAAAGTTTCTCTTCTCTTTTCATCTTTAGCAAAAGGGCTGCTGTGTAATCCTTACGTAATATTTTTAAGAGCACCTCTGCCGCAGGCTTGGTTTACCACGCGCACATTTTAATTACTCCCTACAGAAGACTATCGCGCGACGGCTTAAAAAATATATTTCACTGCTTTAGCATGCGTGTAAGCTCCCTGTAATTCGGGAAATTCTTTTTTTAAACAGTACTCCACGACTCGAGACCTTTAATGCAATTTCGACGTATAGTCGTTTTAATTATATAACTATATTTAATTTACGATATATTTTAAGTGAAAATTTTCGTCTTTAAGCTTTTGTTTATATCACTTAGGGGAGAGTGGGACAACGTGGAATACTTAACGTTTGTAGCATCATTTTTCATATTAAATTTTGGAAATAGATCTGGTGTAAGGTTTTCATTTACAGTAAAGAGAAAAAGTTCTAACTTATCTTTTTCAACGATTATTGTAAAAGAGACATTTTAACTGATTCGCCAACTCTGTGGGTCAAAGCGGAATACCAATGTTTACTACGTTATATGAGGCAGTGTACAAAAAAATTCTACTTCGACGGTTCAAACAGTAAGAAAAAACACGTTGTCAAAAAGAAGTCGAGGTACACCTCTGCAACCGTTGGTTTTTCGTTCTATAAGTACTATATATGAAAAAAATTTCCAACATGTACTAAAGAGTGCACATTATAGGTTTAGCTCGTGGATGCACGTATATTACGTCGCAATTGTGTACGAAAAGATCAATTTATGAACAGATATAGATGGATATTTCATGCTATGATACTGACTGTTTTTGTATGGAACATATTTTAAGGGACGCGTTGAAAAATTAAATTAAATACTTAATAATTCTGATTCGTTATAAAATGTTCACATTTACCTGTATTTGGCCTGTATATTGTACGAAGGGTGCTGATTTTCATACCTACAGCTACATCAACATCTATCTACATTATATTAACATTTTCTGTTTTAAGTGTTTTTTTTTTGTATTAGTAGGTTGGTGTGATTGTGTATGGATATGTGGATCAATATGTAGATATATGGGTGTATATCGATGAATGAGTGCGTGTATGTGTAAATGGATAGGTGTGCGTGGATGGATGGATAAAGGTGGCTGTCTGCATAGTTGTGTAAGCAGATGTGTAGATGAATAAGTTTATGGTTGCGAAGCATGCATTGTATATAGTATAAATAAACCACATTATTATATTTAAACCTCTACGCCTTAAGCCTCAATTTATTTAACAAATAGTTTCTGCTTTTAAAATTTTTAACGCAGTAACTACGCAAATTTTGTAAATATATGAAATTTATCAAATAAAAAAATCTCGTCCATAAATTGTTATTATTTATTATTTAATCAAGATGCACGAGTAAAGCGCTGAGGCAAAGTATGCCATGGGCACACCTAGTCCTTATTTCTTAAATAATTAAAAACGCCTTATACACAACTGCGTATAAATAAGATTGATTCAATATATAATTTTATTATGCATTTTAATTTTAAATTTTCGATTCAGTTCGGGTTTGTTCGTCTCACTTTCGCTTCACCATTGAGACTGCGCGTTTCATAAGATTCGAAACTCCTCGCCAAAGCGTGACTTCTGCCGATCTAACCTACGATCTAACCTACGATCTAACTCTACCTCGTACTATTGATCATATCCATGTTACATGATGGAATTTTCAAATCATTCGAATCAGAATTAATCCACGTTGAGTGTACATACTTAACAAAGTACTTACATACAACTAGTTTGTCATTGTCACTTTGTAAATTAGAAAACTAAATTGCTCAACTCTTCAGAATTTCTCTCCTTATTATAAAAAATTATCTTAATAATAATAGTGTGCGTATACAGTGTAGAGTGATTCAGATTGGCAGTGCATGGAAAAGAATGATATATTTATTAGTAAATCTGAGTTGTAAATATGCTGCAAGATTAAAAGTGAGTAAGTAGGAGTTCCTTTTTTCAAGACTATATTCTGAAATTTATTTTAGTTAGATACCACAGGATTACATAGGAAATCTTTTTAATATATCAAAATGAAACTCTGTTTTCCTGCGACTTGCAATGCTGTGTATAGGTACAGATCTTGTACGAATTCTATGGGGATTCAGTCTATACCTATATACAATATATTTTGTAAGAATTTCAGAATGGAATACTACACAGTCTTTCCACAGATCCTGGTTCAAATCAACACGAATTGAAATACGGAATTCCGCATGATATCTGTAGGGATTATGTACTAAACTTCATTTTGTACACCGATAGAGATTTCAATAATGTTTACCTACGAATTTTGTACGGTTTCTACGCGGATTCTAATACAGATTTCTGAATAACTTTTTTTTTTTTTTTTAATTAACGTCGCCATGTTTGTACTCCCATGTGGTGCTAATCGACGACGAGAGTCTGCAAAGTGTTTGTAAACAAAGCACATGTAATTTTTACAGAGGTGCTTGTATCAATCGGCAGAGACTAGGATTCGAAACCGGGTCACCGGCGTGGGAACGACACTCTATCGACTGAGCCGCCGCAGGCCCCTTCTGCATTACTTATGTACAGATTCTATACTGATTTTCGTGCTCTATACCGTAAGAGATTTCAGTAATATTTCTTTGTAATTTTTGTACGGATTCTACGCGGATTTAAATACGGATTTTTGCACGATTTCTTTATGGATTCAGTATCAATATCCGTGTTCTAAAGTAGTGCGGATTTCCATACAGATTTCATCCAGATTTTCGTACTAATTCTACGGGGCGTTTTCGGACCTATCTCGTACGGATTCCCATATGAATTTCATAGAATTTTCGCACTTACTCTGATACGGATTTCTGTACTGATTTCCATACAGAATACGTGTGGTTATTTTCAACAGGGTAATATTATAGTACATTCTGTAAAAATATTATATTTATCGTATACAATCGCGAGATTGCAATTATTTTGTTTCTTACCCTGGTAGAAACTATACCCAACCGTTTACTAAGTGTCTACCGAATCGGTTGACTTAATTTTAAACATCACAAAAAAGTAAATCTGTGAGGATTATATGATTAAAATAGTTCTTAAAACATTGACTCATTGATACCAAGTTCCAAAATTACATACAGAAAAGAACTTTACTTTATAAAAGTAGGTTATAATGAATATACTGTTCTCAGATTTTGAGATTAAATTATTAAATATAAATATGTCAAAGTTAATTGTTAAAGAGGTCCGAGCGGCATACTAGTCAAAACAGCAACTTATGAAAGAAAAGTTATTTAATAGAGAAGTTTATGACAATGTATCCTGTTAATAAATTAATCATTTAACAAGCTTTGAATATTTATATTTATATCAACAGCATATTTATCTTATTTCTTTTTTAAAAGTTCAATATAGACATTGATTTGACTTTAAGCTCTAAGGCGTTTGTCCGTTTCGAGTACTTTTTGCGTTATTCTATAAATATCTCTCTAAAATGCCAGGCAACCATATCTTTTTATTATACGTGCATAAACTTTGAAAACTAAGAATTAATTTGATACTTTAATACCCTACCGAAGTTTTCTACAAATGCATGAATTTTTCATTTCAAATGGAGAAAGATGCGTTTTCTGTATATTAAACGGGCTAAACGGGCGAACTTTAGAATTAAATATCTTTTCAAAATGCCAGGCAACCTATACTGAACATTTATCTGTTGACTCAAATACTCTTTATTGACAATTACAAAATAAATTTGGGTCTGAAAGTTTAAAATTACTTTTCGCTCATACCCCCTTAAATGAATTAATAAATGAAGTATTAAATTGATGTATGATTATTAAAGTAAAATAATTATTAAAAATGTATTAAATTAAAAATATATTGGAATAGAGTTAGTAAGTATGTAAACATTGATAAAATACAAATCATTTTAGCGAACAATTTACTCAATAGACGGCGACTCAAGGGGTGTGGGTTCGAATCCCTGTCAGTTAGAATTTTACGGGGCAGGTTTAAGAACATGTTTTTCCGGATTTATCTGTGCGGAGATCGAGTCTGCAACCCGCTACTTAGTTAAAGTCAGCAATGCCTGTATATGTAATAAGAAAAAAGTTTTTATATTTATTGTTAAGGATTATGGGAGCATATAAATGATTGCACTTTTTATTTCTTGTTTATTCACGAGCTATACTTAATTGCAAAGGTTGCATAGATAAACTTATACCAAATAACAATTATAAATTTAAATTAAACAATTCTTTGCAACCTAATTATCAATCAAAAGTTCCATTAAAATGCTGATTGAACTCATTTTTTTATGTTTAATGTACCTTTTTTGTTTTCATGAATTTTGCTTTCTCAAAGAGAAAGTACGTATTTATGTATGTATACATGCATGTATGTATGTTTTTTTTTTTTTTTTTTTTTTTTCTTATAGAGAGAGAGGTTTAAGGCAAATCCATTATGGACCATGACATGATATAGTGAAGTACCACCGTGTGTGAGACTCGCACTCACTAAACCTTCCAGTATACGCCAGGGTTTTTACGCCCCACCGCAACCGGATCCCCTCCGTTCCTTTTTGACCCTTAGTAAAGTGAACCGTGCCCTTTCTTCTGAGTTGACCTCCCCGCGGTACTGCCGCCAAGCAATGCTTCGCGGGGGTCATTGGGCTCCTGCCCTCTTCTGTGAATGTGGTCGGCATCACTGGTTCTCCCATTACCGTCATTAGTAGTCTTCCGTGTTGTGTGCCTTCTACTTCTTACCGCATCGTCCGGTCGCCAGCTTCATTCAGCATCTCTCGTCTTTTTCTTCTTCCTTCTTCGTCTTTTCTGACCATCTTAAGTATATCTGCTGCATAGTTGTTTACTGTGCACCATCCATCCTCCGAAGTCAGCATAGCCTCCATAATCGACTCAGGTGTTACTCTGGTCTGGAGATAGCTCTCAAGTTCTTCTCTTTCCTGTTGGTATCGTGAGCAGTCACAGAAGACATGTTCCGCATCCTCGTCAGCGTCCATACACACTGGGCAGTTTGGACGGTCTTCTAATTTGAATCGGTGCAGGTACGCCCGGAAGCATCCGTGCCCGGTCAAAAACTGTGTGAGGTAGTAATTTACTTCCCCATGTCTTCTTTCGGTCCAGCCCTCTATCCTTGGTATGAGGCGATGTGTCCATCGCCCCTTGCCACTGGAGTCCCATCTTTTTTGCCACTAAGTCAGTGTCTGCTTCTTCGCGGAATCCCAGATGTCCTTCTGAGTGTTGTCATTTTGTTGTCGCTTTGTCTCGAAGACATTCTTTCTCTCCATTGCTAGGAGGTCAATAGGCGGCATGCCTGCTATAATACAGGCAGCCTCATCTGATACCGTACGATAAGCAGACGCGACCCTAAGTGCACTTCGTCTGTATACAGTCGACAGCTTGTTTGCGTACGTTTTCACTAACATGGCATCTGCCCATATAGGAGCCCCGTACAACATAATCGATGTGATTACACTGACTAAGAGCAACCTTCTACCTTGCGTTGGCCCTCCTACATTTGGCATCAATCGAGATAAAGCAGCGCCATGTATGTATGTATGTATGTATGTATGTATGTCTGTATGTATGTACGTATGTATGTATGTGTGTGTGTGTGTGTTTGTGTGTGTATGTGTGTGTGTGTGTGTGTGTATGCGTGCGTGCATACGTGCGTGCGTGTGTGCGTGCGTGCATGTGTGTGTGTGTGTGTGTATGTATGTATGTATGTATGTATGTGTGTATTATGTATGTATGTATGTGTGTATTATGTATGTATGTATGTGTGTATTATGTATGTATGTATGTGTGTATTATGTATGTATGTATGTGTGTATTATGTATGTATGTATGTGTGTATTATTTATGTATGTATGTGTGTATTATGTATGTATGTATGTGTGTATTATGTATGTATGTATGTGTGTATTATGTATGTATGTATGTGTGTATTATGTATGTATGTATGTATGTGTGTATTATGTATGTATGTGTGTATTATGTATGTATGTTTGTGTGTATTATGTATGTATGTATGTGTGTATGTGACAAAAAAATTGTGTTACGATAACTTTCCAAGGGAAGCATGTTATGAGCCGAAATTTTGCAGACATATAGGGTATTGCTCGTCTTAGAATTGTTTAGATTTTAAAGCTGATTGGACAATAAAAAGTACATTTTTTATAAAAAATAGTAACTAAAAAAAGAATTTTAAAATCGTAAAAAAAAATTTTTTAATTAAAAAAATATTAATTTTACAAAATTTGTATAAATCAAGGAAATCTCTTTTTTGTCTATTTATACGTGTATTTGTGACGAAATTACAGTTTGGTAATAATTGTACATTTACACGGTTTTTTATTATTGATCAATTGACGTGAAGTGACATACTCCCCAATATTAAAGAGTTGTTTGTATGTGTGTTTTGAATGTATGAATCGGAAATTGGATGTATTGCGACGACACATGCTTGATGAGTTGGCCGGTGATATAACGATGTATTATGTATGTTTGTAGAATTGTTATAAAGGAAGAACGAAATATATTATAATCATTCAAATTTCACGTGAACCTGAGTTGCTTTATTTATTAAGAGGAGTCCGTATCTACTGTCCTTGTCTAATCACGTTTTTGCTATTTATTCAAATTATAGTTTGTTAATTGAAAAACTAAAAGTTGGCCCCAATTAATATTAAAATAATGAATATTTTGAGATCTTAAGTATTTAACATTATTCCCTTTTCGAGAAAACTACGGAACGCGAAAATTGAGGTTAGCTTTTCTGTTCCGAAGTTTTCTCAAAAAGGAAATAATGTTAGATACTTTTTAAGGTCTCAAAATATTCTTTAATTTAATACCAATTGGGGCCAACTTTTAGTTTTTCAATTAACAAACTACAATTTGAATAAATAGCAAAAACGTGATTAGACAAGGACAGAAGATACGGATTCCTCTTAACTATATAGATATAATCAAATTCTTTACAACCTGTACTTTCAGATACAATTTTCCGAAATTTGAATTTGTAGTATTTTCCTGGAAGGTGGCGCTGTTTTTTCCCGAAATTTTCGTCTTTATCGTTTTTTACATAGTTTTTCATTAAGAATGAGGGTCATAACATAACCTTACCAAGTTTGTAGTGTCAACATTAGAGAATGTCACTAAATGAGTACCAATCGTAATAGTGTTAACCTAACCTCAAAATATTGCTAAAAAACTGTTTTCCTTGTAATTTTTGCAATTACAATTTAAATTTTTTGTATTTTCGATATTGTAATTATTGTTTTTGCATTAGAGAATATTACTAGATGATTATCAAACGTAATAGTCTCTAAAGTTCAGACGTGAGTTCTTACGTAAGTTCTTACGAACCATTTTCGGGATTAGTGTAGTATGGAAATATAGTGTACAAAACTTTAAACGAAATATAATTTTTTTATTTAAGTAGCATAATTTTTGTGTATTTAACAATTGTCGTTAAAATAAGTTTATATAGAAAATTAAAATATTTCATAATATTACTGCGTTATATTTACTAAGGGGCCATGTAACTTACGTATGGGTCAATGGGGGGGGGGGGGAGTCACGATAATCTTACGAATACTTATGTGCAGGGAGGGTCTGAACAAATATTTACGTAAGGTAATTTATTTTAATATCATTTTCTAATCAATGTCATTGAAAAATTTTGTACTAAATTTTTAAATAGCCGCGCGCTTCGTACAACGGTGTGACCTGCACATGTGTAACGGGAGTAGAGCACGCACTTCTATACACGTTGGAATTTGTACTAAGAGCAAATTAATTAATTATTAATTAAATTTACAAGAAGCAAAAGTGAATGACGAGTGTACATAATTTACGCTGTCAATTTTTACTTTAATAAAATTTTACGAACGTACGCACATTTCTAGTGATAAATAGATTGTGCGTACATTCGCGAAATTTGAATATCTCATTTATTCATTGAATGAAACAAAAACTGCAATGTGGGTATCCGGCATCCCCTTAAGGGGATCTATCTATCAATCTATTTATTACTAAGAATGTGCGTACGTTCGTAAAATTTTATTAAGGTAAAAATTGACTGCGTAAAACAAAAAATATGTTATAGGTTTGGGGCCTCCCCTTAAGGAGATGTGAAAGTGAACTAAAAATCCCTACCTTACCGGCATCACATCTATATTTTTTCTCTGCAATAAATAAATATTTCTAAAAAACGCCATTGAAATTGAACTAAAAATCCCTACCTATACAACTATAGTTAAATTTTCAAACGCATTTTTTTCTCAGAGTTAATAATGAAAGTTTTTTAAAATTTAATTAAAAGATTCTGGTAAGAATAAGTATGGCGTTTTTTTAGAAATATTTATTTATTACAGAGAAAAGAATATAAATGTGATGCAGATAAGGTAGGGATTATTAGTTCAGTTTCACATCACCTTAAATAACCCTTTTAGTCATTTCTAAAATATTAAAAAAAGAAACAGCTTATCTAAAATACAAAAGTGAAAAGCGCGTTTCTATAATTACTCAGTGTTAGACCAATAAAATTCTTGGGACCAAGTGATCAAACATAAAAACATTATGTTAAAATACTATTATTTAGAAGAGCCCTCTTGAGAACGCGAGCTTTTTCAACTTAATTTTTCTATGGAATTCGTACTCAGGTTACCGACAAAACAATTATAAAATGACAAAAATGGACAAAACTTCTCAAATGACCATCGTCGAAAAGGGTCAATGAGTATCTTCATCGAAAACTGACAGCGGTAAAGCAGGTAGTGACAGTTCGGATGTCCATGAGTTGTGGCACAGGTGCATCCGAAAACTCTGCTGCCGGGTAGTACTTGACGTAGACGTTTGCACCCACTGCCAAAAGTGTCTGAGACGTTAGTAAGGAGGAAAATGGATTTCGCTCGATGACATCACACAACTAGGGTTATTAAAAAGGTGGGTTTATAAACAGGGCATCCACACAGAGGTGGTAGATGTTCCCCGTAAGAAAATGTAAAGCCTGTACGGGACTCCGTAAGGGGATAGAGAAAGTTGATATAATACAATACAGGGGCCGTTCTCAAATCTCGCGATGCAAATTTTCGAGATTATGACCCCCTCCGACACCTTCGTGACAAATCGTGACGTGAGCCAGACCCCCCACTCCCAGCTGAGTAAGCTACGCGATTAACATTAATATATCGCTATGAAAAACATTGCAATAATTGCGGAATCTTTAGCAATGTTTGTAATTGCAATTCAAAAAATTGCGTTTTTATATAAAGAATCAAAAATGCACAAAAATTTTACGCCGCGAGAATCTCAAAATATACGGTTTCCTCAGTAGATACGTGCTGCCTATGGATAAAACCAACGCGAATCGTTTACAATTTAATTGCAAATTACGTAGATATTCGAGTTTATACACAATTCGCAATATTTATTTAATAATTAAATAATTTAATTTTTCGGAAATCACAATGCAAATTTTGGCCGTTCCATGTTCCTTATTCCAGCTGTCTCGAAACTTACGCGTGTTCTGCGCATGAGCAAACGCCATTACAGTAGCAGACGCGCATGATTTGAATTTTTGGTATAACCTTACCTAACATTTGTAATGTAAACATGTAAACATTATAATGTGTGTGTATATTTTAACATCTTAAAAACTTTACTTTCTCTTTACGCAAATTTGCTGTACTACTCAAGGTTGGAGAATAAAACTATATTTACTTATTTTCGATTATTATATGAGTATTAATAAAGAAATTTTACCACTGCAATTACAAGAGAAATTGATTCTTTGTGCATTTTCCTTGTACTCATGCTAATTGAAAGTCCAATACAGGAGATCGCTTACGATGTCTACAAGGTTTGTTAATTATATGCACATGTCAACTGCTCAGGAGTTCGTCAAATGAGTTTATTGTCTGTGCTTCATTGAGTATATCTACAATTCTTACTTTTTTATTCGTTTTTTGCATGATATTCTGCTAAATTAGATTTCATTTAGTTAAAATGATTTTATGCATACACTTATAACCAGTTTATTGGATTATAAACTATTATAATATTTAATAATAGTTAATTCATGAAGCTCTTATATTATTAGAATTTGCTATTAAACATTGTACAATTATACAAGTGTAGTGTATTATAGTAAATTTGTTTACTTATTTTATTTCTGATGTGACTTTCAGGGCATTAAGTGTACTATGAGAGAATTTGGCTTATAACTAACGGTGGTCATATTGGTAAGGAACAGCGAGAGTGAAAAATGTCCTGTTAACTTTAAACTTCTCATTACCCATGGAATGTAGAAACTTCTTATAGATCCCTTGACTGATACAATTTCATGGATGCCTTTGCAGTTGACAAGAAGGAAATATAATGGAATCTAAAAATTGTTATCTACATCTGTAATATGTGAAAGGCATTAGCAGAACCAGTATCAGTATTGGTATTGAGTGCAAATGAATCAAGAGGTGCCAATTTGCTTTGTTAAAAGCACTGTGGCGCTAAGCAGGGACATGTAAAATAGATGAGGTGGCGAAATCCAGGGAGAAATGCATTGCTCTATGGGGGGTCTTAACAAGGCGAATCTTTCAGTTCACTTGATATTGCTCAAAGTATCCCATAAACCATATTAACGAGGATGTCATGAATCTCCAGTCTTCTGCCATATACCACTTTTATGGGAACATTTGTATCGCTAAATTATCACATCAAAGCCCCAACCATAAAAATCCAATCCAGCACTATTTAGTCACAATGATTAAGATAAACAGATATCATTTTCGGTTTCAGTTATTAAAGGAAAACAATAAAGATTACAGAAAGTACACTTAAAAGATAGATCAGGTAAGTTTATAGGTAGGCAGGTTTTGAAAGAAGTAAGTTTACAACTGCATTCGCAAGTAGTTAAACTATTTTCTAAGAAACTAATCAAAATCAATACATTTTTTTTAATCAATCGATTTGATTTTGAATCAATTTGATATCAATAGACTTTTTGGTGGAATATGTTCCTCACCCCCAAACATATCTACAAAAGAATCGGGGGTTAGAAAGGGGTTGGAAACAGAAAAAAATCTAAGTCAGTGTTTTATTTTATCTGTGAAATTATTTGTGTTTTTTTTTTAATTTATTGTACTTGTATAATTGTACAATAGGGAAAATGGCCGCCGGAGTTATCTGACGGGCCACATAGTAAGGGGAAAAAACTTGTGTATAGGAGGGTTGAGAACAAGATAAATTAAGGAAAGTAGAGGGAGTGAAAGAAAAGAAAAGGTGAAAAGTAGCGTATAATAAAAGGCCAGTAAAAAAGTAGTGAGAAAGTGAAAAAATAAGGGGAAAAGAAAGCATAAGACAGGTAAACAGAGGGAAGTTAGGAGAGAGAGAGGGAGATGGATAATACAAGGTGTGCCAATCCAAGTAAAAGTGGGAATGGGAACGGGAATGGGAATAGGATAGGATCGGAACAGATGCCGCTATGGCATGGACCACGAGGTAAGGAAGACGGCGCGTCAAGGGAAGTGAAGATGGCGGGAGCGAGGAAGGGAGATTCGCCGAGACTATCGAAAGCCAAAAAGGAAAGAAGAGGCCAAAGGAGTCGCCGTCACAAGGGGAAAAAGGGAAGATGACAAAACGGGAGCGAAAACAGAGGGGGATACGAAACGGACGAAGAACAGGACTTGGATATGGAAAGAGATTAAGAGGACTCCGAAGAGACCGTCATAGCAGGACACACAGAAGAATCTGACTTCGAAGAGGAGAATGAGATAAAAGTGGAAAAGATAGAAAAAATTGGTATTCTTGAAATAAAGAGAATGTTTATAGGAGTAATGAAAGAATTTAGGAAGAAGACAGAGGAACATGAGGAAGAATAGGTAAGAGTAGAAAGAAAGACAGAATGGGATAGTAAATTGGAAGAATTAAGAGAAATGCTGATAAAAAACGAGGAGAAATGGAACATAAGATTCAACGAAGATCCGAAGAGAATAGGAGAGGAGTTAGATACATTGAAAGAGGAGGTAGCGCAGTTAACGGAGAGGAAGAACGAGGAAGAGAACTTGATAACAGAAAAAGAAATTTTAAAGGTAGAGGTGAATGAACTGAAGAATTGGAGAGAGGAAGTATCGAACGAATGGAGTAAACAAGAAACGATAAATTTTTAATTGGAACGCAATGTAAAAATCACGACGACAAGGAAAAGATAATGGGAAATAAAAGTAAATTTGGAGGAAAAAATATCTACAGAGAACTTGACCTAACACTGATGGGAAGGAGAAATAGAGGGGAGATTTTGAAAAAGAATAGGGAGATAATAGAGATGTGGATAAGAACAAATAAGTCAACCAATTAAGTCAGAACAGAGGAAGGGACATGGATCTGGAGCGGGAGAAGGAGGAAGTGGTTTCTTGACAAAGAAACTAAACTGCAACAATAAAGCGAGGAAGAGGACGAGGAGGTTGAGGAGTAGAGAAACCGAAGAGGATGAGAAGAAAAAAAGGAAAAAAAGGGAGGAACGTGAAAGGGGTAAAGATAACAAGGGGAAAGATTTAATTAGAACCATATTTTGGAATATTGCAGGAACGAAGGGACGAAAACGACAGGATTTGAGTTACATAAAAGGTTTCAACTTAATAGGACTGGCGGAAACATGGAAAGTGAACAGGAAACAACACATCACGGAAAGGGAATTGGCAATAAAACAGAACTTAGGAGTAAGGGTGCAATGGGAAGAGAAGGTAACGGAGAGAGCTCAAGTAGTGGCATGAGAAACAGGAGAAGATAAATGGCTTTGGGGTGTAACCTACATGAGGCATAATAGGAAAGAGAGGAACTACGAAGTTATGGAAGAATAAGTGGTAATAAACAGAGACAGAAAGATCATCATAAGCGGAGACTTCAATGCGAGGACGGTCCAAGAGGGAGGAATCTGGGACCATGAAGGAGAAAAAGAGACAAGAAAGAACAAAGACGCTAGTAAGCTGGTTCGAGGAGCAAGGACTTTGAATTGGAAATGGGACTACTCAGCGAGAAGAGGAAGGGGACTGGACATACTTAGGACCAAGAGGATGCTCGATAATAGACTACACGATCCGAAACGAAAGTGAAAAAGAAAGCATCGAGAATATGAAAATTGGAAATAAGGTAAAATTGGACCATCTGTCGTTGGAAGTGGCAATAAAATGGAAAGGGAAAAGAAAGGGAGGAAACGAGGGAAACCAAGAAAAGGATAAGGAGAGAACAGTAGTAAGATGGAACGAAAGAAGCATTGATGAGAACAGGAAGAAACTAAGGGAACTATGAGACAAAGGGAATTGGAACGAACTAAAACAAAGAGTAGTAAAGGCGCTGCCGAAGGAAACAATAAAAGGAAGCCTTAGAAGAAAAAAAGAGGACAAGTGGTGAGACAAGGAGTGTCACAGCATGAAGGAGAACTTCAAAAATTAGTTATGGAAAAGAAGGAAAGGAGAAATAGACAGGGATACATGGAGAAGAATAGGAAGAGAATATAGAAACATGGTGTAAAACAAGACAAGGGAGAAGGCGATAACAAGGGAAAGGCGATAACAAGGGAGCAATGGAAAGAACACTTTAGGGCCAATACATAACGAGAGACATACGGGAAGATAGAGAAGGAGGATGGGAGTGAAAAGGCTAGCAGAGAGGAAGTACTACAAGAGATATCCTTATTGGAAATAAGAGAAACGATAGGGAAGCTATAAAGAAAGAAAGCGGCAGGACAATAGGGCATACCTAATGAGGCATGGATTATAGTGATAGAGGAAACGGAGAAAGACCTAAAAGAGATCTTGAACAGAACATGGAAAGAAGGAGATACCGGAGGAATGGAAAAAAGGAGTAATAAGACCGATATTTAAGAAAGGGGACAAAGAATGATTGGAGAACCACAGGGGAATTATCCTAATGGGCACAGGGAACAAAATATATGCGGAGATTTACGAAAATGCTGGAAAAAGAGTTAGTAGATAAAGAATACTGAGGAAATCTCAAATGGGAGTCAGGGAAGGAAAAGGGTCTGCAGAAGTAATTTATATCTTAAAAGAAGCCAACAACTGCTTCGCAGATATGAAAGCGGCATCGATAAATTGAAAAGGAATAAAATATGGGAAAGGCTAGAGATGAAATATTGGAAGGAGTGAGACAAGGATGCCTTCTAGGTCCAACACTGTTCAAAGTGGCGGCGGCAGACCTAGAGGAAGAAATGGAAAAAGTACAAGGAAGTGGAACAAGAATAGGAAAAAAGAGAATAAGATCATTATCGTATGCAGATGACGTGTCGCTCATCGCGGAAGACGAGCTAATAATGAAGGAGATGTTAAGAAGATTTAAGAGATGGATAGAAGAGAAGAGACTGGAATTAAACGCGATGAAAACCAATATCATGATATTCAGGAAAGCAGGAGGAAGGAAAAAGAACATGACATTTAAATGGAACGTGGAAACCCTAGAAACAGTGAAAAAGTTTGACTATCTGGGATACACGCTACAAGAGAACAACGCAGATGACCAGCAAATAACATCAATAAAAGGGAAGGCAAATGGAATCATGGGAAGACTATGGAGCACTGCAGAGCAGAAATTGAAGAATGCATGGGTCTGGAGAATGAGGATATTCGAAGTGATGGTGAAAGATGTAATTACTTATGGACCGGAATAATGGGGCTGGAGAGAACATAGAAATATTGAAAGAATACAAGAGAAATACGTAAAATGGACTATGAAATTGAACAGAAATTCATCTAGTCACGTGATAAGGAAGGATATAGGGATTAAAAATATAGCGGTGAAAGCGTCAAGGAGAGCGATCAAGTTTAAAGAGAAGCTAAGCAGAGCGAAAGTAAATTCCTGGGAGCATATATGCTGGACACAAGCCCGTAGAGACGAGGAGGAACAGTGGAGAAAAGGAACAAGAACGAGGACAAGAAAAGGAAAAATGGAATGACTGGAGAAGGTGGGGTTGTCGGTAAGAGAATGGAATGAATCCCTAAGAAGAGGAGAAAGCAGAAGAAAATAATTAATCGAGCAGGCAAAGCTGCTGGACGAAATGGAAACAAATAACAATTTGGATAAATCGTCATTCGCAAGAGAGTTTAGAGAAATCTTAGGAGTGAAAAGAAACATGCATTCAGATGAGACTATTAAAAAATCAAGAAACGGATTGAAAAATTTGGGCAGATTTAGAATGGGAATCGAGGCAAGGGAAATGAATACTGGATAAAGGAAGAAGATAAGATGTGTAGACTATGTAAAAAGGAAACTGAGTCGATGAAATACGTTCTAGTGGAATCCGAAGGTAGCGGAAATGGGAAGATAGATTGGAAAACTCAACTGAATGGAGATAGGAAATGTCTAAAAAGAATCTCGGAAATAACCTGGAAACGAAAAAGACAAGAATTGACAGACCAGAGCGTAAGGTCGAATGACACGCAAGGAAATGGGGTGTGCATAAGGTAAAATGATGGAAAGGGTCAAAGGTACGGACAAGAGAAGAATAGATGAGATGGGGAGATAATAAGATGGATAGAAGGGGATAAGAGGCAAGGGACCGAATGTAGGCAGAGACGCAGGAACGAAACGAGTCCGGGCGGGCTAAGTAGCAGGCAGCTGTAGAAGGACCCTAAGGAGAGCTGACGGGAAAGCAAATGCAAGAGGCTACAGACAACAACCTGTAAGATTTAAAAAGCGAGCAGAAAGGCGAAGAAAAAGCGAAAGCAAAAAATGGAGCAGAAAATGTGAGATCTAAAGAAAAAAAGTGGGAGAATTGAAAAGGCAAGTGAAAGTGCAGGAGGAGGATATGGTGCAACTAAAACGAGAATGGGAAAGACACGTCGATGAGTGGAAAGAGAAGACAGAAGCATGGCGGTTTAAAGAATGAAAGTTAAAAGAGAAATGGTGAAAGAGAGCGAGAAAATAAGATAGAGACTGAAGAGATTGGAAAAAATGATGAAAGAAAAGAGGAAACGGAAAACCGAGCGTGACACGGAATGGGAATGGGAGGAGGATGTGGTGCATTTAAAAAAGATGAGAAGCGAGGTTAAGAAAGTGGAAGGTGCAAGGAACAGTGAAAGGAAAAGAGAAGGGAGGAACGGAATTTTTAAAGAGAAAGTTCTAATGGTGATGAAAGGCAGAGAATGGGAAGAAGGGATGGAATTCGAAGAGTTGCTGGAAAGGGAGTTGGGAAAAGGAGCAAGATCACAAAGGTATAGTTCGAGGACGCATGGAAAAAGATGATGATATGGGATTTGAGGAAGGAGATAAAAGGAAAAGAGTCGGCAGAGATAGAAGAATGGATGTCGCTGATGGAAAGAAGGGCCAGATTCCAGGCGATTTAGAATATGAAGAGAGTGGAAAGGGAGGCTGGCTTCAAGGGGGCCTAGATTGACTTTGTCAAAGGAAAAGAAGAGAGAGAGAAAGAGGACAGCGGATTGGGACAAGGTTGGAGGTTGAGAGAGTGGAGAGGGGATAGAGCATACACACACAGGCAGGAGAAAAAGTTTAAAAGAGATTAATCACATACATGTACATTACACCTACGCTATGTATATATCATTACTAAAGTATGTAAATATGTAAATAACTATTTCAAGTTAATAAAACAATATTATTATTTATATTATTATAACTGTACCATGTTAAAAATAATTCTAATAATATTTGAGCTTCATGAATTAACTATTATTAAAAATTATAATAGTGATAATCCAATAGACTGGTTATATGTCTATGCATAAAATCATTTTAACTAAATCAAATTTAATTTAGCTGAATAACATGCAAAAAAACGAATAAAAAAGTAAGAATTGTAGATATACTCAATGAAGCACAGACAATAGCTCATTTAACGAACTCCTGAGCAGCTGACATGTGTTTATGATTAACAAATCTTCTAGACATCGTAAGCGATCTCGTGTATTGGACTTTCATTTACCACCTCAGTGAACACGTTGACGTAGCACACAATTCTTGTTTGCGACATGACTATAAGGAAAATGAACAAAAAATCAATTTTTTTTTAATTGTAGTGGTAAAAAATTTTGATAAATATTTATACTCATCTAATAATCGAAAATAACTAATTATAGTTTTATTCTCCAATGTCGAGGAGTACAGAAAATTTGTGTAAAGACAAAGTAAAGTTTTTACGATGTTAAATATACACACATTATAATGTTTATACGTTTACATTACAAATGTTAGGTTAGATTGTACCAAAAATTCAAATCATGCGCGACTGCTCCTACAATGGCGTCTGCTCATGCGCAGAATACGGAGTACTTTCGAGACAGCTGGAATAAGGAACATGGAACGGCCAGAATTTGCAAAGCGATTACCAAAAAGAGAAATTATTTAATTATTAAAAAATTATAAACTCGAATATCTACGTAACCTGCAATTAAATTGCAAACGATTCGCGTTATCTGCTGAGGAAACCGTAGATTTTGAGATTCTTGTGGCGTAAAATGATTTTGATTTAAAAAAAAAACGAAAAAAACGCAAGTTTTTGAGTTGCAACTACAAACATTGCTAAAGATTCCGCAATTATTGCAATATTTAATGCAATGTTTGTCGTAATTTTTACACGGTCTCTAATACACTATAGTTTGAGTAAAGTAGCACGAATAAAGTACACGATAGTTTGAGTAAAATAGCACGAATCTTGCTAAAAAATCACGAAAATGTAGCTTTTTGGTATATCTTGCTCTCCAAGATATTTGAGTTCGTGTATGTACTACTCAGATCATGTAATTTGCCCGGAAACGATTTATTACGTGTCGTTTTTCATTTGTTACACCGTGAGATTAAAACTTTTTCATAATACTTGATCAAACGCCTTATTGGAAATTTAATTGAATATTTGTTAGATATTAGGTTATTAGCTAAATATTTATTTCTCAATTAGGTACATCATCTTTTCAGATATTAGATATAATTCAATTTAATAGATATTTTTTTATGCAGTAGGTGTAATAAAATGCCTTGAAAATTTAAGTGAATATTTGTTAGGTATTAGGTTATTGAATAAATATTCTCTTGCCAATTTGGTTCATAATCTTCTGAGATATTAGAGATAATTCAATTAAAAATACTTTTTAATGAAGTAGGCGTAAAAAGAACATTTTTCAAGCATGGAATTTCACACTCGGACTTTGTCGGCCCTTGTATTTTGTGATTTCTTCTCGAACGCAACACACAACGACCAAGTTGTAAACATTACTTTTGGTCCCACAAAGAGGAAGCTTTGTAATAATTAAAAAAAAAGTTTGTAAAAGAACATGTTAAAAAGACGTTTTGGGACATTTGTAATCAAAATACACTATTTTTATATTATTTAGTGTGTGTGTGTGTGTGCGTGTGTACGTATGTGTGAGTGTGTTTGTGCGTGTATGTGCGTCTGTGTGTGTACGTGATTGTGTGTGTGTGTGTGTGTGTTTGTGTGTGCGTGTGCGTGTGCGCGCGTATTCGTGTGTGCGCGCGCGCGTGTGTGTATACGCCAGTTTCTCAGAATAGACACAGTGAAAATTAATTTGATTGTTGGATACGTTTTTCATTTTAGTGGGTTTTCGATTTTTGGGTTTTAGTTTTTAGGGTTTTTTGGTACGATAGAAATGTTATCATTTTTCAGTATAAATGCATTTGAAAATGCATGAAATTACTTATCTTTTGTGACCCGAAATTATTGATGACCTTATTCCTTTCTCTCGTTATACAGGCAATCGTCATATTTTTTTCAAACACTTATACACGTAAAATATTTTTAAAAAATTTAAGGTAATTAGAAATACCGAGAATATGTGGTTAAATTTTGGTCATTTTATTTTGTTATTCTTGAGAAAAACATCATTTTCTTTAAAAAATCGATTTTCGATGACGCACGATAGTTTGAGTAAAATTTCTCTAATTTACTATATATTTCGAGATCGATTTCACTTCTTCAAAGAGGAAGCTTTGTAATAGTAAAAAAAGAGTTTGTAAAAAACATGTTAGAAACACTTTTTTTTAAATGTTCGTATGGATGTGTGTGTGCGTGTGTGAGTGTGTATGTATATGTGTATATATGTATATGCCAGTTTCTCAGGATATACACTGTGGAAATTAATTTGTCATGATCCATTTTTTTTGTTTTCTTTTTGTAATATGGGAAAAACAAATATTTTTTTTGGTTGTTGAATTCGTCTTTTTGTGGTATTTCGATTTTTGGGTTTTAGTTTATTAGACTTTTTGGTATGTTAGACATACTTTCAGTGTTTCAGTGTACATGCATTTGAAAGACCATAAAATTACCTATCTTTTCTGACTCGTAATTTTGTATAAAGTTATTCCCTTCTCTCATTGTACAGTAAAACGTCATATTTTTTTAAACAGTTATATATAAAACTGATGATGGAAAATCATTTACAAAAATTGAGGTAATTAGTTATACCGAAAAGAATATTCAGTCAAAATCTGTCATTTTATTTTTCTATTCTTGATAACTGGAGTAAACCGCATGAATCCTGCTGAAAATTTTCAGAAAGGTAGCTTTTTAGTATCTCTTGGCTGAGTTCTTTGCCCAGATTGTAGGATTTTTGTCAGAACTTTTTGCAGGAAAACGTCATTTTAGATCTTGTTATTATCAATTTCTCTCGAAAACATTGATGCTCGCGATATCCCCCCCCCCCCCCTCTGCCTCCCTACCCAGTCTCAACTTACCTTTCCCTTGCTACCAAACTACATTGGCAACTTTTCTAAAAGAAATAAGCAAAAAGGGTAGTAGACACAAGAGTTGTAAGTTAATTATTAAAAGTGTTATTAATGTTTATAAGAGAAGATATTAATATTTATTTAAAATATAAAGTCAATTACAAATTAATTACAAAACTGTCCTTAGCACTTACACGCACACAGTAATATTAAAGTGTTTGGTTTCGAATTTTGTCTTTGTTATGGCACGTTTGACCTTTGTTAATGAAGTTAACTAACGGCATAAATGGCTCGACGAACTCGTCAATTCAAATTCTCTTTTTCGGCACGACTGCCTTTCGCGATATCTCGAACGATTCTACTGTGTTCGTGTGATCCCACATGCTCTGGCTTCGTGTTACCAACCTAACTCTAACTATTACTCACCTCCATACTCACAATCGAACACCCTTTACATACGGACACACTTTACTTTAGAATAAAATATAAAATGAATATATGGAATAAAATACAATAAGAATATATGGAATAAAATACAATATGAATATATGGATAAAATATTAATCTAACACTCGGCCATCCTAGCTATACCTTGGACCCCAAGCTATTTATATTGTAGTTACATTTGGAAGTCGTTACACTTTTGCGGAAGTTTACGGTTTCCCGTACCTCTGCGTTGAACAGGTTGCTTGTCTTCGGTCTTACGAACTAACGTAGCTGGTTGTACAACATCCGGAATAATTACGCTTTCATTTACACTCTGACTTTCCCTAATAAAATCATTTAAATCGATCTCGGAGCTATCGTCACTTTCGCGATTGCTGATATCTTCATCCATAAAACCACGCCACAATTTAAGTTGACTAACATAAGCTTTTGTCACTACCTTCGACTCACCTTTCACGATTAGGTATTGAACATTGTAAGTGTCTGATGGTAATACCTTCGTAATTACAAGCGATCTCTTATATTTAGGTTGAAGTATCGTAGACTCCCCTGTCGTAATCGGGTTTGACTTCATAAAAACAATATCTCCTATTGCATATTTAACATTTTTAATTCTCGCTTGTCGGTTGCTGATTTGCGCCGGTCGTCTGTTTTCAGCGCACTCTCTGCCTTGCCGTTGATGCACTGCTTCGTAGCAGTCTCCAAAACCTCGAACTCACGAAGATTTCGCAACAACTCGTCCATGTCTAAATAACTTCGACTCATGATTGATGCGATCGTCGACCAAAGTCCTACAGCGACCTGTGTTTTGCTCTCTTGCAGCTCTAAATCCAATTGTTTACACAGCCGAACTTTGTCAAAAAAGTATTCAGTCGTATTCTCGCCCGGATTTGGACTACGTCGTTGCATTTTGTGGAATCTCTCGGTCAACGTCTTCTGGATCTGGAAAGTATCGTAGAAGACCTTCCTGAAAATTTGCCAATCAGTTATTGTACAAAAATTGAATAAGTACCAATTTTTCGCTACTTTAGTTAAGTGACTTCGTGAAGTCGCATAAGCGCGCGTGTGTCGCTCCCGAATGTCCATACAAATTTTCAATGTTATGCGACAAATCAGAAAGTATATTATACTGAACCTTGTCCATACCTTGGTCTTGCGTCTTATTCGCATTATTCAAAATTTGTGCGTTTGGATTCATCAACGTAGTCATAGCAGCAATGAGTTGCGTTATGCTGTCCTGTTGCAGCTGCGCGACTGGCGAATGATTCACTCCGAACCCATCAATAGTGCCACTGCTGAGCGCCCCGTTGCCGGTCGGTCCACCACCCATAGGTCTGTCGCTAGCTGTATCGCCGCTGAATACTCTGCTGTCGGCAGCACCGCCGCTGCCTGTACTGCCGCTGAACGTTTCGCCGCCGATTCCAGCGCCATGACCTACTGCGCCGGTGCCATGTCCTCCTCCGCCGGTAACGATATTTTGCCCTATGGTAAGGACGTACTATTATCCTCTGCGAGACTTTTCTGTTACGAATCCGCGCCTGTTCCCGTGAGGCCCTGACCGGTACGCATATGTAGCAGCGCGCTAACTACCTGATTCTCGTTCATTTCTACCATGAAACAACTTTGACTATCTGTTCCCACTCGATTTGCACACCGTTGTCTTATAAATCTCACTTGTTTACAATAACGACGAGAATAATGCGCCTAATTAAGCCGATTGAACTGTTTCACCGCAAATTTCGATCGCTTAAAAACACTAAAATGATCATGTTTTAATTTATTTCTACTCAACATTTTATCGATATAGTCATTTTAGTCAAGCGAAAAATATAGAACACTAAAAGAATTAAGGTATAAAGCACAATTCGATGTGACGAGCAAAATCAAAAAAATGTGTCCGTTTAGTGACCGTCGTGTAATAACAAAAGGTCTAACGCGCAGCTCTTTGTTCGATAATGCGTGACGCCATTTTGAATTCACGGATTCTCTTTGTCCTTTGTCTTACCGAACCAGAAAACTTCGGATTTCTTTTGTCCTTCTGAACGAGATTGTTTTTACTTATATAACGACAAGTCACTTAATTATTTAGTATTGCTAAATAAAACTGTTTTTTTATAATGCTACGATTGTCACTTTGTCACAGTACTGAGTGTTTTTGTAGACTATACTTAATAGTTCTTATTTAATCCCTAACAATCCTATTCGTATTCCACTTCTGAATTTTTAAAAGCGTATTCACCATAACATTAATTACTTAAAAATACAAGAAATATACTTTTTGAAATAAATGAAAATGTTTATAAGAGAAGATATTAATATTTATTTGAAATACAAAGTTTATTAAAAACTAATTACAAAACTGTCCACGTACACAGTAATATTAAAGTCACTTACATACACGTAGTAATCTTAAAGTCTTTGGTTGATAACTTTGTCTTTGTTACCAACCTAACTCTGACTATTACTCACATTCATACTTACAATCGAACGCACTTTACATACGAACACACTTTACTTTAGAATAAAATATAAAATGAATACATGGAATAAAATACAATATGAATATATGAATAAAATATGAATCTAACATAATTAAGCTTGAGGAAGCTAAGAGCCAATAAATTGGCAGCGGCTTTTTATTTCAGACAAAGATTAATAAATATTTTTTTTGTAATGTTTCAGATGAACTTTGTCGTCCATTAAATTGTAAGAAGTCAGAAATTTGTCTTCTTGAAGATGCATTTACTGCAGTATGCGTTTCTAAAAAGGAATTGCACAAGTCAAGGTACATATTTTAAATGTTATCAAGTAATTGTATTCGTTATACATATAATTTGAATTTAAAAAATTACACATATATTAATTTTTGGGATCAGTATTTAACGAATCGATTTGAAACTTCCAAGGAACGTTTATTGCACTAAGGTAGATTTTACGTGCTATGCACGTCCTTTATTTCTCTTCGTTTCCTGTTTTTATTATCTAAATACTTTTGAGTCTACTCATTTTGTGGTTAAAAGTATGAAAATAATGATGTACACTTAATTCTATTAAAGATAGACAAAAGCATAATAGATTAAATACAATTTAGAACATAATTTCAATAATAATACTATAATTTATAAATAATCCAAAAACTAATTTATCACAGATTTATTTAAATATAAATAAATGTAAAGATTTTTTAAATTCAGATAGCTGTCATTTTCGCGTCTCCATGGAAAGCCAATCATTTTTCTTTGACAGAATTTTGAGGTTATGTACGCGGCTCGTTAACTTTTGATCAGAGAGACTAGAGCACTGCAGTGCCCTTATGAAAAAAACCTGCAGGAAATCCTGCAGGAAACTCTGCAGGGACCTGGAGAATTCCCTGCAGGATTTCCTGCGTGGTTTCGTACTGTTGTCCTGCAGGAATTCCTGCAGAAATTCCTCCAGGATTTCCTACAAGAATTTTTCTAGAATGGAAAATTGTTTATAAAATTGATGAAAGTAATAAAATAAGCTTCTTAATGTTTATTTATCAAATTGTTAAATAAACAAATTATTTTTAATTTTGGATCTAAGAAGCTCAGTCCCTGAGTTTTGGTGTTATCATCTGGATGGTAACAACCAAATTAGGCAGATTTTTCACTTTTTTTATCGTTTTCAACAATATTATAAACAATTTCCCATTCTAGAAATATTCCTGCAGGAAATCCTGGAGGAATTCCTGCAGAAAAACATGACGAAAATCATGCAGGAAATCCTGCAAGGAATTCTCCAGGTCTCCTGCAGAGTTTCCTGTAGGAATTCCCCCAGGATTTCCTGCAGGTTTTTTCATAAGGGTGTAGACGTATGAGTATTCCTATCCGCCATTGTGATTCCTGCTGGACAGAGCGAGACACAGCGTAGTAAATAAAAGAATATTATATTATTTCTTGTTAAAAATATCAGGTCAACTCTCTTAGATACTTTTTAAAGGCCTTCGATTTCGTGCGCGTGCACATACGTGAGGCTCTTGGAATTGTGCATATAATTTAGACTATGTTGTGCGTTGGCAGTTGAAGATTATGAATTTCAATCCTGCACATTATTAACGGAAATATCTTTCTTTTAGTATTATAATATTTGGAAGAAAAATAACCAATTTCATATTTATTACGTAATTGTAATGACGCTTTTTCACCAAACCCAAATCGTGGTAAAATGAGGAAAAAGAGATCCACTGGTACACAAAGCTTTTTTGTTGGAAAAAAAGGTGTTCATTATGATAATCAAATTAGTTATGCGCTGAGTATCAAACATAATTATTTAATTATACAAAAAGTTATTTTATTGGGGAATAATAGTACATTATGTAACAAATGCAAAAAGTTGAATATCTTTCCCGCGAGTGAGTTTACATCCGAAGGAAAAATCGACTTTTTTCTCGAGTTACATATAGTACTTTATGCCTATCTCAACTGTGGCCACTTTTTGACTTGGAAAGTGGGATTAATGGACTGTTAAAAGACAATCGAAAATCAGGGTTATTAGTAGAACTTGATGAAATAAAGGAATTATTATTATTTTCTAGTGAAGTCACTTTTTTCCCTAGGCAAAAAAGTGATTTGCGTGCAAAAAGTGTAATATTGGTCTCGCTTTTCAGGAAAAAAAGTGGCCATTTTCATTCAGATGGGCATAAACATATTTATTGTGGGAATTCCTCTTGAATGTTGTTTGTTAAATTTAACTGGGCAATTTTACTTCAGAAATTAATAAATAAAGAAAGCGAACTATCTTTTTTTTATTATTAGAACTAGCCAACATACTTGCTCGCTGATGCTTGTTCGTGATCAGGAAATTGTATAGAGGCAACTCCGACGAGCAGAGCTGATGCACGCTAGACGCGCAGTCAACAATGCTCCTAGCTGCTTTAGCGTTCCCGCGCGCAAAGATGCAAAGCTTGCACCTTTGAACGCAGGACCGCTCGCGGCCGTCACGATGCGACTGGGCAGTTAGATTCCCGGCAATCACAGCAGTGGCAGGTGCTCTTCTCGTTGGAATAAAGAGTAGCCACCCATTCGCGTCTCATCTTTTCACCCTTTCACTAACTCCCATCCGTCACATTTGGCATCCCTCGTGGGCTTGGGTCCTGCTGGAGATACATCGTGCCAGCACCCTAAGCGAAACCCTAATTTCTTATCAACACATATAAACGGTGGTGACAGTGAAAGTGAAATACGACAAGTGCGCGTGCGAGGAGAAGCAGATTTATTCAGGAAGCCGCTCAAAACAGGGTGACATGAGCTCTCGCAACTATATAATCAGAGAGTATGCAAAAAAAAAAAGAAAAAGTCGCCGATTGCTACCATCGAACGGAGCCACACAAATACGGCCGAAAACTGCAGTTTCGAAACATTCGGATTCTCGACGTCGCTTTCAGCGAAAAACTGCAGCTCTCCACATATCAACAAAGCTAATCTCAGCTACCAAAGCTGATCTCAGCCACCAAAGCCGACACGCGCGAGCAGCCGCATCACCATCGGCGCGTTTTGCAGCAGCCACCGTCACGCACCTATCGCAATGCGGGCACAAACGGTGCAGATTGTGGTAGCAACACTGTAAGTCTTTGCTATGTTTCTAAGCACAGCTTTGGCAATCCCCCTTTTCAAAAATTAGGAGAAGTAGTAGACTCAAAAAAGTCGAGAGTAGTATCGCGATACGCGTGAAGCGCAGCGTAATACAACAGCGATCTTGAACGCGTGTGTGCCACAAAATAGTAGCGGTAATTGCAAAACTCAAAACTCGGAAAATTTTTGAAAATATCGAAAATCTAAAAAAAAAGTTAAAAAATCCAATAATTTATGGAAAATTTTAAAAAAGTTCACAAATTTGTAAAAATTTTTAAATAACGCGGAAAAGGGAGTAAGAAGACTCAACAAGTCTGAAATTTGCGAAATTTTCACGAAGTTTGGAATTTAAAGTAATCGCGATCATGACACCTCCGGGATTATTCGACGCAGCGAGTGAAGCGTTAGGGATCGGGGCGCGTAGGAAATCACGCAGAGCCGGTGGAAGTAAGAGCGATTCAGTCGTCGACCCGCGGTTGAATAAAAAATTAAGAGAGGTGGTATCGGGATTAAGGGAGCTAGTCCCGAGCGACCAGAAATTAGCGTATCGGAGCGCACGCAGCTTAGACAGGAGCGGCTCGAGCAACGAATTCTCCGAGTGCGATAGTCAGGCAGATCGGGATCAGGCACGGAAAAACCTGATGCAGAACCGTAGCTGCGAGGGGGCGACGTCCCCTCAAACAGAAAGGGCAGACGATCCCTTGCGTGCGCAGTTAGTCGCACCGGAGCGTTGAGCAATAAGTGAGAAATGCAACGTCGGCCTCTCTAATTGCCTTAATATAAAAAAAATAGTATGGGAGTGGGCGAGAACGCACCGCTACCCATGAGCACCACGGGACTTGTGAGGAGATGGAACAACCGAGCGTGTAAATCTTAATTGTGAAGCGGCGTACAACTCCGCCAAAGCGAAGGAAGGGCCGCTGAGTGAGAATAGGCGCGCGGCGAGCCGCTGCAGCGAGCGGAGCTCTGTAAGTTCCCGGGGAAGCTCGGGGCAAACGAAATTAATATTGGAAGGGATCCACGAGATGCTGGTGCCATTGTATAGTAGACAACCAGGAAAGGCGCGACTGCAAATAAAAGGGAGCCGCGACGTTCGCTCAGGCTACGGCAGCGGATGGAATAAAGTAGGTAGTGAAAACGGTGCCCCACGAAGTGCACGCCACAGGCAGTGCTCCACGTCGCGCGATAGGGCGTTGTCATTGAAAGAACGCGGCTGGAGAGAGAAAGCGGCAGCGGTACACAAACACAGATGCAGCCCCGTTCGAGAGGGTAACGCCCAGTACAGGGGCGCAGAAGGTCGCAACGAGAAATCTCGGGCGACCAGCCCCGGGCCGTTCCAGCGGGGACGCGATAACTTAGATACGTGGCCCTCGAGCCGCGGAGAGTACACATCGGACGGGAGTTCCCAGCGGAGTAGGGGAAACTCGAGGTGCTCTCCCCGGCGCGGCGGACACAGTGATCGCGAACCGCTGAGACGCAGCAGGCGCGAACCTCCGCGACGAGGTAATCGCGAGCGGCGTAGGCGCACGCGCCCGAGTCGCAGCAGCCGCGAACCATCGGACAGCGAAAACGATTCGGACGAAGATGCGTGGGTCGAACCCGGGGATCAATATCGTGGCACAAGCCATAAGCGAAGCAGCAGGAAAATGACCGTAAACCAGGCATTGAACATAATACCGAATTTTGACGGTAATCCGGACAGACTAAATTTGTTCTGTCAGTCGGTGCGGGCGGTACTGGATGACGTTGGTAGGGATAAGGAGCGTTTACTGCTGATAGGCTATCCACCAAACTGACCGGTAGAGTCGTGGACGGATACACTGCGCGGCTAACTACTTACTCGCGAGCCGAATAGCTGCTAAAAGACCTGATAACGCAGTACGAAAACATAGGCATTGCCGACGATATCATGGCACAGGTCAAGGTATTAAAACAACACCCGGGAGAAACAGCGGGCGATTACGGTGTGCGGATGCAGAAATTGCATAGCCGCTATTTGACGGTGGTAGAATCGGCACCGAGTCTTTCGAACTTTGATAGAAAGCGAGAATGCGCCTAGCAGACGATGACGTTCTGCAGTAATTTTTATTCGGCCTGGAAGCCCCGCTCGATCACCAAGTACGCGGCGAAAGAGCGCGATCTCTGGACGAAGCTATAAGGATCGCGCTCGAGTTCGAGGGCAGGCAGAGCGCACGTCGAGCTGCCGCGAAACTTCTGGAGGCGGCAGAGCCAGCTCCGGTGCAGGTACGGTGCGTAGCCGCGGACAAGGCACCAATACTAGAACCTCAGCATCCTAAGGGCAAAGTGAACTACGGTTATGGGGATAACGGTGGATGATATAGGGGTCGTGATAATAACGACAAAAACCCCAAAGTGAAACAGTCCAATAACGATGCATTCTGCACGTACTGCGAGCGTAGCGGGCATGCAATCGAGGAATCTAGAAGCGTGCTTAATCACGTAAGAAGAAACCTAATTCGACACCCCTTTAAACATAATAACGGTAATGCAGCCAAATTTAATAATAATAAATACGCGAACCGCGATAGTAGGGAGTTCAGCAAGTTCAGCAGACCGGTTGGGGTAATAAAAGATATCACTAGAACAGTCGCGATAGCAGCCAAAAGGGCAACAAACCCGCGGTCGAGCGTGATAGCCAGCAGAATCAAAAAAACTAGAAGCACGCTCGTTTCATACCCCAAGCGTCGAGCGTCAAGAGGAAGAGCCGAAAATCGAGGAGCGCAATGACTCAGCAAGTATCAGATTCCTTACGGCGGGAAGGCAACCACCGATCGTTTCTTTGAACTGCCCTCAACTAAAAGAGAGGCAAGGCAAATTTTATACCGACTCCGGAGCAGATATATCCGTTGTAAAAATCGGTCACCTCGCACCGGGTTACCCGATCGATACGCAAAAAATAAACGAAATCCGAGGAGTAACTCCCGGCACTTCGTTCACTTTAGGCCAAGCAGCAATCACTGACTGCAAGGGTTGCAATGCAATATCCAAGTAGTACCGAACGAATTCCCCATAGAAAATGCGGGAATAATCGGCTGGGATATTATCGACCAGCACCAAGGCTGTGTCGACGCAGCAACTCAGAGCTAAAAGAAAAAAAAGCTCAACGGCTCATTCGTACCGTTCTTATCGGACGAGAAAGTGACAGTGCCGCCGAGAGTAAAAATGGTGATTAATGCGCGTGTCAGGGATAACGACGTGAAGGTGGGGTGGGTCCCATTGATGGATTTACATCCGAATCTGCTTTTTGGAAATTTCGTTGCCGAAAACATTAACGGCCGAATTTATGCAGAATGCATAAACTTAAGTGAAAACGAAATAACAATTGGCAGTCCGTTAGTCGACTTGCAGCTATGTGAAACGGTTGAAGAGAACCCACTGTATCAAGCCGACGGGGACGGCTCAGCTGAGATGACTGTAGAATTTTCGGCATGTTTGAGACGCTTATACGATACAAGGAAGCAAACGGAAGATTACAAAGAGGTGCTCAACCTAAATGACAGGTTGCAGAAAAACATCCCAGCACGAGAGGAGAGGGTCAATAAAATAATGGAGTTGGCGGACTTAAAAGGCTGCAACGAAGAGGAAATCGGGTACATAATGGAGATAGTGCAAGAGTAGGCGGGCGTTTTCGGACTCGAGGGCGAGCCGCTACCCGCGACCCACTTACTCCAACACAAAATCGTCTTGAAATCAAACAAGCCGATATGTAACCATTGGTTCAGATTCCCTCCAGCCCTGAAGGAACACATGATAAGGGAACTCGACAAGCTATGGGCCCAAAGGATCGTGATTCCTTCCAACTCAAATTACTCATCCTCACTCTGGATAGTATCCAAGAAACCGAACGCCCAAGGAAACAAGAAATTTAGGCTAGTCACGGACTTCAGGGCGCTGAATGAAGTAACACAGAGCAGTTGTCACCCCCTGCCCTTCACTAGCGATATTTTAGAGCACCTGGCTTCGGCAAACTACAGCACGGTAATGGATCTCAAGCAAGGGTACCACCTGATCGAGATGCATCCCGACTCAGCGCACCTAACAGCCTTCTACGCACCTGACGGCAACCATGAAAACCAGCTACTCCAGTACGACAGAATGGCCATGGGGCTAAAGGAGGCAACGATAACCTTCACCAAGGCTATGTCACTAGCCATGGCCGGCCTTCAGGATTAAAAAGTTGAGATCTACCTCGAAGACTTTATGGTGTCTATGGCGAAACCCTAGAACAGCACAGAATTCACCTACGCAGGGTACTCAGGAGACTGCTACAAGCCAACCTAACAGTCGAGCTAAAGAAATGTCAGTTTCTAAAGAAAGAGGCTCTAGTTTTGGGATACATCATAGGGGAAGGCGAAATCAAGACCGACCCCATGAAGGTAAGGGCAATGTCGGAGTATCCTGCACCAACAGATCAGGTGAAGGTCAAACAGGCCCTCGGCTTGTTTAGTTACTACAGGCGCTTTTAGAAAACTTCTCCAAAATCGCACACCCGCTACTCAGACTACTGCGGAAAAGTATCGAATTTACTTGGGGTCAAGAGGAGCAAGAGGCATTCGACTCCCTAAAAAAATCTTGTGCTCTGAGCCAGTCTTAAAGGCCCCAGATTTGTCACAACCGTTCATAATAACGGTCGATAGCAGTGACTAGGCCCTGGGTGCCATTTTGTCCCAGGGTGTGCTGGGCCATAATCAGCCCTGCGCGTACGCGTCGCGTTGCCTCAAAGGCAGCGAACTCAGATATCCGACGTACGGTAAGGAATTGTTAGTGGTAGTCTTCGCGAAAGAGCAATTCCGGTATTATATATACGGCAGGAAATTTACAGTGGTAACCGATCACGAACCACTTAAACATTTCCACACAACCAAAAAGCCCAACTTACGCTTGAACCGCCTGAAAGCGGCGCTACGAGGCTACGATTTTGAAGTAGTATACCGACCTGGTAATAAAAATGGTAATGCAGACGCGCTATCGCGAAATCCGATCATCGCTGAGGGCGAAATCAATCCCGAATTGCCGCGAGTAGAACTCTATGAGCTTGCTGACAAGCAAAACGAGTTGGACCCGGACGCAGAAGCAAACGTACCACCGAGGAAAATATTTAAAACACGCGCCGTAAGGAAACAGGGAATTGATGGGGATAAAAGACCAAACGCCGCGCTTCTGAATCAGACGAATCGGGAAGTCACGAACCCGTTCGAAAGAATCAGAAAGGCCAGGCATTAATATATAAAACCGGAGAAGTTTTGGCTATTAGGAATGTTGACGACGGTTTCTACCTAGGGCGCGTTTTACACGACTTTTTCACGGGGACGAGATGCTAGAGATACGATGATTTATAAAGTTGGATAGCAGAAATATATTTACCACGAGCCACCACGATCGAGTGCACTTCGCCTGCATCCTCACCAGCACAACGCTAAAGAAATTAGGTAACCGCGCGTACTCGCTGAATAAAAGTGAAAGGGCAAGGATATAACGAATTTTAGCCGAGTCGATCCTAGTTAGTAAAGGCGAATCGATAGCGCCAAACGCCCCGCGGGGCGAAAATCGATCAAAATCTGACGTCTCAATGGGATCGATAAGTTCGGAGTCATCCCTATCCCCGGAGTGGTTACCGCCGGTCAGTAAAGCAACACCCGCAGAGAGTGTAACTACAAGCTACGCAACACGCGGACGGGAAAAAGGGCGCTCAGATAAACATCACCGAAAGCAAAGCGAACCTCGCGTCGGAGAAGGGGCCGGTTGACCCTTCAGCCACCAAACCGACCGCAAATCAGGAGGAGGCGGGAACCGCGAGAAACCAGGTGAGGCCTAAACTAAACTCCACCCCAGTTACGCCAACACCAAGTAGGGAATCGGCGGCAGACCCGTCGGACACGCCCGTCCTAACAGAAATAGAGGACGAGGGGTCGTTGGAAAATTTTGAGGGAGTGCTGCGGAAGTACGACCGCAGACCCGATTCGTCCGACGTGGATTCATCGGCCAGCTCGGCTAACGTACTTACGCACACGTACATCCGTAAGAAGCGTTGCGCAGAGCCCGTCGCAAGACTGCAACGGTCCGACAATATCCCGGCGTAACCTCCTGAGAACTGTTTGTTTTTTTCTCTAATAAAGTTGCTCAACCTTGATGTCAGCAATTGAGCTGAGAAAGCGATTACTCACCTCGGACGCACTAAAATCGTGCGGCGAACCAACCGAGACCGGAGCGATACTGAAGTTCCAAACCAAGTATGGAACAGTAGACTGCGCATATTTATTCGCGCAAGCGTTCGATGCAAACATATGCATCCACTACGACTTGCCGGACGGTAGTAGAAGCTATTGTCACCTGATAACAAACCGTTCAAACTATTACCAGCATTTGCACTTGACAGACCAGCACTTCACCACGTACTTGAGGGTAAACGCAAGGGAAAAATTGAGAAAACCCCGTAGTCGCTCACATGGCTCTCAGCCGTCGAGCGATGGCAACGAATTGCGCCCCAGATCCCTAATACTGGGGAGAAGAAAGCGCATCAATGGAAAGTCGCGTAAACCGTGGGAGCGATCCAGCCGCAACATAGATGGCCAAGCCGGGAACCGCGGCAACTCCCCAAGAGTCGACATAAGTCAGGAAGCCGAGAGCCCGGGTGACCTTGTAGAAATGCAGGAAGCCGAGAGCCCCAGAAGGCAACGTCCCAAGCGCCGACGACGCTCCAGAGTTGGAGTGCTCTCCAGCCATGGAGAGTTTAGGCAGCGCAGAACGGTCGCAAGACCGTGAGATACCTCCGAACTCGGGGTTACCTCTGCAAGCTGCCAGTATCACGGCAAGTGAAACAACTGGCATCGGTAATTCCACCCCCACGGCCGTGCTGAAGAATTACAACATGAAGAGATACGTGGTCATGAATGCGCGGCCGCCCCGCGAGAAACCGCCATGGGCAACGCCCGAAGGTCAAGAACCTCCTCCCTTCGTACACCTGCAATCGCTAAAAGAACACCCTTTCAGATATAAAGAAAACTTGGTTTATCTAATCCCAGCCGACAATTTCTTGTCAACCGAGGTACAGGAAGCCCTAATCGAACGGGGTTATCTCAATCCCGATGAACTAACGAATAGAGAATTCGATATAGGGGAGATAATTGTGACAGAAACCAAGGGGATTCAACTAATTGGGGTGTACGTAAAGAGGTATGTAGATGAAAGGCCTATGCGCGCCGACGTGACAAAATGCTTACGGACGTTAAAAACCGTCGTGCTGGCGAGGGATAAAAAGTTTCGCGATAATCCGCGACTTAGCAATCCTTACATTAGCCGAGTGGGCAAATTTCATTGATCAGTTCGACAATATGTTCATGAGCAAAAACGTAGTCGCAGTGTTGTACAAGAACAACCTACCAGTACCTCTAGTGCTCGAAAAGTTCAAATTGATCAAGGAATACCACGAGACAGCAATAGGGGGACACCATTGGATGAATAAAAAGTATAATAAGATGGCGAACGACTTTTACTGGCGTAACATGAGACCCGACGTAAGGCAATTCGTCGCGCGCTGCGCCACTTGCCAGACTAATAAACTGGTGCGGGTAAGAACTCGATTGCCGCTGTTAATCAGCAATACACCGGCGCTACCATTCGCGCACATCTCGTTGGATTTCTACGGACCGTTAGATAGTTCGAAACGCGGCAAGAAATATATCCTATCGGTGCAGGACATGTTGACAAAATATAATGCGTAAAAATAATTTGCGTATTCAAGCCGCCGGCAGCGATAGTCACGGACCAAGGCACATATTTTCAGAATCGCTCGCTGCAAGAATTCGCGAGAATTTTTGGGATCACGAAGTTTAGCACCACCGCGTACCACCCCCAGTCGAACGGGTCGATCGAAATAATGCACCACACTCTAACGGAATATTTGAGGAAGTACGTGAAGAACGTCGAGTATTGGGACGAATGGACCGCGATTTGCCAGCATGCATACAACTGTACCGAGCACGAGAGCACAGGATACACCCCGCATGAGTTTCTGTTTGGAACTACACCAAGGACACCGTCCAGCTTCCCAAGGAAGGAGGACGACTTATCGTACAACGCGTACGTTGAGGATGCGATAGCGAACCTCACATCCCTTCAAACCACAGCGGCTATGAACCTCATGCAGTCCAAATACCGCTCGAAATATTACTACTGCCGGAAACTGAACACAAAGCATTTCCGCGAGGGAGAGATGGTATTTTTACTGAAGGAACCCAAGAAAGGCAAATTCGCGAAGGAATACCTCGGGCCTTTCGAAATAATTGGAATTAACCGGGAGACGAATAACGTAACGGTGCGAAATAGTGAAATAACCAAAATAGTTCACGCAAATAAAATCGAGAGAACAAGCGCGTTAGCTAGGCAGGCCGAAAAGAGCGTAAACCGCTAGGTTAAAAGCTGCACCGTAATCATAAACCACGCCGTAATTCCGACTCTAACGCCCACTCATTTGCAGGCTGAGCATCGGAATCGCGCAGCTGAGCCACGGAAGGTTCCACGAGGAAAACCACGAACGAATCATCCATCACCTCGAGAAAGACATGGAGCTGATCGCCGAGAAGATAGCACCACTTACGACGTCCAGCACAGATTGGAAGATCTTGCAGAAAATGGATTTAAATCCATATTTTAAGGCCAGTGAGGATTTAGCGCAGCAAGCTGTAATAGTGTTACATGCGTGCAACCCTCGCTGCGAAGCGACCGAACTAAAGACGCAGGTAACAGAGGCGGTTCGCCAGGCGGAACGGGTTCTAGACCTGGTGCAGGTGCATAGCGCCGACGAAGAGCCGTACCGCGTGCGCCGCTCGATCCTGCCCTTTATAGGTAAAGTAAGCAAATTTTTGTTCGGCACGCTAGACAAGGAGAGCGAAGCTGAGATCCAGGCAGCCGTGGGAGCGTTAGCTAACGACACTCGCCTAATGGCGGTCCTCCTTGCGAATCAGATAGATCTAATAGACCGCAAGCTCTCTAACCTCGAGGGTAAGATGGCAGGGCTCGCAGCAGCTACCCGGCTATTATCGAATAAAACGGCAATGAGCGAGAATGAACACATTCTACATAGAAGTTTAGAGTTTCTAAAAGCCAACTTAATTCAATTTAAACAAAACACGGAGGTACTAACGGATACCATTCTATTCGCGGAAAAGGGTTAATCCACCCGCGCATAATGCCACCCGAGACTATAAGCCGAGCCGCGAAAATGGTACAGGACACTGTGAGCAACGCGAGGTTCCCAATTCCCCGCGGAAGCTTCTCAGCGATCCCAGTGATGAAAGTCTCAAAGTTATCATTAATGTTGACTCAGGGCCACGTAATATACCAGGTGGCTATACCACTGTTGGACATTCAGAGGTATAACCTGTTTAGAGCGTTACCACTGCCGTCGATGCAGAGCGGCTGGAACGCATCTAACATAGCGGTGTATATTTGGCCCGAGCATCACTATTTCGCAATTAGTGAATCAAATCGAACTTACATGCCGATAGCGAGCGAGAGGATACCGAATCTCAGAAAAATCAACGAAACACTCATAGCGATTAACCCGGAGCCGGTACGCGAAATCCGCAAAAACGTAGCATGCGAAATAAAAATAGCAGCGGGACGCGAGATTAGGGCGCCCGAGCAATGTGACGTAAAGCTAAAAAAATTACGCGACACGTTTTGATTGAGACTACAGAAGACAAACTCGTGGGTGTTTTCCACCGCGCACGTGAAAATATTTTCATACAGTGCCTGGGATCGGGCCAGGTCACCTCAGAAATAGAAGGGACCGGCCTGCTGGAGCTACGCCCGAGCTGCTCAGCGCACACGGCAAACGCTCACCTCGCAGCGTCACGGGCGATCACCACCCGCGCCGAACAGTCGGTATTCGGATTCATGAAAATCAACGCATCCGCGATATTCACCGACTTGCAGGAAATAATAAATACCGAAACCGACGAGCGCGTTGAAAGCTTGCACGGTATCAAGATCAAAGCTCTCCAGAACGGAGCGGGGTTACGCGATATCGCAAACAGAGCGCGCGAGGTAACCCAGCGCAGAGCGTCCGAGTTCAAGATAAAAAATCTCAATTTGACGGCCTCGACATTCGGGATCACTTTCGGAAGCCTGTTGACAGTTTCCTTAGTGATCACGATCGGGCTTTGGTCGCTTAACCGCCGCCGAGCGAGCGTGCAGATTGAAAAGCGCTTGAGAGAGGAGGAGATGCACGCGAAGCTCACACGCGCCGCGCGGAAATTAAAAAAAGAGGGTAAGGCAACAACAACCGTATATTTATGAAACATACTTTTTTGCCATTCATGATCTACTTTTAAAAAACACTTTTTAGGACAACAATTTTTGATTTCTGTGAACGTCTTTTCAAGCACTTTCTTTCCACTAACTGATTCATATTCTAATCCCTATATAAAAGACGTTTGGAAATCATCATTTTATATATACGTATTAATGAAAAAATTTATTTTACAAAATTGATTACAGCTTCATTTTAAATGATTTGAAAATAGTGCATTTTGACACGGGTGTGGAAGTTGATTAACGCAAGGGATGCATAAGTAATTAAAATAATTAACCTCAAATTGTTTATTTACATAATATTTCACAACAGCATAAAAATTTAGAGAGGTCTTCGTTTTAATTAATTTCGAGTTTTATATACATGTCATTCAATCATATTTGCAACAGAAATTCTTTTTTGTAACACGTCTTACGATATTTTACTTACCTTATTTTTACAACTTTTATTAATAGTTTTTTTCCATGCATGCTCATTTCTAATTCTTTTACGTCCTATATTGATCGACATTATGCTTATAATTTATTTAGCAAGTAAAACGTTTTTTAAAAAGATTAAAGAAATTAACAAATTTGTGAATAAATGCAGCTTGTAAACGAACAAGAAAATCAGTGTGATTTCAATGCGAAACGAGTTCGACTTTGTTTTGTTTATTTCAGGATAACTTTTATCATGTTTCTTAAATTATTTCTTATTCTATGACTGACATACACTGAGCGTCATGTATCGTGCAGACCCGCTAATGTTCGCGCGCATCGTGCAAGTTTGGCAAAATCGCTCTATCTTTGCCATTTTTCATCCAATTCATCTGAAATTTTCTGAGAAACTTCTTCAAATGTTAACAAACAAATGTGTCGTTGAAAGTTAGTTGAGTCTTAAACTTCCCTCGATACTTTTTTTCGTTGAACTTAACCATATAAAAGGTAGCTCACTGGTTTGCAATTAAATTATAGAGAGCAGCACGAAACCGAACGGTCAAGGCTCGTTTTTAGGCCGAGCACCGCACAACCTTTTGAATCGATTAGAAAGGGGCCAGAATATCCCCACACAACATTCCCTTGTCCTCGCTGGGCCAGCACCAAGCCAAGGCTGCGCGAGAATAGCAAAGGCACCACGCTGCTTAAAACTAAAAGCAACAAGCCGCAGAATTTTAATAAAGTGTTCTACATTCTATAGAATAATTTTAAAAAATAATACAAGTATCTCAAAAGCCGCAAAATTTTAATAAAATTCTGGCGCAAATTACAAAGTAAATGCAGAAAATTGCATATTTATTCAAAAATTTTTTTTACAAATTTATAGAAAAGTCGGCGAAAATTACAAAGTAAGTGCAGAAAATTTCATATTTAATCAAAAAATTTTTTTTACGAATTTATAGAAAGTCGCTGCAAATTAAATGCAGAAAAGTGCATATTTAATCAAAATATTAGGAGTTAAGAAACTTTGTTATATGTATAGAATATCCAAAATCGCAAAAACTATACAATATCAAGAGTTGGGAAATTTTGTTATATGTATAGAATAAGCAATGTCGCCAAAATTGTAAAAAAAATCAGAAATTAAAATTTTGTAATACGTAATGTCATCAAAAAGCACAAGACGCCCGATGTTAGTCTATAAGTTACAAACATTGTACTAAGAGTACCTGCGATACCTTAAATGTAAAGCAGCAGCGGCTGCTAATTAAAGTAAAATTTTATTACATAAGTCATTAAAATCAAGTGCGCGCACACACACACACACACACACACACACACACACACACACACACAAACATTTACACGCTAACGCAGCACTTCAGCAATCGCTGCGTGTTGTTTTTTTTTCGAGCTACGAGGACGACGCTCACGCAGCCCCGCACGTGTCACGGACGGGCTTAAGGCTCTCCGAGGCAACTCCGACGAGCAGAGCGGATGCGCGCTAGACGCGCAGTCAGCAATGCTCCTAGCTGCTTTAGCGTTCCCGCGCGCAAAGATGCAGAGCTTGCACCTTTGAGCGTAGAACCGCTCGCGGCCGTCACGATGCGACTGCGAGCGGGCAATTAGATTCCCGGCTACCACAGCAGTGGCAGGTGCTCTTCTCGTTGGAATAAAGAGTAGCCATCCATTCGCGTCTCATCTTTTCACCCTTTCACTAACTCCCATCCGTCACAAATGTATTATTTAAAAAGAAAATCGTTTTACACGTTTTTAGAATTAGATACATTGTAACACAATATAGAGTAATTAATAATTATTCTATATTTGATTTGCTAATATATTAGTTATTAATAAACAATTAATTATAGAAATGTTAAAAAGTCCCCTGGTAGAAACTTCCCCCAACAGCTCACCATGCTTGGTCAAAACTTTATGAGTTGGACAGAAGTTTCACCATTGGCAGGCCAATAATCCTGCTTATTTCGTCACTATATATATATATATATACATATTTACTTCCGCCGTTGGTCAACGTATGGTGAATTTTGTAAATCCCGATAAAAGAAAATTTAATATATTTTATTATTCAAAGAGCTTATTTAACATTGCATTATCAATAAGTAGTCGCTACATGAAATAAATAATATAGTTTACTTCATGAAATAAGATAGTTTACTTCATGAAATAAGATAGTTTACTTCATGAAATAAGATAGTTTACTTCATGAAATAAGATAGTTTACTTCATGAAATAAGATAGTTTACTTCATGAAATAAGATAGTTTACTTCATGAAATAAGATAGTTTACTTCATGAAATAAGATAGTTTACTTCATGAAATAAGATAGTTTACTTCATGAAATAAGATAGTTTACTTCATGAAATAAGATAGTTTACTTCATGAAATAAGATAGTTTACTTCATGAAATAAGATAGTTTACTTCATGAAATAAGATAGTTTACTTCATGAAATAAGATAGTTTACTTCATGAAATAAGATAGTTTACTTCATGAAATAAGATAGTTTACTTCATGAAATAAGATAGTTTACTTCATGAAATAAGATAGTTTACTTCATGAAATAAGATAGTTTACTTCATGAAATAAGATAGTTTACTTCATGAAATAAGATAGTTTACTTCATGAAATAAGATAGTTTACTTCATGAAATAAGATAGTTTACTTCATGAAATAAGATAGTTTACTTCATGAAATAAGATAGTTTACTTCATGAAATAAGATAGTTTACTTCATGAAATAAGATAGTTTACTTCATGAAATAAGATAGTTTACTTCATGAAATAAGATAGTTTACTTCATGAAATAAGATTTATAATAAGCATACTTTATGTCAGATTTTGAGGTTATCCATGTTGTTGACAAGCGCATTAATATATCCTATGGCTGTTCTGTACGAACAGACCAGCTTTTCTCCACGTTCAAAAATCGCGTTAAGTTATCCCTTTTAAAATATTATAATAAAACATTTATTATGGTAATCATAAATAAAGAACAATTAACAAATAAGGTTTAATAACGTTTATTTAAGGGAGTACCCGGGTAAAGATGACTTCATGTAAGATCATATACATTTATATATGATCATATATGATAATATAAGAAAATGATATTATATTATATTAATCCATGTATGAGCATAAACGAATTCAGGCAACGTATATATATATGGCTTTATACCATTATATATATATATATGTGTGTGTATATATATATACCTATATGGACATATCGAAAGTTTAAGTTTTAGTTTCTTTTAAGGTGATGGTAAAGCCACCAGTCACCGAGAAATACTAGGAACCATTTTTCTCATTTTATTTTCAATTTTAAGTAAATATCTTTATGAAACGTTATTATCCTACTTAAAAACCATAATTTTCCAGAGAGATATTTTCTCAAAATAAAAAATTGAATAAAGTTCTGAGCATACTCCCAAGATGGCGGAAGGTCGGAAGCCTCCCTACAAGAGTGCTTATTTTGCGTGTCATAAACAAAAAGTTTCATCAACAGTGATTTGTATTATATGTGACGAAACTTATCATTATAGTTGCCTGACACAAAATCACAGGAATTATAAATTCATAAGTGATAGTCTCATAATTTGTCCATAGTATAGCCAGACTAACATAACCTCTAAAATTGATATTGAAAAATTAAGTGAGTCAGTTAGATTTTTGATTACACAGGTAAAATTAAAAAAATCAGAAGAAATAAGGAATAAGTTATTGGCTGAAACAGTAAATAAGACCCATGATTTACATGAATCAAATATTAATGAAGATGAAAGTGAATTTCAATTTATGAAAACCGAAAACATGTTATTGAAACATCTAGTCAGTGAATTAAAAGAAAAAAACGATTTATCGAAGGAAAAACTACAAGAAAATCAGAAAGAAAGTGATATCAAGAGGTTTTCATATGCTGATATGGTAAATTTACCAAAACCACAACAAAAGAGAGTGCCTAAAATAACGGTTATAAAAAACAGTGACAGTAATATAGACATAAAGAAAAGTGTAATTGAATGTTTAACAACAGAAAAAAATATACTAACGAAAAACATCTTTAAACAAAAAAGAAGAATTAGTAATAAGCTGTTTAAATAATGATAGTCTTGAGTTGACATAAATCATGTTAAAAGAAAATTTGGAAGGAAAATGCAATATTAAAATAGAGGAACTCAATAACCCTAAAATAAAAATTGTGGGAATTGATAACTATACTAATATGGAATTAGATGATATTGAGAATGACATAAACTCAAGAAATTTTTGCAGTTTTGCAAGTAAAGAGCAAGTTTTGCACATGTACAAAAATAAATTCAACAACATGAGTACGGTTCTAATAGAAGTGCCTGCTGACATATATAAACATATCAAGGAAAACAAGAGCAAAATTTGTGTTGGCTTTCAAGTTTGCAAAGTCTATGACTTAATTAATATTAGACCATGTAGTAACTGTGGTAGGAATGGTCACAGTGTAAAAAAGTGTACTTTTGATTCTAGGTGTCTTAAATGTGCTGGAATACACAAGACTAATGATTGTAGTAATAATATTAAAAAGTGCATTAATTGTGATTATAGGAATACAAAATACAATACAAATTTAGACAGCAATCATTTTGCTAATGACTTTAATCTGTGCACTATCTTGAAGAGAAAAATCAATAAATACATTGAGTCCACTGATTGCCCGATGAGACCTTCTTTACCATCGTTTAATACAGTTTATTATACGCAGAAAGTAACAAACAGGCAGATTGATACGATAGACGCAAAGGTAACAAGGAACCATACAAACCGGCAACAACACCAAGAATAACCGACTACTGCAAATCATCGACAACTAGATCAACAGATTTCTACAAACCAACAACAACAAGTATTACTGCAACAAAAGTCGCAACAACAAATTTCTGTACCGCAGGCAGAAAGGAGAAGTCAAAGAACAAAGAATGTAAAAAAGTAAAGGAACAAAAAACGTCAAATAGTTAAAAATGGATTCTTTTGATTTCTTGGATAGATTACAAAAAATTCAATACTGAAAGAGAAAACAGGCAGTAATATTGATAATTTTAACAAAGTTATAAATAATAAAAATGTTATAATTATGCATATAAACGTTAGGAGTATGAATGCTAATTTTGATAAAGTTAAAATATTATTTGAAAGTTTAATTAAAAATCCATCTGTCATTATATGTACTGAAGCTATTCAGCAAGTTAATTATAATTTATATGAGTTAAAAGGGTCAAACTGTGAATATAAGTGTTACTATAATGATAGTAGGATAAATAAAAATGATGGAGTTTTGGTTTTTGTTGATAATAATTTAGTACAAAATACTGAAGTTGTTGAATCTGGAAGGATTAAAATCATAAATACACGTATTAAACTTAATGATGATAGTAGTCTCGAAATTTCAGCTATTTATAGATCTCATGGTATACCAAAGAGTGAGTTCATTTTAGATCTAAATAAATACTTAATTAATAAGAGAAATGTTAAAAATCATTTAGTAATAGGAGATTTTAATATAGATTTACTAGAATGTGATAATTTGAGTCAAGAATTCCTATGTAATTTCTTGGAGAAAGGATATATCCCTGGTTTTGTTGGCATTACTGAGCCTCCTATAGGCATATTTAAAGGATCTTGTATCGACAACATATTCATTAAAACTAATAGCTCTGGTAGAAAATTATCTAGTTTTATCGAGGCCCTCGATTATTCCCATGGCAAACTAGATAGATCTACATAGTTCTAGATTAATTTTCCACCAGGGAGATTAAGTACAGTTACATACAAACTTAAACATTCTTTAACAGACCATTATCCAATTTTTATTGCTGTAGATAAGATGAAAACAGAATATAATGAACTAACAGTATTTTTAAACTATAAAAAATTAATCAACATTGCTAAGACACGAAACTGGAGTAAATTTATGTCGATAAATGATCCTAATGATGAGTCATGATGTAAAATAATTAAATGTTCTTTAGCATTAGACGTTTCGGCGACTATTTTGTCGCTCTCTTTAGAACTGTTTATTCAAGCCAACAAATATGTGTATATAAGTACATTTTTATCAGTTACATTAATGTTTGATCTTAATTTAGCTACTGATAATTTGTTGAGCGAAATTAAACAATGCATAGAATTAGCAAAAACAAAAAAAAAAGATTAACTGAATAGAAGGAAAAATTGGATTACAGATGCTATAATAAAATCGTGCGAAACAAAAGAATTATTGTATAATTTATGGCAAATGGATGTAAATAATGAGCAACTTAAATCACAATACAAAACCTATGCTAAAATTTTAGATAAGGTAATTAAGGATGCTAAAATCAAATATGATAAAAACCTAGTTCAAAATAATGTAAATAACCCCAAAAAACTGTTGGAAATTATTAACTCAAAAATAGGAAAAAAAACAATATATAAAGATACTATAAGTTATATAGAAGTTGATAATAACAAGATTACAGACAAAGTTGAAATAGCTAAAAATATGAATAAATTTTTTTGTGAAATAGGTCAAAATTTGAGCGAAAACATTGTTAAACCTATAAATGCTGAACTCAAATTACCTAATATGAATGCTAATTCCATCTTTCTTATGCCAACAAGTGCGAGCGAAATAATAAGTATAATTAATACATTGAAATTGAAAAGTGGTGGTGTTGACAAAATTAATGCTAGTTACAATTTCCGCCTTTTTTAGTGCATCAGGCCAGATGGCTTTCTCAATACAAGAATTAAAAATATGTGTTACAGGTTCGGCAATATGATTACATAATACTTTCAAGGTTCTGTATATATATATATATATATATATATATATATATATATAGCCATCTGGCCTGATGCACTAAAAAAGGCGGAAATTGTACCAATATATAAAACAGGTGATAAACATAATATCACTAATTATAGACCTATTTCACTAATATCTAATGTTGCGAAAATTTTTGAGAGAATTATTTATAATAGAATATATGATTTTGTTAAAAAAGATAATATAATATCTGATCAATTTGGATTCATGAAGAAAATAGGTACAAAGAATGCTTAGAATTACATAACGAATATATTGTATAGTAATTTGGATAACAGTAAACCTATAATATTAACTTTCCTTGATTTAGCAAAGGCGTTTGATACAGTGGACCATAAAATATTATTGGATAAACTATTCTGTATTGGAATTAGGGGACAGGCGCTTGATTTACTCTCAAGTTATCTTAATAACAGATATCAAGCAGTTAAAATAGATAGTCATGAAAGTGATAACTTATTAATAAATACGAGAGTTCCTCAAGGTACGATTTTAGGACCTCTGCTTTTTATACTGTATATTAATGATATCTTGAAGGAAATCTCCCTGGAATCGATAATATCATATGCAGATGACACTGAATAATAGCCACTGGAAATAATTGGAATGAAGCGCAAGAAAATATGAATACGTTTTTACAAGTAATATATAAGTGGTTAGCGGTAAATAAATTATCATTAAATGCTGATAAGACTGTATGCATGACGTATGGTAGCTATATCGATAGTGTACCTACACAAATAAATGTAAAGATACAGGATAGAAATATAAACAGAGTGGAAAACTACAAATATTTGGGAGTAGTTTTTGACTACAATTTAAAGTGGGACAAACACATTCAATACATAATAAAGAAAACAAAATACCTAATATATAATTTTTATAAAATTGGTAAATCAATGTCTACATAAACTCTTAGATTGATTTATTACGCATTCTTTCATAGTTTAATAAACTATGGCATCATAGCCTGGGGTGGAGCATATACAAATGCTCGTGATTTAGTGCAAAATTTACAAAAAAAATTCTAAAAATCATCAATAAAAATAACTTTGTCATACAAGACATTCCTTTTAACTTAGAACAATTGTTTACATTCGAAGCACTTAAATTTCACTACTATGACCTTAAAATGAAATACCTCACTTCGTCTAGTATTACGAGAAACAAAAACCTAAATATACCTACAAATAAGAAAAGAATTACCGATAAGAATTGTTATAATAAAGCAATTAGAACTTTTAACGCTCTACCAAACGAGCTGAAGGTTTTAAATATTAATAATGTCTCACAAAAAAAATTATTAAAAATTGGGTTAAAGCAAACTGTTAAATATATTGAAACAAACCAAATTATAGTGGTTAAGTAACCTGATATAGTTTTTTAAGATGAAAAGTTTTATATGTATATATGCTGTTAAAGGTAGATAATGAAATGTATGTAATTAGTTTTAGTTTATAGTATTTAGTTTTAAGTTTTAGTATTTAGTTTTAAGTTTTAGTATTTAGTTTTAAGTTTTAGTATTAAGCATTTTTTATCTAGTTATATCTAGTTTATTTAAGTGTTTTTGTAAGGCCAGTGTCTGCGAATAGATAACTTTGTTTATCTCTGCGGAGTTTCGGGTGTATGTAAATACACTAGGTAAACTATTCTGGTGTAAATAAATAAATTAATAAATAAATAAATAAAAAAAGTGGTTCCCCGCAGTTAACGGTAACAAGAGGGTTTAGCATCACCTTAAAAGAATAAATAACGGATATTATTCTTTACGAAAAGTATAATCTCAAGATATTATTATTTACAAAATAATAAAATAACGCCCCTCCCCCCCAGTTATTTTAAAAGAATAAATAATGGATTTTTTCTTTTTTTCAAGATATTGAGATATTAATTGTTAAATTAGGCTATATTTTTGTATGTATGTACGTATGTTCCCCCGATATCTAAGAAAGTACTTGACTAATAGAACTGATGTTTCAAACATCTCCTAATTATGGACACCATGTATATGTCCTAATTACCGACACCGTGTATATGTCTCAATTTACGACAGCCTATATATCGACAGCTGAGCAGAAGAAACGATCAACTCGGCGCGCAATCGAAGAAGAGGTTAACTCAGATCGGCACCCAAAAGAGTAGATCAACTCGTGATCAACTCATAGATATTGTGTGAAGGTCGGCTTCTTTAGCCAATTATCCCTTGCTTTACGTTGTGCTTTGGCAACTCTAAGAAAGTATGAGAACAAATATGAATGCAAAAAAACAATATACTATTTTTTTAGTGTTGCAAAAACACAACGCAAAGCAAAGAATAGTTGGCTAAAAAAGCCGTCCTTTACAGGATATCTGAGTTAATCTACTAATGGGGAGCGCTCCGAGTTAACCTTTTCTTCGAGTGCGCGCCGAGTTTATCGGTTCTTTTGATCAGTCGTCGATATGTGCTAATTACCGAGACCCTGTTCAGATTCAAATCATCGACACCTTGTTTTTGTCTCCAATATCGAAATCGTGCATATATCCTAAAAATCGACACCTCTATATGTCCTGATTATCGACACCCTGTATATATCCTAATTACCGACATCATGTACATGCCCTAATTACCGATACATTGTATGCGTACCATCTTATACGTATACCGATTATCGACACCTTGTATGACCTCATTATCCTTACCCTAAATATGCTCCAATTACCTACACCATGTATGTCCTAATTACAGAGACCCTGTACATAATGTAAGCGCCATTATAACGCTTTTTATACTCTCGCCTCAATATCAAGCCAGATCATGGTCTTGAAAACGTGCGTTTATCCCACGTACGGAGATCTGACGCGAATCTGACAGTTCTCCGTGCGCAGTGATATCCGTACCAAGACCGCATTAAAGGGGGGGGGGGGGGGGCGCTAAAGGGGTATATAACCTCGGACCTCACCGAACCGGGGGCCCCGCAAGACCTGCGAGTTTCCCCGACAACAAAATCATGAATTGTAAACCCAGATACCCAAATATAGCAATTTCCAAATACAAAAACGTTTATATAAGATAGTAAACCCTACCCTGCTAAAAATCATCACGTTCTAAATCACGCATAGAGGCACGTGCAAAAACATGTGCAGAATCACGTATAAAAGCATGTGTCAAATCACGTCTCGTAACACATAAAAAAGCACGGTCCAAATCATGTGCAGAAACATGTAAAAAAGCACGTTATGAAATGAACTCATTTAATCATGTGTTTCGCACGTGCTTCAGCATGTGCTCCAGCATGTGCTTCAGAGCGAGAGAAAATAAATATAAAATGTAAAAAGATGCCTTGACCGGGGCTCGAACCAGCGATCTTACAGTTAGTAGGCGCTTACCTTGACCACTCTGCTAATTAAACTCTTGAATTTCGTTAACGTATAAGCAATATATAAGCCGTAATAGTAACAATATATTGTTGTTATATGATATATGAAAAATAGATTTTAATAAGACAATAACAACTAAAAGTTCGTAGCGATAAAATTAATAGATTTACTTGAAGAAATTTTTGATTTTTATTTATTTATAAAGAAAGGCGTATTTTTCTTCAATAATAATATTTAAACAATTATTTAGAGAATAGAAAACGTATAGGGACCCATTATTTTCATTCAATTTTCAATTTTGAGTAAATATTTTTTGAGAGCGTTGTTGGTTTAATAAAGAAGAATGCCGCTACATAGAGATATTTTCTTAAATTCGAAAGTTAAATGAAAATAATGGGTCCCTGCAATTGTCGGTAGCAGACTGGGTTTCACATCACCTTAAGGGGATGAAAAGAGGAATTCCAACGTTACCGACTCTACGTCTTTTATTTTCTAAATAATTGTGTCAATATTACTATAGAAAAAACGATACGCCATAGGCCATTTCTTTATCAATAAATAAGAATTACAATTTTTTTCAAGTTAATCTATTCATTTTGTCACTACGAACTTTAAGTTCCTCGTTATAAATAACCGTATTTGATATCTGGAACGTAAACCTCGTAGCGATTAAATAAATGTAATTACTTGAAAATTTTCGGTTATTCTTCATTAATAAAGAAAAATCCGAATGTATCGTCTTTTCTATAAAATTTTTAAAATAATATTTAGTAAAATTAAAAATTAAGTCGATGACATAGATATATTCTCTTGTCTTTCATGTCTCCTTAAAAAATGCACTGAAAAATCTTAAGCGCACCTAAGCCAGCGAAAAATTAAAAACAAATGGTTAAATATTTTTAGGTAAAAATAAATTCTACATTATATGTTATTTGTTGTTTTTGTATTATTGTTTTTTTAATAAATTTAAATATATTTATGCTCAAATTATTTGTGTTTGAATTATATATTTACACTCATCTTCTATGTGTTTTTGTTAAATAAGTTTTAACGATTGTCTTGATGAGTCATGGTGTAAAATAATTAAATGTTCTTTAGCATTTGACGTTTCGGCGACTATGTTGTCGCTCTCTTTAGAACTGTTTATTCAAGCCAACAAATATGTGTATATAAGTACATTTTTATCAGTTACATTAATGTTTTAATTATATTTTGTTTCTGTTACCTTATAAAGAATCAGTCGTTTGTTTATGCAATATTTTTAATCTATGTTGCAATGTCATCTAAAAATCTATTACTCACATGTGCGCTTCAAAATTTATTAATGTTCACACTCAAAAACGCATAGCTCTCAAAACACAAGATAATAACAGTAGTAATAACTTATGCAATAATCTTAATAATAACTGTGCACAAAGATGGTTCACAACGATAAGCTTACCTTCTATAAAAGACTTTTAGGAAAAAACCTCACAACAACTCAAATCTTATTGTATTAAAACTGTTCCAAAAATTAATAACAATCTAAATAACATTATAAAAAGAGATAAAGACAAAACTGAACCACATGACTTAACAAATGTAGTATATAAAATACAATGCACAGACTGTGATGTATTATATTAGGGGAAACAAAAAGGAAAGCGTTAGTTAGAGTACCGGAACATGATAAACTTTAAAAAAATGAAGATAAACAATTGGTTATAAAAAAACATATGGAAACTGCATCATATCAATTTGGTTTTAAAAACATTAAAATACTTGACATAGAACAAAATTGGAGACGAAGACTAATATCTGAAATGATTCATATTAATATTCAGGAAAAATCTATTAATAAGAAAAAGACACACAAAATTTAAATTCAATATACACACCACTACTAAGGCAATTAAAACAACAAAAAAACAAATAAACTCTGTAATACCTTGCAATCTTTCTTTTTACGAGCTTTTACATTTCAAATATTCCCGCGTTTGTAAACTCTTTCCTATCGATCAAATTATGGATTGATATCATTTCAATCAACCGTTAGATGTCACCTGTTGTACATAAATATAAATTCAATGTTGTCATATTGATATAATGGAACAGTTACAAGACTTTTGCTCCGTGATACTTTCAAATGTGATAATTTATACTTGTTGTGATACTAATCATTAAGTTATTGTTTGTCCGTTGTCCTTATACACTCTTTTAAGTGTAAATATTATACATTGTTTTTAACCGTAAATATCACATAAAAAATGTCTGTAGTAAAAGTAGCTGGGAAAAAGAAAAAGAAAGCAAGGTAAAATGAAAACTATACTTGTAAAGTATGTTATACAATGCAACATAATTTTCATATAATCACATGTGTGTAATAGGTTTTTAGATGACGTTGCAACATAGATTAAAAATGTTGCATAAACAAACGACTGATTCTTTATAAGGTAACAGAAACAAAATATAATTAAAACATTAATGTAACTGATAAAAATGTACTTATATACACATATTTGTTGACTTGAATAAACAGTTATGAAGCGGGCCACAAAATAGTCGCCGAAACGTCAAATGCTAAAGAACATTTAATTATTTTACACCTTGACTTATCAAGACAATCATTAAAACATATTTTACAAACAAATTATTTGTTTAAAAGACGTTTAAAGAATGGTTCTTGAATGGCAATAATGGAAATATTTGTTTGTTGAACAATACAACTATTTTAAAGTTACAAAGTACGAACACAAATATGAGATTAAAAAAGTAAAAAGCCGGTAAGGTAGAAATCGGGTTGGTATTTCATATCCTCTTGAATGCTAAATAATAAAAAATGTTGCTTGTTGTTGTTATTTTATCTATTTTTCATGTATCATATAACAACAATATATTGTTTCTATTACGGCTTATATACTGCTTATACGTTGCCAAAATTCAAGAGTCTGATTAGCAGAGTGCTCAGGGTAAGTGCCTACTAAGTATAATATCGCTGGTTCGAGCCCCGGCCAGGGCAATTTTTTTTACATTTTATATTTATTTTGCCTTGTTCTGGAGCACATGCTGAAGCACGTGCGAAACACGTGATTAAATGGGTTCATTTTGTCACGTGCTTTTTTACATGTTCCTGCACATGATTTGGCATGTGCTTTTATATGTGCTACGATACGTGATTTGACACGTGCTTTATTACGTAATTCTGCACATGTTTTTGCACGTGCCACTGTACGTGTTTTAGTACGTGATGATTTTCAGCAAGATGTAAATTATTCATCATTGACAAATGCATTTATTAATCATTTTTATTATTCAATAATGAAGAAAAAAAGTTATTCTGAATTGTTATACAGTTATTAAAAATTGTGTAAGAAATATTATACAATATATCATATACTAAACAGTCTTAGCATAACAATTTAACATCACTAAAATATTGTTAGAACTGAATACAATAACTCGTCATTGTTTTCATGATAATCGAGCTATGAATATGAATATCGTCAGTTTCCATTCTCAGATTAAAAATGATTGTAGTTACCGTCACGGACCCAGTTCCTGATCGTTTGGTTACATTTATTACTATTTTGACTTTAATAAATAAAAAAATTTGTTTTAAAAAAATAATTAGTAATAGTAACTATTTCGTAGTAATATAAAAGAACTTTAAAAGTTACTAGTAAAATACATTTTTAAGATAAAAAATGTTAAAGTTAGACGTTGTTGACAACGTCATGATTGACACCATCTTACTGCAGTTGACTACAAGTGAGCATACAAAGAAATTTACATCATTTCTTTAAAATTTTGTAATAGATCGTAGAAAAACTTATGTAATTAAGTTATTCAACAGTTTATTCGTATAAATCACTTAAAACATTCATATAAAATATTATTGATATTTGTAAAAACGTGTGATTAGAAATAGGGTCCAAATTCTTATCGTTTACCCAATTCCTGATCAGTATAAATAACATGTTTTAAGTGTGTTATAAATCTTAAAATACACAAATATTTGTAATAACATAATTCTATAAGTAGTTTTAATCCATGCGTAAATAATTTATCATGCAAAAGTCGCAGAAAACGTGACAATAAATCACAACACTATGTGCATTTTATAGGTTAAAATATACGCTCGCACGCGAGTCTATATCGTGCAGTAGACAGAGTACGAATAACCGAACATTTTACCTCGCCTAAGTTTCACATTTACAATGACACAACCAAAAAATGTTATATTTTAGTATATCTACTGCATTAGTATTGCTTAATAAGTTTTTGTTTATTATATAAAATACTTATGCGTCAATAATATATGTGATCAGGAATTGGGTCTTGATATGATCAGAAACTACTCCCATGCAAATCTTAAGTGATCAGGAATTCCTCCCACAGCTTTTTTTCTGTGAGGCTTTATATTTAACTTAATTTTGATTATTTATGTGTTTTTTCAATTTTATATTAAAGATTAACAGTTATATTTGTTATTAGAAATTTAATTTTCCATGAATACCTCAACTTTACGCTTTGACACAACAAATAACGTGACGACGTGCCTTAACTGATCAGGAACTGGGTCCTTGACGGTACAACACATTTAAATTGTTAGTGGAATCAAAAAGTGTGCCTGTATGAAAAGTTTTAAATGATTTAGTACCCATATGAACTATTATTAAATATCAGAATTAAATTTATAATAAATAAACTTAGAATGTTGTCCATGTTCATCAAGAACTTAGAAAACTAGAATAAATCTTATACAAGGTGAGCGTAAACAATAGTTTTAGAAAATTTGAGTTTTTTGATAACAGTAGACAGATGGTTAAATAGACAATTCTGATATACTCCCCATTTTTCTTACCCTGAAATTAAAAATCTGTAAATGCATATTTCAATCTAGATTCTAAAAATAAGGTAATAATATTTATGTTGCACTATTATGCAATGTTTAGTATTGTTGACACTGACAAGAAAAGTAGCATACCTCTGGATTACGAATTTTACCCAAGCTTTGCAAGTTGTTTTCAGGTACCTCAAAATAACGCTCAGTACCCACAGTTTTATCGCATATATTACTGTGCAGTGAATATTTGTAACATTGCGTATATAAGCAGTTATGCCAATGCTCTTAGTTGTATCTCGGAGCTGGAGCCTATGAGATCAAACTACCCGTGCTGCCTTTCATTATTAGGTACCAAAGGTATGATCTTGTGAGATTATTCAGGATTTATTTCAGTTTGCTGAATTCTCGATCAATTAATTTAGTTATGTAATAATAGTCAATGCAGATTATCGTTTTCATACATTCACATGTTAAACACTCTTCTTATCTCTATATTGATATTCGAACGTCATCATGCTTATTATTCTAGAAATTCTCTGGAATTTAACGCAATAACTTCATTATATTCATGATGAACCAGCTTATGAATATGAATATTGACAGTTTCCATTCTCAAAATAAACATTACAGTTAGTAAGTTACCACACATTTTGATTATTTGTAGATTGAAAAAGTGTGCCTTAGTTAAAAAGCTTCAAAATAATTTAGTACTCGTATGGTTGATAATTAACCGAAAAAAACTTAGAATATTGTCTATGTCAACTGATAATTTAGAAAACTGGCATACATAATGTGAACGTTGAAAATATTTTTAGTAAATTTTAGTCGTTATATAAAAGTGGACAAATTTCTAAAAGATTTTAATAATATTTATATTGCACTATTATACAATGTTTAAATATTATCTTGAACTTAAAACAGAATTTAAATAACCATTATTCATGAATATTTATCAATAATAAGTAAAAATTGAAGAAATACTTACATAAAGGTCAACGTCAACAATATATATATATATATATATATATATATATATATATATATATATATATATATATATATATATATATATATAATACAATATGTGAGAAGTTTAACTGGAATTAATTATTTGAAGTGTTTATTTAATATATTATTTTAAGTATATATATATATATATATATATATATATATATATATATATATATATATATATATATATATATATATATATATATATATATATACTTAAAATAATATATTAAATAAACACTTCAAATAATTAATTCCAGTTAAACTTCTCACATATTGTATTAAATAGTTCGGCCCGTAAATGATGTATTCCAGGCACTCTTTTGTTTTTTAACTTGTTGATTGCCTTGCAGACCTTCTGTAGGTTAGGTGCTCAATTTGTGATTTAGCGGTGTGAATTTCGTTATAGACTAAAGCGGTTTGTTGTTCGTATACGGTTAGGAGCTCGTCGAAATAATTTCTCTACCTATTTAGTAGTCCATCTATGTCCATTATAAGGTTCCCATGTTCATCTCTTAGTAAGTTAGTTTTACTTTGGGATCCTTTCCTTATTAAATTTATACCTGTATACATTTCCCGCATATTATTTCTATTACTGTTTTCTTGAATTGCTGAGACTTTATTATTTTCCCATTTTCGTTTTTTAAACCGAAAAATTAATGGGGCTTGTTCCCTTATTTTACGGTAATGTTCGGAGGTGACCTCGTTCGCGTTGTTAAGGCTAAGCATTCTTATTTTTTGCCTTTTTCTATTCCACTCCTCGCATTCCTCGTCAAACCACGGTTTTTGCTTGTTCTTTTTCCGCTGACCTAACACTGTCCTAGCAGCTTGTCTTATAGAATTTTTTATATTTTCCCAGGTACTTTCGATATCACTCCCTACCTCCGGGTCGCCTAACCTATTGTTATTCGATACATCTAGTTTACTTGAAAGTTCCTCCCTATATCTAGTTTTAATTAGCGGGTCATTTAACTTTTTGAAATTAAATTCCTCTATTTGGCATGTTTTATTCTTACTTTTGTTTACTAGTGAACGAGCCCTAATCTTGGCTATAACAAGAAAATGATCTGAATCGCAATCGGCTCCACGGTAAATTCGAACGTCGAGAATGTCAGCGTGCCATCTTTGGTCAATTAAAACGTGATCGATTTGGTTATGTGTGTGTCCATCGAGACCTCTCAAGGTTACTTTGTGCCTATCTAAGTGAATGAAACATGTGCTTTTGACTATAAGATTCTTCGACGCGGCAAAATTAATTACTCTCACTTCATTATCGTTACTCACGTTATGTTAACTTTCTTTTCCTATGGTCGGTGTAAAATTTCCTCCTTTTCGATTTTCGCGTTAAAGTATCCTAACAATATTTTTGCGTCATGGGTTGAAAATCTATCAAATACCAGCTCTAGTTTTGTGTAAAAGGAGTCTTTGACTGTATCGTCCGTGCCCTCCGTTGGGCAATGGACGTTAATAAATACGTACTTGTACCATCGACTAGGAACTCTATGCGATCATCAATAAGTTCAAAATTAATTCCCGGGCGCATTACTCTATTGCTTACTCAGAAGCCCATCCCTAGTTATCCTGCCTTTTCCAATCCACTATAAAAAAGTGTGGATTTATTCAAATACTTTAAGTCCGGGCGTTCTCGTCGCATAACCTCCTGTAGCGCTACCATGTCTAATTTATACATATCTGCCTACCTTGTTAGCAACTGTAATTACCAGTCATGAGCTAAGATAGGCACATTCCATGTGCCCACCCATAACTCTGCTATGGTTCTTTTACAGGTTTCTTCCCCGATAGTCTCCTCTCGAACATCCGAATGGAGGATATCTTTACGTCCGGTCATATATTTTCCCAGAGAAGATTTCATGACTTACGTTTGTGAATGACTCGCCGCATTGGATTAGTAGTACAGTCAAATTAGACTCATAACGATAAATTTTTATCAATAATCTCAATGACATCGGTTAAGGGCTTAAATTGTTCGGAAGAGTGTCTAGAATGATAATCTGAAGACGTGAACAATGGATTCCGTAAGCTTTATGAACAATTAACAATTAAAGTTGGATTTCTGCACTTTTTTTCTTATTTCGCTCTGTATCTTGGAAAGTATTGATTTTAGAGGAAAAAGTTATTAAAAAAAGTTTTTCGTTATTAAATTTTCTATAAAAAGGTCAGCGAGGGCACATTTCTATCTATTATAGTTTCTTTGCAAATTGCAAAAGAACGCAAAATTCGTGAAAATTGAAAATTGTGTATAACTTTTGAGAAAATTAATATTTTTCAATCATATTTCAGAAAAATATAGTACTCAAGTAATAGAAATAGCATGCAAAATTTCAAGACTCTATTCATTATAGTTTTTTCTAAAATAATAGCTATATTTCGAAATTTTTTTTTCACGGTACTGGCAAATGTTAAAAAATCAGTCAGTTTAGTCGCTCTTTTTCATACGCAATCTAGAAGAGTTATATTTTAATAAACTTTTTCGAGAACTGCAAAATTTTAATTAGGGGCTCTCTGGGATGTAAATGTTTATAAAACGCTTAATTAACTTTTTATGTAGGAGACAATATTTTAGTCCGATTTTAATCAAACAAAATTCATTGCAAAGCGGCGATTTTTATCTTAATTTAGAAGAAAAATCGTTTTTCTACGAGCATTAGGAGCCAAGATACATTTTTTTATAATAAGCCATTGCTCAGTACACAAATGAGATATTGCAAATTTTCAAATTTGCTGCTACAGTTGAAAACTTATACCTTTAGGATAACTGCCACTCGTAACTCTAAAATCAATTTTTAACTACAAATTCAATGTCGGAAAGCAATGACCGCTCAACGGCGGCCGATCAGCAGCGCGGGAGACGGAGTGGGGGCACCGCCGCGCGCTCGAGTCTCAAAGCTGACAAATTTACTTCAAATCGTAGCGCTCGGAAAAAATCGCCGTAAATCGGTCAATTTTTATCGTATCTTGCTGTTTTTTTTTAATTTGGGGTAGCGCGAGTAAAAAATAACATTGGTGTCATTACTTTTAGTCAGTTAATTTATTTAAACCTTTAAAATGTAATAAATTTCATTTTATCATTTTTTCCTGCATCAGAATCGCTTTCTACATTACATTAAGAAAGTTTCGTTACTATTTATACATTCTTTTAATTATATTATTCATTTGCTTTTGAAGATTCCTATTTTTACTTTTATTCTCTGGAAAAAATTCAACTCAATCGTATTTCAAGTAGCGACGGTGACAATTCAAATTTAAAGGTTCAGCAGCATTGATGATCTCGATATATCAGCAATTTTACACACCAAAAGCGCAGAACGAGCTCGTAGAATGACACGTCAAGTTGGTAGAGAGATCGCGTTCAAACGTTCAATGAACATAACAACTTCGCAAGAGACTTTTTTGTCAAATGAAAAAAATAAAAATAGATTAGTCACTATGCTACAAGAAGATTTATCTGCAGCGGGATATCGTACTTTACAAGCGGAAGAAGATGCTGATACGTTAATTGTACAAACGGCACTTGAAGTGTGTAATAGCGTTACAAATTCTGTGATAGTTGGCGAAGACGTAGATCTACTCGTTATTTTAACTCAGTTGGCTCCTGATAATAAATCAATTTATTTGTTAAAACCTGGAAAAGGTCAAATTCACGAAAAGCTTTATAGCAACAATAGTTTTAAATATTCAAAACTAAAAAATATAGTTGCGTTTTTACATGCATTTAGTGGCTGTGATACCACATCGGCTTTCTACAGGCTAGGTAAAAATAAATTGACTAAATTACTTGACAAAAGCGACGAACTTGTAAAAATTGCGCAAAAATTTTATGATTTTAATGCCGATCATGCTAGCATTGCTGAGGCTGGTAATACAATAATCAAACGATTATATTCAAATCAAAATAAAGACATGTCTTTGAATGCGTTGCGATATTTACTGTTTAAGAAATCATCGATCAAATCGTCTTTTAAGCTTGACACTTTACCTCCAACTGAAGGGGCAAGTGCCGAACATTCCAATAGAACGCACTTACAAATCCAGCAGTGGCTTGGTAATTCGAAAGATCCGTTAAAGTGGGGCTGGAAAGTTATTACTGGAGGCTTAAGGCCTACATATACAACTGCAAGTCTGATTCCTACAAATTTATTGGAATATATATCATGCAAGTGCGAAACGGGCTGTAAGAGCATGACTTGTAGTTGTAGAAAACATAGCCTTCCTTGCTCTGACATTTGCCACAATTGTCATGGACAATCTTGCTCCAACATAGAGGAAGTAACTGTAGAGATAGAAGATGAAACAGTAAGCAACGATATTAATGATGAAAATGAAGAAAACGAAAATGAATCTATGCAAGAGAACAAAAGACAGCGATTAGATTGATTATTTTATTTACTGTAATTATTTTTAATGTACGATTATTATTTTTAATGTAAAATATGAAAAATGTTTGTAAAAATAAATGATAACGATACTTTGATGACATCAATCTTATTTAATGGATACTCCTGACCCTTTATATATTTGAATTTATTCCGTCGCTACTTGAAATACGAATCTTCAAAAGCAAATGAATAATATAATTAAAAGAATGTGTAAATAGTAACGAAACTTTCTTAATGTAATGTAAAAAGCGATTCTGATGCAGGAAAAAATGATAAAATGAAATTTATTACATTTTAAAGGTTTAAATAAATTAACTGACTAAAAGTAATGACACCAATGTTATTTTTTACTCGCGCTACCCCAAATTAAAAAAAAACAGCAAGATACGATAAAAATTGACCGATTTACGGCGATTTTTTCCGAGCGCTACGATTTGAAGTAAATTTGTCAGCTTTGAGACTCGAGCGCGCGGCGGTGCCCCCACTCCGTCTCCCGCGCTGCTGATCGGCCGCCGTTGAGCGGTCATTGCTTTCCGACATTGAATTTGTAGTTAAAAATTGATTTTAGAGTTACGAGTGGCAGTTATCCTAAAGGTATAAGTTTTCAACTGTAGCAGCAAATTTGAAAATTTGCAATATCTCATTTGTGTACTGAGCAATGGCTTATTATAAAAAAATGTATCTTGGCTCCTAATGCTCGTAGAAAAACGATTTTTCTTCTAAATTAAGATAAAAATCGCCGCTTTGCAATGAATTTTGTTTGATTAAAATCGGACTAAAATATTGTCTCCCACATAAAAAGTTAATTAAGCGTTTTATAAACATTTACATCCCAGAGAGCCCCTAATTAAAATTTTGCAGTTCTCGAAAAAGTTTATTAAAATATAACTCTTCTAGATTGCGTATGAAAAAGGGCGACTAAACTGACTGATTTTTTAACATTTGCCAGTACCGTGAAAAAAAAATTTCGAAATATAGCTATTATTTTAGAAAAAACTATAATGAATAGAGTCTTGAAATTTTGCATGCTATTTCTATTACTTGAGTACTATATTTTTCTGAAATATGATTGAAAAATATTAATTTTCTCAAAAGTTATACACAATTTTCAATTTTCACGAATTTAGCGTTCTTTTGCAATTTGCAAAGAAACTATAATAGATAGAAATGTGCCCTCGCCGACCTTTTTATAGAAAATTTAATAACGAAAAACTTTTTTTAATAACTTTTTCCTCTAAAATCAATACTTTCCAAGATACAGAGCGAAATAAGAAAAAAAGTGCAGAAATCCAACTTTAATTGTTAATTGTTTATAAAGCTTACGGGATCCATTGTTCACGTCTTCAGATTATCATTCTAGACACTCTTCCGAACAATTTAAGCCCTTAACCGATGTCATTGGGATTATTGATACCTCAAAAACTAATTTGACTGGACTATAGGTGGTAAATCCGGAGTAGGTTCATCACACTACCCGCACTCCGTGACCTGTGTAACATTTTTAGATGCTCCGCGTTGGAGCGTATTTTTTGTCGTTGGGTTTAATTTGATTGGCTTGTTAAGTGCTTTACCTCTTCCGGTCATCAATTTTTAGAAGAGGACCTATGACCTAAGACTGATCAAGAAAATATTTGAAATATTTCAAAATATTAAGTTCACGCACAAATATTAGACGATTAATACCCATTTTATGGCATTTTCATGTATTCTTTCAGCTGTTTTTTGACCTAAGATTAAATTTTTATTTATTTATTTATTAACGGGCATAAGCCGTTATATACAATATTAATATAATACAGAATAAAACGCATATTTATATTGCATGGTTAAAGGCTATTCTTTTCAATGCATTTTGTTAAAATTGTTTTTAATCGTCTAATATTTTGACTGAAACTTAATATTTTGGAATAATTAAAAAATTGTTTGGATCATTCTAAGGTCATATAATAATAAATGTTCGTTGAAAATTGCGTCCAAAAAGCGTGGCAAGTGAGCGTCGCTGTTATTACTTTTACTTTTGTAATTTAGAGAGTAGTGAGCTGCCTAAATGAGATAATTACCCTAATTCAATTTCTGAATAGTCATAAAGTATTAGATTAGTATCTATTTTCATTTCCTTAAATTCAACAGTTTTAATCCCTTAACTATCACATAATAGTTATTTATATATATTTGCTGTAATCATGTAAGTCTGGTAAAAGTCTGGTTCATAAAGTCTTAAAAAAGTCTCGCTACGGAGAAGATCCCAGACTTTTGGCAAAAATGCAAAACAAAAGCATAGCGTTCCGTCAAGGCTGCAGTACCCTAAATCTTTCTCTTTTTTTACAAATATTTATATTTCGTAGAAGATTGCAATATTTAATAAAATTTTTCCACGGTTTATTAAAAAACTGTTATGTTTTACGATTCCGGTCGATATCAACAATAAGTATAGTGTCCTAATTACTTGTATGTAAAACATAATTTTTCATGACATAATTCAACAAAAGTCTGGCATATAATCTGGCTTATAGTCCGGGATAGTCTCCGTAGCCAGACTTTTGTCAGACTTCTCCCAGACTTTTTTTACCTGTGCTATAATGGATTGTTTGAACGTTAGTTTAATTAATCTATCGCAGCTGTTATATTTACTATTTGGCCTTATATTAAGGCATTCAAAAGCGACTGTCACTGCAAATTTCAATTTCCTCCAAATTTCGATTTCAGGGCCGTCGTGGTTTCGAAGTCGCGAGCTGCGCAGCAGCGCAAGATGCGAACGGATGCCTCGGTAGATACGGAGGATGACGATGCATTCTTCGACTCCGAGGACGACGATGAAGACCAAGATGAATCGAAGTAAGTTTTCAAAATCAATTTGACGTACATTATTTTTCACAAATTTCTTCAATATCTCAATACCGATTTGATGTATAATTTTTGTTTACCTTTTTATACTTTTACTTATTCATTAATTTGTAGAAAATGTTAAAAGATCCTTTTAATTAACATTTTTAAACTCTATCACAGTTGATAATATACATACACTTATAGAAAGGAATATTTACGTTAAATCGGAGATCTTTGCATTAAGGAGGCCTAACTAAAATTACAAATAAGGTTATATATTTCTTTCTCAAAGAGAAAGCTTAGTAACAATGTTAATTTTATACATAAGAGATTTCGATAAATTTGGATGTTGTCGATGTTTTGATGTATAATCAAAATAAAAAGTATATCTATATATCTATCTATCACGGAGACTTGTACGTAGTTTTAGTTAATAGCTGATAACATAACTTTTAATTTGAGTGGTCTCAACATTTCTAAGGTTGTTTGGATCAAAAGTTATGTTCGATTTAATATTATGAAAAATTTTAGGTAACTTGGGACAATATAGTATACGGTCCTACAGCGTGATTCCCAATATACCACCTGAAAAATTTCATAATATTAAAATGGGCATAACTTTTAATCCAAAGAACTTAAAAAAATGCTGCGGCCACTCAAATTAAAAGTCTTGTTATCAGCTTTTAACTAAAATTATGTACAAATATCCATGACGTAAGGGTCGCAAAGGGATTACCTAAGCGACATGAGTCTGGTATAAAACTCACTCTAGAATTTTCTAATAATAATAATCCATGACGTAAACTACCGGAAGTAACTTACATCAAACTATGACATAAACCATAGTGGAAAAATTGCACAATATTGAGACTGAAACATATTACACGTTTCAAATTGAACTGATTAGGTTTTGAAGCTAAATGGATAATACTAAATTCATTTTTTAGTAAGAAAATTAATTTTGAAATAATTGTAATAATCGAAATAATTATTTTGTTATTTTATACGTTGATCTTGTCAAAAATCTGTACGTTTTCATAAATTAGGCATCATTCCCTTTACATTTTGCTTCCTCAACGAGGAAGCTTTGTAACAGTAAAAAGAAAAGTTTTAAAAATAACACGTTAGGTACATGTTTGAGACATTTGTTGAATCAATTGAAAAAAAAAGTTTTAAATTGAGCTGATTATATTAATACTGAGTAGAATTCAGAAAAATTTTTGAGTAATTATATTTATCTATTCTTGAGAAAAAAATCATTTTGTAAAAAATCGATTTTATATGGCCCACGATAACTCGAGTAAAACCGCATAAATCATGCCGAAAATTCGCAGTAAGTTAACTCTTTAGTATCACATGGAAAAGTTCCTGGCCCAGTCCTTATGACTTTTATCAGGACTTTTTGCAAGACTAATTTTTGTTGTGCAGTACAGCAAGGATGTAACGCGCTTGCTTGCAAACAACCCCCCCCCCCTCCCCCGCCCCTTGCCCAACCTTGCTACATCGCCCTTACACCGTAGAACTACAACTTAAAATAGAGTTGTTTATTGAAAAATAAATTATTTTTTATCATAGGGTTCACGATTTTTGTATAAACTATCAAAAATACTCGCTTGCTAAAGCTCGCTCAATTAGTTAAAATTAATTAAATGATTTTCACAAAACTGTATTTGAGAATGATTCTATTTGCATTGTATTTGAAAACTGGAGGCTATAAAATACGGAAAGATATTTAATTTGTAAAACAATTTTCCTTAAACTTAGTATCGGTATTAAACTATTTTTATGAGTGTAATACATAATAAATGAGTCATTTATAAATGGATAGCGTGTAAATATAGCAATATAGTAAACAAACTTATTAAATATTGATTATTATTTAATCAATATTAAAAGCCCCATAAACTCCATAAAACCCATACAAAATATAAGCCCATAAACTCCATAAAATCCATAAAATCCATAAAAATCATAAACCCCATAAAACTCATAAACCCCATAAAACTCATAAACCCCATAAAACTCATAAAACTCATAAACCCCATAAAACTCATAAACTCCATAAAACTCATAAAAATCATAAACCCCATAATAATTATAAAGCCCATAAACTCACCACCCGATAAAACCCATAAATCCCATAAAAACCTTAAACTCCATAAAAGTAAAAGAAACCGATGCCAATTCATTGGCACTTACCTTCCTCAAACTAAATTAATTGTTCCAATATGAAATTCTTTGTTCTAATAAATTAATTTTAAATTTGCTATATCTCTTTCTAAATAATAGCTCAAAATGGGTGTGCTGTTTTATCATTGATGGTTTGACCAAAGATAATTTTTTACCAATTTTTTAACCAAACAATAGGTAATAATCCTTATAACAGTAATTTTTTCTCTGTACGTAATTTATTAAAATTATTTAAATATTTAAATTAACTGTAATCAGATGTTACTACGCATATTCATTGAATACCTAATCATGTAAAACTTTCTAAACGATTTGCCATCATAGATTTCCTAGATATAACATTTTCAACTAAATATGACTTTTTTCGTTTATAACAGAAAAAGGGAAAGAGCCTATCTAAAATATGCGGTTGTAAAAGATCATAATATAATATTTCTAAAATACCAAAAAAATCGAAGAACTAAAACTAAAAAATCGAAAAGTCGAAATATTGTTGTAGAAAAAACGAGTCGATGAATCTTTAAATTTCTTATCAATTTCGAATCTTTATTAATAATAAAAAAATGAGTACTGTTTCGTAAAAAATGACCGTCCCATTCTCAAGATATAAGCGAACAAAAAAAGTACCAAAACATACATAAGTTTAAATATGTCGAAATATAAAGGTCGTTGTGATCTTTGGGCAAAGAACTGGTTCAAGAGATAGTAAAGAGCTATCGTTTTGAAAAGTTTCAGATCAAATGCTGGCTATATACTCCAGTATTCGCAGCTGAATAAAAATCGATTGTTTACAAAATTATTCTTTTTCTTCAATAGAGAAAGATAAAGGCTAAAAAATTTTATATAATAACACAGATATAACAGAATAACACGGATATAACAGAATAACACGGATATAACAGAATAACACGGAAATAACAGAATAACACGGATATAACAGAATCACACGGAAATAACAGAATAACACGGATATAACAGAATAACACGGAAATAACAGAATAACACGGATACAACAGAATAACACGGATACAACAGAATAACACGGATACAACAGAATAACACGGATACAACAGAATAACACGGATACAACAGAATAACACGGATACAACAGAATAACACGGATACAACAGAATAACACGGATACAACAGAATAACACGGATACAACAGAATAACACGGATACAAAAGAATAACACTGATACAACAGAATAACACGGATACAACAGAATAACACGGATACAACAGAATAACACGGATACAAAAGAATAACACGGATACAACAGAATAACACGGATACAACAGAATAACACGGATACAACAGAATAACACGGATACAAAAGAATAACACGGATACAACAGAATAACACGGATACAACAGAATAACACGGATACAACAGACTAACACGGATACAACAGAATAACACGGATACAACAGACTAACACGGATACAACAGAATAACACGGATACAACAGACTAACACGGATACAACAGACTAACACGGATACAACAGAATAACACGGATACAACAGACTAACACGGATACAACAGAATAACACGGATACAACAGAATAACACGGATACAACAGAATAACACGGATACAACAGAATAACACGGATACAACAGAATAACACGGATACAACAGAATAACACGGATACAACAGAATAACACGGATACAACAGAATAACACGGATACAACAGAATAACACGGATACAACAGAATAACACGGATACAACAGAATAACACGGATACAACAGAATAACACGGATACAACAGAATAACACGGATACAACAGAATAACACGGATACAACAGAATAACACGGATACAACAGAATAACACGGATACAACAGAATAACACGGATACAACAGAATAACACGGATACAACAGAATAACACGGATACAACAGAATAACACGGATACAACAGAATAACACGGATACAACAGAATAACACGGATACAACAGAATAACACGGATACAACAGAATAACACGGATACAACAGAATAACACGGATACAACAGAATAACACGGATACAACAGAATAACACGGATACAACAGAATAACACGGATACAACAGAATAACACGGATACAACAGAATAACACGGATGCAACAGAATAACACGGATACAACAGAATAACACGGATACAACAGAATAACACGGATGCAACAGAATAACACGGATGCAACAGAATAACACGGATACAACAGAATAACACGGATGCAACAGAATAACACGGATACAACAGAATAACACGGATACAACAGAATAACACGGATACAACAGAATAACACGGATACAACAGAATAACACGGATACAACAGAATAACACGGATACAACAGAATAACACGGATACAACAGAATAACACGGATACAACAGAATAACACGGATACAACAGAATAACACGGATACAACAGAATAACACGGATACAACAGAATAACACGGATACAACAGAATAACACGGATACAACAGAATAACACGGATACAACAGAATAACACGGATACAACAGAATAACACGGATACAACAGAATAACACGGATACAACAGAATAACACGGATACAACAGAATAACACGGATACAACAGAATAACACGGATACAACAGAATAACACGGATACAACAGAATAACACGGATACAACAGAATAACACGGATACAACAGAATAACACGGATACAACAGAATAACACGGATACAACAGAATAACACGGATACAACAGAATAACACGGATACAACAGAATAACACGGATACAACAGAATAACACGGATACAACAGAATAACACGGATACAACAGAATAACACGGATACAACAGAATAACACGGATACAACAGAATAACACGGATACAACAGAATAACACGGATACAACAGAATAACACGGATACAACAGAATAACACGGATACAACAGAATAACACGGATACAACAGAATAACACGGATACAACAGAATAACACGGATACAACAGAATAACACGGATACAACAGAATAACACGGATACAACAGAATAACACGGATACAACAGAATAACACGGATACAACAGAATAACACGGATACAACAGAATAACACGGATACAACAGAATAACACGGATACAACAGAATAACACGGATACAACAGAATAACACGGATACAACAGAATAACACGGATACAACAGAATAACACGGATACAACAGAATAACACGGATACAACAGAATAACACGGATACAACAGAATAACACGGATACAACAGAATAACACGGATACAACAGAATAACACGGATACAACAGAATAACACGGATACAACAGAATAACACGGATACAACAGAATAACACGGATACAACAGAATAACACGGATACAACAGAATAACACGGATACAACAGAATAACACGGATACAACAGAATAACACGGATACAACAGAATAACACGGATACAACAGACTAACACGGATACAACAGAATAACACGGATACAACAGAATAACACGGATACAACAGAATAACACAGATACAACAGAATAACACAGATACAACAGAATAACACAGATATAACAGTTTGAAAATAAATGACGATTTCGTGAATAACAAAACAAGGGAAATAGATTATTTAAAATTTCAGTGGGAAAACTTATGTATGCTCTTTCAAATACATTATCACTCAATCGATTATATTATTTCTATGGTATCAACAAACCTAAGAAACTAAAACACTAAAATCGAAAAACAGCTAATAAAACTAAAACGCATCGAAACTCGAAAATAAATTTTTTTGAGTCACAGTCCGTAAAGAAAAACAAAAAAAATGAGTCCTAAACATTAATTTTCACCGTGCATACTCAGAGTAATGTTGATCCACACACACACACACATACACAGACACACGCACACACACACACACACGCATGCTTGTACGCACGCACGCGCACACACACACACATACATACCCACACACACGCACACACATACACACATACAAACACACACACACATCCACGCACACACGTACGCACTCTCACACACGCACACACACACATCCATACAGGCATTTTCTAAAAATAGTGTATTTTGATTCCGTATCTCAAAACAAATTTCTAACATGTTTTTAGCAAAACTTTTTCTTTCAATCACAAAGCTTGGAAGCTTTGCCTCTATGAAGAAGCAAAAATTATAAACCCCATAAAATCGATAGAAATCACAAGCACCATAAAAAGCATAAAAATCATAATCCATGTAGTACCCATAAAAATCGTCATTTATAAATAGGTAGTGTATAAATATAGCAATATAGTAAACATACTTATTAAATTTAATTATTAAAATTAATACTTAATCAAAATATTAAAAGCCCCATAAACTCCATAAAACCCATAAAAACATAAGCTCATAAAATCAATGAAATCCATTAAACTCATTAAACCCGTAAAAATCATAAAATCATAAATCCCATAAAATCTAATAAGGTGTCTCCCTGGTGAAATTTCTAAAATCTCAGTTTTAAATTTACAAAAAACTGGGGCTTACATAAAATATTTGTTATGATTATATGAATTTGCACAGCAATTTTCAGATTCTTTTAGCCTTTATAACTAAGTAACCACTTCTAAGTAAATTCTATCATATTTTATTCTATTATTTATTATATAGCTCTGAAAAATATATATGTGATTTTGTTTCAATATTGCTATATAAATACCGTGATTTTATTAAAAATTGTATTAATAAGTAAACTTCAAAGTATCAATTAATAAAAGAACAAATGAATTTTTGTTGAAAATACTTTAACGAATATATTCTCAAAGTTTGAATAATTTTTTTAATTTTTATATGTGCGGGGATCAATTTATATCCATATTAAGAACTTTGATAAGACCATTCATCGAAAGGTGCCTAAGACTCCCAAAAAGCTCTTAATTTACAAAATCTTTTTTTGTATGCATGTAATAGTAGTATCGAATAAACTCAATTGTTTCCAATGTTAAACAAGTTAAAAAGTCAATAGCATTAATGAAAAGAAAATATGAACTGCTTCATACGGTAAATTTGAACATTTTATCGAAATATAACGGAAATTTTTGTGTGCGTGCATGCGTGCGTATGTATATGTGTGTGTGTATGTGTGTGTGTGTGTGTGTGTGTATGTAAGTGGGTTGGTATGTGTGTAAGTGGGTGTGTGTGTGTGTGTGTATGTGTTAGTGTGTGTGTGTATGTATGCATCTATATCTCGAGTAATCCACGGTAAAATTGAATATTTCAGGGCTCATTTTGTTTAATTTTTTTTATTTATTATCGATTGAATGGGGCATAATAATACTTTTTTCAGTTTATCGGATTCGTTTTCGTTTTATAGCTGTTTTCGGCTTTTGGCTTTTAGTTATTCCGGATTTTTGGTATGTTAGAAATAATATTAACGATCCAGTGAAAATGCATTTGAAAGAGCATAAAATTACCCATATTTTACAACCCTAAATTTCGGATAAGGTATTTCGTTTCTTTTGTTGTACACGAAAACGTCATTTTCTGCGTGTACGGTGATTTCTCTAAAATATATGATTTTTGAAAATAATTGAGGTAATAATTGAGAACAATAGAGAAGATTATTCTGTACAATTTTTCAGACATTTTATTTTTATATGATCAAGAAAAAAATCATTTCGTAAGAAAAAATCGATTTTATATGGCTAACGACAACTTGAATAAAACGGCATTATTTCTTCTGAAAATTTCCAAAAATGTAGCTTTTTACTGTCTTTCTGTTAATTTATTTGTCCAGATCATGAGGTCTTTTATTTTTCGAGATATTTAAGGTTATTTATATATATATATATATATATATATATATATATTTTTTTTTTTTTTTTTTTTTTTTTCAAAAAATGTTTAATTGTTTATTTCTTGGGTATTTATTACACGGTAATTTTTTACTTATAAACGATTATCTTTTTCGTCTTTTAATGCAGATTTTATATAAAAAAGAATTTTCAAGATTTATCGAATCGTTTTTGTTTTATAACATTTGTTCATATTTTATGATTTTTTTCTTTTTCAAAAAACTTTTGATCGTAAATTTCTAGCGTATTCCGCAATAACGTTTTACTAAATAAAACTCATTTTATACGTTTCTTTATGAAGATTTTAAATCAAGAAGAATTTTTAAGACTTATCGATTAATTTTAGTTTTATAATTTTTTTCATTTTTATGATTAGGATGTGAGTGTGGGAATTGAAAAAACAAAATTATTGGCCAAAGTCATAGCTTAAGTTATTTAAGCCTGAATTATCCAATTGTTTCCTCAAAGAGAAAGCTTTGTAATAGTATTTTTTTTTTAATTTTTAATAACTTTTTCTTGAGTATTATGCGGTAAATTTTGGCCATTCTAAGATCATTGTTTATGTTTTTTAATGTAGATTAAAAATGAAGAAGAAATTTTAAGATTTATTGACTCATTTTTTTATAACGCTTTTCTTGAGTGTTATGCGGTAATTTTTGGCCATTCAAAGCTCTATTTCTATTTTTTTTATGAAGATTTGAAATAAAAACCAATTTAAGATTGATCGATTTGTTTTTGTTGTATACAGTCTTTTCATTTGTATGATAGTTTTGTAATATATGAATCCGTTAATCATAAACTTGAAAAAATCACGAAAAGAAATTATTTATAAAAGTAGTATGCATGTATTATATTCATAAAAAAATTTTATCAACAATTATAGTGTTTCAAAATCTATTATTGTCAATTGAAAAAAGAATGTAACTTGATATGCAAAACTGGTTAAGTTTCTCTTTAAATGCTATTCTTTGAAATAGATTTATTTATAGTTGAAAAATTTTCTTGAATTTTTTAAAATAAATTTTGTCTACTAGGTGTGAATAAATTCCTGTTTTTAAATACTCTTGTTTTTATCACAAAAATATGTATTTACTCCAATAACTTGCAAAAAGAATTTTGTATTAATAGTTTCAAAATAAAAGAAGACCGTAGAGCATTTTTTAGTTAACAATATAGTTTTATGATTTCTTTTCCAATACAATTTGTAAAGAATAAAATTTAATAGAGTTACAATTTGGGTTCACAGTTAAAATAAGTATAAATAAACTGTTTTGAATAATTAACTGGAATAATTATACTTAATGAACATTTTTAAGATTTTCTTAGTTAAATATTATCATCTCTTAAATTTATTTGTGAAAGTGGTATGTAATATATATATATATATATATATTAAATACTTTTTTGAACAACAATACTTTTTCATAATTTATGCTATGCTTTTGCATAAGTTTAAAATACTAAATTTATATCTATATATACTCGGAAAGAAAAAAGGAACTAGGACAGTCTCTTGTTTCGGAGCTACAGTAGCACTCGCGAGGTTACTGTACGAGTCCTGTAGCGCGTGCTGCTCCAGACCGAGCGGGGGATTGTGGCGCTCCCCAGCTCGGTCTGCAGCAGCACGCGGCGATTTGCACGAGAGCTCCGCGCGCTCGGAGCGCTGTGTGCCTTCATAGCGAACTATATATATAGCATTCCCGCCTATACAAAATGTTGTTGTTGCTCATTTACAGAGCTATAATGTATTAATACTTTTTATTAATTTCTTTCCATCCATTATTTACAATTATTTGAAGAAAATTGCTTTCTAAAAAATTTGAAGTATTTTTTATTATATAAACTTATGAAAATAAATACATTAAAATTTCTTTTAAGAGTATGTCGGAGGAAATGATGATTCCTATATCGTATTTGTTGCAAATTACTGAATTATTGATTATAGAACAATAATAATAATAATAATAATAATAATAATAATAATAATAATAATATTAATAATAATAATATACAATTCAAATATTCAGCATCTACTGTTTAGATAATATATGTATATTTTAAACTACCAAAATCAATCACATATAGGTGTAAAATTGTACCAATTAAGGCGTCACAAAAACATTTTGACTGTAAATACAGTGAATGGGAAAAAATTAGTCTCTTTGGACTTTTAGATTTAAGGAATGAAACAATATTTTGCACTTAAAAAAGTATAGCGTAACTTAATATGTATTCACAAGTACTGACCGTGGAAACGAGCTCTAAGTATAATTTTTAACTAATAATTTTTAACTAATAAACCTGTTTTTTTGTTTATTATAAATAATTGTTGAGCTCGGTTCTACGGTAACTAAGTATAAGAACGTATTTTAATTTTTGAAGAATGACATGTTATTTTATTTAATGGATGCCAAGGGCGCAAAAAGACTAGTATAAAATCAGGAATGTAGATTAGGGTCAATACTCGAAGTCAAACTAACAAGTTTTAAGTAATATTACAATGAATACATTTTTAATTTACGATTATTTTTGCAAATAGATCAAAAAACTTGTTTTTATTTTTATTTTTGTTCATCGTATTTTATTCTATACGGAGTAAAAAAGTACTAAGTAGTTGGATAATCTACTATTTTTAATACAGTGCTACTTTAGCAGCATTTTCAAAGGAGAAAGATAAATCGGTAATTTCGAAGTAATAAATCAATAAATCAAAAAATTAAGTAATAAAATGTTTCGGCGAACTACACTTGTTTTTGTTGCATTATTTTGTAGTAACGATCTTATTTAAGAAATGAAATTATTTACGAATGAAAAACCAAATACCACAAAAATATACAGGCATTAAAAATATTAATTTATTAATTTTATTCTTACATAATTAAGAATAATTTAAATATCATACCTATAGGTATTCAACTACTTAGTACTTTTTTACTCCGTATAGAATAAAATACGATGAACAAAAATAAAAATAAAAACAAGTTTTTTGATCTATTTGCAAAAATAATCGTAAATTAAAAATTTAGTACATTGTAATATTACTTAAAACTTGTTAGTTTGACTTCGAGTATTGACCCTAATCTACATTCCTGATTTTATACTAGTCCTTTTGCGCCCTTGGCATCCATTAAATAAAATAACATGTCATTCTTCAAAATTTAAAATACGTTCTTATACTTAGTTACCGTAGAACCGAGCTCAACAATTATTTATAATAAACAAAAAAAAAGGTTTATTAGTTAAAAATTATTAGTTAAAAATTATACTTAGAGCTCGCTTCCACGGCCAGTACTTGTGAATACATATTAAGTTACGTTATACTTTTTTAAATGCAAAATATTGTTTCATTCCTTAAATCTAAAAGTCCAAACAGACTAATTTTTTCCCATTCACTGTATTTACAGTCAAAATGTTTTTGTGACGCCTTAATTGGTACAATTTTACACCTATATGTGATTGATTTTGGTAGTTTAAAATATACATATATTATCTAAACAGTAGATGCTGAATATTTGAATTGTATATTATTATTATTATTATTATTATTATTATTATTATTATTATTATTATTATTATTATTATTATTATTGTTCTATAATCAATAATTCAGTAATTTGCAACAAATACGATATAGGAATCATCATTTCCTCCGACATACTCTTAAAAGAAATTTTAATGTATTTATTTTCATAAGTTTATATAATAAAAAATACTTCAAATTTTTTAGAAAGCAATTTTCTTCAAATAATTGTAAATAATGGATGGAAAGAAATTAATAAAAAGTATTAATACATTATAGCTCTGTAAATGAGCAACAACAACATTTTGTATAGGCGGGAATGCTATATATATAGTTCGCTATGAAGGCACACAGCGCTCCGAGCGCGCGGAGCTCTCGTGCAAATCGCCGCGTGCTGCTGCAGACCGAGCTGGGGAGCGCCACAATCCCCCGCTCGGTCTGGAGCAGCACGCGCTACAGGACTCGTACAGTAACCTCGGGAGTGCTACTGTAGCTCCGAAACAAGAGACTGTCCTAGTTCCTTTTTTCTTTCCGAGTATATTTCAACATCTTGAAAAACGTATTTTTTTTTTAATTTTATCATAGTATATGACTTAAATTGGTTATAACTTTGGCCAATAATTTTGTTTTTTAAATTCCCACACTCGTATCCTTATTATATGTACTAGCTTAACCTTTAACTAAAATTTAACTAAAGTTAGTACCCTGGCCACGTTAAAGAAATCTGAAAGTTCTTATAAATAATATACAAGTTTAATATTGTAATGCGCTTTTCTGCGAAAAGCGCATAATTACTCCGCGTCTAGCTTACGAATTATAATACCTGAATAGTTTCTTAAATAATATACAAATAATTTTTTTAATTTTTCATAAATTTAAATAAAATCATTTCCATATAATGTCTTGGTAGATACTTATGGATTATGTACTCATTAAATGATATTATATATATTTACGAAGAATGTAAACAGTATTAATAACAATACTAAATCGGTACTCAGAAAGTTTTTAGATCCGGGACCAGTACTCTGAAGAAAGTGGCTCTAGGTGTTCGGAAAATAATCTATTTCGCATTCAAATAAGTACATGTTATACTTTGTTTCAAAAAATGTATATATTAGATAAAAGTCTATGCATGTTACGTGTCATACATAAGAGAAAACTGTACACTCGAGATATTAAAAAGAAGATATAGGAAATATAAAGTAAGATATAATTAATTTCAATGTGTACAAAAATCACTTCCGGTTTACTTTTGAGAAACTTCAGGTTAACACCCACATAGAGCTTTTGGTTCATTATTGGTGTCAATGAGGCAAAATTTCAGTAACATCACAACATTATTATTGTCTTTTTTCGTGACTCTGGTGATAGTGGGAAATATTGCAGTGATATTGTTGGAATTTTATAATCATTTCACATTTAATAATGAGAATACTGGGTTATTCAGTGAAATTCCAGCAATATTATTATTATTTTATCGAAAGAATGATTCTAATATATTCTACTAAAGTTCATTGAGTATTTCCAGGGTGAAGATAACCCCCATAAGAAAGCATTTACCGTAAACTACGATCGGTCGCAGATATTCAGTCTGTACTGTAGAAACATCGCACTGACACTTGAAGTATCTACGGTACGGAGCATGAAAAGTTCCCAACCGCTGAAGTTAACTGCTGGTGGCGTGCAGTTATGTTCAGTTCTGAAAACAACTGCGCGGAAATTAAACAACTTGAAGGTCTTGTCACATTGTCCTCATTGTCTATTAAGTTCTTAAGTTTTTCCTTAAGTAACTGCTTAAGTTTTTCCTTAAGTAACTGCTTAAGTTTTTCCTTAAGTAACTGCTTAAGTTTTTCCTTAAGTAACTGCTTAAGTAAATACTTAAGTAATTACTTAAGCAATAACGCAAGTAATTACCTAAGAAATAACTAAAATAAAAACTTAAGTAATTACTTAAGCAATTACTTAAGCAATATTAATAATAATTTAATTAATCTGGTCTGTCCTTACAAACTAGCAATTTTTCGAGGGCAGAGCTGATCACGAGAATTGCATAAGTTCGAACGCGTCTGCTGGGCAGGCGTGGGCACAATTCTTGCGCTACTCTGTCCAAGTCAAATTGCGGGAAATTCCGAACGCACCTGCCATCAAAAAAACCATTAATATCCGGGGACATAGACAAACACGCGCCTCTCGGATAGTTAGTTAGAATGAAGTGCACAAAAATTAAGCAAAGATGGCTAGGGAGCCTATGTTATTAATTAAAATTTGTAATAATTCTTAAGACATTGCTTAAGTAATTACTTAAGTTATTGCTTAAGTAATTGATGAAGTTATTACTTAAGTAATTACGTGAGTCATTGCTTAAGTAATTACTTAAGTATTGACTTAAGCAGTTACTTAATAAATAACTTAAGAACTTAATAGACAATGAGACGAGACCTTTAAGGTTTTTAATTTCCGCGCAGTTGTTTCTAGAGATGAAAATAACTGTACGTCACCAGCAGTCAACTTCAGTGGTTAGGGACTTCTCACGCTCCCACTGTACAAATTATGTCGTGAGGTAGAGTTTACTGGCGCACGCGCTGTCGAAGCCGCGGGTCTCATCCATTCGGCCATGTGGAAGTTCGTCCACCTTTGGTGGAGGCATATACAAAAGCGGCTGCTATCTTATAGACTTGATTGCAGCCTGGAACGAACTCGCCTAGTTTCAGATCGCGTTCTCTGTTAGTATGTATTCGAGGTCGATTCATGTGTGGTTAATGAAACCGGGTAGCCACCTAGTGGTCGCCGCACGAACTAGGCTACTCGTGGCGAGCGCGAAAATCGAATTACAGTATCCGCCATGTGACATGTTGTCACAACCTTATAATTTTGCAATAATATTAAAATGACACTACAAATTATTTACTGCAAGATAGTAGATAAATTTCAAAATAATTAAAGAAATAAAATATTATTATAATATTTATTACAGTTTTATTTAAATCATGTAAAAGTACCTTTATATAATTTTAAATATTATGAACAAAAACGAATAGTAATTTTACAATCTCACAAATAAATGTTGAATGAAAATTGTTTTCTTATTTCTTACAAAATTTCGAAATTCATCAAACAATTCAAGTAATCCATTTGTAATATCATTATAATATTACTGCAATATTACAAGATCACTAATAGGATTTTATTATACATTGTATGTTACTGGAGTACAACAGCAATATTTTAGAAATACAGCAGAGAAATGGCTAGAAAGTTGCGAAAACTTTTTTTAAATATTTTAACGTAATACGTCACATAATAATATTACAGGATATTTCGCAGATATTTTGGTGTGATGTGTAACAGTGTAATATTGTACAAATATTTTGGAAGTATTAACGTGATATGCATTGAGAAATGTAATCCTGTAAACTTGCACGAATATTACTGTAATATTTCCATGTAATATATCACATAGCAATATTTCATAATAATTCTCTGATCTTTTAAAATGATTTGTCACCGTGTAATATTGTACGAATATTTCGAGAGGATTAATGTGAGATGCATCGAAAAACGTTATACCTGTAAACATGCAAGAATATTGATGTAATATTGCAATGTGATATGTCACATAACAATGTTGCAATAATATACTACGTATATTACGATGTGATTTATCACAATACAATATAGCGGGATTTATCACAAAATAATATAGCGTTGTAGTTTATAATCGTACAGTACCACAATAATATCACTTGAATATTATAATCTGATATATCGTAATGTGATATCATAGAAATATTGTAAACTTGAAAATCATAATGGAATATCGCGAAAATGTAGCTGCAATATATCAACTTATCCGCAATATCACAACAAAATATGTGGGATCAGATGCTGTAAATTTAAAAATGAACGATAAATAATGGTTCCCATGGATTCCGAGTGAAACAGACATCCAATATAATTCAAGCTAGATAATTTCCACGTGTAAAAAAATCACTTCCAGTTTATTTATAAAATACTTTCGGTTCACATCCGCATAGCTCTTGGTCCATGATTATGTTACACGTGATCAGTTATCTTCCATCTTATGCTGTAAACTGAAACATGAACGATATAATACTGTTCCTGCGGATTTCGAGTGAAACAGACATCCAGTGTTTCGAGATAGCTAATTTCAAAGTGTAAATAACTCACTTCCGATTTATTTCTTAAAAACTTCCGGTTAACACCCGCATAGCCTTTGGTCCATCATTACGTCGCACATAATCAATTATCTTCCCAGGTATGCTATAAGTTTAAAAATGAACGTTATAAAACGGTCTCCGCAAATTTCGAGTGAATCAGACATCCAGTATTTCAAGTTAGCTAATTTCAACGTGTAAAGAAATCACTTCCGATTTATTTTTTAGACTTCCGGATTTTAACTTCCGGCTAATACTCACATAGCTATTGGTCCATTATTATTTCACACATGATCCATTATCCTCCATCTCATGTTTTAAACTTGAAAATGCCGGATAAAAGACTGTTCCCGCGGCTTTCGAATGAAACCGACGTTCAATAATTCAAGTTACCTAATTTCAACGTATACAAAATTGACTTCTGGTTTATTTTTGAGATATCTCCGGTTAACACCCGCATAGCTTTTGGTCAATCATTACGTTATACATGATCAATTATCTTCCAAGGTAATTAACTAAGATATGTAAGTAACACCCGCATAGTTATTGGTCCATTATACGTCACACATGATCAATTATCTTCGATGTTAAGTTTCAAGCTTGTAAATGAACGATAAAGAACTGTTCCTGTGGATTTAGAGTGAAATACATATGCAGTGTATCAAATTAGCTAATTTCAACCTGTAAAAGAATCAGTTCCTGTTTATTTCTGTTGGAATATCGCTATGCTTTAGCATACTTATGTATGTAACTGTAGTTATACACTACTACATGCTTGTACAAAAATGAATTGACTTACTAAGAAGTGTCCCAAATAGTCCAGTCAGATCAGACTTTTTCCAGGAACTAAATAAAAGAAGGTAAAAGATTATTGGAAGTTGATCGGAAGTATGTCAGAATATTGGGACAATAGTTTGAGCGCGATTTCTGGCTGTGGACAATTGTTTAAATAATCAAAGAAAGTGCAAAAAAACGTTTTTTGCGCATAACTTTTGAACCGTTGATGCTATTGAAAAAAAGTTTAATACTTTTTTTTAAGTATTAAAAATACCTACAAAATAAGACAAACTAAATTAAAATCCGCCCATTTGTTTACTCAAAAAACAAAAAAAAACGACGATTTTAGCGTTTTTTTAAATTTTCTATAATTAATTTAGTTTTGCTTCTAAAAAATCGTACTACAACTTTCTTTGAAGATCTTTTTACACTTTATAAGTGGTATAAATTTTAGCTTAAAATATTCATAACTTTTTGTTAATTCCTATTTGTTAGGTAAAAAAGGCTCTTGCCAGATTCTAAATAATTTTTTTTGAGACGTCGGAGAGACTTCTCCGAGGGTCTATTTTACTCGTAAAGAGTTATACTATAACGTACAATAAAGGAAAAGTTGATTACTGAAGGGTAAATTATTTAAACATTAAGTTGAAAATCATAAATTTTGAATGTTAAAAGTTAAATGGTAAATTATTTTCAGATAAAATTTCCACATCAATACTTAATTGCTATGATTTTTATGCAAATTTTAAGCTTTTAATTATTGCTCTACGATAATCTGGAGCTGAGATAATTTTTTTTTTCAAAAAATCATTGCGGCTTTGTTTATTAATATTAAGAGCTCAAATTTACGGGTGGTCTACAGTAATAGTTAAACTATCATATCTGATATTTGAGCAACAATGAATGTGAATATTTAAGGTGAGTTGGTGACAAAAGCGACAGCGCGTTTTTGTAGAGAGTGGGGCGCGCATGCGCCGCGCGCGCCGCTGTGCCGCGGCTGAAATTTGGCCAATGGTCTTATATTTGAAAAAGCGAGACAATTTTGCTTTTTCTCGGGAACTAATGATCCGATTTTGACGATTCTTTTTTTAATTGGGGGTAGAATCAAAAAATAATAACAACCACGGTGTTAGATTTTAGATAAAAAATTATTTAATCGCAAATTTTTTTACAATTCTTTACATTGATACTTACATCTTGTGAATAATATTTATATTGTACTAAAAATTATTTCTTGTGTAACCCTCAGTTTGTTATAAATATTTATAAGGTTGGAAATTAATGTATAAAATATTATTTGCAAATCATATACGGATACTTGTACGAAAATGTAGTTCACTTGAAATATGTAATCTTTTCGTTAATAGTTATTTCTAAGAATAATTTGAACAGTTACTGCAGCTCATAAATTTACGGTACTTTAATTGAACTTTAACGATTGTCTGGCTATTGTTTATATGCAGGCAATTAGACAGGATCCCGAGGGTCGTCTAGACTGTTTGATCTCATGGTAAGACTAAAATTTATTATCGGGGCTATTACATCTTCTCCGTATACGGACAGGGCAGGTATACAATCGAAGGGACCGTCTCTTTTGAAATTTACAGAAGTAGTGGGGGGGGGGGGGGGGAGGGGATGAGGACAATGAATACTGCGCATGTGCTATTTTTGAAATAGACTCAGTCAGCAGATGCTCCAGCCTGGGTCTTTTCGTCAGTTTGGTTTTAACGGTCTTTGAGAGAGCATCACCTAACACAAGCGTGCAAAGTTTGGAAAAACGGAGCAAGTAGACGTTGCAGTGCCTATAGTTTGTGAATTGTTTATCAACGACCTTTATGAGAACATCATCAACGACGTACGTGCAAAATTTTCAAATCGCAATCTGCAGACGTTCAGCTGTCGACGGTTCTACGAGTCACTTTTCAACGATTTTTGCAAGAACATGGTCTTACTGCTACGATACGTGATATAATAAAGGTATGTTATTTTATAAAAAATTCATGTACGCGTAATTCATGTACAATTAAATTCAATTAAATTCAATTCAATTAAAAAAAGAATCGTCAAAATCGGATCATTAGTTCCCGAGAAAAAGCAAAATTGTCTCGCTTTTTCAAATATAAGACGCTTGGCTAAATTTCAGCCGCGGCACAGCGGCGCGCGCGGCGCATGCGCGCCCCACTCTCTACAAAAACGCGCTGTCGCTTTTGTCACCAACTCACCTTAAATATTCACATTCATTGTTGCTCAAATATCAGATATGATAGTTTAACTGTTACTGTAGACCACCCGTAAATTTGAGCTCTTAATATTAATAAACAAAGCCGCAATGATTTTTTGAAAAAAAAAATTATCTCAGCTCCAGATTATCGTAGAGCAATAATTAAAAGCTTAAAATTTGCATAAAAATCATAGCAATTAAGTAATTGATGTGGAAATTTTATCTGAAAATAATTTACCATTTAACTTTTAACATTCAAAATTTATGATTTTCAACTTAATGTTTAAATAATTTACCCTTCAGTAATCAACTTTTCCTTTATTGTACGTTATAGTATAACTCTTTACGAGTAAAATAGACCCTCGGAGAAGTCTCTCCGACGTCTCAAAAAAAATTATTTAGAATCTGGCAAGAGCCTTTTTTACCTAACAAATAGGAATTAACAAAAAGTTATGAATATTTTAAGCTAAAATTTATACCACTTATAAAGTGTAAAAAGATCTTCAAAGAAAGTTGTAGTACGATTTTTTAGAAGCAAAACTAAATTAATTATAGTAAATTTAAAAAAACGCTAAAATCGTCGTTTTTTTTTGTTTTTTGAGTAAACAAATGGGCGGATTTTAATTTAGTTTGTCTTATTTTGTAGGTATTTTTAATACTTAAAAAAAAGTATTAAACTTTTTTTCAATAGCATCAACGGTTCAAAAGTTATGCGCAAAAAACGTTTTTTTGCACTTTCTTTGATTATTTAAACAATTGTCCACAGCCAGAAATCGCGCTCAAACTATTGTCCCAATATTCTGACATACTTCCGATCAACTTCCAATAATCTTTTACCTTCTTTTATTTAGTTCCCAAAACAGGCCTTTTAAAGTCTAATCTGACTGGACTAAAAGACATAAACTGAAATGCGAGATATAGCAAAGAGTGGGAAACTATATGCGTCAGCCCCGATATTCTCTTATGCCCTTTTGTTTTGTAGGTCGAGAATTTACCAACATGGAAAATACCCAATATTTAAAACGTTTCAACGTAAGGTAAATTTAAACGAATAAACTCACTTTATGAGCCACAAATGATGTAAATTTATTGGGCTCAGAGCGAGAGGAAAGCCTTGCGGCATGAAACCTCTCTCAAAGAAGGAGAATACAAGCTGTGGACGAAATAAAAGTTAATGAAAAATATTGAACGTGTGAATTTTATATGTATATATGTATATACGAGGGTAGTTCAATAAGTCTTTAGAATAAAGTATAAAAACAATTTTTTTTGGGTAAATTTTTTTTTATTTTTCAACATAATCTCCTTGGAGCTCTATACACTTGGTCAATCGCTTTTTAAGTTTTTTTAATCCTTCAGAAAAGTGCGTTTTCGGAAGTTCCTCAAAATAAGCACTTACAGAGGCAATGACGTCTTCGTTGTCCGTAAATCTCTGTCCACCGAGCCATTTTTTCAAGTTTGGAAATAAGAAAAAGTCACTGGGGGCTAAATCTGGTGAATACGGTGGGTGTTCGACCAATTCGAATTTTAGTTCTTCAATTTTAGCCATTGAAACGAAGCATGTGTGAACTCGGGCGTTGTCGTGGTGAAAGAGAATTTTTTTTCTCGCCAAATGTGGTCGTTTTTTTTTTAATTTCTTCTTTCAGCTGCTCTAATAATGATGCATAATACTCACCAGTAATTGTTTTACCCTTTCCAAGTAGTCAATAAGTATAATTCCACGTGCATCCCAAAAACTGTAGCCATAACCTTACCAGCTGACTTTACGGTCTTTGCCTTCTTTGGAGCTGGTTCGCCTGTGGAAATCCACTGTTTGGATTGTTCCTTTGTCTCAGGAGTGTAGTGGTGTATCCATGTTTCATCCACAGTCACAAATCGACGAAAAAATTCCTCAGGATTCCGACTTATGCGCGCCAAAAGAGCCTCAGAGGCGACCACTCTATTGCGTTTATTCTCAGCTGAGAGCAAACGCGGCACCCATCTTGCCGATAGCTTTTTCATGCCTAATTTTTCAGGTAGAATTTAAACAACTGCACCTATAGATATCCTTGTGGCCTCAGCTAACTCACGCACTTTTAATCTTCTATCCTTCAACACCATATCGTGGATTTTATTGATGATTTCGGGAGTAGTTGCTTCTACGGGCCTTCCTGAACGTGGTTCGTCACTTATTGGTGTACGACCACGCTTAAATTCATTTACCCAGTTATAAACCGTTGCTAAGGCAGGGGCAGATGTGCCATGAACTGAGTCCAATTCATTTTTTATCTCATATGGAGTTAAACCCTTTAAATGAAAATGTTTAATTACCGCTCTGAACTCGTTTTTTTCCATTTTTCTTAACAAGCAATTTTTTTTTTCAATTGGTTATAAAAACACGTAAACTCAGAAGATGTGGACTGTGACTGCACCATATATCTAGTCGGGAGTGGTGCTGACTGAAAACAGATGATTTGGAGCGATTCGCGCGCCATCTGTTGGTCATTCTAAAGACTTATTGAACTACCCTCGTAGTGTATGTGTTTACGCGTATTTGTGTGCGTAACAGAGAAAATCCACTGTGAGATTGATTCTCTTCGGTTCGTATTGCACGACCGCGATATGTGTGCTGATTTGAACAGAGTCGCGATAGACGACCTGCAGGTACAGTATTGTAGCTCTACATAGCGTATAAAACTGGAGCTCCCGGAGGCAGTGTACGACGTTGCGTCGCAATCTATATAGTGTATAAAACTGGACCTCCCAGAGGCAGTGTACGACGTTACGTGGTAATGTAACGCGATGCCCGCACTTATAACATATATAAGAGAATTGTGAACCGAACGTCAAAGTAATGTGCACAAATTAATCGGGTTTATTTGCGAACGAGAGGCCAGCGACGAAAAAGAACTCGGAGCATGTAGAAAGCTCTCTCTCTCTCTCTCGTATTGACGAACTTGAACTGACCCCGATGCCACACTTGACGATGCTGCATACGGGGTGACGCGGCGTAGGTGACCGGAGAGGGGAGCTGATGAGTTGGGAAGGGGGAGCCAATAGGACTGTATCTTTGTCCCCGCCCAAGCCTTGGTTATTGGCAGAAGTGTGTACGTGACACGATTTATCTAGAACGCCCAAATGTACCTTCGGGCGCACTTGTCGTGCTCGTGTAACTTTCTGAGGACACAGGTCGTTAAGGCCCAAGTGTGCATATGAGCAGCGGTACTGGGTGCTAAACGTTTATGGTATTATCATGGGGATTAGCGCCCGCTGCAAGGGAGATCGTTACGTCGTTAAGAGGTGCTTGTGTTTGAATGAGTGCGGCGGTGCACTGCATATTGGGCCTCTTTGTTTTCATGCAGCTGCGTGTTTGTACCTGTACAAGGGTTTACTTTCTTGATATTAAATCCAAATGAAGGTCAAACGCATAGGAAAGTACGTGGCTCGAGCTATTACCTTTCTTATTCACGTACTTGAAGAAACGCGCAAATTTTCGAGATGTAACGGTTTTTTCAGGGCGTAAAGAATTAAGCTAGTTGTGATGTATATATAGCGCGGGCATGCAACGTTTTCGATTGAACACCTTTTCTCAAGTGTTTTTAGTCGTACCAGAGCATCTAGCTAGAGCAGTCGCACATTACTGACGTTATTCTTTCCTTGTGCGAGTTTGAATAAACGAATTTATTTTATTGAAATATACATTGTGTATTATCATTTATTTAACACCCATTTCCAATAATTTCTTATAAACCTCCGATCTTAACCTAAACCTTATTTTATTTCAACATAAAAAATTCAATATAAAAAATTGACTTCTGATTTATTTTTGAGATATTTCCTGTTAACATCCGCATAGCTTTTGATCAATCATTATGTCACTCGTAATCAATTATCTTTCATGTTATGTTGTAAGTTTATAAATGAACGACAGAAAACGGTTCCCGCGGATTTCGCTATCACTACCTGATTATTTTTTATATACTTCCTGTTCACAGTAGAGTATTTTGTGATCCAATATTATTTCACATATCGTCGGGTGGAAGGTAGACCCAGATATATCCTGTGTAGAAGCATGGGAGGTGTCTGGGTCTACCTCCCACCCGACGATATGATCAAGTATCCCCCATCCTATGCTTTAAGCTTTAAAATTTACAATAAAAAAATGTTCCCGCCAAATTTTGTGTGAAATAGACATCCAATGTAGATTTTTATAACATAATTTGTGAATACTATATAACCTCAAAAACTCGAATCCGATCAGTTTGAATCCTAAAACCTTGCAGCAGGGCAAGAAATATACAATGTTGTCTAATAGCGAAACAACTATACAAATTATAAACCCCATACAACCATTAAATATATATCTAAAAAATTATGCAAATTATAAACCGCTATAATGAATGGATACATGCCCACACAGTATGAAATATTTCCTAAATATAACTGTAATATTTCTTGCAAGATCTGGAATATTACAGAAATATTTCAATGAAACATTACTATAATATTGTTATGTCCGCTTTTACGGGGCATTGTAATATTTCATGTAATGTTCAAGAAATATTTCATGAACATTTCACGTAATATTTCCTAAAATATATCCGAAATATTAAGTAAATATTCCAAATTATACACATTACTATATAATGAAATATTACAGAAATGTTTAGCGTAATATTACATGAATTGTTTCAGAAATATTTCTGTAATATTTCCAAGATGAAATGGCTTTACTGAATCTTTCGAGGAATATTACGAAAATATTTCAGAAATATTTAGCGTAACATTACATGAAATGTTTCAGAAATATTTCTGTAATCTTTCTAAGATCAAATGGCATTACTGAATCTTTCTTGAAATATTACAGAAATATTTCAGAAATGTTTAGCGTAACAATACATGAAATGTTTCAGAAATATTTCTATAATATTTCCAAGATCAAACGGCTTTACTGAATCTTTCGTGGAATCTTACAGAAATATTTTGCAAATGTTTAGCGTAACATTACATGAAATGTTTCAGAAATATTTCTGTAATATTTCAAAGATCAAACGGCTTTACTGAATCTTTCGTGGAACATGTTCAAGATTTGGCGGTTTATCTGAATATTTCATTCAATATTTGAAAACCAAATGACCTTGACGAATATGTTATGAAATACTCCAAGACTGCATACAAAGCTCGTGTACTATAGGGAATTTTATCAAAAAATAAATCTGGAATCAATTTTAAATAGAAAATTTATTAATTAGCTTTAATTATAATAATGAATAAGTACAAGGAGTAAGAATTAATTATTCTACTACTTTATTATTCTGCGGGAGGGGGGGGGGGTGCAGTAATGTGAAAGACTTCCATTTTTGACAAGCATTGCTGAAAAACAGATATATAAATGAATTATTATAGTGATATCAAAACCTCTTAGACCACGTATGTAACTAATAAGCATATTTAGGCATCAAAAGAATATCTAGACATTTAACCTTAAATCAACTACAATCCAAGCAAGCTTGTATTTTATTGCAAATTGCTCGAACTTAGGTTAATTGGGTTGTATTATGGGTTTTGGGTTTAGTAACTATAATGAGGTTCGAATATCAAACTGAAAATAATCCTCAATAATTCTACAAAGAAAAGATCCTACTTCTGGGTGATGGGTTTAGATGAGGCTTTAGGAAATATCTTTTGGTATCTAATAATGAAGCTCAGAACCCATAGTTTGATCTCATAGGCAACAGAACCCAAAATATAACTAAGAATATTACCATTTATATACATAGGTATACTAACAATATAATGACACACATATCTCCTGCATAGTAGTATATGCAATCAAACTGTGGGTGTAACTATAATCAAACATTGAAATGCGTCAAATGATGTAACGTGAACTTAGTTTATATATATAATCTTGGTTGATTTAGGTTTATCGTGATTTACTATTAGGAAAATAGGAGTGATTATAATAATAAAAACTGAAGTGCAATACAATAAACAGTGATGCGTGCATAAGAAAAGTAATTGTATAATTAAAAAGTGTTAATATATTAAAAGTATAAACTATGTGAGTAGTGTTGTTAATCATTTGAAGACTTTACTCAAGATATTAGTGGCGCTGACCTTTATCTAAAGATCTATTCCAGTTTGACAAATTATCGACAAATGTAAATATTTTAACGTTAATTCAGATTTATAATTAATACAGTAAATCATTGAAATTCTGTGTTCATTTGTGCACACCATGTCCAACGACTAAAACATACTTAGAATAGCGTCAATGAATATCTGACATTATATATTTCAGTTTTCTAAATTCTCAATGAACATAGAGATAATTGTTTGACGAATATTATGGTTAGATATTTTCATAAATTGAAATCATGTTTAATTATTATAAATTTCAAAGATAAGTAAATTTCATTAGTTTAATATTTCGTAGAAATAATTTTGAGTTTGAAAAACATATCACACTTGCCGCATTTTTACCTTTTAAAAAGTTTTTTTTTTTTTAATATTATTATAAGTACCTAATTAGGGTTTACAAATAATAAGCACATCTTTAAATTTTAATTTCACACGTTATCAGTTTCTTAAAATTACATATCACGTCGTTACTTGACTAAAATAAATTGCACATATGTGAAGTAAAGTACATAAAGTATTGTACTTTGTTGTCAGTTATAAAATTTGTGTTTTCTAAATCGTACTTATTGTACCTATCAGTCACTTGAATAAAATTACATACATACATTAACAATCGTTTCCATTCACACTAATAAATACAAGCATACTTTTTTTAAATTGTTTTGTCAAATCAATAATTAAAAAAACATAAATAAAATACACAAATAGATCAATAAATTAGAATTTTAACGATACAAAATAAATTAACACAAAAGAATTAAACAAATGAAAAGAAGGGGGAAAAAATGAACATCAACAGAACAATTAATCTAAGCATGCGAGGTATTTCTTGACCGCCACCTTAAAGGCCATTAATGATGGTAGCGTCCGAATGGCAAGAGGGAGCGAATTCCACAAATGCGCACCTTGTACTTGGAAAGATCTTCGTCCTGTTTCAGTGCGCATGTGTGTTACTGAGAGTTCTTTTGCATCACTCCTTACAGGATGCTTCGATTTGTTCTTCATAAAAAGGGACTCGAGATAGACTGGCTCTTTAACCCGTAGGATTTTATACATTGTTATAGCCATGAAAACGGCTTTTCGAGAGTCCACCCGAGTCCATTCTAATTGTTCCCGGTGGGGGTGATGTGCTCGTCTCTCCTAGCACCTCAAACGTATCGCACACATGAGTTTTGCAGTCTTTGCAGCCGGCTACGAAGTTCAAGTGATGCATCCAAATACACCAGAGAGCAGTAGTAGAGATGCGGGAAAACAAGGGCCATTGCTAAGTGCTTGCGCAGGTCCTGAGTGGTATACCTTCTAAAAACTCTCAAGTTATACAACACTCAGTTGACCTTTTTAGCAACCATGTCAATGTGTGTTGTTCACGTCAGTTTAGAATCAAGTATAATACCCAGGCTTGTAACGGTCGGCGAGAATGGGACAAAGACGCTGTCACCCAGACTGATCTTCGGCATACCTTGTGACTCAAGGCTGTTTATATATTTACAGGAGCCGAAAATAATAGCTTTAGTCTTGGTCTTATTTAGTCTGAGTGATGCGCCATCCGCCCACCCGGCAACCGCTTGCGCAGCACGACCCAGGATCTCCACTCCCGCGTCCACGCTATCAGGGTGTATCTGGATGTAGATCTGAAGGTCGTCTGCGTATAGTATATGTTTAACACGTCGCGGGTCGTCCTTTTTAAATTATTTATTAAGTTCAAGAAACAATTCTTTTATGTCGTTGATGTAAAGACAGAAAAGCAAGGGTCCTAACACTGACCCCTGGGGCACTCCAAGGTTTGTTGACAACCAAGGTGACTTGGTATCAGAGCGTTCAATAACAGCTTGCTTTCTACCAAAAATGTATGATTTAATCCAAATTAATGCATGCCTGGAGAACCCCAGAGCTCGCAGCTTTGCTAAGAGCTTAGCTGGTGAGATCATGGCAAAAGCCTTGCTGTAGGCAAACAGTAACAGTAAAGTCACAAGTCTCTTGTTAATTCCTGTCCTCACATCTTCCGTCAGTGTTGTTAAAGCAGTCTGCGTCGAGTTGTTCTTCTTGCAGCCGGACTGCATAGGGTCAAGTTGTTTGGTTTCAGTCATGTGCTTTAGAATCTGGCCATGAGCAATTTTTTCTAGTGCCTATGCGAGGCGTAACTCGCTTTAATGGTGCTAAGTTGTTAATCGCACCTAATAGGTTGGAGTTAAGGCAGTCCAACGCTGTATTTAAGTCAATGTGATGTTCGTTAAAGACTGACCAATCATAACCTGACAAAAGGACTGCAATTCTAAAGGATCTATTCCTTTGTAGTCCCTATATGTAAAGGGATGATTGCACAGAGTAGGAGCTTGAACGTTTATGGCCAAGTCAATGATGTTGTGTTTGCTTGGCAAGGTTGGTGCAAAGTTATTGTAGTCTACCACTGTGTCGTTAATGTCCACTAGTATGGTGTCAAGCCATGTGTACGACGTGTCGGTGTGATGAGTCGCTCCGTGCTGGATGATTTGAAGAGACAGTTCAGCTGCAAGCTTGCGAACAAACTTTGCATCATCACCATCGGCCAACAAATGCATTCAAATCACCCATTATAATCTTGTGACTGTAAGAGTCACAATATTCTCTCAACTTGTCGACAAGATCCGAATGTTTTAAAAATGCAATGGCAGGGCCCTGTAAATGACCGCGACGAAGACAGGCTCCATTTCTCCATACTGTATCTCGCACATAATGTACTCTGACATTTTCGGTTTGTCCAGTCCATCAGTGTTTGATTCAGCTAGTGTTCTAACCCTGTATCCGTCGCGGACATACAGTGCAACTCCCCCTCCATGTACATTTCTATCCTGCCGCACAAGTGAGTAACGGTCTATGTGAAAGAGATCGCTGGCTTTCTCATCTTCCAACCACGTTTCAGCTACTCCGAATAGGTGATAAGAGTTCTAGCAAAGAAGTTGACGGATTTGTTCAATGCAATGTCTGATAGAATTTGCATTGAAAAAACTCACTCTCATGTTCACTCCCCCATCCGTCTCACGAGCCGAGTTTTTACCTAGTCAATCCAATTTAGTATTATTATTTGAGTGAATGTTGCTACCATTACTATTAATAACATCGTTAATATTATTATTAAGGTTGTCGTTGTTATTGTTACTATTGCTAAGTTCTGTACGTGGCGATGCTTGGTTACAGTTTGTTTTATGAAGATTAGCTATTGTTGACAAATCGGACGCAGAGGTGAAAGTGTGAACTTTTTCTCCCTCTCCCATTCGAACGAGGAATTTGCCGTGCCTGTGCCATACGAACTTAAATCCGAAACTTTTAGCTATTAACTTGAGGCTTTTAAACTCGGTATAAGCTGTAACACTCAAGACTTCATTAATAAAGATATTCGTGTGGAACAAGTTTTTAGACATCTCCTCGCTCAAACGAGAGAGATCAATATCGGTGGTGTTAAATCGTGTGAATGTAGTTTTTGCCTGCATAATTTCCTTAGCTAATATATTGCTCGCGAGACGGACAATTAAAGGTGGCGGTCTAATGGACTTTCTAGCATTCATACATATTTTTTCACTCATTCCTTTGTCTTTAACATCTGTTTTGGAGGTTCGACCCCTCATCGCAGGGGGAGCAAGTGGCCTAACGTTAATAATTTCATCTTTGAGAAGAGAAGGCAGAACTGTACTGAGAACGATGTAAGCAACGTCTACTGGATCAGCCTTTGCTTTAGAGCAGTCGACTATTCCAGAGACTATTAGCTCAGCGCTCTGTGCACTACTACTGCGTCCCCTCCTATATTGGCTATTACTGCTTCCTCCAGAGGCAGATGTTGAACCTCGTCTCGACGCGGGCTCATTAACTGACTCTAAAACAATTTCTAAGTTTTTAATATTATCACGACAACCCTGCGGCCTACGTAAATGAGCCCGCGTTTGATTCCTTCCGGAGAGAGGTACGCAGGACTTTTCAGAGCCCAGCGAGTCAATCTCTGGAACCGCCGGAGGGTTGTTATTTTCATTTTGCTTATAATCTATTTTATTTTCTAGAGTTAGCAATCTCTCGGTTAATTCTTTGTTCTTGTTTTCTAGTAAGGCCTATCTTCTTTGGAACTCATCCAGTAAAGAGTTCTGATCAGACAGTTTTCTTTTCATGACTTCCAAGTTCAACTTTAATAACCCTACTTCTTTTGTCAGCCCTGGCACTGATTTTAAAATAGAGAGGTTTTTATTAAACTCAGCCGTCATGGAAGAAACCTTAGCTGTAATAACCGAGATATTGCTTGCACAATTTTCAATTTTGGAAATTTTCAACCTGCTTCTTTCTGTGCTGATGTCAACGTACTGCGAGTTATCCGGTTCGTGGTCGGCGATAATGAATTTACGCATGCTGGCTTTGCGTGTAATGGACAGCGCCTTTAGGTCTGCAACCGGCTGATGTGATGTAGTCTGCTGCCCCTGCACGTCCGCAGCCCGTCGCACTCCTATGATAGACGGATTCGAGAGAGAGAGAGAGAGAGAGAGAGAGAGAGAGAGCGAGAGAGAGAGAGAAAGCAATATTTATTCAACGACTGCAACGATTAAACTTACATTATCGCACAGCTAGCTTCTTCCCGCTCTATCTTGTTCTTGCAGCTGCTATCAATAGGCGATTTACACTCCGTCGAGTCTTCACGAAGATTTCTTCTCAGCTTCGCGTCACCTTCAATCCGTTAGAATCAATAAATTAATAAATACAAACGAAAATAAAAATATTCTTATATGAAAAATAAATGATAATTTATAATAATAAAGCAGGATTTTTTTAATTACTTACGAATTCTTGTATTAGATCTCTGATATATTCCTAGTACACCTGTACTCGTGCGTGAGCCTGGAAGAGTATACCGCCATTTATAATTTCAGGTAGGACTGGGTATACGGCCGTGAGCTACAGAGTACACATGGCGAAAACACCGAAACACGGTGGTGAGAGAATCAAAGTGCCAACACAAATTTATTATATATGCAGTATATGCAGTATATATAGATATATACTTCGTAGGTTAAAATACAAAAACGTTCGAAAAGACTCATGTTATGTGTATGTGTACGTAGCGCAGGCAGTGATTTTCTATACATAATATATACAATAATAACTTTAAGTACTCTTTTACATACTGAAAATTGTCTGTAGGATATTACTCATAAATAGAAGCCTTTGAATTTATTATGAGACTGATAACTGCGATAAGGTTGTTTATTAATTCTAAAAGTAATACATCTATCCAATTTACCGTAAAGGCGATATTTGAATGATAAAGTATCCGACTGTGAACCTTAAGAGGGTGTCAAAATCAAATTTTATCCTTCCTACCTTACCGACCCGAAAATGTGAAAATATTGGCTAATTTGCGAATACAACGTTAAAGTAATTAATTTAATGCCGTGATTAATTTTCATAGAGATAAAGTGAAGATAATACACAAAAAAATGATATATATATATATATATATAATTGCTTTTAAGCTATATAAATATATATATATATTTGATCGCTTATATCTCTTGAATGGCACGGTCATTTTTTACTCAACAGAGCTCATTTTTTGAGTTCTTTAATGAATATTTAAAATTAAAAAGAAATTTAAAGGTTCATCCACTCGTTTTTCTTTTATAACAATTTTTCAATTTTTGGATTTTTTAGTTTAGTTTTTCGAGTTTTTTGGTATGTTAGAAATATTATGATCAATTTAGTGTAAATCCATTTATAAAAGAACCATGGTGATTAATATCGACATGGAGACCTAAAAGTATTTTTAGATGTATTTCTCGGACTGCTATTGGAGCCAAATCAGAGCTATATTCACGACTAAAGTATTGTTGGACGTACTCCTCGGACTGCTATTTGACCAGCAGAGCTGTATTTGCGACCTTAAAATCTAACAGCTGAATGACTTTCAACGTTTGTTTATGACCTTACCTATCTTAGCAATCTTATTGTGATTGCCGTACACGACATCATCGGAGTCAGAGTCGAGCTGAAAGGTGATGGATTAGGAGTAAATAAGGCTAATTTATACATTTTTTTATGCTTTTCGTATTTTTAAATACATAATTTTTAAAAAATCTACTTTATTGTTCACAGTAATAAATATGTAGTTATAACTAAATGAGTCAAATTAAGTCAATTTTTAATATGTCCATTTTTTAAATTTATTTATTTTTAACTAATAGAAAAATAAAATTTAATTTCAGACATATCCCAGGGAAAACATATTAGGTATTGTGTTTTAAATGGGATAGCTGCAATTTTGTATATTTTTATATTAAAATATTATGCTTTCTAGAACATTTATAATTCTTACCAAACAATATTATATTTAAAAAATACATGTAGAAGTAATTGCGTGGGTGCTAATAATCATGAAATGGAAATATATCAAGAATCAAGGCTTAATCGGGAACGAAAGCAGTCACGCACAGCGCGATTTTGGCGGATAAGTAGTATTCAACTCGCTAATTGTGTCCACTATAATATAATTTTAACAATAATTGATATGTATATACGTATAGCGTATCAAATCAAATTTGTAACTTTCTGAATTTGTTACTTCTCGATGAAAAGCGTAATTTTTAATGTTAAAAATACTTCGTTTTTTGTGCTTTAACACGATATTTGAACAGTTGATAAATGTTATCCTATATTTATATCAGTGTTTAATTTTTCTTTCCAATAGTTAAATGTACTTATAAATTACTTCGAAAATAGCGATTTAATAAATAGTTGAGGTATAAACCCCCCTCCCCCCCCCCCCTTATTGGGGTATAACGGACCAGCATAATTTTACACTCTTGTTTTTAACTTATAGGTACGAAAACGCACCCATTTACAACGACTCATAAATAAAAAAAAACTTCACATCCGCTATGCATGAAAATTTTTGTAATTTTTACGGCTCTAAAACGGCGTAAGATTTCTGTTTTATAGCTGATACCATTTCAATTCTTCAAACTATGTCTCTGTTTATAAATGAAACTCTCAATAATGTGTACTCTTCTACAATGAAGTAGTGGTCCATTATATCCCAATAAAAATGGCCCGTTATGCCCCATTTGCAATAATTAATGTTTCGTATCTTAATTTTTTGTAATCTTAGTAATATAAAAGGTTACAAAAAAGAGCATTGTCTGATTTTTAAATCAATCGAATTCTGATTAAAATATTACTAAATGAACAATAAATAATGAGTCATAATTAAAAATAGAAATTTAATTACGGAGAGGTGTGCGATTATTTTAAAATATCCATCTTTAACCATTCAAGTCCCAAAGTCCTTTTCAATTAGAAAAAATATAAGAAGAGGTTAATTAGTTTATAAATGGTCTAAAAGGAACACTTACACAAATAGTTTCCAAAAGAAAAATATGTTCTGAGTATATGATTTTCGAGGTTGATCTAAAAAATTATGATCACCCGTTAATGCTCTTATATTAATTAAATTTTGATAATTGGAATGGTAATTACTTAGTTTTAGTGTTTTTCTACAAGTATCTATTAAAAGGATTAAACAAAAAATATTTTATTCCGAATTATTAAGGAAAAGTCTGTAGCACTATACGTATTCCCTTTCCGCAAAATGGATTCACCATTTATATGATCTTTTCTAACAAATACCCTCTTTTGGTCTGAAAAATACACTGATATCTTCGTCTTGATTCCCTAGATTTGACTATATAGTCCAAGATACTTTTCTGATTAATTAACAGTATTTAATAGTAATCCAAACACCATGTGCCTGGCGGCACATTTAGAACTTAAAGGGTTAGGAAAGTGGCAATGCCACTCAACTAATTGTAGCATTAATCACCGTCTATCTATGCTGCAAACGCTATTTTTTCCCTACCTGCACAGAAAGAGTGATTTTTCATGCATATATGAAACAGGCGGAATTGGCATTACTTTACCATCCTAGGGCAGAGAATACCCACTTTCGATCCGAGGGTTTTGTTTTCTACCCGAGGAGGTAATAAACCACATTCATACAATTTTCACATAAAAATACAATTTTCTTCCGGACAATATGTCTTCGCCCCCAAGAAATCACTGAATAATGGCAGAAAAATGTTTTCAAATTCCACCCCATTTCCACCCTTGATACTTGCTTTATTTGAGATTGTCTAAGAAAAATAATGTCGGAAATGCAAAAAATTCCCTACTATACCCCTACAAAACATGTTTCCACCATAAAATCTCTGTTTAGCATCCGCAACATTCGAGTGTCCATAGATGTCTCCTTTGGCGTTAATAGGTTAACATAAAAATCAATTTTTTTTCAAAAAAGGCCCGACCGATGATTTTCATTATGATCTTAAAGTGTTCATACAGTGCCATACTGCAATAATCTACAAAAATATTCGATTTTGTTTCACTTTTCATTTAAAACTAGTTAGCCGCACCGTGTTAAGGTGTGTTGAAAGTGGCATTCTCTTACGCAAATCGACAAGAGAATCTGATGACTAAAACGTTCATATTACTTAGTAATATACTTACGGTAAAAAATAATTACACATGTACAATTAACTAAGTTTAAATATTAGGAAAAAGTTAAAATATTACAAATTAAACTGCAATTTTATAGAAAATAAAGAGTGGCCAGAAGAGGTACAACAAAAACGTTTATATACCAGTTTTGACCATATTACCTAAGTCATAGAAATATATCAGATTTACTTTTTACATGATTATTTTAAGATTTGTATGTCTAAGATTTAGATAATATGATTTCAAACTATGTTTCTAGCAAGTAAAAAGCTTGATTTAAGTAAAATACTAGATGCATCAAGAGCATGTTATAGGCTATATTTCATTCATAAAAATTTGTCCTAATTGAATCAATTTTAATATATAACGAACTTTGTAGAATTGTGAAGAAAGAAAAAACTGTTCTAAAAAAGAAAAATAACCATTTTAACGATTTTTAGAATAATAAATAACTTTAATGTATATTTGTATTTTAGCATACAAAAAATATATAATTTAACATTTTAAAATAGATTAAATCAAACAGTTACAAGAACTAACTGTTTTATTATTAAAATTATGTGCTTTAATTGGTAATAATTGATAATACGAAAATATTTTTTAAATTGTGAAATTTTCTCAGGGTTTTTCATAAACCAAGCAATGAATTTATAAAATACGTGTGTTTTAGAATGTGTATAAATTTGTTGAGTGATTAAACAGTAAATTTTACTGTAGTAAATTCGTTCTCGAAAGTCAATAAAGCTTTCGGTGGCCAGAAACTATACGTCCACCCTACCCAGGGACAATTAAATAATATTTAAGAATTAAATAATGTACTGAAATTTTTTACACTTTTAACAATGTTTAGTGCTTGCATGGCAATTTAATATAGATTTTCATAGTGTAAAGAAAAGTAGTTGAAAAGGTTATTGAACTAATCCAAATATTTTCCCATAATCTGCTTGACATATAGTCTATGAAATGTAATATTACTAGATAAATATAAGAAAAATGCGTCATCCAAACAAGCGTTATAAAAAATATGGTGTCCACCACGGATGAGAGTATTTTTTTGACCTTGTGTGTTTGCATTGCACGTCTCCGGCTTAATTTCGATACGCACTCACCTTCAGCTTGTGCTCGCTCGCCTACGACTTATACGGCAAACTTCTCGGCTTTGCGAGATATTTTCTAGCACCTGAAAAGGAAGTGTTGTACCCTTAGTGCTATACAATAGACCTTTATTCTAGAGATACAAGCCGGTTTATCGTATATGGTTAAGAGCCGAAGTGTATTCCTTTTTGTATATCAATTTTCAAAAGTTATAATTTGTTAAAGAACATTTAATTGATGTCACATGGTTCAAAAATCAAAAGTTTTACCTACGTCTTTTTAAATTTTAAAAATATATCTTCAAATATACTTTATAAAATTTTATAAAATTATTTTTATAAAAGTTTTATATCGGTAAGTGTCTCTGAAATCTTTCAAGGAACAAAATGAGACATCTACATCTACATTATATCGCGCCCCCAGAGCAAAACTATGACAACTCAAAATTCTATATTTTCCAGAAATCAAGATTAAGATATATTTTAACCACAAATTGATAAAATACCATAAAAGTAAATAAAAAAAAATTCCGACAAAAAATTATTCTTTTAAGAGAATTAAACAAGATAGAAACGATAATGTATTATTTTAGGACTCTTACAAAAATACAAACAATAAAATTTTGAGTTATTGTTGAAAAAATTGAAGTCGATCCTAGTGCAATACTATAACTCAAAATTTTCGAATAAATCATGACTAAAACTATGACAACTCAAAAACTGCTGCCAATTAATTGGCACTTAGCTTTCTCAAACTAAATTAATTGTTTCAATATGAAATTCTTTGTTCTAATAAATTAATTTTAAATTGGAATATTTTTTTCTAATTAATAACTCAAAAAAGGTCTGCTTTTTTATTATTGATGATTTATTCAATAATATTGCTTTCCCAAAATTAAAGCTATGTTTTGTTAAAAAAAAATTTTTGTCATTTTTTAACGGAAAAACATACTATATAACTTCAGGAGTTCGAAAAATCTACTCTGAAAAAATGTCCGCTGTGTGTGTGTGCGTGGGTGAGTGCGTGCGTGCATGCTTTTGTGCATGTGTGCGTGCGTGTGCGCGTGCGGGCGTGCGTGCGTTCGCGTGTGTGTGTGTGTGTGTATGTGTATGTCTGTGTGTGTGTGCGTGTGTGTGTGCGTATGTGTGTATGTGTGTGTGTGTTGTCATTTTTATGATTTTTTTTATTTGATCTCATTTACTTAAAAGTCAAACGTTGTTCTGAATATTCCATATATTTAAATACAATAATTAAATTGAAAGAGAATTATTTATTACACAGACGAATTTTTATTTGGTTTTTGATAAACATACGAAATTATAAAAACAAGATTCCTGGATTCGATTTTGTTTTATAATGATTCTTCTATTTACGATATTTTTAAATCGATAATGCAATTTTTGATCATAAACTTATAATATTTTCGTAATTTTGACAACAAAAAAATGATAAAATACACACCCTTTTTGAACTAATAATAAGAATGAAATAATAGAACAATTTAAAAAAAATGTATTAGAATAAAGAAATTCATATTGTTACAATTTATTTAGTTTGAGGAAACTGCGTACCAATGAATTGGAAGCGGTTTGTTTGCTTCCTCATAGAGGAAGCTTTATGATATAAAAGAAAAATGTTTTGAGACGTTAGGAATCAAAATACACTATTTTTAGAAGTATCTGTATGGATGTGTGTGTGTGTGCGTGTGTGTGTGTGTGTTTGTGTGTGTATGTGTATATGCGTGCGTGCGTTGGGCGTGTGTGCTTGCATGCGCACTTGCGTGCGTGCGTGCGTGCGGGCGTGCGTGCGTTCGCGCGTGTGTGTGTGTGTATGTCTGTGTGTGTGTGCGTGTGTGTGTGCGTATGTGTGTATGTGTGTGTGTGTTGTCATTTTTATGATTTTTTTTATTTGATCCCATTTACTTAAAAGTCAAACGTTGTTCTGAATATTCCATATATTTAAATACAATAATTAAATTGAAAGAGAATTATTTATTACACAGACGAATTTTTATTTGGTTTTTGATAAACATACGAAATTATAAAAACAAGATTCCTGGATTCGATTTTGTTTTATAATGATTCTTCTATTTACGATATTTTTAAATCGATAATGCAATTTTTGATCATAAACTTATAATATTTTCGTAATTTTGACAACAAAAAAATGATAAAATACACACCCTTTTTGAACTAATAATAAGAATGAAATAATAGAACAATTTTAAAAAAATGTATTAGAATAAAGAAATTCATATTGTTACAATTTATTTAGTTTGAGGAAACTGCGTACCAATGAATTGGAAGCGGTTTGTTTGCTTCCTCATAGAGGAAGCTTTATGATATAAAAGAAAAATGTTTTGAGACGTTAGGAATCAAAATACACTATTTTTAGAAGTATCTGTATGGATGTGTGTGTGTGTGTGCGTGTGTGTGTGTTTGTGTGTGTATGTGTATATGCGTGCGTGCGTTGGGCGTGTGTGCTTGCATGCGCACTTGCGTGCGTGCGTGCGTGCGTGCGTGTGTGCGTGTGTGTGTATCTGTGTGTGCGTGTCCTCCTCCACATTCGAATATTCCACCGTAAACCGTGACCAAACTTTGCATGCATCTTTGCTATCCATGTCTAAGAGTGACTTTAAAATTGCAGCCAAAATGGTCGACTCATTTTGGATTTTTGAAATTCGTTTTATGAAGAAATTTTATTTGGGAAGCGAATCATTTTCACAATAAAGTACTTATAAAATCCTTCAATTTGAGACCGAAAAAGAATCGAAATATACGATTTTTCACTTGGTATACCGCCTGTTTAATAATTTTTTGCTAGCCTCTATAACTCGCAACTTAAATTATGCAATTCGTTGAAATTTCTATTGAATACTAGATTCATATAGAACTATAATTATTACAATTTTCAAGTCGCACGACCCATTGCTTCTTAATAAAAAGAAATAAAATGTGAAACTAGCGCGCCACACGCGGCCTGCGGTCGCATGTAACTTGCCTGCTCCGGAGCTTCAGAGCGAGCGCTGCGCTCGCTCTTAAGCTCCTCCGCACCTTGCATCGCTTCGCAATTTGCGTTAGAGGCACGACCGTACTCAGCTCGCGTTTCGCGCTCGCTTGCCTTACCGGTGCTCGAGCTGCGCGCTCGGCTTGCTCACGCTGTGCGTTTGCTTGATTGTATAATATAGTAAAAAACTAAATTTTTCGATGTCAAAAATCATTTTTGGACTATTAACTTGATTTAAAAGCATTTTCATATTTTGGTGTCAAGAAAAAAGTTGTATTTTTCAAAGATCTACAACTTTTCCATTTAACTTTTTCATGTAAAATGCATAGCTGTAAAGTTATATGGTAAAAAGCTGTTTTTTCGACGTTAAAATTCGTTTTTGGCCTGTGAACTCGAGTTAAAAGTATTTCATAAATAGATGTCAATGGGAAAAGGTTGTATTTTTCAAAGATCTACAAAACTTTTCCATTTCACTTTTTCATGTAAAATGCATAGCTGTAAAGTTATATGGTAAAAAGCTGTTTTTTCGGTGTTAAAATTCATTTTTGGCCTGTTAACTCGAGTTAAAAGTATTTTCATAAATAGATATTCATAGGAAAAAGTTGTATATTTCAAAGATCTACAACTTTTCTATTCAACTTTCTTTCGTAGAATGCTTCGTTTTCAAGTTATACCCCAAAAACCGTTTTTAGCGATTTTTTATAGTCGCCGCATTCAGCGTATATTTGCAGGATCAATCTCAAAATAGGACCATCAAGTTGTTATACTTAGGAGAGTTCCCAAAAAAAATTTGAGCCTGATTCGCTAAGATTTCGCGGAGATAATCGTGTAACATGATTTAAAAAAAACACGTAAAAACACGTATAAATAAGCAAAAGGTGCTCGCAATTTAAAAACTACGTACAGGATCGGGATAAAAAAAATTGAATTTCATATTGTGCTGGAGGAGATCTCTCCTAAAATTTCATCCCGATTGGTCAAAAATCCCGCGGTTGTGCCTAAAAATGCATTTTGTTGGACAACAACATCTTAAAAGAGTTTTTATATTTTCCTTCCAAAATTACTATGATAATTTATTAAGTATATAGATATACTTGCTAAAAACATTGTCAAGTATTAAAATATGTATAATATAAAACACTATATAATATAAAAAGTCAAATATAATGTGTAATATTATTGATGAAAATTACTATATAACTGATATCTCGGCAGCATAAAGCTTTTTAAAAACATTACACAGCAATAATTTGGAAAGCAAAAAATAATTTAAAATAAATTTGAAAACATTTAGTAGAGAAGACTTAAAACGCGAGAGTAATATTTCTGTAACTTCATTCATGAAATTATTATAAAATAATGATTAAAATACCACTTTGAAGGCATGAAAAATATATGTACCAATTATTGATGCGATCCGAATGGCACAACCAAAATTGTCCGTTTTCCCTGCCAAAATGGTACCTACATATATTTTTCATACTTACCAATTTTTTATATTTTAATAATAATTTTATAAATCAAGTTGTTCCACGTTTCCTCAATGAATTTGTTAGTAAAGGTAGATATTGTAGAACTTAATGTACGTTTCAAAAACGGTAAGAAATTTTCTTTTCAACGTTACTTAATGCAGAACTGTTTTTGAAATATTACAAGAGAAAAATTAAAAAGATCTCTTTCAGAAAGCAGAGTGCCAAATCAATTAGCAGTGTTTTATTTTTTTATAAAGATTTAAATTTTTAAAAGAAGCTGAGATATCTATCTTGTAAAAATTGTATGCCTTATATATATTGTAACACCACATTTTGTGTGCGTTACACATTTAATAGTCGGTCGAACCTGTAGGCATGGTTGAACGAGCTGCTCAGTACAGGTCCGATGCTCGACAAAACATGTTTGAAAAACCTAATTCCGAATAAGAAGCATAAATTGAAGACAGGCTCTACGCGGCCTCGCACACTAACCTCACTATACACACACACACACTAGTTACAGTCATGACACTCTTATTCGGTGACACAGAGCAAGCGAGCATCTCAATACCCTGAACCAGCCGAAGAAGACGCACAGTTGCCATCCCATAGAACCTCGCATAGGCTGTAGTCGGCTGGTCTTGGCTGGGTTGCGCTGAGCGTGTCCTGGTGTCTCCTCTCCTTGCTCCTTCCCTGCCCTCTCGAACCAACCTGAAAGCACATACAGAAGGTGTTAATATCCTATAAAGTAAGCAAAATGATATTAGAACCTTTATGAGCTTATTTATAATATTAGCGCAAGATTATTATACAATAAAGATATTTCTATTTCTTATTGTAGCTTTATGAACAATTTAGAATTTTTTGCTGTCCCAAAGAGGAAACTTTCTATATCTGTTTGCTCATCGAAAAAGTTGACAGTAAGAACATTTGCCATAGAAAGCATGTTTTTACTAAATATGAACAGATTATCCTCAATAACCTTGAATAAACGGCATTAAGTTAATTTTGTGAATAAATTAGTTTTAACTATACAAAATTGTGAAAATAATTTGGGCAACCAAAGACAAAAGTTATATATTATCATATATGATTATATATAATTATATATATTTATAAATAATTATTAATACTAGCATACCCCGTCGTGGCGTTGTCCACGATTTTTACGAAATACCTAAACTTTTTTACAATTTTGAATATATCGTAACTTTTCATCCAAATATCCTTAATGATGCTCCGACCACTCAAATGAAAGGTTTTAATGTCACCTTTCTTTTTACAGTACGTATAATTATCCGTAATGTATAATATGTCACGTAAATTACGTCAGACTTCAATAGTATGACGTTTACTTTAAGTGAAAAAAGCAAGCTGGAAAAAAATTTACAGTTACGCTAATAAGTTCAATACTCAACACTAAACCAAAAGCATTCTTTTATAGGATGTTTTAACTATGTTTCCTGAAAGTTAGAGCTAAAAAAGGGCAAAGAGAAAAAAATTGCAGGGGTACCAACTTAACGATTTACAAAAGAATACCTATTTTCCAAATGTTGTATCTTTTGCTATAAGAAACCAATTTGAACGTTTCAATTAAGGCATTAAATGTCTTTTAAATACTCTACTAGGTTGCACAGTGGATCTTAGGTGCTGACAATTTTTTGAGACCTTATTTTGATGAGTACTTTCATATGAAAATGGCAAAATTCCTGACATGAGTGCACTCTATGTTCTATGTCCCGTGGCACCGCAAATATTTTGTTCCGTATTTTTCAATAAATTATCAATGAACTAAAAAATACTAAATTTTCAATGCAATAAACATCTGGAGTAGAGTTTTTACCGGTCAGAATACTAGCAAATACGTCATGCATTTGAGAAAAATGCATAACCAATTTCCAAATAAAAATATATAGACACACCTTATTCATTACAACTAATATTTCGTTTTAAATCGAAAATATGTAGGGGAGAATGGGGTAATGCCGGTCACTGGCTAATTCCGGGCACTCTTATTTTCAATAATCTAAACATTTTTAGCTAATAATTCGAATAGTATTACAAACGCAACATAAAATGCAATTAATCTAATGTCCAAAGAACCTTCTATTTAGTTTTATTAAAGAATTATACACAATCAAAGTTCAGGTCTACATTTCTTATCAAAAATCTGGTCTATAGCTTGGCAATCGTGCATTATTTTATAAAATAAGCTTTTATGCATATTATTTGTTACTTGATGCAGTTATTTTTTTCAACTTTATTAATTTGAACAATCTAAGAATACAAAGTAGCGAAGAAAAAAGAGTATAAATTGCTTTTTGTAATTTGAATTTAAATTACTAAGCAAAATTGAGGTAATACCGGTCACAATGTTATTTATATGACGCTCTCGAAAGTGAGGCTAAGAAAATGTTGCGCTGCGCTCTCAAGTAGGGCAACTTTGCTTAAGTGTTTTTGATTGAACAGTGGTTATGTGTTTTATATATTTCACTATGTAAGTACGAATAATAACACGACTGATCATATGAAGGTTCATATAACTGATTTAAAGAAATTTTTCACCTATAAAAGTAAGTTTTTAATAGTGACTGGAATTGTACCAAGGTTGACCGGTATTACCCTTTGATGTAGAGTGAATCCGGTCAAAATGCATTTTTTTATTTCGTCTTATAGCTTCGATATCTTACATTTATATATTAAACCAATAAGAAATATTTAAAATCAATGTTTTGCACTAACAGAATAATTATTTAAAGTTAATAAAATACAATTTGAAAGTGGAAATAACAAGCACGTTTGCTTAGGTGACCGGCAATACCCCATTCTCCCCTAGACTCCGTGGTCGGGTAAGTCGGGTATTGCAAGGACGATATTCAGCCTTCTGTTTAAATATGTATACAGTAGATTATTATTTTATCAAAGATTAAGGGGCAACACCAGCTGCTCAATTTCAAAAAATCGATTTTTTTTATTGCATTTTTCGATAGTTAATCATTAATATAATAATGTACCAAAGTATTAGAGTCGGATCTGAAATATTTTAAAAATGGCGGGCTGTTGAAGCGCAGCTGCTCGGCAGCCTGTAACTCGACCCTCGCCGGCGGGGCGGGGCGCCGGGCAGCTGCGCTCATTCTCCGGCTCTGACGTCATTGTAAACTGACTCGAGAGGTATGAATGTGAGCCTCGCAGTTGCCTGAACTCACAATATAGCCTTTGTGTTCATTCATAAGACTTAGTCGACGTAGGTATAAGAGACCGTGCATACGAAACGCTTCGACGCAAGTGTAAGAGACCGGCTACTTCAGTCCGCTTTGAGCAGCCGCTTCGAGCAGTCGTTTAGAGCACATCGTAGTCACAATTTAATTTTGAAAATGAGTGAAAATAGTCCATACGTACATCAGAAAGGAACGAAAGTAACTACAGTGCGAAGATCTGAGGAAATCAACACACGTTGGAGCAGTCAACCGAATTCACCAGTACGACTGCTGAAAAATTGTTGCGCGACGAAGATGAGGAGATTATTGTTGATCAAGCGCACGGTTACCGTATACTTCAGTTTTGTGCTGTTTTTACCGCGATAAGCAATTTAGTAGTTTTCAAAGATTGCAAAACGAATATAACATTCAATGAAGCAAGTCCAGCCACCTTGGGATTCAAAATTGCTCTAACGTGTCAGTGTGGTATCGCGTATATCAATTCTGGCCCTAGGATTGGTAAAGCATTCGAAATTAATCGGTGTATAGTGCAAGTGATGCGGCTTTTGGGGATCGGGCATGAGGGCCTGAATCTTTTTTGTGGCTTGATGGATATGACGACATTTTACACAAATACTTTCATCGGATGTTTTCAAAATATTTTGACAGCTGCAGAAGCGGTTTATAAATTGTCGGTGAATAAAGCTGTAAAAGAAGAAAGAGAAAAAACTAGAAAAAGAAGGTTCAGATACGAATTTGACAACTTCCGGAGATGGTACATGGAAAAAACGTGGCATACTAATGGCTCTTAAATCACGATTACCAAGCTAATCACGAAGGTTCGGGTGCGAAAATGGAGGTCGAGAGCGTAAAAGAAATGTTTGGTCGCTCGCTTGCAAATTACAATGTCAAATATACACGCTACATCGGCGACGGCGATACTGCTACTTTCAAGAATATTTTAGATATGAATCCATACTATGTACAAGTAGAAAAACTGGAATGCTATGTACACGTCAAGAAAAGAATGGGAACGCGATGCCGTAATGAAAAGAAGAGAGTAAAAGGTTTAGGAGGGAGAAGTAAGCTCACGATTAAATTAACTGACAAAGTAATAAATAAGCTTCAAAAATACTATGGTTTAGCTATTATTATACATCAAGATAATGTAGTTGAAATGGAAAATGCGGTTTCAGCTACATACTTTCATATGGGTTCAACCGACAAAAATTTATATATTATGTATGTATATATATGTATGTGTGTGTGTGTGTGTCTAAATAAATAAATCAACCTAAAACTTAAATAACTCCCATTCACAACAATTCTTGATAAAATTTTTCTTTCTTTCTCGCGCTATTTGTACGTGCCGTTCGGGGCACGTGATTCTTGTGTGGTTGGGGTGTACTGGGGGAGAGAACCAAAAAAAACGAGAAGTTCGGTAGATCCTGTATTTATTCTGCAGAAGTGAGAGAGAGAGAGAATGCGTGCGCGGTAGTGCTGCTCAAGCCGAACTAGCGCGGGATGCGCTTGCTGCGCGTCGCGAAGCCGTCGCGCAAAAGCATATGCCGCCTCAGCGTTTTTGGCTTTCTCACGCTTTGTTATCTCGCTGGCACAGGATACCTGTGTCAGAGAGCACGGACGCAGGAATAAGTCCGTGACAATATATATATTTCCACCTCAACACTCAATTACAATGATGAAAAGGATAAATTGGATCTAAAAACAGTAAGTGTGCTGTAGGAAAGGTGCAGGATAAAAAAGAAGTCAAGAGGAAGATTTTGAGGTTAGGCAAGCACGATGGCTCTAACCAAAGCGGAGCTTGAGTTTAAATAAAATGAATTAAAAAACAAAACAACAGAATTAAATGAGTTAAAATCAAGTTATCTAGCATAAAAGCAACAGTTAGTAAACGACAGCGTAGAATTGAATGGAAGAAGAGCAAATATGAGTATTTAAGGCGCCGCGTACCGACACACGCACCATAATTACAGGAAGTATTGGCCACGCTAAAGAATACGATCTAAAGGAAGATTGGAATCTATGGAAGGAAAGATTGGAACAATATTTCATTCCCAATGACGTGACGACTCAAAAGAAAGTAACGATTTTCCTTACGCTATTAGGAAACGAAGGATACGTGCTCTTGAACAATTTATGATCGCCAGCAGCGCCAAGTACAAAGAATTTCGCGGAATTGGTGTAAAGTCATGTGCAGCCAAAACCGAATATAATTGTAGAAAGAAACAAATTTAAAGGCTGCCGCCAACTCGGAGGATGTGAAGCAATTTCTAGGTAAGTTAAATAGGCTATCAACATACTGAAAATTTGGTACTAACCTAGATAGTCTGAGGGACCAATTTATATGGAGCATAAGAGATGACACTATAAAGATGGCGAATCCAAGAGACGAAAGAAATATGATAAAGCAGGATGCAAGGTCGGGAGCATCTAAGCAACCATGTGATAATTCAATGTAGGTATAAAGAGTATGAATGTAACAAATGTAAACAAAAAGAACATTTAGTATCTATGTGTAAGAAAGGTGAGAGTAATAGCTTTCAGAAAAGATTTAATAATAAAAAAGATAAACAATGAGACAAGGTAAAAATGATAAAGACAAATGTAATTATTTAGAAGGAAAAAGTACTTATAATTTTGAAGACTCGTTTGATAGGATTTTCCAATTGAATGATAGTTCGACAGAAAAGGGTAAATGTATAGAGTTATTAGAGAATGATGATTCAGTAACGATTCCGCTTAAAATACAGAGCGACACTATTAACTTCAAAATTGATACACGAATAGAAGGAGCAGCGTTATTATATGAAGATTTAAGTACGCGACCAAACTTAGAGTGACTTAAAATAACTGAGATAGAAAGACCTTTTACGGACTATTTAGGTAGACCGATTAAAGACGAAATACAGAAAACATTATAACTAATAATATTACCAGGTAAAGATCCACCGCTCATAAAAAGAAAATGGATGTGATTATTAAGAATTCAAATAGGATCAATTAAACAGATACAGGAAAATAACGAACAACTAGCCAAAAAACTAATAGTAAAATGTAACAAAGTTTTTTTCCGGTAAGATAGGCACAAAAAGAAAGGTGAAATTACATTTGAAAGAGGGTATTAAGCCAGTATACTGAGAAGTATGTGCGCTGAAAGAAAAGATTGAACGAGAAATTGACCATCTGATAGCGGAAGGAATTTTAGTCTCTGTAGAGAGCAGCGAATGGGTGACGCCGATCGTCCCCGGTCTCAAAAGTAATGGTGAGATCAGAATATGCGACGATTATAAGATAACACTAAATTCCCATTTGAAAATTAACAGGTTTCCTGTTTCGTGAGTAGACGATGTTGTTACATCACTAAAGGAAGGGGAGACCTACACCAAATTAGATATGACAAACGCATACTTACAATTAGAACTCGACGAACAGTCACAAAAACTGGTCACCATAAATACACATAAGGGATCGCACAAGACTATATTACGGAGTAGCATCAGCGTCTGGACTATTTGAAAAGGACCTAGATGAAGCTTTACGAGGCATTGATGGAGTAGCCAAGCTAGCTGACGACTCAGTCATAATAGGTAAAGATACAGAAGAACATTATCAAAGAGTAAACTTAGTTTTAAGTAAGTTAGAAGAATGTGCCTTAACAGTACGTAAAGAGAAATGTTATTTTTTTAAGAATAATGTAATATTTTGAGGCTATAAGTTAGATAAGGACGGTCTACACGTCGATGAAGCCAAACTGCAAGTAATTAAAAATCGGCCAGTGCCAGAAAATATGACAGTAAAGGTATTTCAGGGCACCGTAAATTATTATATTAAATTTGTCAAGAAAAATGGCGGCTAGTAGGATACAAAGGTGGGCAGCATTCAGAGAAAAAGATAACGAGCATGCTGATGGGTCATCACGAATGTCATTTTCAGTAGAAAAGTTTAGAGAAAAACAAGAATACACCTATTTTAATTTCATAAAAGACGAAGTTAAACCAATAAATTTTGAAACTGTAAGCATTGAAACAAGAAAAGACAGGATTTTAAGTACAATTTTAGGATACATGTATGAAAGCTGGACAAACGTGTTAAAAAGGAGCTAGAACCTTATAAAAGAAGGGAAATGGAATTATCGGTGGAGAATAGATACCTACTATAGGGTCATCAAGTTGTAGTTCCCAATACATTACAACAAGATCTATTGAAGAAACTACACAGTATACATATTGGGACAGCAAAAATGAAAGCGATGGACAGATCATACATTTGGTGGCCACAGATTGACACCGACATCGAGAGGGTGGTAAAATCCTGCGATTTATGCCTCAAAGAAGCAAACAATCCCGCAAGGATGCAGCTTCGTATATGAAAATGACCAGAAGGACCTAAGCAACGGTTACACGCAGATTTCGTAGGACCAGTAGACGAAAAGATGTATTTATGCCCATCTGAACGAAAATGGCCACTTTTTTTCCTGAAAAGCAAGACCAAATTAGTGGGAAAAAAGTTACTTTTTACCCACAAATCCGGAAAAAAGTGACTTCACTAGAAACTAGTCCAAATTCCTTTATTTCAACAAGTTCTACCAATAACCCTGTTTTTCGATTGTCTTTTCACAATAATACCTTTTAACAGACAATTAGTCCCGCTTTCTAAGTCAAAAAGTGGCCACAGTTGAGATGGGCAAAAAGTACTACATGTAACTCGCACAAAAAAGTCGATTCTTCCCTAGGATAATACTGCCCTCGCTTCGCTTCGGTTCGCTCGCTGGGGCAGTAAACTCACCCGTGGGCATAATATTCGATTTTTTGCTCTTGTTACATAATATACTTTTTTTTTTTGAGCGTATGTAGGAAATGCCATCTAAGGCACACCGGACTGAGTCCGCACAGCCGGATATTGTGGGGCTCGTTGGTGATGCATCCGCCGTGTGTATAATATAGGACGAAAAATAAAATAAACATAAACGCGAGAAACTACACGACCGTTGCAGCCCAAATCGACCCACTAAAACCTACCTCCCTTTCCTCTTCTGGCAGAATCCGCCCTAGAACTGTTAGTCACAATACTTCAGGGTAGCGTCATTCTTATGTCGACTACATGACCGCTTCTTTCATGATCTTAATCAAAATGAGATTTTTGTTTGATCTATCCTGCCACATTTACACGCGTATTCGAACCGGCGCATTTCATCTCTGTTCAGAAAGGAGAAGTTTTCTTGTCCTGCCCGCGACATTCATGAAAGTGGAAGATCTCCCACCACATCCATTTCTACAGGGTCGTCCGTCATCCCTGGGTTATGATCGGGTGTCAGAGCGACTCCCGACGCTACATTCATACCTTCTTTGATTGCTCTATCCAGGTATCTATCTTCTTTTCTCGTAAAATCATGTAATATTCAGCGAATATTGCATGATTGTCCACTTATCCTTGGCGGACAACATTTCGCCCACGATGGTGTCGGGCGTGAATTGTCCGACCAAGTCAAGAAGAGCTGTGCTTTCTTCGTTCCACTGTTCACAGACGAAAATCGCGTGGAACGCATCGTCGCAATCAGCGGAACAGAAGATGCAACTCGGCTCTGAACTATCTCCATACGATTGAGGTAGGAGCAGAAGTACCCGTAGTCACTCAGAAATTGGATCAGGTAGTAATTTATCTCCCCAGGGTCTCTGTTAATCCAAGGGGCCAGCTGGTCTATCAGCCTTACTGTCCATTTACCCTTGGTTGTGGTTGTCCAGGATCGTTGCCACGTTTCCATGGTGCGTTCCCGTTCCTCTCTATGGACTGTTGTTCTGGCCTCTCTTGTTTTTTTCCGTTCATAGATTCGCTTGCGTTCCGCCGCGTGTAGGTCGATCGAGATGATTCCCACAATAGGCGCTGGTGACTCTGAGAGCTCCTCTACGCTGAACGGAAGTGAGTCGAATACGGTAGTAGTCCTTTTCCACTGCATCGGCCCATATTTCTGAACCGTACAATAAGATGGATGTGATGACTGACATCAGGAGTCGACGCTTGCTCGGTTTCGGTCCACTCGTGTTCACCATGAGACGGCTCCACTGTGCCACCTTTTTCGCAGCTATATCTACTGCATACGCTAGGTGACGAAAGAAAGTAAGCTTAATGTCTAGTTTGAGTCCCAGATACATAGCCTCGCTCCTCATCGAATCCTCCGCGTCTCCGACATACATGAAGAAGATGGTCTCAATCCGTTTGCAAGTGAAGGGCAATATATCTGTCTTAGCGGCTGCCAAGTCGAGATGGTGGTCCCCCATCTAGCGCGAGATCCTGCGCATCGCCTGGTTAAACAGATATTGTGCTTTCTCAAAGTCTCAGGCAATGATGTCTAAAGCGATATAATCAGTGTAGGCCATCATGTACACCCTTTTCGGTAGCCCAAGTCGTAACAGAGCAACGTACAGGATGTTCCAAAAATTAGGACCAAAGATCGACCCCTGTGTCACGCCGGTGCTGAAATATTTCTTTCGTTGGCCTTTTTCAGTTTCGTAGCGGAGGATGCGGACCTTTAAGTAGTCCCGTATTACTCGCATGAGGTACTCTGGGACTCTGAACTCGTTCAACACGTCCCAGATGTCTGACCACCTGGCCGAGTTGAAGGCATTCTTAACGTCCAGTGTAACGAGAAGCGCGATATTCCTGGAGAAATGATTTCTAGTCCATGCTCTTCTTCCCAGCCGAACTACCTCTCGTATAGGGTCCACCGTAGATCTCAGTTTCTTGAAGCCGTACTGGTTGTCAGCTAAATCGCCGACAGCTTGCACAGCTCCCTGTAGCCGTGGTTTGAGCAACCTTTCATAGAGCTTCCTAGCGTGGTCCAACATGCATAGTGGTCTGTTAGACGACGGCAGCCTGGGATCACCTCCCTTACCTTTGCTTATCAACACGAGACGAGCAATTTTCCAGAGAGTGCCAAAGACACCCACCTTCAGGCACGTGTTGTACATGTTCAGCAATAGAGAAAGTACCCTCACCACGATGATCTTCAATATTTCAGCTGATAACTCGTCGGGTTCAGGCGCTTTTCTGCTCCGCATCATTTTGGCGGCGGTCCGAAACTCCTCGGTGGAGAATAGGGGGATCTCAACTACTTCAGCGGCTTCCTCCTGGTCTTGCCTTGGCGGATGTGTTGGGAACAGAGTGCTCACGATTCAAGCCATGGTGTTTTCGTCGAAAGTATGATTTGGGAGCGCGCAGACTTTCTGGTCACGATCTTGTAGCCCAAGCCTCACACGTCCCGATTCACTTCCTCGGTCAGGTCTTTCCAGGATTGCGCCTTGCTCCGATTGATCCCGTGCCGGAGCTGTCAGTGCGCTATTTTATGCTGCGCCGACATCAAGGCTGCTTCCTCTCTGTATCGCGTTCTTTGTGCTCTTCTTCTGAGGCTCGTCGCTTCCGCTCGTAGTTTCACAATCTCCTCCAACCACCAGTTTGCTGGGCGTTTTCCCTGTCGCGCTCCCTTGCGCGGCATGGATGCGTCACAGGCTCGGTGAATGAGACCCATAGACTCACTCGCTAGAGCCTCTACTCCGTCACTGCTCTCGGGGGCATTCATCGCTAGTAAGTTTCACTGTCCTTCCAGCAGCACTTCGACCAGTTTCTCGATGTTCAGCTTGGTCAGATTCTATCGGGGTGGCTTTTGCGCGACTCCTTTCTGCAATTGGGATTTATCGCGCAGCTGAAAGATCATGTATTGGTGGTCGCTTCCGTTGTAATCCTCCAGTACCCTTCAATCCGATGCATTGTGTACTAAATTTCCAGATACGAAGGACACGTCCGGAATCATCTCAATAAATTCTGGCCATCTGAATGTCGGTGTATTCCCACCGTTGAAAACTATCAGGTCGAATCTAGATACCATTGCCATGATGGACTTTCCGGCACTGACATGCTCTCCTCCAATCCTTGCGCATTGAAGACGCCGGCGACTACGATCTCGCCTTCTATCTCGCAGGTCGTGTCTTCCAGCTCGTCCAGACTCCGCCTGAATTGCTCAATACGGACGTTCGGGGTAAAGTAGCAGCTCACGTAAGTTACGACCCTACTTCTCATCCACACAAAGCTGCTTCCGGCCCCGTGTTCGTCCACTCTGATGGTTCGTGGGTCCACGTAGATTGCTGCTGTGCCAAGTGCGTCTTTGTACCACGTAGGTACCTTCCAGTCACAGTTCTGCTCGCTGATTAGCAGCACATCAGCCTTCGTCTCAGATATACTCTGAGTCAGAAGACTGTTGGCTAATTCGGCTCTGTGAAGGTTCGCTTGAAGGACCGTTTTACCGTCCATCATTAACGCTTGGCTTTGGTCTACCTAAGCGTTTCGCGAAACGCTCTACACTGGCCTGATCCCGGCGTGTGGCTCAGCTGTGCTTTGTCTACTCCGAGGTCAGTACATAAGACGCAACTCGCCTCAGTAGCCTTGCAGGCTGCTCCTTTGTGACCGTTCGCATCACATTTGTAGTAGGCCTTGCTTCTGTCTGTGCTACGACAGTCGCGCTCCGGATGTCCGTAACCCAGACATCTGAAGCACCGCTGGAATCGCTGCCACCTTCTCAGTCGACAGTTCATGTAGCCGACTTTCAGGCGGTTCTTCTCGAGGAGGAACTCTGACTTTTTCTGGTCCATGTCTAGGATGGCCAGTCACTGCTCCCTACTATTGGGCTTGGTCAGTGAAACGCTGATCTCACTCGTTGAGACTCCTGCTTCGTCATGTTTGTCTTAGATATCAGGGTCTTTACGACCCCCGACGTGCCCATTACCTTCCTGATGGAGTCTCTTATAGTCCCCAGCTTCTGGTCGTTGCCTTTTGTGCCCAACTCTGCCAGGACGTCGCCAACTCTGGTTTTCCTTATACACTTAATATCAATCGTTAGACACTCTGCTATGACCTTTCCACGGATATTTGAAAGAATGTCCGCGTAGGTGACTCCATCCCCGGTCGGATAAGGACAGGCTTGGGTCGCTTCCTAGGAGTTCCCCTCCTCCTCTTCTTCTTCAGTGATTTCTCAGAAGGCTCTCTCTTCTTGTTTGCCGATGTCCTGGCTGTCGAAGGAGTCTGTTGTTGCGGATTTGGTTTGTAACGTCAATTCATTTTTAGAATGTTATGGGTGAAAATTTATTTTTGTATAACAACTTTAAAAATAGATTGAGGACGTCACATAAAGTATATTTACAACGCTAACCCAATTTTCGTTTTTTTTCTTGGATCTGGCAGGTTTTGGAATGCAACGTCTCATTAAGTGATGGGTTGGGCCCACCTAATTCATTTGACCCGATCTCTCCCTACAGTATATTTAATGGTAATTGAAGACTCCGTGGCATGCGTTACATTTGTAGACTTCGTCGTCAGCGTATGTAGAAAATATAGTATTCGGCAAAAGGCGCCTATATCGAGATACAATCATTTTTGATTGAAATGAATACACATTGTGACATGTACGATTTCTTGCCCCTTTCAATTATTTAAACACTTGAATTATAACAAGTAATTCTAATAAAACACACTACTGGTACTAGAGCAAAATTTTTCTTCAACTCTTTGTGAATTTCTGTAGTATCTCTTTAAATTTCTGTATCTTCCTGTCAAAAAGTGTAATTTATTGTCAACATTCACCCAATTTAACAGAAAATTGCTGAAAATTACAGTAAAACCCGAAAAATTATAAAATATTACAGAAAATAACAATAAATAACAAAAAATCAATGTAGAAAGAAACACAGGGTATCAGGTTTAAAATTATTTTCTATATTAAAAATTTATTAATGTAACAATTTTCTTATGTTACAACGTGTTTTAATGTATGTTTTGTTTCAATGTATCAAAACTAATAATACTGTTGTTTACATTATTTGAAAGTCGAATTAAAGAAAAAAAATATATTGTGACATCTCCTCGCTACTGAAAAAAATCCGGTGATATATCAGGTGAAAAATCACCTGATCTTTTACCTGATGTTTTGACATAATATATTACCTGATCTGATTACCTAATTTTATAAGCTGATTTGACACCTAATTTATCATTTAAAAATTACGTTACAGAAATTTTTTTTCAAATACATTGAATGTCAAAACCCATCATTTAACTGTCCATTTGTATAGTATCATACGGATGTTTGTTTAATATTTTTTTCGTAAAAAAAGCTTTTGAACGATAAATAAGGTGATCAAATCAGTTGATTCCTATTTGATTCTATGATTCCATCATGGGGTTTCCATCAGGTAACAAACAATGTCAAACTATCAGGTGAAAATTCACCTATAATTACAAAGTATATTTTAAAAAATGTTGACGAAAAGTAATAATTTATTCTCTATACATGTATAGGAGAGAACAAATAAACTTAAATAGTGCACTCGACGTGGGAAATTTCTGGTCGAATACGTTTGAAATCCTCCAATGAGCTTAGCGAAAACGTGCGTTCGATACAATGAGGCCCCATGAAATTGCAGTATTTCAAGAAAATTCAAACGCATTCGACCAGAAATTTCCCACATCGAGTGTACATAATCATACGCAAAACATATAAATAATTTATCAGTATCAAAGCAGCTATATTCAGCAAATAATAGAAATATCTATTTTTACTGAAAGGATGGCAAAGTTAGTACGTGAGAGTGCATACTGAACAATTTGGTTGCTTTTATGTGTGCTTACAGGTGCCAAGAGTGTCCTGTCTTAAAGCCGATATTTCTCTGCGGCAGCGACAACCGCACTTACAGCTCACCTTGTCGTCTGGAATCTCACAACTGCATTCATCACACGTCCGTTCACGTAAACTGCACGGGTTTCTGTCCCTGCAAGCGTAAGTAGCGAAATGCATATAGCGCAACATACTCTCTCTACCTCTCCCACTCCCTCTCTCTCTCTCTCTCTCTCTCACTTTCTCCTTTTCTCTCTCTCTCTCTCTCTTTCTCTCTCTCAACCCACCTACTTCTCTGCAAGCCTCTGACTAATTAAAATCAAATTATATTAAATTTCTTTGAGTGCCTTCACAGTGACAGAAATACCGTGGCTGATCCTGTGATATTAACAAAAATACAAAATACAATAATAAGACAATTATTAAGTATTATCCAAGTATAGATGTTTTCCTTATACCTCGTATTCACTGACACTTTAAAAACGTCTCGCTGTAACTTTTAATATTAAATAACTTTACAGTGATTGATAGTAAATTTTAAAGAGTTCTATTATGTAGAGATTTATTTATTCTATTCTTTCATACTAAAAAAGTTTTGCTTTTTTAAATAACAGAAGTGTTATTCAATATTGCAAGTTAAAGTGAGACTCTATTAAACTGCCAGTGAAGACGAGGCATTACTCGTATAAGGTTTAAATTAATATCCCGTGTTCATAATTGGACTTGTAGTCATATAATAGTCAAAGCCGAGGATAAGCGACACGGTAACCCTCGATTTAAGAACGATACTTTTGAGTTACTGCGATGATGCGCAAGCGTGCTTATTATAATACGCACACAATCCGTGGAGGATTCCTCCGGTGTGCGGTTTTCTTCTTGTTGGAAATCCTCCCTTCATTTTTTGTACACAGATTGAATGTAAAAATAATATACGGCTTTATCTATCTCGACAGATCACTGCCTCCCGCACCGGTGCATTTATACATGATTGTTCGACTACGGGATGAGAGAATCAGTCTTGCATGCCCGTTTTTTATTTTCATCCATGTCTAGGAGATTTACGAAATATACCACTACGATCGGGTGCTGCGAATCTATAAGAGCTAGCTTACTGTTTCTTGCCAATGTCGAGCTCTGGGGTCGGACCGAGACTATCTTAAGGATTGTTCGCGAGGCTAAGCTGAGATCCAGCCCGAGAGTTGACCGCGAGACTGGCCAGAAAATCAGCCGAGGTTCAAGTGAGGTTCACCCGAGCTTTAGGCTAGAATTTATAGTCGACACTTGGCACTCAATACTCAATGCTTGATACTCAGTTCTCATACTCAAACTCTAAGAACGTACGCTTTCTAATGTTTACATAATCAATGCCTGCTTTGAAGGTATAGGCACAGAGTATGCAAACATTAGAAATCGTGCGGTCTTAGAGTTAGAGTTTGAGTATTAAGTGCCAAGTGTCGACTATACATTCCAGCCTCAACCGAGGCTCACCCGACGATTAATCGAAGTTCAAAAGAGGCTAACTCCCAATAGTCTAAGGAGCCAACCGTAGATTTCGAGGTAATTGTAGGTCCCCACCTGAAAGATTTTAGGAAGTTAAAACTTGATTGAAATAATTTTTTAATTTAGAAATGTCTCAATTTCTAAAATTCTTCTGTCTGCACTACTTTTGCCGCACACTTTCATTTTCGAGATACATCCGATAGCTACATATCACGCTGCGGCTGCAAATTATTTAGATTACAAATCGTCTATTTACACTGTCTTCAAGCATAATACGTATGGCCATTTAAACCATTAATTTGTTTATAACTTTTTATTTACTCATTTCCCCGCCAAGAATACTTGAAATTCGGATTCAGCAGTCCAAGATACATTTAAGAAATTCGAATTTAGGCGGGAACCTACAATGACCACGAAATGTCCCTAGACTATGCGCAATTCAATTCAATCGAGTTTTAGCCGCGGTGTGACGTAATAACACGTCAAGTTACTCGAAATTCGCACATTCGCCAATATTTGATAGATTTTAATAAACAAAGCTTATTTGGTCGATCCGCTCGTCAAAATATATATCACTCGGTAGGCTCGGACAGGAAACTCAAAAATAACAACCCGAAGCTTAAGTGCCTCGCACGGGTAAAAAAGGCTATAAATATAAAAGTATCGGGTCTCGCTCGATTCAATACACAAAGGCCTCTGTTGTAAAATTCGTAGGAAAAGCGCGGAAAGTTTATTGCTTTCTTGTCTAGTCGAGAACCTCGACAAGCCCATAACGGCAATACGTGTGATAAGAAAAAGGTCGTGGGAAGGCAACGGACGAAGAACGAAAATTTAGAAGAGAGAGTATACACGCAGCTTCGCTCATGGAGCTCACATTCACGCTGATCCAAAAGAAGTGTAAGGGGAGGGAAAACCCTTACTTCTATTCTTTGGCCTTCGCTGATTGGCTACCACCATTCGGGATCCGACAGACTGGGATATCACGGTGGTGTCAAGCGGTGCGATATTTTCGACCTACAAAGTGCACAAACATTAACAGTGCGCGAAATTCTAAAACATTGAGCCTCTAAAAAATTGCGGAGAAGGATTTTGTTGCTTTCTAGACCCTCTTTTTTCACTTAAAGGAAGAAAAGGCCCAGAAAGTGTTGTTCCAGATTTTACTCTGTGTCATCCAAAGACGAGAGAAGAAACTTTACAACGAGAATTATAAGCATTTGGAAGGTGAATGTAGACAGTGGTCATAAACAGTAAAAAAGAAAAACAAAAAAAACAAATTGAAAAATGATTGCGGTGCGAAAAGTGTGAAAGCGGAAATCATAATATTAAATTATGAAGTTTGACTGTGCCAATTTTCTCATTTGAGTTTTCGTAACTGTTCTCCAAGTGCTAGGACGAATGTGGAGAACAAAGTGTTTTGCAGGGCGTGATCACAGGCAACATCAAGAAGAGATCTACATCAAATCCTCAACGTACAATAAGTTTCCAAAGTAGTAAGTCCGCAGCCTAGCAAAAATCGAGTGATAAATCGGGATTCGGTTATTAATTTCAAATTTGCTGTAATAACAAATGCGAAAGTCATGTTGTAATTAGAAATTATATACAATTTATTATCAGTCTCTTTTACGACGCTATATCACATTATAGCATAAATTTAAAACAAAAATGTTATGTGAATTTAGCATTATTACTAGTAAAACTTAAAAGTGCGTCAAGTACGTCATAATATCAAAGCTAATGTAATAGTTTGAAAAACAATTGATAAATATTGTACACGTAAAATAACTCTTGCATTTAAATTAGTTAGAAAATAAAAATCTTATACGTAAACTGACACATAAAAATTCAATACATAGATATAATTTTTATGCACACTGTAGTCAAGATCTAATTAAATTCACAATATAATCATTAATATTTTCTCATCGAACAGAGATTAGTATTCCTATCATACCTTATCAAATAATATTATATTAATATAAAATCCTATGGAAAGTATAAATCAAATTTTACCTTTCCAATTTATTTTAAGAATTAATTAATACATGTTGATAAAAGTAAATCTATTAATTAGTATATAAAAACATGCAAGAGTTGTTTAACATTATTTAATACAAAGGTCAATGATCCAAGCGAATGTTAAATAAAAATAAATAGCAGTTACAAGAACAGTGTAGATCATCGAGCAGCAATAAATTGAAGGTCCTTACATTTCTGCTAACTTGAGTGATTTCATCTTGATAAGATAAGCTGTAAAATCAAGCAAATCTTAAACTCTTATACAAGAGATAAATTATTTATTTATTTATTCAAAATTTAGTATTAGATACCTATCTGATAATCAAATATAAATTTTTGGATACGCACTCCTTGATTTGAAACATTTCCAATTTTCCTATCTTCGAAGTCTATAATCAATACATATATCAATTGATAAACTTATAAATTAACAATACGTATTATAAATTAACTAATAAAATATTCTCAAATATTAAAACAAATACATTAAAAATACTATCTGTCTATAAAGTTTAAAGTAACAATAATATAAATAAATTAAAATTAAACCATAAAAGTAAATTAAACAGATATCACAATGGTTGTTACGCGTAACACTAGACAGAAAAAAGCTACTGCAAACAAAAATAAAAAGGACAAGCGAAAAACCATACCCAAAAATCCGATTGATATTAATGTCATAATAAATGAAAAAATAGAAGAAAGTAGTAGTTATGAAAGTGATGATCAATCCGAGTCCGAAATTAACATTAATAATTCCTCTAAAAAAGACTACTGGATCCAAAACGCGAACAGTATCGAAAATAGTTAATACTTCACAGGGAAATGCGTTAGCTTTAGACATTCGACCAGCAATTAAAATCGTTCTAGAATTTAATGGGAACTCAGGTTATATTGCCGAATTTATAAGCTCATGTAAAAGAGCAAATGAAGCGATTGATTTAAAAATGCAACCGTTTTTTAAAGAAATGATTAGGACAAAGGGCATCGGAGATGAAAACAAATATTCATCAGAAGAAAACAATCATCCGGATTTAGAGAGTTTACTGATTGATTTAAAAAAAACATTTGGATCAAAAGATAATTATGATAAACTTGTTGGAGAATTAGTAAGAGTATATCAAAAGCGAAAAGAGAATGTTAGGGAATATGGAATGCGGGTCAGTGTAATTCTAAAGAGATTAATATATTCAATTCACAGGACATAGGATAGTAGCAGTACAATAGGTGTAATAGCAGGAGAGCGAGATACGGCGAACAGTTGCTTTCGCGCTGGTTTACTAGATCCTGAAATGACAATTAGAACTGAAGCGGAAAAGCCAACCAATTTAGAAGACGCGATTCACAAAGGTTTGACAGCATAACAAACAGTCAACTACAGGCAAGGTATGAAGGTACGAAACAATGACGAACAAGGTCAAGTAGAAAGTCCATATCGGGAAAATAAATTTCAAACTTACAAATGAAAATTAAGCCCTATGCAGGTTGCTTAAACACGAGAATGGAACACCGGGGAGAAACGTGAGACTCGAAAATGTTATAATTGTGAACAACTGGGGGACATTAGGTACATTTGTAGAATAAAATCATTCAGAGGTAAATTCGCTCAAAAACATCAAACGCGCAGAGAAAATCGTGATTCATCATATGAACGAAATCATTCTAAATGGGAGAAAAGGGAAAATAACCAGCAGTCGCGTAACGACTCTAGAGATTTAAACTCAAAAGAAACTCGACAAAATGGGGCCACATCCAGTTTAATAAATCAGAAGAGTCCTACAATATACGTGTCCACTATAACGCAGAAAGATTAAAACAATTAAAATTACCAGTAATAAATTTAAATGATAAGTTTATAAAAAATGAGAAATTATCATTTTTAATTCACACCGGTTGCTATTTAAATTTAATTAAAAGGGAGAACTTAACAATGACATAGAGATTGATAAAAAAACCGCTGCAAATTCATTAGCACTTAGCTTCCTGAAACTTTAAAAAATGTTCCAATATGAAATTATTTATTCTATTTAATACTGGGGTGAAAATAAAAATGACAAATCTGTTGCTTTTTAATATGTCGACATATATATATATATATATATATATATATATATATATATATATATATATATACTAAAAAAGGCATCTCCATGAATTTTTTTGTAGTGGACCGAGTGATCGAACTCTAATTTTTTCAACTTTTGAGTTTTGAAATGGACTAAATTCATGTAATGAAGGGTCATATGACCTTGCATTGAGCTAAAAATCATTGAAAACAGCTCCAAAATTCAAAAAATGCTAAAATTACCGTCTTTTACCCACTATAACTCGAACATACTTGGTCAAAAATACTTATGAGAACTCTATATACATGTTAAAATTGGTTAGAGAAAAATAAATTTTTGTCTTCTACTTCACAGAGAATTGCCCATATAATAACTCACGAACAATACAGCGCGGAACGGGATATGTAGGCAAGAGAGAGCAGGCAGCGCGACGCCGCCGAGGCCGAGAGGAAAGGCCATTATCGGTAAAGTTTCCGTGCCGCGCACCACGCTTTCTTCTGACTCCCCGCCATATTCGCATTTTCTCCCGCTAATGAAAACACGTGCTCACACTCGTTACCTTTTCGGCAAAGATTCTCGCTTGCGTGGGTTTTACAAGCTATATGTGGAGGCGTACGCAACTTCATCGCCAACAGAGAAGAACGAGAAGGACAAACCGCCACACGAGGCAAGAAGCCTCGAGCAGCAAACGCAGAGAAGGCAGCGAAAGCGAGAGAGGCAGCTACAAGCCAGCGCGAGGAAGAGAGAGATTTTAGATTTATTTGTTTATTTCCACCCTGGGATTAAATAATCCCATAGGGCATAACGAACAGTAAAATACATATTATAATAATACAAAAATGTAAATGTTCTGAAGTGTTCAATACAATCGCAGTGATAGTACATAATAACATAGTGGTGAAATGTGGTCGATAAATAAATGAGCAATAAATATAAATATAAATATTTGTATGAGAGAGATAGAAGAACATATCTGCACTGCGACTCTGATTCTTCTGCTACTCGAATAAATAGAGGTATGGGCTAGCCTTGGAGGAATATACGCTAGGAATATACTCTAAGAGCCACAATATGAATAGTTTGACGTGTCCTCAGAATAAAAAGCCACCGAATATCCTACAATACGGAGGCCCGCGCGCGTTCGAAGTTCTCTCTTATTACGACGGCGTACTCAGCAATGGTCGTGCTGAACACGCATGCGACGCTCGACCTGCGTGCGCTATTATTGTTTATTAACTTCATTAAATTAATCGTTTTTATTGTTAATATTTCATTGTTACCTTCATTAGTAGTTTATTATCATTGCAGAATATAGAGTTTAGTATTTGTTATCAATTAAATCTCTGTGTTATTAATAGACCCGGACCCGCCTCCTCGTACCGAGTTAGGTTGACAAACGAAACTACGTTACATTCGTGTTGCGAGTAAACTAGATTTCGCGTTTTTGCGTTCCTTTCAGGTCGCGAAAACTAGTACGTTGAGGAAATTCCGCACCAAGTCGTAATTCTCGTGAATTCGACGTGTACGGGGAAAAATCTGCACGGCTGCACCGGGGTAAGGTTACAGCGGCGATTCACCGCGGGCCGACCCAAAGGTTAGGCACAACGGTAACTCGCACACTCGCGTTGCGGGTGACGCACGCCAACAGGTCTCTTGCTTGATAGTTAATTCTTATTAACAACTTGAGCAACCCGTCACAATATATATAGTTTAGTCAAACCAAAATTTTAATACTATTAAATTTTATTCCGATCGAATGTGCTCACTGTTTTCTCTTCTGGCCAGCCGAAACTTTAGGGTTCGACCTTGAAGTAACCTTTACAAGGTCTCACCATCAATAACGTTAAAGATGGCAATTATGAGGTTAAACTACACAAGTTTTTACCATTCTGACCTTGAAATGACCTTCTGGAGGTCACGACACAAAGTAAGGTTGTTGTGATTAATGTTTGAGGTAGAGAGGTTATTTGCTTCGACCAGAAAGCCGTAATAATTCAGAGAAAACATATTATCGTTTTTCAGACGTTTGACCTTGATTTTTTACCTCTCTAAGGTCACAAAACAAAATTTTCTCAAAGACATTTTCGATGTAAAATGTTCCGCACTTTTCAATTCCGGGATAAAAATTAGGGGTTTCCATTTAAAAAAATTAAGTTGACGTTGAAATAACCTTGAAGATCAAGTTCAAGGTTAAGTTCAAGGTCAACAATGTTTGACCCCCTTTGCTCTTGTCAACTTTTGTCTCAACTTTTTTTCGATACCACGCTTAGGAACGGAGAAATTTAGGTGCGGAGATTAAAATGGCCCACCCTGTATAAAACAATATAGGCACGCGCAGATACATAAAGAAGAATTAAAAAGACAAGTTCAAGACAAGGACGACATCATCCAACCCTCTATATCTCCTTATAATGCGCCTTGCTTCCTAGTTCCAAAAAAAATAGACAAGACTGGAAAACGTCGTTGGCTTTTAGTAACCGACTACAGAGTCCTTAATGAGACAGTAGTAAATCTTTTACATCCATTACCCAATTTTGCTGATATACTCGATCAACTCGGGGAAACAAAATACTTTTCCACTCTAGACTTAGCCTCCGGATTCTATCAAATTCCTCTAGATCTTTCTTCGATAAACTTTACAGCTTTTTCAACTTTGTATGGTCACTGGGAATTGAAGCAAATACCAATGGGCCTTCGCACCAGTTCAGCAATATTTAAAAAAACTATCAATAAAATCTGCTCTGGTCTTCAAGGTGTAGAAATTCTCATCTATATAGACGATGCCATTTTATATTCTAAAACATTAATAGAACACATAAGAAAATTAAAAATATTTTTAGAAATTAGGAAACATACAAACCTAACCTTAAAACCAGAAAAATGTATCTTTTTGTGCAAAGAAATTTTTTACCATGAACATATACTTTCTAGCGAAGGAGTTAAACCAGATCCAAGAAACGTTAAAGCTGCCTGTTAAAGTTAAATGTTTTTCCAAACCTAAAAATAAAAAAAATGTTAAACAGTTCTTAGGTCTAGTAGGATATTATAGACGCTTCATCAAGAATTTGGCAAATTTGCCAAACCTTTGGACATATTATTAAAAAAGGAGACTAAATTTGAATAGGGTCCCTATCAAGAAAAAGCTTTTGATACCTCAAAAAATATGCCTTTAATTTTGCAGCCGATTCAATTTTGACTCAGGGTTACCTCGGGTCAGATTTACTCATAGCTTTTGCCTCTCGATTATTTGGTAAGGCTGAAAGAAACTATTCCACATCGGAAGAAGAATTATTAGCCATGATTTTTGGAGTCGAACAATTTAGGCCATATGTTTATGGTAGGAAATTCACATTAATAAATGATCACAGACCGTTAGTCTGGTTATAAAATTTTCAAGATTCAACTTCTAGACTTGATCGATGGAGAATTCGACTTCGAGAGTACACTTTTAAAGTCTTGTATAAAGCTGGTCAAGTGAATTCCAACGCTGATGCCGTATCGAGAAATTCTGTAACTAACCATCTAGTAGAAACTAACGCCGAAACGCAGCTGATGGTGGAGCTTTCACGGGGCTAGTCAGAATCAGCGGCTTTAGCTTTTCCTCGAGCCACTTTTCAATCATAGCTGAAGCGTCTTGAGGCGAGCTCTGTGATATTGCTGCCATACTTGGAGCGTTGCGCATCACACTCAATTTCTCCTCGACTAGCTTGTCAACCTTCTGGGACAAGTCTGTAGGTGAACTTTCCACAATTGCAGCCAGACTCATTTTATAATCATTTATCGGTGTGTTGCCAATTCAGGCAACAAGCAGTTATCAGCTGGAGGTGGCTCTTTCAAATTACGCCGCACCTCTACGACAGCTTCTGCCTGCCGCGCCAACCGAATCAAAGTGTCTAGATCAGTGGTTTTCTCTTTATTCACGATCGCTTGCAACTCTGGCGACATATTTTGATAGATGTGTTGCAATTTTCTTTTCTCATCCCAAGGCACTTCAAATTTCTCAATGTACGAGAGCAGAGAAAATATGTAGTCGGTGACCAGTTCAGCAAATCCTTGGGTGTGCGCCGTCGCTTCCGTTACTAACCGCTGTTGATAACGGCTATCAACGTCGTAACAGCGTCGTGCTGCCTTGCAAAAGTCTTGCCATGAGTGCCAATTCTTCTTGGATTGACGATACCATTCAGGTGCTGCCCCGTTCAGCAACTCCATCATGGCATTCAAGAGGCCCACGGCCTGTATGCGGGCCAACGTGCGGCACTCTTTGACGCGTAGCAGGAATACTTCTATACTACAATCTACCCACTCTTACAACAACCTCTTCTGTTGTCCTTGGGTTATTGTTTAGCTTGTGATCCTCTTTATAATGTAAGTCGAACGTGTCTCGGAAGGTGATGCCCCTGTTTTTTGGCCTTGCGCCTTGTCTATGGTGCGCGGTTTCCGATTCGTTACTATGCCTTGTCTCAACTTGCTGCCTGTTTCTTGAAATTTATTCTACTACTTGTCCGTGAAGTTCTAGGACTTGTTGACCGTACTCTTCAATTAGTGTTTGCGTAGTCGCCATTTCTATTACCACTTACCTGAGAATAGAGTACGTCGTTCCGTCTGACAACGTCATCCTTACCATATGTGTGTTTTTAAGCGCATTCGCGAATTGTCTTGTACCAGTAGAAAATACCGTACTTGGGTTCCTCGTTCTACTTGTACCTCCTGAGCCGGTTGCTGTCGCAGTTGTAGTTGTAGTTTCAGTACTCGTTACTGTTACCATACTTAGTTACCATACTTAGTGGTGCCGTAGTACTAGGCAACTCGATTCCCCAGAGTGATAATTGCGGTAATGGTGGTGAGCGGTCGTGTAAGTGGTTCATATACCGGTCGTAAAGATACTTCTGTAGGTGGTGTATGTACTGATGCTGTCGGAACAACCACTACAGCCGGCGCTCCTTCTGCACGTGCACCGTGCTGTATATTGCCAGGATTTATTTGCCTATTATCTCGGCATGGCGTGATAGACATATTCAGAGAACTCATATGTTTGGATCTGGTTGCTATTGGAGCAAAATCACTTGGTAAGCCCGCTTCTGTTGGGTGGTTTGCCAAATATTGCTGTCTACCTAGAATTTCGGTCTGTGTCCTATTGCTGAATTTTGCATCTGCTAATACTTCGTCCAGCTTTTCTTCTCGACCAGTTTTCTGCTCTACAATGTTTGTGCTATCTAAACTATCTATGAAATCGGTTCTTGTGTAATCGCCCCGCAAGCGTCTATATATCCTATCGCTTTTCGCAAATTGCGTGCCGTCCCTTTTTAATTCCAGCCTATTAAAAAAAATATCCAACTCTTGTCCGTCTAAACGTAAAATCCACGCTTGGATCTCGGTTTCTATGGTTTCAACTAAGGAGATATCGTATTAATTCGCCATTTTTTTGTGTTATAATTAAATTTTAACTTTACGCGGGTTCAAAAAATTTTAATTTCAAGTATGATTTAGTTTTGAATTTTAAATACAAGTTATTAATTCAAACTTTCAATAGTAAAAAACGGTTTATTTATTTTCACTAAGTAAATTGTTGTACAAAAAAAACAGTTATAAATTTCCTAATTATCTCTCTATATAATGCATTAGTTGGGCTATGTTTCGTGATCTTGTAGATAAAAAACCAACAGTTCAATTGTTAGCGACGTTTCGATGGTTCTTCACCATCTTCATCAAACTATACCTTTATTCATAATAATATTAACAATTGGAATATACGTAATTAATATTTAATATTTAAAATATTTGTTACTTACTATTCGTTACATATTAATTACAATTACTATAACAGTGTTAATAATTTGTCGCTCTATATAAAAAAAAAAAAAAAACAAAGGTTAATTATTATTTAGAATGCAAACTTATTGCACGTTTGTAGGTTATGTTATCTTTGTTTACTTTCCATTTATTTTGTCTCTCATATACCAAGTTTGTCAGCTTGATTTTACATAATATAAATATATAACAAACAAACAGACCATAAATATTAATTAAATAACTATTTGTTTGTTATATATTTATATTATGTAAAATCAAGCTGACAAACTTAGTATATGAGAGACAAAATAAATGGAAAGTAAACAAAGATAACATAACCCATAAACGTGCAATAAGTTTGTATTCTAAATAATAATTAACCTTTGTTTTTGTTTTTTTGTATATAGAGTGACAAATTATTGACACTGTTATAGTAATTGTAATTAATATGTAACGAATAGTAAGTAACAAATATTGTAAATATTAAATATTAAATTAGTAACATGGCGGCTAAGGAGAGAGTGCATCCAGATAAGCTCGATAAAAAAACGTGTTGTAAAAAAAATAATTGCTGAAATTGTATGTATAATTTGTGATAAGGTATGTTATAGACCCTGTTACAGTGCTATAAGTGAAAAACATTTCACCAGTAATTCACTAGTTATATGCCCTCATCATGAAGATCTGAAACTAACCTCAAATTTGAGAACCAATGAAGATTCGCTGAGTGAAAATGCGATATTTTTGATTGTATGAATCAAAGCAAAAAAACAAGAAGAAGTGAGACAAGACATACTAGATGAAATTGCAAATGAAACAATAAAAGACCAAAAAACAATACACGAAGAAGAAACAGAATCAGAAGTGCTAAAAATATAAAATTCAATATTGAGACAACTGAACTTTGAACTCGGAGACAAGAATTTATTACTTAAAGAGTTACTGGCTATTGAAAAAAGTAAAGAGAATAAAGTCAACACAACACAGTCTTTTGCGAAAATAGTAACAAGTACAAAACCTTCTCTAAAACGCAAACCTAAATTGATTGTAAAAAAGAATAAGAAAAATGACAATCTAAAATAAAAAATTATATTACAGAAATAATAAATAAGGACACTAACATACATGTCAATGAATAATAATAAAAAATGAAAACGAAGTAATTATAAGATGCGTTGATGAAAACAGTGTCAATATTACTGAAGAAGTACTCAATGAAATTTTGTTCGAATACTGCATGATTAAAAAAGAACAAATGCTCAACCCTAAACTTAAAGTGATTGGCATCGAAAGCACTTTCTACATGAGTTTAACAGAAATCGAACAAGATGTTAATGAAAGAAATTTCAAAAACTACAACACAAAATGTCAAGCAGTGCATATGTATACAAATAAAAAAACAAAATTAAATAGTGTTATTCTTGAAGTACCAGTTATTATTCATGAGCAAATAATGGAAAATAGCAAAAATATTTTCGTAGGTTATCAAAAATGTAGAGTTTTTGTCATTATAAACACCAAACCATGTGAAAAATGTACAGGTTCCGGTCATAAAAACAAAAAGTTCAGGAATAATACTATCTGCTTAATATGTGCTGGTGAACATGATACAGTGTAATGTGATAGTGCAGATAACCTCAAATGTGCAAACTGTGTATTCAGTAATTTTAAATGCAAAACAAAATACAATTGTAACCAATAGCAAGTGTTGACTATTTAATAAAACCAAAAATTCATACATATATAAATAGAATCGGTAAATAGAATCACAATAATCATCAGAAGATAAATGATGTAAACACAAGACTCGATAAAGAAGATCACAATGATCATCAAAAGATAATTGATGATAACATGCACCAGCAATACATGGTAAAATGTTAATCTAACCTGTCTATAAATTCTACGAAAACAGTAAACACAAGAACTGTAACTACACCAATATACATGCCTCAATAAGTCAACTCCAAAGCAAATGCGTCTATAGTAAGAAATCCGAACAAATCTAAAAGTAAATAATGGCTTGTAATTTTGATTTTTTAGAAACAATAGAAAAAGATACAATTAAGCGTGAAAGAACTTTCACAAGTATTGAAACTCTCAACAAAACTATAAATAATTAAGATAAATTAAAAATAATAATACAAAGTGTAACGACTAAACCATCTATAATAATTAGTATTGCAACTTTTAACCAAGTAAATTATAAAGAGTATGATCTAAATGGCTATGAAAGCTACTATAATGAGAGTAGAATAAACAGAAATGATGGGGTAATTGTTTTTGCAAATAAAAATATTGTTCAAATAACCAAAACTATTGAATCTGGTAGGATTAAAATAATAAATACAAAAGTTACATTAAACAATGGAAATAGATTGGATATATCTTCGATATATAGAACACACTGAATACCAAAGACTGAATTCATTTTAGATTTAAATAAATTCCTAAACAAAAAAAGAAATATTAAAAACCATTTAGTGTTAGGAGATTTTAATGTAGATCTACTTGAACTCGATTTTCTGAGTCAGGAATGTTTGTATAATCTCTTAGGTAAAGGATATGTCCCAGGTTTCGCAGGCATTACAAGGCCTCCGATTGTCAATTGCAAAGGTTCTTGTAATAACAATGTCTTTATTAAAACTAACGATCTAAAAACAGAAACCTACAAAGTAAAAAATTCGTTAATAGATCACTACCGATTATTTGCCATAAATAAAATTAAAACTAACAGTAAAGATCCACAAATAACATTAAATTACTACAAATTAAAGAATACGGCTGCCACTAGAAATTGGAATGAAATTATGTCAATACAAGATCCAAATGTAGCAACAGACCAATTAATAAATAAAATTAAACAGTATATAGAAATGGCCAAAACAATAAATAAAGATAAGAATAAAGGTAGAAAAAGCTGAATAAGGCTATTATGAAATCATGTGAAACGAAAGAATTTTTATATAATCTATGGCAAATGGATCGTGATACTGAACATTTAAAAAGTGAGTACAAAAGTTATGCGAAAATCTTAGACAAGTTAATTTTACATGCCAAAGTTAAATACAAACGAAATCTAGTCCAAAATAAATTGAGAAATCCAAAAAAATTATCGAGAATTATAAACTCAAAAGTAGGAAAAAAAGTAAAATTAAATGATACCATAGATTATATAAAGGTTGATAATGTTAAGATTTCAAATAAAGTGGATATAGCTAATACTATGAATAAATATTTTTGTGCAATTGGTCAAAAGCTTATTGAAAAGATATACAAACCAATAGAAACAGAATTATCAGTAATTCTATCAGTAAATCTAAATTAGTGCTTATTAGAATTAACCTGGTCACGAAGGTGGCTCCCTGGTATTTTCATGATTTTGACAAATTTTTCTATTTATTTTCTTTTCATTAATACTATTTACTTTTTCATCTGTTTAAAATGGGAAACAATTTAGTTTATTCGATACTACTATTATATGTATAAAAAAAGCGCTGCCAATTCATTGGCACTTAGCTTCCTCAAACTAAATAAATTGTTCCAATATAAATTTCTTCATACTAGTGCATTAATTTTCTAATTAGTAGCTCAAAAATGGTGTTTTTTTATCATTAATTGTTTGTTAAAAGATAAATTAAAAAACATTATAAGCTTATGATCATAAATTGTATTATAGATTTCAAAATATCGTAGTATAGAAAAATAGCAATAACTTGAGTAATACTTGATGTAATGCCTTGAATTTAAGATAATATCTGTTAAGTACCAGGTTATTGGCTGAATATTTTTGAGCCGATTTGGTTCATAATCTTCTGAGATATTAGAGATTATTCAATTTAAACATTACTTTTTCACTCTGTATATTGCAACATCTCGAAGCTTTATCGTTGTGCTTTTTCTTGCAGATATTAAATATTATTATATTTTATATATGAGATTTAGTATTCTTTACTTCTAGTCAAATTTACGTATTATATTGCACGAAAAAACCCAAAGATAATGTTGTAATCTCGGGATTGGGATGGGGGGGGGGGGGGGGAATACAATATTCTTCCTGTGGTATTTCCCCGGCTCGTTCACTATAACACGAAGTGCGAGGCTCCGAGTCTCTGCTTATGAAACTTGCGTCGTGCCGCCCGCGATTATCTCCGAGCGCGGGCTACTCTATGAGCACGTATCGCAGGAGCTCTATGCTGATTACAGCAGATTTCTCACCTACTTCACGTCTCCGGCCAGCTTGTCTGAAAATCCGCATCAGCGGGGGTAAGCGGGAAAGAAGTGGATAACTTGTACGAACTACAACACGAACGATTCTAAGTAAAACGTATATAGAATCTCATGAAGTTTACAGTGAAAGCGGGAGCGCAATTCCCCCGATATGCACGCTTGCTTAAGTTTCGCGCCGACACGCGAGCTAGAGTACAGTTTCCCGGCCCGCATGGCCGGAGTTTTCTGTCAGCACCGCTGCGCTGACGCCGCTGATAAAAGTACTAGAGCCGCGCCCTTGACTTAGAACTCGCCGCTGTACAAAAAGGCCAAGTGCACTTCTGCGTCTCGAGTCGCCACTGTATCTCACTCTCGCTCTCACTCTCACACTCTAGTGGCGGACGTGCTATGAGCGCGTTAAAGAAGGGCGAGATGTGCTCGTCTGTGGTTCGGATGTCCAACACTTCCTTGCAGTGATGGGCCTAGAAATATTCAGAAAGTCCAAACGCTACGTTCAAGTCGTTAGACTAGTTAGTTTTGTCGAGTCCTGCGAGAACTTCAAGTCGTTGATGATGGAGCAATGCTCATTAATTTCGAAGGTATTAAAAAAACAAAAAATATAAAACTCAAAAATCGAAAAAACGATAAAAGAACAAAAACGCATCGAAACACAAAGAAAATTATTTTTGACCCGCCTTTCTTAATAGAAACACAAGAAATAAGCCCTGAAACATTAAATTTAACCATGGATTACTCGAGATATGGTACACACACACATACACACGCACACACATATATACGCACACACACACACACACGCACACACATATACACGCACACACACAGACGAACATACACACACACGCACACACACACGCGCACACACACCTAAAATCACACACACACATGCACACGCACGCCACAGACATACGCACACACAAACACACACATACATACATACATACACATGCATATACACACATGCATACTCACGGCATCCATACGGTAATTTTCTAAAAATAGTGTATTTTGATTCCAAATGTCCCAAAACCCATGGCAAACATGTTTTTATGGAAATTTGACTATTCGGCTCCAGTACGAATACTTGAAGCCCGATCCTTAAAAAATAGAAGTAGGAATAGCCAGACCTTTAAACCTTTTACTAAAGAAAGATCATCCATTTAGCTGCCAAAAAAAACCCAGGAAGCTTATGAAAATTTGAGAGACTGATTATGTCAGCCGTCAATTTTAATACATCTTAATTTTGATAAACAATTTACTGTTTCGACCGATGCTAGCGGATACACGATTGAAGGAGTGATTTCGCAACAAGATCTCCCGATAGCTTTTGTATCACAAGGTCTCACTTCAGCTGAAGTATATGATTGCACTTTTACGATAGAAACTTTAGCTATACTATTTTGTATGACTCAATTCAGACCGTACTTATATGGAAGAAAAGTCACACTTATTGCAGACCATAGACCATTAGTTTCGCTAAATTCGCACAACGATCCGAGCTCTAGAGTCGATGTAGAAGACAGAAGATGTAGAAGATATCCCATTTTCGAAAATACCCTGATATTTTGATTCCTTATGTCTCAAAAAATAATTGTGACATGTTTTTTGTAATACTCATTTTTACTATTACAAAGCTTTCTCTTTGAGGAAGCAAAACTAGCTAGAACTTTCCAAAAAGCAGTTTCATTTTATTTTTATTGTTATAAATATTACATATTAATGCTACTTTTCCAAAATGTCTAATTAATATGTTTATGATATGAAAAAGTAATTAATTATTTGATGTATTCGATTCTATCTCTGATACTACATTATTTGAGGATAATAGCTATTTAAATTTTTGTTACATACGGTTACCAAAATAAACTTAATTTAGCACCTATAATTTATTATGCTAGAATACCCGAGCAATAGCGGAATACTTATACGTAAAATGGGATTTAATAAAATTGGTTTTAACAATCTAAGGAAATGCTATTAGCATCACCAGTTACCATTATAAATAACAATGTGCAGGCGTGAAATGTGAATATTTCATACTTACTAAATTTTTTATTCTGAGAACATATATATTCAATCTTGTTATGTTGTTTTGTATATATTATGATATTTAAAATAAATTAGATTCAACGAGTAAAATGCATTTTAATAATGTATATTTATAATTAAAAATATTTATAAATAAAATCATTGTACAAAGAACAAAACAAAATATTTTTACAAATTTTAGAGTACATAATTATGTATGCATAAAAAATGATGTAATAAAAGGCTAAACTTTCTCCTTTTCCCTGCATAAGTACCTAAAAGAATCATTTAAAAACAATTCTTTGTCATTGGTAATTTGATTTTTGTTGTACATATAATAAGAACGCTGTATCATTAAATTTGAAATGTTGTTATAGATTCAGATTCTCGTTTGCACTCAAAGAAGTTGCAACTTCAACGACAAAAATCTATGTTGGGAAAGAGTAAGAACAACCGTGATATAACTCTCACTCCTCGAGATTTTAATTATGACAATCATCACTATCAGTATCTCAAGTATTCGAAGCGGGCCAAGGTAAGTCTCTTTTGCAGTTCAAATGCTCTTCGTTTCATTTATACATTTATTATTTAAGGTAGATGTATCAGTAACTAGCCACTTACAAGGGGGACCACGGAGTGCGGGTCACGGATTTTTATGAAACTTTAGGAATCATTTTCTGGTACCTTAAAATGAAGCCCAATACGAAATAACACCACTCTAGCGGCCCGAAAAAATGTCTAATTTGTACGATTTTTTACAAGAGAAGGAAAGAAGGGATCAAATTTCTTTTTTGAGGGTTTACTATATATATATATATATATATATATATTGAGGTACAAAAATATATTTTTTTTACATTTAAATACAAAATGGCGGCTATACAGCGAATCTTGTGAGAAGCCTTTTTCTCAAACCTCCAAACGGGAGAATACTTTTCTCGGAAAGTATGAGACCTGGAACAAAAACCAAAGAAATTCTTAATCTATATAAAGTTAACGTTGGAAGTACGTAGGGGATTTTTTTATTTCAAGTTTTGTAGAAATGGCGCACTTCTGGAAAAAAAGTCGATTTTTCTCGAAAAAGAAACGATGTAAATTGTTTATATAAAAAAATTTTCATTCAATGAAGCTACAGTAAAAATTTCAATCCAATTCATACAATAGTTTACAAAAAAAATATATATTTTTGTACCTCAATATATGTATAATAAACCCTCAAAATAGAAATTTGATCACTTCTATCCTACTCTTGTAAAAAATCGTACAAATTAGGCATTTCTTCGGGCCGCTAGAGTGGTGTTACCTCTTAATAGTATATCATATATATGGTAATTCTCTGGGAAATCGAGATCACAAAAAAAAATTTTTATTTCTTCGGTAAAAATGTACTTCTTGGTATGTAGAATGTATGTGAATTTTTTTAGATTTTTTGAAACCCTTAAGTTCAAAGTTGATCAAAGCTAAATATGAGCATGTAGACATTTTTTAAAATTTTTAGCAAATTTCAACCTTCATTTATTTAACAAAATTAAATCTCTTTAAAAAATAGCATCAAAGGATTTTTTAGCAAAATTCTTTAATTATTTTATAAAAAATGGTTTTAAAACCTTTTAATGCTTCTTTTGATTAATCAAATTCATTTTAAAACTTAAAATCCTGAAAAATGTGGGTTTGATCACTGGAACCATTACACCAAAACTCATGAAGGAAGCTTTTTTCAGTACAAAAGTCACTGTCGTAGTCGCAAAATGGCAGAAGTACAATATTTATATAAAAGAAAGTAAAATAACATGAAATATTGTTAAAAAAAATATTAAAATGCGCATTTGCAATAAATTCATATTTAGTTTCAAACAACTTTAAATATATGAGCTTTAAAAAATCTGAAAACATATATATATATATATATATATATATATATATATATATATATATATATATATATATATATATATATATATATATATATATATATGTAGATTCACAATTTTTCAGAAAATAACCTATATTTTTATATATAAATAAATAATTCTCTGGTAAATCTAAAACAAAAAATTTTTTTTTTAATTTCAGAAAAAATGTTTCTGTTAGTATGCAAAATAGTCGTGAATTTTATCAGACTTTTTTAAGCCAATATATTTTAAGATTTTATTTATTTTGACTCTATCGGTCTCTACGAGCACATTTTTCTTATAATTTCGTACCTATCTCATTCTGTCTAATGGAGAGGTGATGAAAATATCATCTCTTCCATCTCCATAGTAGAACTTTTTGAGAAGGCAAATGTAATCAATAAGAGGGAAATGCTTTCAATTACAAGGTACATTTAAAATCTACGAAATTTAATTTGCGTAAAGAATGTTGCTTAAAACAAGTATAAAATAAATGTGTGGCGCCCCATACTGCCTATTGGGCTCGTCAGGAAGACATGTAGGCAGCACTATCTTCGATACAAGACGATACATTTTTTGAGGGATATATATGGAAATTAATGGTAAAAGTTACTAGTGGGAACGAAATACTAGTTCCCATCTAGCGGTAAAGAGAGAAAATATACAAATTTATTGGCAAATTAAGACCCCAATTCCATTCTATATTAAATAAAATGATGAAATTATCGCTCGTATTAAGTATTTCCTTCCTATTGATTACATTTGCCTTCTCAAAAAGTTCTACTATGGAGATGGAAGAGATGATATTTTCCTCACCTCTCCATTACAGAGAGTGAGATAGATACGAAATAATAAGAGACATGTGCTCGTAGAGACCGATAGAGTCAAAATAAATGAAATCAATACTTAATACGTTAATATCTATACTTAATACGAGCGATAAATTCATCATTTTATCTAATATATTTAAAGTTGTTTGAAGCTAAATATGAGTTTATTGCTAAAATGTGCATTTTAATATTTTTTTTAACAATATTTCATGTTATTTTAATTTTATTTGTATAAATATTGCACTTCTGCCATTTTGCGACTGCAGCAGTCACTTTTGTACTTAAAAAAGCTATCTTCATGATTTTTGGTGTGATGGTTCGAGTGATCAAACCCACTTTTTTCAGGATTTTAAGTTTAAAATGAATTTAATTAATCAAAAGCGGCATTAAAATGTTTTGGAACCATTTTTTATGAAAAATTCAGAAAATTTTGCTATAAAATCCCTTATTGCTACTTTTTTTTGAGAGATTTAATTTTGTTGAATAATTAGAGGTTGAAGTTTGCTAATAAATGTAAAAAATGACATGCTTATATTTAGCTTTTAATCAACTTTGAACTTAAGAGTTTAAAAAAATCTGAAAAAATTCACATACATTCTACATCATAAAGAACATTTTGACCAAAGAAATAAAAGAAATTTTTTTGTTATCTCGATTTCTTAGAGATTTACCCATATATACCTGATTGTTAGCACTGCGTATATTATCAATGCTAATGTTTCTTGGCTCTATTTCAGATTTAAAAACTCATTGGATAAAACTACGGGTTCAGTGCTTCATTTTTAGGTTTCAAAAGTCGATCCCCAATGTTTCATTAAAATCCGAGACCCGGACTCCGTGGACTCCCCTTATTATTAACACGAAGATAGTTTATCTAAAATATAAAGCATTAAAATAAAATGTAGACCAATGAACTTATACTTATTGAAAAATATTACTATTATCTCTCAAAGAGAAATGAAAAAACAATATTTCTTACGATATTAAGCAAATTATAAATCAAAATGTTAGTTGGTCCAATGTACCAGTACATAACCACCCAAAATCAACCTGTCTCAGTTTCCAACTTTTGATGTCCTATTATGTACATGCTGATCGCAATGACCCTATTTCTCTGTACAATTTCAAAATTAATTTAAAAAATGATAAATTTCACTACTCAAATAAAACTTTCTTAATTTAAAAGCTTGAATGGTATATTATTCTTGACTGGTACTCAAATTTTCGAATAATTAAATGAAAATATTCTAAAACTTGTTTGATTCTAAACTTTCCTTATAAGAAAAGTAGCTAAAGCCTATCGATTGTATTAAAGATAATATTAAAAATGCAATGAAGCAAGCTGCTAAACCGTGGTTTGAGGAAGAATGCGAGGAATGGAAAAACAAAAGGCAAAAAACGAGATGCTTAATCTCAATAACAACACAGAAGTAATGCTTAGGCAGTATCGTAGCATAAGAGAACAGGTCAAACGAGCTTTCCGAGAGAAAAAGATAGAATGGGAAAATAAGAAGATTTTGGTTATTCAGGAAAACAATAACAAAAATAATATTGCAGGGATAAATTTGATAAGGAAAGCAACACAGAACAATTCAGATATTCTAAGGGACGAACAAGGGAACCTGATAACTGATACAGCAGGGATACTAAGCAGGTGGAGAAGCTACTTTATGTCTAGGGAATGGAGAGACTCAATCATAATCCCAATTCACAAGAAAGGAGATAAAATAAATTGCAATAATTACAGGGGGATTTCTCTGATATGTACATTAGGGTGGTTCAAAATTCCCAAACTTTGAAAAATCAAAAGTAAGACTATAAAAAGTTTATCAAAATATTTATCAAAATAATAAGTTTCTTGTCGGCTGGGTGATTAAAGTTAAGATTTAAAGGTGGCGACCTCGAATTTAAGGTTTTTATTTTTCCATTAAATCGCAAATTAAATAACTAAAACTTAATTATGTATGCTAAAAATGTGGCAAAAAAATTAAAGGTCTTCATCTCAGTTTTCATATAAAATTACGTATAAGTACTTATGACGTATGTTACCTCAAGTAAATTACATCAAATTATAAGAGACCCCATTTAAAATATTAGTAATGCGATATATGTACAGAACTGCTATAACACACATATTTTGATATCCTACGGTGTGCGAATTTTTCTGTTGATACTATTTGGAACAAAGATTCAAAATAGTTTTAATTTTTGAACAATCATCAAAAATTAGGGTTGTTAAAAATGTCCAAAAATAACCTATTTTAAGTCAAAGTTTTGACTTATATGACTGTTAAGTCAAATAAAAATTTTTTTGTGGTTAGGACGCAACTGATTTTTAACTCTAGTAGTACAATCAATTGCCAAAAATATTTTTACCACGAATAATTAAGTTATTTTTAGGAAATTTATTTTTTTACAAATAGCAACTTTATTGAGGCTTACTTTTGACATTTGAAAACTTTTGGGAATTTTGAACCACCCTTGAAATGTACATGCTGCAAGATATTGTCCAATGTACTACTAGCGAGACTCGCGGAAGATATCCTTGGGAATTATCAGTGTGGATTTCGCCGAAAAAGGTCGACTAACTACCAGACATTGATAGTTAGGCAACTCTTGGAAAAGATATGGGAGTATAGCAAAACGGTACACCAAATAGCATGCATCATTTTTCGTTGATGTATTAAAAAATATCATTGTCGTAGTTTTAATTAATGTGGATTTAGATCACACATATAAAAAAATCTTTTAAATATTTATTTTATTTATTTATGGTCTTTTGTTTTTCAGAACACTTTGTGATTGGGTTGTATTATGACTGATGATCTATATATTGTTTATCATGGTACGCGGGCATGTTTGGATGCGCTTTAAATTGTAATTTGAAATTATATATTTTTAAAAAATTCCCCTGCACCAAATATTGACTTCAAAAATTTATTTCTTTCACATTTGTGTACAATTTTACTTAAAGTTTAATAAAAAGAATAATGGAAAAATCATGTCTCTTCCCTATTTACGCCAAAAATGAGACGCATAAAGAAATTAAAAAAATACTGCATTCCGGAAATTCATTCCTCTATTCAGTGGGCAAATTACTAGAATCGCGACTACTATCACGGAAAATAAAATTAGAGATGTATAGATAAATTATTATGCCAGTAGTCCTATACGGATGTTAAACATTGGCACTAACTAAGCGGGAGGAGGATTGGTTCAGAGTGTTTGATAACGGAGTTCGGAGAAGGATATTCGGAGGCAAAATTGATGAGTGAACCGGAGAATGGAGAATCTTGCACAATAGGGAAATAAATGTGTTATACGGAAAAGCGGACATCACTAGCGTTATACAATCTCGAAGACTGGGATGGGTCGGGCACGTACTGAGGATGGAAAATGCTAGGACAACACTTAGAGTACTAGTAGGAAAACCAGAAGGTACAAGACCTGCGGGTAGACCAAGACGAAGGTGGGAGAGTAATGAAACCGATTGAACCTTGCAAAGAATGGACAAGGCTATGGACTACATAGTCCCATCAATCATGAATGGTGGGTACGGTGATGATGCGAACATGATCACAGCGAATGTAGGAACTGCGGTATTTTAAGCATTATCACTGCTAACCATTAATGGCTGGCCACTGTAATAATAATAATAATAATAACAATAATAATATATATAAAAGGACATGTCCTGACTGACTGACTGACTGATTGACTCAAACGCCCAGCCAAAACCCTTGAACCTACCGACTTGAAATTTGCATTGTATATTGTTTTTATGTTGTAGGCAAAGAATAAGAAGGGACTTTACAAGACTGTAAAAAAGCTGTTTAAAAGCTGTAAAATGTGTTTTCACGGAATCATTCCAAATCTCCAAGGTCCGATGAGATATCGGCTTTTTTATCGTTTTAAATGTTTTTCAATACTAATTTATTTCAAAAAATTTTCTAGCATTTTCCCTAATCGACCGCTAAGTGAGTACATTTTTCAAATTTCGAATCCTAATTAGTAAAAAATGGCAAAATAATATTTTATGAAATAGGAATTTATTTTCAAAATCTCCAAGGCCCGATGAGATATGGACTTTATTATCGATTAAAAGGTTTTTTAATACTAATTTCTTAATAGTAATTTCTGAGTTTTTCCCTAATCGACCGCTAAATGAGTAAAATTTTCAAATTTTGATCCTAAATTGGTAAAAAGTGGCAAAATGTGATTTTACGGATTCATTAAAAATCTTCAAGGCCAGATGAGATAGCGACTTCGTTATCGTTTAGAATGCTTACTTATCCTAACTTCTAAAAAGTAATTTCACTGTTTTTCCCCAATTAACACCTAAGTAGGTTAATTGTCCAAAATTCAACCCCTATCTTCTATATATATAAAAGGACATGTCCTGACTGACTGACTGACTGATTGACCGACTCATCAACGCTCAGCCGAAACCCTTGAACCTAGCGACTTGAGATTTGGATGGTATATATACAAAAGTTCAGTCTTAATATGCTACTTTGTAGAAAGCGCGGGTATCATAGCGACGGGGGATTCTAGCAACTTAAAATTTAGACGGTATATACCTAGGTAACAACCTGTACGAACGTTCAGTCTTGATATAATACTTTGTAAAAATCGTGGGCAACGCCGTGACGAGGGATGCTAGTATGATTATAAACAAGTGTTGTCTCTATAAAGGTAGATATAATTATATATAGTTATATACAATTATACATGATTATATCTCTATATATTACACTGAACGAAAAAATTAGTAACCATTATTAGACTCTCTAGTAAATCCAACATGATCTAAGAAAATTTTACTCATTACTATGAAATTTAGGACTGAATACTAGACGTCTTGTTTTGAGTGCCAATTGTATCTACTATGATTATACGATACTATGTACCAGACATGCTTGTAAAATTTACTATCCTGCTAAGGAATATATACTATATTATAACTTATACATAAAGGTACACTAAGAAAAAGGTTTGGGTATCACATCAATACTTTTATATCTATTTGAACTATACCGGTATTACTCGAATATCCATACACATTGCTGTCGTAGCTATATTATGGTTGTCGGTGATATTGTATGGTTGTCACAGCAAAATAATATAGTTGTAAGATCAATAACAAAGTATTGTCGCAGCAGCAATAGGCAATTTAATTTGATCAACCAGATTAATTAAATTAATTAAAATAATTGAACTCAGTCTTAGGTTGGCTGTGAATCATTACTAACCGTGCAACATTATATTTTTCTCCTAGACAGTCTAGTATCGTTCCTACCCCCTGGTAGTAGCCGTTACTACTTTCTTTTCTTAGTGTATAAAATGATTTCGCTGCCGCCGCCGCTGCCGTGTCAAGAATCAAGGCCTTCTCCATATCTCCGTTTTTCTACATTATTTTGATCTATTTTTTAGAATTTTTGGTTATTTATGAACTATTTAACTTAACTTATGATAATTAACGTTATTTTAGGTATAAGAATGATGCTCGATATATAAGTCCTATTAAAGCTGTATGGAGAATTCAAGAATTACCACTGTTAGAATAATCTCATACAGTTATTCGTTTAGCAGTTTATACTAAAAATCAACAGCAAATTGTTTTTGATGAAAACAACGAAAAGAAGGCTTTGGAAAAAAATACAGATACCATACTGAAACTTACTGCGTGGTTGAAATTGAATCAATCTGACAAAGAATCCAGAAAAATGAAATATGCTGATATACCAAAATTTTACGTATTTTATACATTGAACAAAATTTTGATAAAATGAAAAGTAATTTCGAAAGCTATTGGAAGGATAAGTAGTGTTAGTCCTAAACATATTGAAAGATTTCATTTAAAATTATTTTTGAATCGTGTAAAAGGAGTAACTTATTTTAAAGATTTAAAAACTTACGAAAATGTAAAATATAAAACCTTTAGAGATACAGCTATTGCAATGGAGATAATAGAACATGATAGTCAAGTTTTCTAAAATGTTTTAAGAAGCCTGTAGTATTATGATGCTAAAAGAATTAATAACGATTTTAGCTTGATTTCTTATTGCTGATACTGCACCATATTCATATAAAATTTGGAATTAATTTAACAAATGTTTTTCTGAAGAGTTCAAATAATATTGAATACCAAGCATTAAAAGAAATAAACTACCCTGGTAGAAAATTATCTAGTTTTATCGAGGCCCTCGATTATTTCCTTGGCAAACTAGATAGATCTACATAGTTCTAGATTAATTTTCTACCAGGGTAAATTTAAAATTTAGAAAATTTATCATGTGTTTTTTTTTGTTTTCCTGAAACAGAAGGAATATTGAAATTAAAAAGTCAATAGAAGAAAAAATATTATTTATGAAAAAAAAATACACTTATTTTATGAGCATAAAATGAAAATCTAAATAAAATTTTGGGGTTGGCACGCGAAAATTTCAACCTCCATTTATTCAAGAAAATTAAATTTCTTTGAAAAATAGCAACAATGGATTTTTAGCAAATTTTCTGAATTTTTCACAAAAAATTGTTCTAAAATCTTTTAATGCCCCTTTCGATTAGTTAAACTCATTTTAAAACATAAAAAAAAAATATTATAAAAGATAAATAAAAATAATATGATATATTGTTAAAAAAATTATTAAAATGCACATTTTAACAATACAGTCATATTTAACTTCAAACAGCTTTGAATATATGGATATAAAAAGATCGGAAAAAATTCACCAATACTGACATACTAAAAAGAACATTTTTATCGAAATAAATTTTTTATTTGTTCTTGATTTTCCAAAGAATCATGCTTATATATATATATATATATATATATATATATATATATATATATATATATATATATATATATATATATATATATATATATATATATATATATATATATATATATATATATATATATATATATATATATATATATATACTGATCAAAATCTCTCTAATTCTCTAATTCTGCCAAATGGCGAATTACGCACGCTATTTGGCGCACGGAAATGCGTGCGCCAAATAGCATTTTATCTCGCACTCGTGAAAAATAAATAGTATGTGCAACTCGTGCGGCGTTGCCAATACGCACTTGGACGGCTGGTCCAACGCCGCCCGCGTGCGCTATTGATAACTTACCGCACTCTGTGTCACACTCCTAGCTATAAAACAAATAAGGGCAATTAGTAAATAGTATGTAAGCATTATTATTTACTTATTGCGAAAAATGTAAATACGGATATATGAACTATGACTGGAATTAGAAAAGATCATTTCAAACTAAAAATTTAAAAACGACGAACATATAAACAATAAAAATCAATGTATGTTAAAAAATGTTATGTCAATGAGAATGTGAAGCTATATTATTAGATTACTTATAAAAATAAAGATAATTATTACTTTTCCATCCAAACCATTTATTTATTTATCTATTAGTCTAAGAATAAATCGCCTTAACAATATAATTTTGATACAACGCACAACGAATTACTAAAATCTTGACTTTCAAATATTATACAGGCAACATAAAATTATTTAAACATGATTTATCTCATTGCATGCTCTAAATATTAAAAAAAATGTCGCTGCATCCTTATACTTGCTATTTTTTTAAATAAAATTATATTCTGATGTTATCCAATATTATAAATAACTAACATTAAAACTATTTATAAATTATTCAATAGATTCTCTTGAAAAGAAAAATAACAATGTTTCATTATAAATAAATCGCAAAGGTAAGGATTCTGAGTACTAATACAAATTTTAATATAGTAACTTAAAATTATCCGATTTTATCCATTCAAATTTCATTTTTACTGTTAATAAATGCCGTTTTATTGCACGGTTAAAAAATACAATGATTGTTTATATGTAAAAAGTTAGTTTTGACATATAGTCCAGTCAAATTAGTTTTTGAGGTATCAATAATCCCAATGACATCGGTTAAGGGCTTAAATTGTTCGGAAGAGTGTCTAGAATGTTAATCTGAAGACGTGATAAACAATTAACAATTAAAGTTGGATTTCTGCACTTTGTTTCTTATTTCGCTCTATATCTTGGAAAATATTGATTTTAGAGGACAAAGTTATTAAAAAAAGTTGTTCGTTATTAAATTTTCTATAAAAAAGTCAGCAAGGGCACATTTCTATCTATTGTAGTTTCTTTGCAAATTGCAAAAGAACGCTAAATTCGTGAAAATTGAAAATTGTTTATAACTTTTGAGAAAATTAATATTTTTCAATCATATTTCAGAAAAATATGGTACTCAAGTAATAGAAATAGTATGCAAAATTTCAAGTCTCTATTCATTATAGTTTTTTCTAAAATAATAGCTATATTTCGAAATTTTTTTTTTTCACGGTACTGGCAAATGTTAAAAAATCAGTCAGTTTAGTCGCTCTTGTTCATACGCAATCTAGAAGAGTTATATTTTAATAAACTTTTTCGAGAACTGCAAAATTTTAATTAGGGGCTCTCTGGGATGTAAATGTTTATAAAACGCTTAATTAACTTTTTATGTAGGAGACAATATTTTAGTCCGATTTTAATCAAACAAAATTCATTGCAAACCGGCGATTTTTATCTTAATTTTGAAAAAAAAATCGTTTTTCTACAAGCATTAGGAGCCAAGATACATTTTGTTATAATAAGCCATTGCTCAGTACACAAATGAGATATTGCAAATTTTCAAATTTGCTGCTACAGTTGAAAAGTTATACCTTTAGGATAACTGCCACTCGTAACTCTAAAATCAATTTTTAACTACAAATTCAATGTCGGAAAGCAATGACCGCTCAATGGCGGCCGATCAGCAGCGCGGGAGACGGAGTGGGGGCACCGCCGCGCGCTCGAGTCTCAAAGCTGACAAACTTACTTCAAATCGTAGCGCTCGGAAAAAATCGCCGTAAATCGGTCAATTTTTATCGTATCTTGCTCTTTTTTTTTTAATTTGGGGTAGCGCGAGTAAAAAATAACATTGGTGTCATTACTTTTAGTCAGTTAATTTATTTAAACCTTTAAAATGTAATAAATTTCATTTTATCATTTTTTCCTGCATCAGAATCGCTTTTTACATTACATTAAGAAAGTTTCGTTACTATTTACACATTCTTTTAATTATATTATTCATTTGCTTTTGAAGATTCGTATTTCAAGTAGCGATGGAATAAATTCAAATATATAAAGGGTCAGGAGTATCCATTAAATAAGATTGATGTCATCAAAGTATCGTTATCATTTATTTTTACAAACCTTTTTCATATTTTACATTAAAAATAATAATCGTACATTAAAAATAATTACAGTAAATAAAATAATCAATCTAATCGCTGTCTTTTGTTCTCTTGCGTAGATTCATTTTCGTTTTCATCATTTTCATCATTAATATCGTTGCTTACTGTTTCATCTTCTATCTCTACAGTTACTTCCTCTATGTTGGAGCAAGATTGTCCATGACAATTGTGGCAAATATCAGAGCAAGGAAAGCCATGTTTACTACATCTACAAGTCATGCTCTTACAGCCCGTTTCGCACTTGCATGATATATATTCCAATAAATTTGTAGGAATCAGACTTGCAGTTGTATATGTAGGCCTTAAGCCTCCAGTAGTAACTTTCCAGCCTCACTTTAACGGATCTTTCGAATTACCAAGCCACTGCTGGATTTGTAAGTGCGTTCTATTGGAATGTTCGGCACTTGCCCCTTCAGTTGGAGGTAAAGTGTCAAGCTTAAAAGACGATTTGATCGATGATTTCTTAAACAGTAAATATCGCAACGCATTCAAAGACATGTCTTTATTTTGATTTGAATATAATCGTTTGATTATTGTATTACCAGCCTCAGTAATGCTAGCATGATCGGCATTAAAATCATAAAATTTTTGCGCAATTTTTACAAGTTCGTCGCTTTTGTCAAGTAATTTAGTCAATTTATTTTTACCTAGCCTGTAGAAAGCCGATGTGGTATCACAGCCACTAAATGCATGTAAAAACGCAACTATATTTTTTAGTTTTGAATATTTAAAACTATTGTTGCTATAAAGCTTTTCGTGAATTTGACCTTTTCCAGGTTTTAACAAATAAATTGATTTATTATCAGGAGCCAACTGAGTTAAAATAACGAGTAGATCTACGTCTTCGCCAACTATCACAGAATTTGTAACGCTATTACACACTTCAAGTGCCGTTTGTACAATTAACGTATCAGCATCTTCTTCCGCTTGTAAAGTACGATATCCCGCTGCAGATAAATCTTCTTGTAGCATAGTGACTAATCTATTTTTATTTTTTTCATTTGACAAAAAAGTCTCTTGCGAAGTTGTTATGTTCATTGAACGTTCGATCGCGATCTCTCTACCAACTTGACGTGTCATTCTACGAGCTCGTTCTGCGCTTTTGGTGTGTAAATTTGCTGATATATCGGGGTATCCATCAAAAACGTTATTTTGTTTCTTTTTTATATATATATATTGCACTTCTACCATTTTTCGACTGTGGCATTCACTTTTGTACTGAAAAAAGCTACCTTCAAGATTTTTTGTGTAATGGTTCGAGTGATCAAACGTACTATTTTTAGGATTTTAAGTTTTAAAATTAGTTTAGTTAATTGAAAGGGGCATTAGAAGGTTTTGGAACCATTTTTTATAAAAAATTCAGAAAATTTTGCTAAAAAATCCTATGATCTATATTTTAACAGATTTAATTTTGTTGAGTAAATGGAGGTTGAAATTTGCTAGAAAATGTAAAAAGTGACTACATGCTAATATTTAGCCTTGATCGACATTAAACCTATGGGTTTTAAAAATCTGAAAAATTTCACATACATTCTACATACCATAAAGAAAATTTTTGTTGTTCAGCTATAAATCAAACGTGTATGTTGCTTGCTTTGTTGCAAGGTTTTGAGAGTCAAACTGATCGGATTGTAGATTTAGAAGTTTTAATTAGGATATGAGTGTTGGAATTTGAAAAACAAAATTATTGACCAAAGTTATATCCTATTTAAGCCTGATTATTATTCAATTTTTCTAAATTTTGTCATAAAATATGGTGTAAATAGGCCATAGTTTTGGTTTATAATTTTATTTTTCAAATCCCACACTCAAATCTGAATTATATGTATTTTAAACACAGTAAAATAACCCCAAAAATTCCAATTTGATCAGTTTGACTCTCAAAACCTTGCGTCGGAGCAAGAAATATACAAGTTTGTATTATAGCCCAACAAAATGAGCTATCGACAATCAAAAAATTTTTTTTTAATTTTGCCCTTATGTTTTGATGAAATGCTCGAATCTAGAAGAAGTAGGTAATATATGATAAATAATTTATCCTCACCTAAAAACTTATAACCAATTTATTTGTAATTTTAAGGTGGTGTCACGGATTTAGTCAACCGTCCGTACTCACTGATACAGGTGTCCTGTGCCAGCGAGATAACGAAGCATGCGAAAGCCAAGATGCTGAGGCGGCATGTGTTTTTGCGCGACACGTCGCGATGCGCAGCAAGCGCATCCCGCGCCAGTTCGGCTTAAGCAGCACTACCGCGCACACACTCTCTATGTCACCTCTGCTTAATAAATACGCGATCTACCGAACTCCTCGTTTTTTGGTTCTCTCCCCCAGTACACCCCAACCACACAAGAATCACGTGCCCCGAACGGCACGTGCAAATAGCGCGACTTCCCATTCCTTCTCCCTATTTTTCCCCACGTAACATTTGGCATCCCTTGTGTGTTTGCGTGTGTGGCACACGGGTGTACTTTGAACAGTGACTTTTGGTGACTTTAAGGGACAATTGTAAGGGGAAGGACGGGGCGAGCAAGCTCACATTCATTGGAGAAAACAAGAAATCGGCCGCCGAGCAATTTTTCAAGCAGCCCTTTCGGCTGAGCCACACAGTGACAGGAAGGACGAAAGGCTTTTCCATTCAAGTACAGAGACGGGAAGGACGCAGAGGCCACCCTAGGTCGCATTGAAGGAAGGAAGCTTTGGGAGACCTTTCTTAAATCTTTTGCAGAACAAGAAGAAGAAAATGTCAGCCGGGATTTTAGCCTGCATGCTTGGTCTTCTTCTCCTGCAAGTAATTATTTTAATAATAAATTTTGTCCTCGGTGGGGTAATTCGCGCCCAGAAATTTGTATAGATGTGATATTATTTGTGCAGCGGATGACCTACTGTGCATTCGAATTTTAAGGGAAATTTAAAAATTACTAATTCAAAGCCTAGATCTCAGTTGTTTTGCGTCAATTATAATTCTGCGAGTTGAAAGCGTTGAATCTATAACTTTGGCGGCAATCGATATCCTTTTAATTGTGAATTTTAAATTTTAACTACTTTCATACCAATTGAGATCTCGCCAACGAATTTTTCTCATTAATAAAATTTTAGTCACCTCATTTTGTAGTCTGCGAACGCAAATGATACAAATTGAGCAAAATGTCGTTGAGAAATTTGTTCAATTTAAGTAGCGACAAGGAAAAACGCCGGCTACACGCGAGCAACTCAAGCTTGCATAGCGAAACAGCTTTGATAGAGGTGTCGGACCCCCTAACACAGGCAATCCTCGCAAATTTAACCGAGGAGAAGTGCGCGGAATTTTTAAGTAGGTGGACGTATAAACAATTAGCGCAGAGGCACAGCGCGCCAGCAGATATAGAGTCGCACGTGATGCGGGACACAGACGTAGACGCCGGTAGCCACAGTCCGCGCGTAACAAACGCTGCCGACACTACGAATGATCCACCCGGCGCCCCTAGCGCAAGCGCGGCCCCTAGTGGAATTGTAGATGATAGGTACGAGGTGGCAAAAGCACAGGGATTTTCCCTCAACCCCGCCCCGAGAGCGGCTAGAAATGTTTCCGTAATTAATGTAGACAGCCCGGCGCGATCTCTCCTTTTAACAATTTCCCAATCGACACAAGTAGAAGCGACACCTTTTATCGAGCACTGGGAAAAAGAGAGGCAAGCTCAGTTTGATTGGGCGCTAAGCCAGTGGCAAATTTCAGAGTCACATAATGTCGGATCAGAGTTAAATGGAATAGGGAACACGACTACGCCTACGCAAACCCCGATTTCCCCGGCACAAGCACCGCTCGATAAAGTAATAAGAACAAACTACACCTCTCATGTAAAACAACCAAGCACACAACGCATAACTTGGGATAATAGGGTCACGCGACAGGTACATACACCACAGGATTCTTCCGCAGTAAACATCGAAGCATAGAAACCCGATGCACACACCCCCGTGCCTTATAAACTGTCGGAACAAGTTACACAGGTAGTAGCCTCAATTTCTAACATCTCGGGTAATAACGGGTTGAACGCGCGCGGTCAAGGTTTGACGTTCTCGCAAGCCCTGAATCTAATCCCGCAATTTGACGAAAATTCTGATAGGCTGAATTTGTTTTGTATTGCAGTGCACGAGGTCAAGGAGATGTTTGGCCCGCAACAAGAAAAAATTATTTTATTATCGCTGGCGAGTAAATTGATGGGAAGGGCGGCCGACTATTTTACAGTATAGCAATGTGGGTTTGGCGGACGATATTTCAATGCAATTAAAGCTTATGAATCAGCTACCGAGTGAGAAAGCGGGCGACTACGGGTTGCGGGCGCACAAACTCTTAATCCAGCTGTTGACTATATATGACTCAGCCCCAGATATTCACGACAGTGACAGGGAGTCGCGCAAGCGAGGGGCCAACTCGGACGCGCTGCAGTATTTCATGTTTGGCATAACCCACCCGCTGGACAATCAGGGGCGAAACGAGCACCCGCGTAACCTTTATGAGGCAATCAGAGTTGCAGTTAACTTTGAGTGCAAGCAGAGCACTCACCTCGCGTGCGGGTACCTAGCACCGCAGCCTCCTATGACTCACGCGCAGATAAACCTTGTAGTGTCTGAAAGCGCGCCGAACCAGCCGCTCGTGAATTCTCCTCATCGGCAGGAGCAAAATCACATGCAACGAATACGAGCGCCATGCCTGCAGCGGCGGCGGCCGCGTCGCTGTGCAACTATTGCGGCGATAACCGATGATTTTTGTAAGAAAAAGAATTTTCAGACAAAAACATGTGATTATTGTAATAGAAGGGGCCACATACACAGGTATTGTTTTCAATGAGAGGCAGACATAAGGACGGGGAGGCGGTTCAGGCCTGAGGGGGGCCATCAGAACAATTTTAACGATGGGCAAAACAATAACAATCGCTTTAACAATAACAAGAGCAACTATAAAGCACAGTCCTTAAGCACAGTCTGAGCAGGCGGTTAACGGGCCTTTAAACTCATAAGTTGCTTGGCGCAGTCCTCAGGCGTCGGGTAGCCCGGCTTGCCTAAACAAGGTGAACAGGTGCCCCCTCGTGTAGTTAGTATTCAAATTTCGGGATCTGGGCACAAGCCACCGATAGTAATTTTGAAGGGCGATGACCTAGTTAACAATACTGCCTATTTTCATGTAAACACGGGAGCGGATGTGTCGATGATTAAAAGCTGATCGATTGGGATATTATTGAGAGATATGGTGGGCGCATCGACGCCGCCCCTAAGAGTTTAGTTTTAAGTATGGTCACAATTCCTTTTGCGCAAGGATAATGCTTTGAAATCCCAGCAAAATCGCGTTATATAATGTATGCATAAGTCGCCAACGCGGATACAAAAATTGGCTGGGTCCCACTGCAAGATCTGAGACCAGATTTATTATTCGGTAATTTTATTGCAAGAAATTATAATGGGCATGTTGTCGCAGAATGCATCAATATTGGCGAAAAAGCGGTCAAGCTACCAGTCCCGCAGATAGAATTAGTTGAGTGCGAAACCATGGTGGCAAAGGGCACATTTCTCGTCGATGAGGACGACGAGGAAGAATCTATTAAGCGCGTAAACATAATGCGTTTATCCGGGAAAGATATTATGAGTGAACCCATGGATGTCGCACAGAAAAATCAACTACTAGAGAAGAACCGAAACCTACGTGATTGGAGAGTTGAAAAAATAATGAGCCTTATAGACACGGGAGTTTCTGGGTGTCTTTGGACTGGATAAAGAACTACTGCCGGCTACGACTCTGCTGGAGCATGAAATAAAGCTCACGGCTGATAAGCCTCTGCGAGCGAAGCGCTTTAAATATCCGCAGGCTCTTAAGGAGCAAATTGAAGTTGAGGTCCAAAAGCTCGCAGAACAGGGTATTATACGACCCTCGAGCTCGCCGTAATGCAGCAATCTCTGGATTGTACAAAATAAAATGGATGCTGACGGCAATAAAAGGTGTTGATTAGTCACTGATTTTCGGGCACTAAATGAAATTACGGTCGGCAGCTGCTGGCCGCTCCCCTTCACGAGTGACGTAGTTGAACGACTGGCTCGCGCTAACATTATCACGGTGGTAGATTTGAAACAGGGTTTCCACCAAATACCCATGCACCCTGTCTCAGCGCCCTTTACTGTATTCTCAACTCCTATGGGAAAAAACTCAGTCCAACACTGGGAATTTAAACGCATGAGTATGGGTTTGAAAGAAGCGACGAATACCTTCGCGAAATGCATGTCACTGGCCATGGCCGGGCTGCAGGGCGAGGAAGTCGAAATATATCTTGATGACATCATGATTTTTGCGGAAAAACTTGAAGAGCATGGAGCGCGGTTAAGACGTGTAGCAAAAAGATTAATGAATGCGAACCTCACTATAGAGCCCAAAAAGTGTCAGTTTCTGAAACGTGAGGCGTTTGTCCTCGGGCATATAGTGGGGGGAGGCAAGATCCGCACAGACCCCAAGAAACTCGAGGCTGTGAAAAAATACCCAGAGCCAACTAACGCTAAAAAAGTCAAGCATAACTCGGATTCGTACGCTACTACAGAAAATTCATACCTTAATTTGCAGATATTGCGTTACCGCTATGTAAGTTGCTGCGCAAGAGAATCAAGTTTGATTGGGGCAACGAGCAACGGTTGGCTTTTGAAAAAAATGAAAAAGATAATCTGCAGTGAACCAGTCTTAGCTGCGCCTAACCTATTAGAGCCGTTTATTCTCACGTGTGATAGTTCAGATTTTATCCTTGGGGTGGTGTTATCACAGGGAACCATCGACTCAGATGCTGCGTGTACATATGCATCCAGGCCTCTCAGAGGAAGCGAGCTCCGGTACATAACGTATGATAAAGAGCTGCTTGCAATTGTATTTGGAAAATAACAATTCAGGCACTATCTATATGGTAGAAAATTCACGGTCGTAACGGACCACGCTGCTCTGAAGCACTTTCATACATCCAAAAAATCAGACTTTAGGTTCAACAGACTAAAAGCGGCATTGAGGGGCTATGAGTTTGACGTAGTCTACAGGAAAGGAATAGTAAATGTGAACGCTGACGCGCTCTCACGCAACCCTGTCATTCCTGAGGGTGAAGCAAACTCAGAGCGACCCAGAGCAGAGCTTTACGAGCTTGCGGATGAGCAAGAGAAAGACGACAGCGATGCAGAGTTAGATCAACCCCCGGCCTGAGTATTTATCACCCGAGCAATTCAGAAAAAGGGCATCGATCGAGACAAAAAAATTAAAATACCCAAGACAGATTCGGAGAAAACCAAAACTGTTCACACATATAAAAAGAAACGTACTGGCGAGAAACCCATTTACTCCATGGGTGAGTTCCTAGCTGTGCGCAATGCCTCAGATGACTTTTTCCTGTGCCAGGTGCAGCATGATGTTTACGAAGCCGACTCACGAATATATATACGTTGGCTCACACAGCAAATAAGCGACAGTACGGTATATGTCCTTGATAATGAGGATGACATATACCTTGCGTGCGTATTATCCAACGTACATGTAAGTAAAATTGATAACGGCAGGCTTCTATTGAGCAGTGAAGAAAAGTTGCGCATTCAAGTGGTTTTGCAAGAGTCACTTGAGGCAAAAAACTTGCAGATAGGCAGAGAGCCACGCCCGCAAGATTCGCTTACCGCCAAGGAGAAAGACGGCATAGAGCAGAAACGGGCAATTGTAATATCTGATTCTGAAGAGTCATTTGGAGAAGATATTACGAATGACCCTTGGATCTTTAATAAAAAGAAGAAGAAACTGGGAAGGAGAAAGAAAGGTAGTCGTCATAAACCGTATAACGTCAAACCTGCCGACAGCCTCGATGGCCCCATTATCAGCCAGGCAGAAAGAGATACAAAATTGGCTCACTTACGCCAGGACAGGAATGCAAAACGACTTAAGCCGCAGATTTTAAATGAGCCGCCCACGGAGTTTAAATATACGCCAGAGGACGAGGCTATGCACTATCAGGGATTAGCTTCGCTGGAAATTATCGCTGGGCAGCCCGGCCTAGAGTACAGGCTGTAGGCAGTCGAAGCTCCACTGCCGACACACACAGCAGCGAACGTGATGACAAATGAGCCGCCAGACAGTGCGTCGCCGCTGCAGTGTGCGCAGGCAGTTTCGCCGCCGACACACTTGGCAGCGAGCAGGTCATCATACGGGCTGGCAGACTGTGCATTGTTCGAGCAGTGCCCGCAAGCGGACAAAAGTTCACCACCAGTTTGGCCGACGGTGAGCGGAATGACACTTGAGATGGATAATGATATGCCGTGCTCGCAGGCGCGGCGCAGCAGCTCTAAAATACATTCACCGCGAAAGTTGATCTTGACAAATTTAGCAGCTAAACTGCGCACTCGATTAATGTGGATATTGTTGAGTGCGAGGTTTTGGACAAAAACGCAATGCAGATTAACCTGTGGGAAGTAGAGGCCGAACCGGGCACTGCCCCGGATTTTAATAATGTATTGCACAAGGATTTTGGCGGGAAGAAACCCGAGATGCCGCAAGCTTATCGAGCAGCACCGGCTCAAGACGAGGTGGAGGCCGCAAACGGCCGCGAACTGTCGACAGTCAGTGGCATCCTGAAAGAATGCGAGGAGCCGATGAATGTATCTATACTTGACATATCGAAACATATTTCGGACGTCAAGACCCCTTTAATTGATCTAATAGAAAGCAATAAAAATACCAAGGTGCCCTCCACTGATCCAATAAAAGAAATTGCTACAGATCGTTATATTTTTCCGGGCATTGGCCCCTATGCCCAAGGGATCTCCGATCACTTCGAATACGTCCCCCGCAACATCGATCGAATTGAGGCAAGGATGGACGATGTAAATTCCTCAGTATCATCATATAAAGGGGACCTAATGTACGGAGCAAAGGAATGGTGCGCCAGCCCGCATGCAGTCCTCACTCAAGACACAGACATCCCCTCACGTCCACCAGGGAATTGTCTCTTTTACTCTCTAATTAAACTACTGAAGTTGAGTATTTCAGTCACGGAATTGCGCAGGCAGCTACTAAACTCCCCGGCTTTCCCGACGTGCGGCGACACCATTGAGACGCAAGAAATTTTGTTATCTGAAACAAAATATGGGAACGTGAATTGTGCATATATTTTCGTACAAGAGTTCCAGCAAAACATATGCATACATCACCACTTAGAAACAGGAGGAGTCGACTTCTGTCATATAATTGACAATACGGCTGACAATTATATCCACTTGCACTTATCCGGTCGACACTATACACCTTATATGTGCAGCGAGTCTAGTGTTGAAAGAGACGCAACCAGAGCCCTGACTCGGAAGAAGATAACGATACAGAAGGAGATGAGGCAAACAGCGCCGGCAAGTCAAGTAACAACTCTACTCAGCATTTTAAGGCAGCTGAGGAGCCGCCGGTGGATAGGCAGGCGGGAGGCGATTCGCCGCCGTTTGACGAAGCCAGCAGAGACGGACAGTCAGGCCGGGAAGCGAGCGACCCCTCCCCCTCTAACGCAGGCATGCACAGCAAGGCTGCAGCGTACATTGAGGTGATAAGCGTGCGGGACAGGCAGATAAGGGCGCGAGCGCATACTAGTGCTGTCGATAAATGCCTAGTTAGGGGCGCGAGGCCTCCGCGTGAAAAACCCCATGGGCTCTTTCTGATGGACTTTTACTGCCGCCCCTAACCCGGATAAAATCGATTAGTGAGCACCCATTTCACTATAGAGAGAACATAGTGTGCTTACTAATAGCAGACGGTTTGCTTAACACTAAGATGTTGGAAGCGCTAATCGAGCGGCGATATATTAAGACTTCTGATATCGCGAAATCTAAGCACAAGGTTGGTGACATCTATGCCACCAAATGCAAAGATGTAAACGTGACTGGGCTCTTCATAAAAAATTACTTGGACGAGAGGCCACTGAAATCTGTTCTCTCGAAATACTTAAAGAATTTTAAAAATCATCTATGCTTGAGTAATATTGCCTCTTTTGGCATAGCAAGAGACCTGGCCGTGCTCACGTAATCATAATGGACATCGTTCATTGATTTATTTGACACAATATTCGAGGGATTGCCCGTGACGGCAGTATTATACTTAAATAACTTGCCGATTCCGCCAGTGCAGGATCGCTACAAATTACCGAAAGAATATTATGAAGCGGCCACGGGAGCGCATAGGGGCGTAAATAAAACATATAGCAAAATTGCAGCAGACTACTACTGGCGCAATATGCGGCCCGATGTATAGCAATTTGTTCTAGGCTGTGTCGCCTGTCAGACGAATAAGCTAGTGCGCATAAAGACACGGTTGCCCCTTGTAATCACAGATACACCGTCCAGACCGTTTCAGAAGTTAAGCATAGCTTTTTACGGTCCTCTCAAGGACTCGCCGGAAGGCTTGAAGTACATACTTACGGTACAGGACTGTCTAACTAAGTTTTGAATCCTTATCCCAGTCAAAAAGGCCACGGCGCTAGAGGTGGCGCGGGCATTTACCGACAAAGTCATATGTTACTTTGGCCCTCCAACGGCCCTATTGTTGGATCAAGGGACGCACTTTCTGAATGAAATGCTTAATGCGTTTGCGCATATTTTCAGAATAGACAAATACTGTACTACGGCTGATCACCCCCAATAGAATGGCGCAATCGAGCGTATGCACCACACTCTAACCGAGTACTTGAAAAAATATATAGAAAAAGTTGACAAATGGAGCAAATAGGTGCCTATATATCAGCATGCATATAACTGCACGCTGCACGACTCTTCAGATTTCACGCCCTTCGAGTTGGTGTTTGGCCAAAAAGCAAGAACACCCTCTAGTTTTCTCCCGAGGGAGCAGCTCCTGACTTATGGGGAATACATCTCAGATTTAATACACAACCTCTCCACAATGCAAACTCAAGCAGCATTGAATTTAGTACAAGCGAAGTACAGATCGAAATACTATTACGGTCGAAAACTTAACGTTTTGCACTTCAGAGAGGGAGAAATTGTTTATAGGTTAATGGAGCAACAAAAAGGTAAATAGGACAAGGATTATGAAGGTCCTTACGAGATAATTGAGGCTCACAAGCTCAAGAAAGCCAAAATAAGAAATGGTGAGGCAATTAAGATTGTCAACCTTGACAAATTAAAAAGGGCCTCGGCCGTAAAGGACCCACCTCAGCACCTGGGTATGCAAATGTAGAAGTGTGGCAGAGAGTGAGATTAGCCCTTTTCTTTTAAATTTTTCTTTTGTCGATCCCACAAACGTATCAATTTTGGATACGTCGGGCATCGCATTAAATAATTATATAACACTACAAAATGCTAGAGCTTCAAGAACAAATAAAAATATAACCTTCAAGCGTCAATTAATAAAACAAAAAATACCGCGTCGACGTACATTTGGCATACCTTCGCCGTAAGATGCGAGCACGGGATAATACGCGCAGCAGCGAACAATGCCGAGGCTCTAACGCGATGACGTCACGCCGCGTGCTTCGGTTTGCACCGCGTCATCGCGCGCTCACATTAAAACTTCGCGTCAAGCCTAACCCACACTGGCGCTAACGTTAAGTCGCTTTTGAAATTATTCCGTGCGTTAGGGTAATTTTAAGTTGAGGCATACCCTAGTAAATTGAATACACCTTTCTTCTCGATACTTTGTTACAGGCTTTCAAGGCTAGGCCAAGCAGAGTTGAAGAATTGAAAAATTGGTTAATAATCCGGGTCTTGTTTCCGAAGAGATAGCCCCGCTGGCCACATCCAGTACGGACTGGAAAATCATACAAAAGGTGGACCTGGCACCTTATTTTCTAACAAGTGAAAAACTAACGAGAGTCTGGAGGGATGTATCGAACCAGTGCACGAGCATTCTAAATGGATTCAAGTATAAGAGAGATACACAATCAGTATGAACACTAAAGAAGACACCGAAACAACAGCACACGTACAACACCCGCCGTAATAATCAAATTATAACTTTTATACTAGTAAATATTTCAACATAGATTTCAAGTTGATAAGATGATATTCATTTTAATGTTCAAGTATACTTAAAATTTCAATTCTGAGTCACATATAAATTTGTACGAGTTTGTTTATTCATTACACGCGTATTTCATTCAAAGTTAAGCATCAAGTTGACAAACATTGTCTAACGGCATTTTAATTTAGTCAAACAATGTTATATTCAGTTTCAAATCTGATTTCAGGATTTAAACTTCAATTCTCACGTGATTTCATATGAATTTATATGAACTTTTCTTTTGCACACGCGGTGCAATCGAATTGGGCTTTTATTATTTTAGTTTTACAGGGTTATGATTTTTACTGTAACATGGTTTTATATGGATTTACAGGTTTTTTATATGTATATATATATATATATATATATATATATATATATATATATATATATATATATATATATATATATATATATATATATACATTTTCAATCCTATCTAAATTTTGTTCTAATTAATATTTTCTGGCATAGATTTCAGTAGGTCAGTAACTTCAGTTTTAACTTAAAATTTTTGTTCTCGAATATCAAGTACAAGATTGTTCCATATGATTCAATATAACCATTTTAAAGGAATACATTTTGCGTAGGCGTGGCGCCTATGGGCGATCCACGAACGTGTTACGGATTTAGTCAACCGTCCGTGCACAATGACACAGGTGTCCTGTGCCAGCGAGATAACGAAGCATGCGAAAGCCAAGATGCTGAGGCGGCATGTGTTTTTGCGCGCCGCGCAGCAAGCGCATCCCGCGCCAGTTCGGCTTGAGTAGCACTACCGCGCACACACTCTCTCTGTCACCTCTGCTCAATAAATACACGATCTACCGAACTCCTCGTTTTTTGGTTATCTCCCCCAGTACACCCCAACCACACAAGAATCACGTGCCCTGAACGGCACGTGCAAATAGCGACTTCCCATGCCTTCTCCCTATTTTCCCCCACGTAACAGTGGTTAGGTCCCTATCTTAAGCTAAAATATTTTATAGAGAGGATAAAATCGAAGTTGATGATAATTTTTTGATTGATAATGATTTATAATGATTGACCACGCCGTTTTTGTTTATTAATACACTGAGAAAACGATATCGCAATGAAATTACATCAATATAGTACAAATCTTTTAATATATTTTCTTTTGTAGTTAACGTAAAATTGAATTCTGGCTATGAATTTATTGGCCAACATTTTTTTCATATAATAAAATATAAAGTAGAGAAAAATCTTTAATTTAAGACGTGCCGCGTTAAAAATGAATAACAATATCAAAAGTTATGAATGGTCAGAGGTAGTGAATAAACGCGAAAAAAGAGTCACGAATGAGTAACCATGAAATTTAGTGATTTTTTCATGTTTATTCACTATCTTTGATCGTTCATAACTTTCGTCATGGTCTTGCGAGAATTTCTTGGAAAATCGGTGTAAGATTTGGTGTTCGTTGCGCTCTACTGTAAAAAAAATCTAAAAAGATTTTTATTCTGCATAAAATTATGATACCGATAAACTTCTGAAAACGAAAAAATTAATTTTTTTAAAGACTTGTTTAAATACCTAGGCACGATAATAGATGCAAAAATCAGACTCATAAGGAAATCAAGAAGAGACTGCATTCGGGAAATCCATGCCTCGCGCCCTCTCTCGGATTCTCCCCTCTGCCACGGAGCGAGCGGTCACTCGGCGCGCCGCGACTTGGTCAGTCGAGCAGCAGCAGCACATGCGCACCATGGAGTAAGCGCTATCTTGCGCCGCCTACGTCTTTGTATTCTCGTAATCCTATAAGTATACAAATAAAGCCATGTGTTCAACAGGACGTGTATTATTTTAATTGGGCCTGAGACGCCTGTGAATCTTCCAAACCGGCGGTAAACCTCCTCAACACCTCTATTCGGTAACTAATTTACTAAACTCTCGACTAATATTGCGGAAGACTAAATTAGAAATATTCGGACTGGAGTGAGAGAGATGGCGTGACTGTATGAACAAAGGTATGGACTGCACAGTTCCTGACAGCTAGTCCCAACAACTATAGTTATAATAACTATGGTGATAATGCAAGCAGTACTGTAGCTGATATAAAGATTATGATAGCTCCATCTTACAGGCTCTATTACTGCTAACAATTACTACTTGGCCAATATAATAATAATAATAAATAGTAGTGACTTTTGTTTGCATAAATAAATGGAAAAAAAAATTAAAAAATAGTCATTTGTTAAAAAAAAATTGTATCATTTATCAAAATTATGCATTTTTCTCTTCTTTTAGAGGTTCATCGACAACGTATTTTCATACAGAATGAGAATCTTTTTTCTGTTACGATTAAACATGCTAGAACCTACAATATTTTGTAACTCCTGCACCAAGACCACAACGAAATCTAGTAATTTCTGGATTATAAGCGGCCATTTTGTAATAAAAAAATTCCTTTTACTTCTCAAAATGTGCACAAATATATCTAAAAAGTTTCTAAAAAGATTAACTGAACTATGAAAAAGAAAAATCTCAAAACTTACTGTATGTTTTTGCAATTAACATGATAACCTCCCTCCCCCCCCCCAAGCAAAAATACCTTTTATTATCATAAGAACAGTAATTAGTATGTATAGATAGCTAATTTTATATATATAAAGCTTATTACACAATAAAAGTTCTTGATATGCCCAGGTACTGGGCCGTGGTCACTGGTGCATCTATCTTAGCCTTACATAGATTAAATTTTATATTTAAAATATATCGTTTTTCTGTATAAAATGTATTAAAATATCACTTTTTATAATAATTGCTCTCTCAAAGCATGCGTGAGTGTGTGTGTGTGTGTGTATGTGTATGTGTTGTGTGTGTAAGTGTAAGTGTGGGACCATCCCTTATGAAAAAAACCTGCAGGAAATCCTGGAGGAATTTTTCTAGAATGGAAAATTGTTTATAATATTGTTAAATACGATAAAATAAGTGAACTATGTGCCTATTTTAGGTGTTACCATACATATAATAACACCAAAACTGAGGGATTAAGCTTTTTAGATCCAAAATTAAAAATAATTTGTTTATTTAATAATTTCATAAATAAACATTAAGAAGCTTAATCCCTGAGTTTTGGTGTTATCATCTGGATGGTAACACCTAAAATAGGTACATTTTTCACTTATTTTATTGTTTTCAACAATTTTATAAACAATTTCCCATTCTGGAAAATTTCCTGCAGGAAAACAGTACGAAAACCGTGAAGGAAATCCTGCAGGGAATCCTCCAGGTCACCTGCAGAGTTTCCTGCAGGAATTCCTCCAGGATTTCCTGCAGGTTTTTTTCATAAGGCATAACTTTTGAAGACCACTGTATTTCGGGCTAAAACTTTGCAGGTTCTTTAGGTATGCCTCAACATAGAACTGATTAGATTTTGGAGCTAAATGGTCAAAACTTACTTATTTTTGAAAATTTAAAATTTTAAATAATTTTCACAAAACTAAACAAATTTTTATATTATTTTATGCGTTAGATATGTCCAAAATATGCATAAATTCGTATATTAGACGTAATTTCCTTTCAATTTGTGTATCTTACAATAGCTTTAAAGTTTGTGTTAGTTAAAAAATTGCGATTTTTAATTTTTAATATTTGTAAAAATTGGAAAAAATATTTTTGTCATTTTATACGTTTGATATGTCAAAAATACAATTTTGAACTTTGAAAGTTTGCACAGTGTCACGAAGTGAGGCGATAGCGTATATGAAGACGATAAGGAAATGGAATTCATGGTGTCAGCATCGATCTATTACCGTGCGTATTTGCATATAAGGCGTTGGGTGCAAACATAACTCAACCCAGGTTAAGTTTTAGGGTAAAAAAGACGTTTAAAGTTTATATATTGTTGTATCTTAATATATAAATAAAACCAATCGGCTTTTCATGTTTAGTTTATTAGTCCTACTACTAGAGCATAAGTCACACGTGTTAGAACATTTATTTATGAATATAAATTATTTCAATAACTAAATGCAGCTTATCCAATTTAAGTTCATTTTGCATAGAACGGGTATTTTTGCGTAGAACGGCTATTTTTTCCGTAGATCGGGTATTTTTCACTTCAATCGAGTTTATTTTCATAAAATAAATCTCAGAATCTGCCTTTAATAATTAGAATAATGTTCATACGTGAATCGTTGCATCCAAAATTTATTATGAATATATTTTATGCCCATCTCAACAAAATGGCCTGTTTCTGCCCTGAAATACGAGACCAAAATTACACTTTTTCCCGCCAATCTCATTTTCCCGCATTGATGGGAAGAAAGTAATTTTTTTCCAGCAAATGTGGGAAAAAAGAGACTTCACTAGAAACTACTCCAAATTCCTTTATTTAATTAAGTTCTACCAATAACCCTGATTTTCGATTGTCTTTTAACAATATTGTCTTTTAACAGTCCATTAGTCCCGCTTTCCAAGTCAAAAAGTGGCCATAGTTGAGATGGGCATAAAGTACTATATGTATCTCGAGAAAAAAGTCCATTTTTCCCGCGGGTGAGTTTACTGTAAACTCACCCGCGGGAACAATATTCGACTTTTTACCCTTGTTACACAATTTACTATTAAAATTTATAAGTATATTTTTATTTAATTTTTAGCTTAAACTTATATATTCCATGGATCCTAGTACTATCTTTTTTGAGGTTATTTTTTTCACTAACTTTGAGGTCATGGAATTCTTATAAGATAATTTAAATTATAACTTTTATTGACTTTTTAATACTACTTATGTAAGATTATCATCTTCACGTCATTAAAAGTGAGGTGTCAAATCGATTTATAACATATTTTCGGCATCGAATAGAGCTTACGAAACAACCTCAAAAAAGATAGTACGTTTTTGATCGCAACGCCCAAGATAGGTCTTTTCTAATCGTAACGCGTAAAATAGGTCTTTTCTAATCGTACCGTGTAAGATAAGTATTTTTTCTTAGGGCTCATCGATATCCTTTTGATCTGTTATTTCACCACTCAGAACTGTCATTTTCGATACTTTAAAAAATATTTTCAAACCGCTATCGGTTATACTTCGTTAGAAATTGCAAGAGTGAAACTTTTGTCTTGAATCATGCAAGTGGATGCGATAAACATCGCGTGTGGTTTGCACGCGCGAATTTCGGACGGTATATAGCGCAGCAGAACAGGCAGAGGCTACGGTCTCCGGCGTAACGTAGTTGAACCTGTTATCGATCACGTACCAATTATCGATCACTTTGAGAAATAATATGATTTTTTGCAATCTTACTTAAAATATACCGTACAAACTTAAATTGGTTTTAATAGCAGCCTTATACGTGAATAATTATCAAAAGGTTTCAAATGGTTTAATGATTTTATTTATGAGAAAAAAATTATTTAATACAGCCACCTCTCGTTCGTGCGTTCATAAGTGGCATTTTTAGCTGCCGAGCTAACGAACATGTGTTTAGTAATAAGACGTTATAACAAATTTTGATGCTTATTAAGTAATGTAAAGAGGTTTAATACTGACCTTAAATCGGCAATATCTTAAAAATGAAGCGTAGACGATAATTAGTTTATTTTTACAATTTTAATTAAGCGATCGAGGATAGACTCATGGTTTGTGTATGCCGTACCATTTGTCGATCGACAAACTCTGATACTTTTTAAGGCATATTAACGATATAACATTAATTATTTACTATTTTACAATAAAACTGCACTAATATTCGTCTATTATCATAGATAATCCTATACTAAAAGATTGATTTCAAAAACATAACCTTAAACTTAACCCCACTTTTCATGCATATTTGTGATCGAGAACTTGGCCAGGAATACTGATCGACAATTAGTCCCGACTGTAATTCACTGATCGACATTAGGTCCACTGAAACTTTTGCTTTTAAACATGGTTTTTACGGTTTTATGTAAAATATAAACGTTCTAGACCTACTATTATTTAAATTAAGATATAATTTAACTAATTAACAAATAGTTTTAGATCTTACTTCCTTTTATAATTTTCTTTTGTCAGAATAACCCCAGTACCTTCTTGTGTGATCGAGAACTGGCTCAAGTATGTTATAGGTAGATTTCGATATATTCTACTGTATAAGTTTTAAAAAACTTGTTTGATGCACTATATTTATAAATAATGAGTCTTAGAATACGAATATGTATGTTTCATCAAAAGCAACTTAACCCGGGTTAGGTAAATTCAACGGTCCTAATATTTTTGATTATCTGATATGTATTTAGACAAGTATTCAGGTATTGTCCTATTTTATCTTTCTACCTGACCATTTAATTGTGGGTGTAAAGGTATCGCCCTAGTCTTTTTAATTCCTAACAAGGAGGATAGTTCTTTAACAATTTTTGAATCAAAGGTAAAATCCTGATCAGTGTGAACTTCAAGAGGAACTCCATATGTACACACGATTTCACGAACAAACACTTCGGCAATAGTTTTTGATCTCAAATTAGAGAGAGGAAAAAATTATACCCATTTAGTAAAACAATCTGTGATAACTGAAAGATACGTATTCCCTGAAGATGAAATCGGGAAAGAGCCTAGAATATCCATTTGAACTTTTTCAAACAGTAATTCTACATTGTAAATTCTCATTGGATTATGACCCTTATCTGATGGACCTTTTTTAGCAACACAGACCGAACAAGATCTACACCAATCTTCAACATCTTTTTTACAAGTAGCCAAATAAAATCTTTTGCGAATTTTTTCTAAAGTTTTATTAATGCCAGAATGACCACCAGAAGGGGAATCATGGGCTTCTTCCAAAATAGTGTTGATATAATTTCTTGGCACAATCAGTTGAAGAGCTTTGGATTTAAGGTTAGAAAAAATCTATTCTCTGTATAAGATACCATCAAGAATAACCAATGAATCCCATTCAGATAAATATATTTTCATATATTCATCTTCAGAAGAAATATCTTGCCAGGATAATTGACTATTCTTTTTACTTTCTATAATAGTTGGAATGACAGTATCTTGGTGTTGATAATCTCGGCAAGTTGTTTGGGGTATTTCTTCGAAAACTATGCGACATACAGAATCTCCAAAGTCGCATCTCTTTTCAATATTCGAACAAAATCTACAAGAAGTTTCTTTACAAGATCGTCGCGAGAGTCCATCTGCATTGCCATGTGAATCATCTTTATGATGTAAAATTTTGAAATCATACTGATCGAGTCTACGTATCCATCTTGCTAATTGTCCATCCAAGTCTTTGAATAAAGAAGCCATGCCAATGCAGAATGATCAGTTCTGATGAAGAAAGGCCTACCGCATATGTAGTAATGAAAATTTTTTACTGAAACTACTACTGCTAACAGTTCACGACGAGTAATCGAGTAATTTCTTTCAGCTTTATTGAGAATACAACTATAATAGCCGATAACCCTTTCTAACTCATCTTGAACCTGTGATAATACAGCTCCGATGCCATGATCTGAAGCATCCGTATCTGAAAGGATGGTCTAAGCGTGGGGAAACTAAAATGGGACAAGTCGAAAGAACTTCTTTTAATTTTGAAAATGATTTTTGACAATCGTTATCCCAGTGAAATTTAATTTTCTTCGGTCAATTTATACAGAGATTTATTTAGTAATGGAAGAGAATACTTTGATAAACCTTCTGTAATAAGAACATAACCCGTTAAAACTTTTAACCTATTTCTTATTCGAAGGAATCGGCCAATTCACTACTGCCTCAATCTTTTTATAATCGGTCTTTTTTCCAGCTTCCGAAACAATATGACCTAAATACTCTACTTCTCGTTGGAAAAACACACATTTTCTTCTATTTAGTTTCAAATTTTCTTTACGGATTCTCAAAAAAACAGTCCCCAAATTATTGAGCATTTCATCAAAAGATTTAGCCATAACCGTAACGTTATCTAGATAGATCAAAGACATGTCCTCTAAAAGATCTGGAAGTAATTTTTCCATTAAGCGTTCGAAAGTAGCGGGAGCATTTTACAATCCAAAAGCCATAACAATAAATTGCCACAAACAATTACCGATTGCCAATATCAACTCTTTAAATCTAAAGTTGAAAACCACGATTTTCTAGCTAACTTATCTAAGGTGTGATCTATTCTGAGTAATGGGTACAAGTCTTTAAGTGTTTTACTATTTAATTTACGAAAGTCAACACAAAACCTCTAAGTACCACCCTTCATTCGTTTCAAAACTACTGGAGCACACCAAGAACTATAAGATTCCTCGATTACCCCTTCTGTATGCATCTCAGTTTGTAAATGAAATGGCAAAAAGCGAACAGGTTATTTAGTAGGACGAGGATCACTCAATTCAATCTTATGCTTGACAAGGCTACATTTTCCTGCAACATTATCATCTTGGAAAATATCCTGAAATTCAACTATAAGTTGAGCAAATTTTGTCTTTTGAGAAGAATTTAAATTTTTTGAATTATTTTCAAATAAATCCTTAATTCTGCTCATAAATATTACTGTTGATCGTACTTGGGGTATTTTTGAAAATTTTAATTATTGAATCTGAAATCCCAGTCTTATTTAAGAAATCACACCAAAGTATACAATCGTCACTAATATTTGCAACAAAAACCATCATTTTAATCAACTACTGACCTAAAAAAACTCGAACGATAGTTCTAAATTTAACAGGTACATCTTCACCAGTGGGATATTTCAAATTGTTATTATCAAGAGGAATCTGATGACAATTTGAATCAACAAATTTAGAATTGCAGATAGATACATCGGCACCCGAATCAAATAAACGACTCACTATTTATGCTCCCATCGAATTCAAAAGTCTTTAAATTTCGAAAAATCCTACCAACATACACATTCGAAAAATCCTATAATAAACCATCGTTTTTTAGGAGCTTGTTCATTAAGGGGTTATATCCCCCAAATTTTTTGTTTTTTCCATTTTTTTTTATTGGCTTAAATCTTGCCAAAACAATCCTAGAATCAAAATCTACAACGCCCAAGTACCGATTTAAACTCAAAATTTTTTTAAATCAATTTTTTCCAAACAGCTTTGATGCTCCAAAATCGCAATTTTCGCTTATTTTAGCGACGCTCGCTTTTTTGAATTTCGCGGCTTTGGAAATTAGTAGAAGTTACCTATGATCGATATCGTGTTTTACATTTGAATTATAGAGGTCGCTACATGACATTACGACGGTTACAGTGTCTTTACAGCACGTGTTTACTCATACTTGCCCTGTGTTTAGTCGATCAGCCGTTCTCGTTGTTTACGTTGTTATTTTGAGTTTTGCTTTACTTTTTAACTGTGAATTATATTTACAAGTACTTAATTATGAGTGAAAAGGTGTACAGTGGCCGCAAAGGCAGTAAAACAAGAACTACAAGTACAAAACGGAGTAAAATTATTAATCGACGCCCGCCTAACCGCCATTCGTTCGAAGGCGATTCGGAGAACGTTAGTACCTCGGCTAAGAAATTGAAAACTATTGATTTAGACCGTGACCACGATGTTGATAATAATTTCGGCTACTGTTTCATCAATTTTTTCGCTGTATTTACTGCTCTTTCTGAATTAGTAGTATGCAAAAAATGTAATGGTGACGTGCGGCTTTTAGAATCGAACAAGCGTGGACTAGGCTTCAAAATTATTGTGTCTTGTTCGAACTGTGGTGATGCTTATATTAACAGCTGTCCTGTAATAAATGGTCGTGCTTATGAGATCAACTGCCGTATTATTTTAGCTATGCGCATCATAGGCATAGGCATCCACGGTATAAAAAAGTTCTGCTCTATGATGGATCTTGCAAAGCCTGTTTTTCAAACAACTTACAGTAAGATCATATCTAATATCGCCACTGCTACTTCATCTGTTCAAATTATATCTATGAAAAAATCAGAGATTAAAGAAAAAGAAATTTCTATCGAAGGAGGTGAAAAAGAAGGTCTCATGGTGTCAGGCGATGGATCTTGGCGAAAGAGAGGGTTTACGTATTTGTTCGGATTGGTGACTTTGATTTGTTGGTACACTGGCAAGGTATTGGATGTGTGTGTAAAATCTAAGTACTGTAAAGTGTGTGTCTATATAAAGGTATAGTCGACTCAAAACCTTATAAAGATTTCATCGTCGAAAAAAAAGAATGTGTCGGACACGTTCAGAAGCACATAGGAACGCGTCTGCCCAATTTGAAAAAAACAACGAAAGGTCTTGGCGGCCGAGGAAAGTTGACCGGAAAGTTAATTGATGAACTTTCTATTTATTACGGACTTGCTATTAGGAGAAACTACGATTCACTCAAAAAAATGCGTAATGAAATTTGGGCAACGTAACTTCATAAAATGTCGACGAAGGAGAATACACAGCACGAGAAGTGTCCCGTCGGAGTAGACTCTTGGTGTTCTTGGCAGCGCAGTACAGCGCTTGGTACACTTGCAACGTACGAGCACAAGAGTCCAATGCATGAGCATGTTTTTAACGCAATAAAATCCATTTATAATGAACTCAGCTCCGACAACCTTCTGTCACGCTGCTTGGGTGCGTATACTCAGAACATTAACGAGTCGTTTAATACTGTAGTGTGGTCAATTGCTCCAAAGACGGTGTCAGGCGGTAAGACTATAGTTGACATTGCGACTGACATAGCCGTTATTATCTTCAATGACGGCTTCTCGGGTCTGTTTGCTGTTTACGATGCTCTTGGGTTGACTGTTGGACCAAACATGTACGAGTTTTACGCGGAAACGGACGCCAATCGCGTCAAAACCGTTGAGCATCGTATGTCCGATATCGCGAAAGAGGCCAGGCGCAGCATTACATCAGACAAAAAAAAAGAAGAAGAGGAAATGAAGGCCCTGGAAGGACACTTATATGGTGCAGGGATAGCAGACTGAAGGTAAAAAAATTATTATGGACTATATTTTTGCGATTCTTAAGATTTATAGCGTTTTGAAACTTCAAACACGTTTTTCTCGAAACCATGTTTTCAAAATCGGCAAGCAGTAGAACTCAAAAAGTTTACATCCGATTGACTTAAAATTTTAACACTAGCTTCATTGTTTGATTATATAGTGAAGTACCCACGATTTTAGCGATTAATTAACAAGAAAAAAAGTTATAAACAATTTAAGTCGATTTTTTTCGTCTAAAACACGATATTTTGTTAAAACAATCGTCATTTCGCGAAAAAAAGTTCTAAAAATATAATCATGTGTACTTCACTAGCAAAACTCATGCAGATAATAGAAAAAAATTTTTTTTATTATAGGTGGAGTTGGACGAGACTTGTACTGCTCGCCGCGGAAGACCTTTTTGAAAAAGCGGTTCACGGTAATCACTGCACAGCCGCCACTTTGTAAAAAAAAATATCAATAAAAAAATTTTTTCTCTTCTTCAAGAGTTGCTTAATCCAATGTTATATTATTTGTATACCTTTAATCTCAAATGCCCTTTAAAAAAAATAATTAACAAAGCCTTGTTTTTTAGAGCATAAGGGGGATATAACCCCTTCAATGTTAAACTCGCCCTCGAAAGTTTAACACGACCTAGTTTCCCGAATCTGGACACCATGTGCGAGTGTGACATTTCTTATAATTCCAGTATTCAAGATTTTTCAACCACTCTTGAGGATTGAATGGTTGTTTTTGTTTCTCCGAAGTTTTTTCCGATATTTTGATCTTTCTTTTGAGGAATTTTGATTACTTTGAAAACTTGTCATATTACGTTGCGAAATGGAATTTCTATTCTGATCTTGAATAGCCTTTGCTTCCAAAGCTCGTGCAACAGCAATATGAAGAGAAATAATGCGTTCTAACTGAAGAGTTTCTCTGACTCCTATATGATAAATACCACTGATGAATTGAGAGCAAGCGATTTTATCTTGCACTTCTAGAAAATATTCAGGATACGCTAACGCTGCTAATTTTTCTATATCAGCTGCAAATGTTGGAAAATCTTCTCCAAGTTTCTGACGCCTATTCTAAAACAAAGAATAACTACTACTCGATTCTAGATGTGCACCAAAACGCGTCTCTAACTTTTCTAATAATGTTCTCAAATCTAAAGTTTCTGTATATTTAAAATTATTCAGTACACTTTCGCTTTATTGCGGAATAAAGCAGCTAAAGGGCCATCTTATTCATAAAGGAGTTGTACCATCATAAGTGTCTGGTTTTAGGTTATAACCTAACCCAAAATCAACCGATGCAACTGAATTTATAACATGTGACCCACTGTTCATACTCGAATCACCATCTAACCTAATCTGTTGTGTATTTGTGTTATTCCTATTCAAAATGTTTGTGTTTGTGGTTTGTGTGTTAGAAAAAGGAATTTGACTCAGCTGATTGAAATGGTGTTGATGTCGGTCAAGTTCTTGTCGGAGATGAAGCTGTTGTGCCTGTAGTCTTTTGATGATGTGTTGTCATTCGATGACTTCAGTATCACGTACATGAACCGAGGTTCTATTCCTCGGTGTTGCGATGCTGTAGTGTAGCTTCGAACTCTTTACATCGTTCGTGCTCGGCTTCACAGTAGGCACGTAATGCTTCTAGTTGTTTCCGGAAGCTGTCAATTTCAGTCCTCACATCGCTGAGTGCTAACATCGCTTCGTGTAAAGCAGATTGAGGCGTAGTCTCCGACGGCGGATTATTAATCAGTGATCGCGTGGTGTCAGGCGAATTCTCTAAATTAATTAGAACCGGATCAGTATTTGCAGGATTAGCAGTACCTGAATTTTCCATATTTTCCATTTGTTGTTGTTGACTGGAGTTTTCAGGAGTAGCAGGAGCAACAGCAGCAGCAACAATTTCAGTAGCAGTTTTTGCCCTTGTTTTCACTGGTGTTCTCAAAGTTTTTCCGTTCACCGATATTCTCGTTCCTGTCTCGAAACTTTTATCCCGGCTGAACCCCCAAAATGTAATGATCTATAATAATAAATGAGACAATTAATTATAAAAGAACTGTAACGTATTTATTCAGAAATATAAACACAACTTCAACAGAATCGTAGCAACGCTTCTGTTCCTTTTATTCTTGATGACGACAGGCTAATATATAACAATATCAATATATTCATATTCTCTTTCTTAGTTGATACACGCTATAATTCTTAGATGCGGACATTTTATTCAATTTTGACCAATTTTTTTCCCGTTCTTACAAATATATATGAGCATAATTTGACCTCAAAATCGTGATCAGCGCTTCCGAAAACCTATATACATTACTTGTTTTCAGGTATCAAAGCTTTCAGGAGAAGTGCTAACTGAAAATTGTATTAAAATCTTAGCCCGCAAATCGGTATCTTTTCTAACTGGACGCTGAGTGGGTACCTTTTCCAACTAGATGCCGAGTTAGTACCTTTTTACAGGGAGTCAGCGATATTAGGATACTAAAATCGCTCAAAATTCCAGTAAAAGAAAATTCGCGCCGTGTAGAAAATAAATAAAAGTCTGAATAAAAACAAAATCGTCTTTATCGACGCTGCAAGAACTAAAAAGTGGACTCGCACGTGGCATGTTTTTCTAAACGGAGTAAGTGAATTTTTTGTAATGGAGTTTCGGTATCCACACTAGGGAAATTCTTGCGAGTTAGTTAACCGCCCGCATACTAGGAAAACGCTTGCGAGCTAGACGAACGTTCGCACACTGGGGAAACGCAATAATATTAATGCTAGCAATTTTTATTTCGAGGATATATAGAAAATGCTACCTAAGACACACCCGACTGACTATATATAGCCAAATAGTGTGGAACTCGTTGGAGGTGCATCAGCCGTGTGTATAATATAGGACGAAAAATAAAATAAACAAAAACGCGGAAAAACTACACAGCCGTTGCATTGCAAAACGACCCACAAAAACCTACCACCTTTTCCTCTTCTGGCGGAACCCACCCTGGTACCGATTATCACATTACCTCAGAGTGGGGCCATTCTAGTACCGCCTCGATAACCGCTGCTGCCTTGAACTAAACCAAAATTAAAAATTTATAATTTTAAATCTCCCGAGGGGACGTCAGATCTAATACGTCTCATTTATACGCGTATTCGAACCGGCGCATTCATCTCCGTATGGAAAGGGGAAGTCTGGGCCACGACAATCGCGCGCTTGATGTCCGGAACCCAGACATCTGAAGCACCGTTGGAGCCGCTGCTATCTTCTCAGTCGGCAGTTCATGTGGCCGCCTTCCAGGCGATTCTTCTCAAGGAGGAACTCTGCCTTTTCCTGGTCCAACTCTACGATGACCAGTCGCTGCTCCCTACTGTTGGGCTTTGTCAACGAAACGCTAATCTCACCCATTGAGACTCCTGCTTCGTCAAAGACCCTCTTGATCGCCGTCTCCACTTCTTCTTTGGTGGTAAGGCAGTCAAGGTCTCTGACTTCCACGTTTGTCTACGGTGTCAGAGTCTTTACGGTCCCCGACGTGTCCAATCCCTTCATGATGGAGTCTCCTATAGACCCCAGCTCAGGGTTGTTGCTTTTTGTGCCCAACTCTACCAGGACGTTACCAGCCCTGGTTTTCCTGATACACTTAATATCAGTCGTTTGATACTCTGTTGTGACCTTTTCGCGGACATTCGTAAGAACGTCCGCGTAGGTGACTGCATCGCCAGGTCGAATAAGAATAGCTTTGGGTCGCTTCCTAGGCGTCCTTCTCCTCTTCTTCTTTTTTAGGTCCCAGAGTGTCTGTTGGGCTGTACTCTTCGATGTTGGGAAGCAGATGGTCCTTCCAAGAGTCGAAAAGTCCAAGTTCGACAAGGTAGGGTATGGAGTACTTGATAGTGTTTTTACTCCGGGCTGCTTCTCCAACGCTTTTCCCATATTTTTGAGGATTTTATCTATCACCTTTATGAACTCCTCAATACTACTTACCTCTGGTCGGCTGAGCTGTTGTGTGTCGCCCGGTAGCGATTTTGGAGCAAGTTGCTCCACCACCACCAAAGCTTCTGGGCAGGTTTGGGGTTGTCCTGCTTTCTGGCTCATCACTTGGTTTTGTAGGAACATTTTCTTTATTGATTGTTAACCGACGCATCGTGCGTAGGGGGACGGGCCGAAATAGCTAGGAACGGGTGCATTCTCGAATACTTTGATCCTACATCAGATCCCAGTGCCCAATACGCACTTCCTGATCAGGGTCCGAAGCGGCTGGCTTCTGATCCCGCGTCGGAACTAACCGCCTCGGCACAGCTAGGCTCACATCAGCCCTTCGCCGATGGAAACAACGAATAGGGGTCCGGGCATTCCCAGCGTATCCCGGAGCGAGAACAATTGGGTCAGGCGATTTTCGTTGTATCTGCCTTACGACTAGTGTACCACCCGAGAAGAGATGTTTGAGTATTTTGTTGAGTGTAGTGCATGTGGTAATTATAGGGTAATGATTGTAATAGTAAATGAGTGTAGAGTGTGTTCGGTTACCATTTAGTCACCTTCTAACTTCCAAGCGAACTGGCAAATCAATCGGCTACAAGCTCTACCGAGAGGACCGCTGCGTTTCCTCATGCCAGGAAGTCTATGCCTCGGCCACGCGTCATCCAGGCAACCGCAGAGGAATTAATACTACTAATAATACTAATTATAATAGTGATTAAATTAGCAAGCATTATTAAGATCTCTAAAATACTAAAACCGTTTGGAGTAATCTATGTATCAATACCGAGCATTTATTTATTGTCTTTCAGCTTTGGTAATGGTTTTTATGTATTATTAGCTAAGAAATTTTTTCTATTTTTCTTATGGCGTTTTTGAAGCTTTTTAATCTAATTATTATTTTTATTACAATTATTATAATTATTATTATTTTTATTACAATTATTATAATTATTATTATTTTTATTACTATTATTATAATTATTATTATTTTTATTACTATTATTATAATTATTATTATTTTTATTACTATTATTATAATTATTATTATTTTTATTACTATTATTATTATTATTATTATTAATAATATTGTTATTGGAGTCTCGGAGTACCTCATGCAGGAGATACGGGACAATCCAAGGTACCGTATCCTCCGCTACGACACGGAAAAAGGCCAACGCGAGAAATATCTCAGTGCCGGCGTGGTACAGCGGTTGATCTTTGTCTCTGATTTTTGGAACATCCCGTCCGACGCCCTGATGAGACTCGGGCTTCCGGAGGGGATGTACATGATAGCGTACGCCGATGATGTCGCCTTAGTCATCATCGCGCGGAAGTTTGATCAAGCTCAATATCTGCTTCACCAGGATCTTGCGCTGGATGGGTGAACACGGCTTCACTTGCAAACGGATAAGGACCGCTTTTCCTATAAACGTGGGAGAGACGGTGGTTTCGACAAGAAACGATGCTACGCATCTGCGACTCAACCTAGATACTAAGCTTACTTTCTTTAGTCACGTAGTGTATTCAGCGGATAAAGCGGCGACAAAGACGGCACAGCTAAGTCGTCTCATGGCGAATACGAGTGGACCTAAAGCGACCAAGCAACGGCTGTTTATGGCACTTATAATATCCATCTTATGGTACAGCTCTAAAATATGGTCTGATGCAATAAAGACGAGATCATACCGGAATCGAATCATTTCCGTTCAGCGTAGAGAAACTCTTAGAGTGACCAGCGCCTATCGCATGGTTTCAAGCTCGCAGTACTCGTTATGGCGGGAATCATCGCAATCGACCTATACGCGAACGGAGCGCAAGCGAATCTACGAGCGGAAGAAATTAGAAGAGGACAGAACATCAGTCCATCGAGAGGAACGGGAACGCACCATGGAAACGTGGCAATAATCCTGGACAAGTACAAACAAGGGTAAATGGATAGCCAGGCTAATAGACCAGCTGGCCCGTTGGATTAACAGGGGAGGTAAATTATTACCTGACCCAATTTCTGAGTGACTATGGGTATATCTACTCGTACCTCAATCGTATGGGGAAGGTTCAGAGCTCGAGTTGCATCTTCTGTTCCACTAATTGCGACGATACGTTTCACACGTTTTTCGTCTGCGAAAAGTGGAACGAAGAAAGAACAGCTCTTCTCGACTCGGTCGGTCCACCGAAGATAAGTGGGCCGCCACGGCAAAATTCGCCGAGACGGTCCTACGACAAAAGAAACGATACCTAGACAGGGCGACCGACGAAAATATGAATGAAGCACTGGAAGACCACCAACATAACTCGGGGATGTCGGACGAATCCATGGAAATGAACGTGGGGGGAGAAGATGGGACGCTTTTTTAACCGGGAGACGCACATTTTCTCTCATTTTATGAATATCACGGGGAGGGACAGGGATACTTCTCCTTTCCGTACGGAGATGAATGCGCCGAATCGAATACGCGTATAAATGAGACGGGTTAGATCTGACGGCTCCTCGAGGGATTTAAAATTATAAATATTAAATTTGTATCAGGTCAAGGCAACAGCGGCTGTCGAGATGATACTAGAATGGCACCACTCTGAGGTAATGCGATAAATGGTACCAGGGTGGGTTCCGCCAGAAGAGGAAAGGGAGGTAGGTTTTATTGGGTCGGTTTGCGATGCAACGGCTATGTAGTTTTTCCGTGTTTTGGTATGGTTTATTTTTCGTCCTATTTTATACACACGGCGGATGCATCCCCAACCAGCCCCATGCTATCCGGCTGTGCGGACCCAGTCATGTGTGCCTTAAATGGCATTTCCTACTCCTGACGAAAAAAAATTATTATTATTATTATTATGAGTATTAATATTATTGCGTTTCCCCAGTGTGCGAGCCTGTGTATTCCGGAATTTTTACATGCACCCGCGAGTTACGCTCACGCGCGAGTGCGTGTGGACATGTACAAGGGCTAGCACACGCAAATGGCCCCTAGGACGCGAGAACATTTGCGGTATATACCTGTTACGGTGGCAAAGCTTGCGCGCGGGGTTCACCTCCCCGATTACACTCGCAATATTCGTGGGCCAAGGTGCATCCAAGCATTTCACTCGCGCGCGCTACTGCGAATGCACTGTTACGGTTCGCTTAATTCGCCATTTATTCGCTAACTAATACTACGCATATGCCATCAGCAATTTTCTCACGATTCTTCGTTTGTAATATCCGTTCGGTAAAGGTAGCTACGGTGTCCCAGTTTTCCCTGCTGATCGGCATCTTCTCGACGATGTTGTCGGGGGATACTTGTCTCAATTTCTGTTGTAGTACTTGGCGTTCTTCTGTCCAACATTTTCAGATGAAGAACGTGTGTTCTACGTTCTCTTTCTCGTGTCCGCACCACAGGCATTGTCCGTCCACAGTCTTATGCATACGTGTGAGGTAGTGCCGAAAGCAGCGGTCTCCTGTGAGGAATTGAGTCAAAAAAAAGTTTATTTCTCCGTGTTCTCGAGTCATCCATTGGTATAGAAACTTAATTAGACGTCTCGTCCAATCTGCTTTCTTTTCTGACTCCCATTCTTGTTGCTAGGCTCGAAGAGTCCTCATTCTTTCTTCTTCTCTCATTCGGGCTCGGCTGCTTTCTTCTTTCCTGTCGTACACTTTTTCTTTTCTTTGGCAAGCAGATGTAGAGGAGATTACCCCTGCTATAACCATGAACGCTGCTTTCGATACCGTGCAGTACGAACGCGTGATTCGTAGTGCTCCAGCACGCTGTACTGCTTCAATATCTTGCCTGTATATCTCGCACTCTAAGGTGTCACCCCGTATCTCAGCTCCGTACTCTAGGCCCCCGATATTAGCCATGAGCTTGCTCAATGACGTAGTTACTGAAGAAGCTGTTTCAGCCCCTTTTTTTAGGTGTTGTCCATAAGTCATCTTTGTATCTACTGTATTTCCGAGATACTTTATGGCCTCTTTCGTCTGAATCTCCTGGTCGTCGACGAGCATCGGTAAGGCTCTCGGGAATTGTTTGGTTGTCACGAAAACCATTTCCGTTCTCTTGACCATTGTCATGATTACTGTTAATTTCGCTTGTGCTTTCTTTTTGGTCGACGTATCCGATAATAGAGCATCCCGTGTGTAAGTCTAGATCTAATATCCCGTCGTAAGATATGTTCCACAAGTCGGGGCCAATGATGAACCCCCGGGCTCTCTCTCTCTCTCTGCTTCGAGGTCCTTCCAATGTGTCGTATGAGATAGTTCGTTATTTTGTACTTCCTTCTTAGTGGCTGGAGCATGTTCTTCCATTTTGCCCGGTTAAAAGCGTTTGTAACATCTAGCGTAGTTACAAGTACTACTTTTTTCGAATGTTGGTTCTATTCTTGCTCTTTATCGTAAGTTTTTACCACTTCTCGTACAGCATCTATAGTCGATATAATCTTTCTGAATCCAAATTTTTTAGACGAAAGGCCTCCGCCTGCTTGTACAGCCTCGTAGAGTCGTGGTCTAATTAGCTTTTCGAGTAATTTCCCTGTCGTGTCTAGCATACACAGAGGTCGATTTTCCGATGCTGTGTTGGGGTCTTCTTTTCCCTCGTTGATAAGCACGAGCCTCTGAATTTTCCACCTTTTTGGAAAAATTGCAGCTCTGAGACAGCTTTTGTACATTTTCAGCAGGAGACTCGAATAGACCCTGAATGTGAATTTAGGGATCTCAGATGGTATTCTATCCGGTCCTGCAGCTTTGTTGTTCTTTAAAGACCTTACCGATATGTTGATCTTTGCTTCGGTGAAGTCAGAGTATTGCCCGGCTGCGATATCCTCCTCTTCTGGTCTTTTTTCGTGTTCAGGAAATAGTGTATCTACTATGCGCTCCATAGATTCCGCGTTTAGTAGGCACGGTTTCCGGAAATTGTCCAGTTTTCGTAGCACTATCTTGTAGGCACGATCCTAAGGGTCTGTTTCCACGTCTTCGCAGAGTTTCTTCCAGTGGAAAACCTTACTTCTTTTAATGGTCTTATTCAGTTCATTTTTTACTTTCTTGTACTCGGACATTGTTGCCTCTGTTTCTTCCGGTCGATTACGTCGGATGTGTTGTACTCATCTACGTAAACGTTGACACATTATTCGAAGATTCGCGATTTCGTCGTTCCACTAGTACACTGGCTGCTTCCTACATGGGTCTAAGCGTTTTCGGGGCATGAATGCAACACAGGCCTTGTGTAGAAGCTACATGACATAATTTACCAGTACCTCCGAGTCCTCTACTCCTTCCCTATTCCCGATTTCAATGTTACGCGCTTCTTTTCTTAGGGTAAATTCGAACTTCGCATGGTCGATCTTGAAAATATTCCATCTTGGAGGGCGGGAAGCGCCGTCTATAGCACCCTTCGAAGACTGCCCGGCAGACAAAATGATGTACAGGAGATGGCTGGCATTATAGTCTTCAATCACCTGCCATCCTCCGTGGCGAAGGACGCATCCGATACCGTCTCTCTCTGACCAAGTCTCCTGAAGGTAGTACTACCGTCATTCAGCCCCAAAAGTTCTAGCCTAGCTATCATGTCTAAGATACTTTTACCTCTCGAGTCGGTTTCGCCTGATTTCTACTCGGGTGTCCAGGAGTTGATGTCGCCGGTGACTATAAGGCTATATCCTACATTTTGGAGAAAGTTCTTAGCCACACGAATCCGTTATCAAAAAAATATTCGTCGAATAATTTTATTGAATACTGAGTATTCGTCAAAAATATTCCTCGAATGCTTTTCTAACTGGTCCACATTGCACTTATTTGTCATGTCAGACCTGTGGAAACTCGAATTTTTCCATATTTGGAAGTTTTAATTGCAAAATTAAAAAATGTATTCGAAAACACGTTGAGGTCGAATACTTGCCCATCTCTGCTACCGCATCAACTAGACATAAAATTAATTATTCTTTCGTATTAAAACCTATCACAATATTTTAATTGTAATCGATTTTTATCGGTTTTAATATCCTGCAACGTACTAAGCAAACAAATTTAATCGTGGTATTGTGAAATTTCAGACTAGAAATAGCGAATGAAATAGATTACTTGCTTTTAATCAATTTTAATCTTGAAACTATTTAAGGAGGGTCTATCGCTAGATATAAGGTAGTCTACCCAGTAGATAGACACTGACCAGTATATAGACGGATTATAAATATTATTATATCTATGAAACTAATGATTTTTCAAGCAAACTTTCAAATTCTAATTAAATATGATTCTGATTAAATATGATATTTATTAACGAAATGTTCTTTTTATATGCAATAAAGTATCTTAAAAAATATCGTCTATCTATTGGGTCTTCGCTATGTATAATCTAAAAACCCATTAGATAGACTAACAAAGTAAATGGACATTGACAATCGTCTGTCTACTGGGATATATGTGCTCTTTGCACTATTTTTGTCATTTCTAATTAATCAAAAGCTTTTAACGCTTCTAATGTTTTTTACTGATAAATTAAAGTTTCTTACATTCGATAAGTGTCAAATTGTTTTAAGGTATTGCTAAAACAAAATAAATCCCCTGTCACCGCCAAATACAGGGAACCACTTATCTCATTCAATTTTCAATTTTGAGAAAATATCTCTCTAGAAATTTGTTTTTAATTCAGACAATAACGTTACATAAAGATATTTGCTAAAAATTGAATATTCAATGAGAAAAGTGGTTTCACGAATTTGTCGGTTAGAGGTGGCTTTAGCATCACCTTAAAAAAACGATATTATCACTAAAAAATCTGATGTATAAAGTGAGAAGATCCTTAAGCGTCTATCTATTGGGTAGTTTACCATAGGGCATAAAACAAAAAATCGTATGAGCGTTTATAAAGGTCCTATGCTTAAACTAATTATATGTACTTAATAATAGTCCAAAACTACATGAAAAAACAATTGTTCCAAAAAAATCGTGAAATCACAAGTGTAAATATTGTCAATTTAAAAAATATTTAGTTAACCCCCAATTTATTTGTTTTTTATTTCTTAACCAATTTTAATGTTTTGGAGCTTATTTTTTTTCTTAAAATTTTTTCTCTACAAAGTTAACAAAAGAAAATTTTAAAATAATATATCTGTGATTAGAGAATGCCAATTGTTTATAAAATTTTACGCCCTTACTTATAAACAATTAGCTTTCTCTTATACAGATATATTATTTTTAAATTTTCTTTCGTTAACACTGTAGAGAAATGTTTAAGGAAAAAAACAAGCCCTCGAAACATAAAAAATTGGTTAAGAAATATAACAAGAATTAGGGTTTAACTAAATATTCTTTAAATGAACAATATTTACACTTGTGACGTCACGATTTTTTTGGAACAATTTTTTTTCATGTAGTTTTGGATTATTATTAAGTACATATCATTAGTTTTATCATAGTACCTTTATAAACTTTCATACGATTTTTTGTTTTATGCCCTATATTTAGCGAAAGACCCTTGTTGCGGCCGCTGAAATTCTAATCTGCGCACCGTAACTCTACTTCTCTGCGAGAACGGCTCGCGGCACTCCTTTCGTAATCGGACACCAAGGAAAATCTCCGCTGGTGGTTATTGCGATAGGATTGGCAGTAGTGGCTCTCCCTTTCCACTATCACCTCAGCGAAGGCGTCGCACGGTAACAAAACTTCCTGCGACGTCCTTTTTCGCTCGCTTCCGGCTCAACCGCGACCTTGGTGAGTTCGGCTATTACGCGAGTAATCGACGCAGTTTCGTGACCTCGTGTTTCTTAAGTTTTTCTCTTTCGCTAGTTCATTATAATTAATTACACGACACCAATTTAAAATAAATTGTTCAGAAGGATTTCAAACGAGCAAATAAAGCTCATTTTGTTATACAGGTTTTAAGAAAAGTAAAGTGTAAATTATTGAACTCTATATCTCCTTTCCTTACCTCCACGTGGCCGGCAAATTTAAGTATCGCGCCTAGCGATAGTTTCCTCGCGTTTAAACCAAAATAATAAACTTTCGTTTAGTAAATGCGCGAACAACCCTCCTTAATAGTATTTAATCGGATTTAACGCAGTAATCTTTATTAATATTTATTTATAATTTCTACTTAGATTCTTGCATGTTAAATGTTTGTATATTATTATAATATTTATTGATCTGAACCAAATTTATTTATTAAAATAATTTGATGGATGTATCTGAAATAGTACAACCATTAAAAAATATTGTTTGAAACTCCAATGCTATAACATCTCCGCTACGGAAGAACTATAAATAAAAAAAAATCTTACTTATAATCTACATTTACTAGTCCTGAAAATATTTTTATATTTCGTAATAATATAATAAATATCCACAACGATGGATTAAAAATATATTTTTCTTAAAATCAATACATTTGAAATTAAATATTTTTGCATTAGTATTGCAAGTAGGGTGCCGGTAAAACAGAGTTATTTACCATATTTCTCATTCTATGTCTCCGGTATTCCACAAAAATATACGAAATTTAGATAAATTATTTAATTCATAGTAAAGAATGTCCGAATATTAAATAAAAATCGAAAATCGAAAAATAAAATAGATTCTATCGAACTTTTTTAACAAATGTGTATTTTGGGATTTTCGATTTTTTTGCGATGTTCCAATATTTTTAATGATACAATAATTACAAATTTGGTTCTATGTTATGAGTCATCCAGTAATCTGTATATTGAAAAGAAATTTGACTAAGATAATCGTATTCACTGAAATAAAATTATAAAGAAACATTAGTAGATACACAATAGTATATAAATTCTTCACAAAACTAATATTTATTCCCTCACTGTTCTAAATTTTTCTAATATATGTATGGACAATACATTATTTCTAATTTTCGCATTTTTATTAAAAATTATAACAATTTTAAACGTTTATATTAAATTTAAAAAGTTATATCATTTTCCCGAGTAGAGAAATACGTAAGGCGCCGTTAGAGTCTGATTAGGATCCCTATCAGACTGATCAGGTCTTAATCAGGATGGTGACGCTTTCCCTGTCTTAACAAAGGTCCTTAATTAAGATATAATACAATTTCAAATGGTAACAAGAAGTAAGTACATATTTCTTTAATGATCTAAATGTGTAATACAAATAAATTTCTAATATTTGTACGAAATTAAGTATAACTGAACAGTAATTATTATCAACAATTATATCTATATTCTGAAATATAGCTAGTTTCAGATGGAATTTTTGCCACGTTAAAGAAATTTATAAAAATAATAACCTCTTTAAACAAATACTTTTATCTCATACATCAAATTCATTTTTTAACAAAATTTTGTTTTGATCTATTAATTACTGTTGTCTCCTACTTATAAGGTTTTTTTATAAAATAAATATTTTGTATATCCATTTATATTAGCGGTATATCATCACGGGATCTCACAGATGCGACATAAAAATGCAACAAAAAAAATTAAAATAAAAAAATAAAAATAAAAATATATTGGAAAGGGTTAAAGAAATAGTTTTTTCTTAATACTATTTGAAATTGTATTATAATATCCTGATCAGGATATGCTCGGGATATCCCTAATTAGAGACTCTTGATCAAGACCTGACATGGCAATTAGCTTCACCATCATAATCAATAAGGATGTCCTGATTTGATTTCCACTCGGGTTTTATTCTAAAATAATGCGGTTATACAAATATAATTTTAAATTAAAAATGTTTGATTGAACCAAATAAAATCGAAAAATAAATAAAACTCGAGTTGCACTTTATTCATATATGTACACATTACAACCAAAATCATTTGACGATTGAAGAGCCCTTCCATTATAATTTAAAAGTTTGTACAAGACCGAACAGAATCGGATGAATTCTGATTTTCTCAGTATTTTACCGTTTCCGGACGAAATTGGAAAGTATTGGACAGAATCGGATAGAATTTGATAGAACCATATAGAATCGGAAAGTAAAGAAATCTTGATTTAAACTTAGTTTATATAAGGTAAAAGCACCAGTACCTGGACAAATCAAAAATTGGGACCTATAGTGGGACACGGACGAAAAATAACTGTTTTCATAAAAAATACAGTCATAAATCGTTATAGTAAAATTTTGTATCTATTGTGTAGAGTATCAACTATTCAAATAAACATGAATTATTCCAACTCTGCGGCAGAAATTATATTCAAAGCTTTTACTAAAAATGTGTTCTGAGCAGGGTCCTAGAGTAACGATGGGCGCTACTGAATCGTGCAGATTTGACTTAATCCCGAGGATTGAGTTTTGCATTCAAAAGAAATATTTTAGTCTACCAGATCAAGTTAATGTTTTTATCAATAGATGACACGCTCACGAATACGATTAAAGTTGTATTTAGTGAAAACAATAATTATTTTCTGTACAATTAGGTGTCCTAGTTCTGGTTCCATAGTTTTGCGAGGGAGCAGTAGTGGGACACTCAAAATATACAAATTATAATTAGATTCAGTGACTGAAAACTACTTTAGAGCTTACTAAACAAGATATTAAATAACAATCAGTAATGTCAACTGGAATGAATTTCGGAAATAGTGGATTTTGGAAATCTATAACTTTTGCTTGGGAGGTGTAATCCTATAACCTCAAAAAGTGGGGTTACAGGTCTCTGTTTATCAATTTTTGTGATTTTTAATTTGCCGATTCTTACCAAACTACAAAAGCATGTAAATCAATTAGTATTATCGAATAAATTGAGAAAATGAGCTTATTTCTATTTGTTTGCAGAACGGTAACGAATAAAGCTACTTAATAACTGTCCCAGTATTGGTGCCAATTGCTTGTCCCAGTACTGGGTCAACTCGAAACATCGTGTCCCACTACTGCAGCCAGGAACTATTTTATTAAAACCACTATTTATTCGCATAGAAAAGGTTTAAAAAAAAACATTTTTTTTCAATCGATAGGAAATCTCCCGGGCTACACGATAATACTAATATATTTTTTTAATTTTGCTATCAGATTTCAGAATTTAAGTCTTTCTAAACGGGCATCCCAAAAGTGTCCCAGTACTGGTGCTTTTACCTTATGTAAAATCATTTGACGACAAAGTATTAATATCGACTAAATTTCATTATTTTTATACGTATTAACCTATTAGAATAAATTAGCTAAAAACCGATTATTTTGAAGTATATTTTATACTATTAAAACGGATAAAATTTTAACCGTAATATGAAGTATTAATGCCAATTAAATTATATTTGGTTTATATTTATTAATAACGATTAAATAGTATTATTATACTTTATTCTGAAATTAATGCGCTAATTAAAATGGATTTATTCCGATTATTTTTTCACCTATTATTAATTCTCCTAATTATTTCATATTTGAACCGATTAATCAAAATACGGATTTAACGTATTCAAATGAATAACTCCACATGTTGCATCAAAACCAACTAAATAGGATTAAATTTAATTGGAAAAATCGGCACTAAAGAAGATCTTGATTAGATCAGATTATAAGCGATTAATATGTAGTCCGGGACTTGGATTACTCCTTTGAAGTGGATAAGTACGATCAGCATTTTAAATATTGAAAATTTTTAAAATATAAGCAGATTATTGACATTATACCCTATATATACAATATACCCTATTGAAAAGAGTACAATTAAAATGGATTTCTTGACATATAGTTTTAAAATTGACTAAAAACTCTTCAAATAATCCAGAAAATTTGTATTAAAAATAATATGGATTTTGTGGATTTAAAAAGATTAAAGTTCACCCATGCAGATAAATAACATGTATTAAAACTGATTGCAATAACGTTAAAATCTTTTAAATAAATTGTATTAAATAGGATAAGATTATTCAGAATTGAAACGGATTAAAGTATAAATTCGTAGTTTGATCACATGTAATAAAACCAATTACAGTAGTACAAAAACGTATTATACCACTCAAAATCACAACTTTGATATGATTTTTCGGCGCTCGTGGTATAAAATTCGATTCGAAACTAGTGCGAAGCGAGAGTGAAAAGTCACGGGGGGTAAATAATCTACTTCCGTACCCGTGTAGAAATGTACTATTAAAAAACCGTATTAAACAGAATAAGGATTATTCTGCATTAAAAAAGATTAATTTTTAATTTTTAATTTCACGATTATTAATGACAATATATAACGATATATGGTAATACATATCACATATGATAATATATAGTCCTATATGCTTATATATACATATATATATATATATATATATATATATATATATATATATATATATATATACATATATATATGTGTGTATATATATATAATTACATCTAATAGTTTTTCCATAACAAGCGTTTGAACACATACTACATACGCACATCAGAAAATATACACATAAAAATACGTATCTAAACTCATCTACATAAACGACTCTTACACTCATCGAAAAACATGCACATACTCATCCACACATCACATACGCGCACATTAAAACACAGCAATATCAAAACACATGCAAACAGTTGCACACACTTCATGTACCTATATGTGAGCATGTACATGTATACGAAAAAAATACACATTAAAACTCATACTCATACGCATCAGCACACACACACATATATATACATATGAAGACATATGAAGATCGTGTTAAACCCACCCATTACCGAAAATTACGAAGATCCACTTTTTTCATTTAATTTTCAATTTTGAGCAAATATCTTTCTGGAACGTTGTTAAATTAATCAAAAACAACAACGCTCCAAAGATATATTTTTTCAAAATTAAAAATTAATTGAAAAATGTGTTCCTGGTATTTGTCGGTAACAGGAGGATTTAACATCTCCTTGAACTTACGCACATATACTCACTATGATTCATTATAAAATAAATGTAATGTTATAGTATAATGGATGATTGTTTATTATATTTATTGCACAGTTATATATAATCATGTATAATTATGCATTATTCTATAGAGACAAAAGTTATATATAATTACATATAAGAACTTATATATAATTATATAGAATTGTATATAAATCATTTTTAGCCGAGTATGGTTGAGAACGTCCAAAAATTGCTAAAAATGGCTTAAAAATTAGCCATTTTGAAAATGTGATTGACGGTGAAATACTTCGGAGGTAGAACATGAAAAAAAATACGTACGGATTGTTTTTAAACTTAAAATAAAAACTGCACCTGTCAGACCAAACAGGACCATGAAAAATCAATTGTTTTAGTGCTTTTTTTGAATAATTGTAGGTTTGACCTTGAAAACTTTTGTAATTTTCAAAAAGCTTACGTATTTTTCTTGCTTACACAATGAGGAAACATTATACAGAATTTCAAGTTGATCCGTCAAAAGCTTTATCGCCAATCACATTTTGAATCTGAAAAATAATCGAAATCTTAATTCTGAGATAATCAAGGTTTTATTAAACAGGAGCAAAAAATTATATTTACAGGTTTCAATTATTTTTTAAATATTATTTAACCTTTTTAGGTTCTTCCCCTTTGGATATCTTATTTTTAATAGGTTGAATGACTATATTGCTCTCTGATAGAAATGAAAACTCAACAATATCGGTTTTCAACAAAATTCTTGTAAATCCTTAAAAGTGTAGTATAATTCGAAAATAATTTATTAGGCTATTTTAAGGAAGGCTAGGCACCGATCACAATTAATCGATTAAAAATCGTTAAATCGGTTAATCGATTAAACGATTTTAAAATTTTACATAATCGATTAATCACAGTTTCGATTAATCAAATTATCGATTAATCAAATTACTTTGGGGAATGCCGTCTTCCCCTCTGGCTTGTGATGAGAAGTGGGCAACAGCCAGAACCACGTCCGAGAAGCTGACTTCTCGGAAAATAAAGCCGTCATCACTGGCAGTGGTCAGGACGTTGTCAAGTTCTTCATCACCCTCATTTTGGGAGATCGACACCCCTGCAAAGTGGGCATTGAGCTCTTCCGGTGAGAAACCATGAAGCTCCTCTCTTATCTTTGGCAGAAGGCCCAGAGCCTTGAGCTCTTTCCAGATATCTTTCTTATTATCAATCGCTTCAGAAATTTTATTTTGTAAAAATCTTTCACTTGTTTCCTTCGTTCGTAATTCAGCTTCAGCTGCAAGGCCCTGATACTCCCGCCACAGTCTGTCGTCATTGGTCCGCGCATAGCGTCTTCGTACGGAGTCACGTTTTTTGTAAAAATGTATTAGTTCAGCATCAACCCATGGTGGATTTGTTTTCTTTTTCGGCATGAATTCTTTTAACGGTACAATTTTGTCTATCACAGCCATGAGGTTGACACTGAGGCACTCTAATTGACTGTCAACACCCGCCGCGGAACCATCGATCCGCGACCAATCACAGTCAGCTAGGTGTGACAGGAGGTCGTCTTGCTGGATCGATTTAAAATCCCCGTAGCTGAAAGATTCAACCACAGGGGATGCAGCAGTTTCGACCCCAATCTCGACCTCTATGATGTTATGATGACTGGGAAAAGGCGCCGGCCGATTGTCCCTGCTCAGTACAACGTCATTATTATCTGTCAAGATCACATCAATCCACGTGTGAGAATCCGTGAGATGATGAGTCGCACCATGATCAATTATTTGAAGGTTAAGATCATCAGCCAACCGCCTAACAAATTTTGCATCGGCTGACGTTCCGAGAGAGAGAGAGAGACTGACGCCGAGTGTAGCCGAGCATTGCCGGAGGTTCACGATAAATCTCGTTTCATTATTTTAGGCGTCGTTTCATTTCGAACGCTTTCACTCCCGTACCGCGGCAAAAGATGTTTCACATCAAAATGATTTTCCTTGACGAGAAACAATTTGGTAGTCAACAGATTGAAATACTATGAAGCTATTCAAATAACTTTTGAACAGCGCCAAGAAACTATGTTCTCTCATATCTTCTCAATGTAGACTACTTCCCAAATCTAGACACTTAACTTACTTTTACATGGGCCTTTTGGCGCTTTTCAGTACAACGTGGTAACGCCATTTAATTTTCCGAATTTCCGGCATTCCGAATATTTAATTTCAACTTCTTCAGTGATCCGAATTTTAATGTTTAAAATTTTTAACACTCAGTAAAAATATTTTCCGAATTTGTTAAATCCTATTTTTCAACTTTCCGATATTTTGGTTAACCAAATTTTGAATATTTCAATATTTTTCCTTCCAAAAAATTCAAAAAATTTTCTTCTACTATTTTAAAATTTCTTTTTTGGTTTTCGATTATTAATTTCCCACCTATAGTATGCTCAACCTAATCCATACGCTAAGTTGTTTGAAATCATCCCAGGAAGTAGAAAAAAAATTTTCAGCCTGAAAGATGAAAAACTGTAGGAGGAGTAGGAATCTTACTGTGCCGGGAATTCTCCGCGTCGTGCCCTGCCACTATATGGCCCGGTCGCGGATTCGCGCACGGGCCGCGGCCCCCCGGCTTGCTTATTTATATGCACGCTTACTTTCGGACTGAATTGTGCATATAATCTTTTTTTCGTATTGCAATTTTACTTGTACAATAGAATTTACCAATATAAATGTTGAAATTTGCAGTGCATTCTAAGAAGAGGAATTTCAATTGCGATACTGCGAATTTCATTCTACTTTCTCTGCTTAAGAAGTTTATCTCATAATTGATTTCTCTTTGTAAAACACTAGAAATCCATACTCATAATAAAAACAAGGATGTATAACTCGTTATATATATATATATATATATATATATATTATGATGATATTATGAGATAAACTCTATATATATATATATATATATATATATATATATATATATATATATATATATATATATATATATATATATGATGATATTATGAGATAAAATAAATCCTTGTTTTTATTATGAGTATGGATTTCTAGTGTTTTACAAAGAGAAATCAATTATGAGACAAACTTCTCAAGCAGAGAAAGTAGACTGAAATTCGCAGTATCGCAGTTGAAATTCCTCTTCATAGAATGCGCTGCAAATTTCAACATTTAAATTGGAAAATTCTATTGTACAAGTAAAATTGCAATACGAAAAAAAGACTATATGCACAATAATTCAGTCCGAAAGTAAGCGTGCATATAAATAAGCAAGCCGGGGGGAACGACGCGGAGAATTCCCGGCACAGTAAGATTCCTACTCCTACAGTTTTTCATCTTTCGAGCTGAAAATTTTTTTGTTCCTTCCTGGGATGATTTCAAACAACTTAGCGTATGGATTAGGCTGAGCGTACTATAGGTCGGAAATTAAAGATCGAAAACCAAAAAAAAAATTTTAAAATAGTAGAAAAATTTTGTTTGTTTTTTTTTGTGTATGCGCTATTGTGATTACATTTCTTATCCAAATTTGAGTCTAAAAAAAATTTTTTCTTCCCGATCTTTTAAATATTACTAGGCTGAAACGTCACCGGTCCCTACCCTTAAGAGAAGGTCGTATCTACTGTTCTTGTATAATTAAATTTTTGCTATTTATTTAAATAGTAGTTTGTTAATTGAAAAACCAAGAGTCGTACCCAAACAAGAGTACCTAACAGTATTTCCTTCCCGAGAATAGTTCGAAACGCAAAACCTAACCTCAATTTTCGCGTTTTGAAGTATTCTCGGGAAGGAAATAATGTTAAATATTTTTTAAGTCTCAAAATATTCCTTATTTTACGAAGAATTGGGGACGACTCTTAGTTTCTCAATTAACTAACTACTATTTGAATAAATAGTAAAAATGTAATTAACATGGACAGTAGATGCGGCTTCCTCTTAAGGGGGTATGAGCGAAAAGTAATTTTAAACTTTAAGGCCTAAATCTATTTTGTAATTGTTAATAAAGATTATTTGAATCCAGAGACAAATTTTCAGTATAGGTTGCCTTGCATTTCGAAAAGATATTTAATTCTACAGTTCGCTCGTTTAGCCCGTTTAATATGCAGAAAACGCATTTTTCGCGTTTGAAATAAAAAATTCATGCATTTGTAGGAAACTTTTCTAGATTATTGAAGTATCAAATTAATCTTTAGCTTTCCAATTTTATGTGCATATGATACAAAAATAGGGTTGCCTGGCGTTTTAGAGAGATATTTATAGAATAACGCAAAAAAGTACTCAAAACAGAGAAACACCTTAGAGGTTAGAGTCAAATCAAGGTCTATATTGATCTTTTCAGAAAGAAATAAGATAAATATGCGTTTGATATAAATATGAATATTCAAAGTTTTTTAAATATTTAATTTTTTAACATGATACATTGTCATAAACTTCTCTATTGAATAACGTTTTTTCATAAGTTACTGTTTTGACTAGTATGCCGCTCGGACCTCCTTAAGCAATAAATATGCAATAGAAGAGCAGTTTTTCAACTAACCCGAATAAAAATGATTCAAATATAATTATATATAATTATATATGATTATATATAGTTATATATAAGTTTTGTCTATATAACTATATATTATTATATATAATTATATCTGGTTATATATAATTATACATAGTTATATAGAGACCAAACTTATATATAACTATATAATGATCATATATAATTATATATAATTATGAATGATTTTATATACAATTATTAATAATTATATGATTTTATATATAATTATGTATAGTTATATATAAATCTATTTTACTCGGGAAGGTCATGCCACGAAGGTGACATTTTGACCACTGTACAGCTAGTCAGTGTAGAGTGTAGACTACTCTACAACTGACACGTGATGATAAATAGTTTATGATCACTCTGTGTAATTAGAAATAGTTGAATCTTTTCTATTTTTATTCGGAAAACCATGTAAAGGTTTATTTAATTTTTATGTCGTGTGTACAATATGGCATAATGCGTTTCTTACACATAAGAATTGTACACGTAATTATTGTGCACAATTTAGCATTGGTCAAATATATCTATATACAATTTGACCAATGCTAAATTGTGTACAATAATTACGTGTATAATTCTAATGTGTAAGAAACGCGCTATGCCTACAATATTGAAGACACGAAATTTGACAGTTCACTGAAAATCACGCATATAAGTATAGCTTATAATAAAATGAGATTTTGTATAAATCTTAATTTTGCTTTCTCAAAAAGGCAGCTTTGTGATATTAAACAAAAACTTTTACTAAAAACTTTTTAGAAATATGTTTTCAGACTTGAGAAATCAAAAGGTACTATTCTTAGGAAATTTCTGAATAGATATGTGTCTGCATATATATATATATATATGTGTGTGTGTGCGTGCGCGCGTGTGTGCGTGTGTGCGTGCGTGCGTATGTGTTCGTGCGTGTGTGCCTGTGTGCGTGTGTGTGCGTGCTTGCGTGCGCGTGTGTGTGTGTGTGCGTGTGTGCATGTGTGTGTGGATGCAGATAAACTTATCTCTGGGTATTAAGAGGAAGTGAAAAAGTACAGAAAAAGTAAACAGAATCTTTCAAAATTTAAGTAATAGATGATGTGTATACACATACAAAGGGCATAGTAATCCGTTTTCTTTTAAATCAAGAAAAATTCTTACAAGTATCTGTTATATCGACATCAATAGATAATAATTTTGTCAAGATATTTTTTTTAATGCGATATTTGAATTTTAACGATGTATTGAAATTATGTTTGATTTTAATAACCATTCAAACGCCTGCGACGTTAGCAACTTTTCGATCAACGCGCTCTATCGGCGAGCCCCAAAGCTTCATTTGGAAAAATTAAAACGTCTGTCGTTTACGGTCATACATACTTAGCCGAAATGCTATATCTTTTAGAAAGCGTTACGTGACCGTCATATAATTAGTGCAGTGAAACCGAGTTTACAAAGTTAAACTTCGTTTTGAGTCTATTCTGCTTCAGTTATTATTTGACCGTCATATAACACTTTCTAACAGATATAATCAGAGGTGGGCGCCAAAATATTTAAACTCTAAATCCTGAATCCAACTAACCCAAGCTGAGCTTGCAATTAAATACAGTAATAAAGACTGTAAACACTAAAATTTACAATTTTAAATGATCAAATTGCTACTGTATACTCTAACAGTTAAACTCATGCTGAGTAATTTACAATTTAAAAAAGTTTAAACAATAAAACCTTATATCCGAACCCTAAACCCAAAATCCAACTTACCTAAACTGAAAAATTAGCAATTTAAAAAAATGTAATAATTGAACCGTTGGCCCTAAGCCGTTGTTAACCCTAAACCAAACTAACCCAGCTGTGCAATTTGCAATTATGAAAAAAAAATTATTAATGAAACCGTAAATCTTAAACCCAACTGACGTTAATTGAACAGTTTGCAACAGAATGAGTTGAATAGTAAAATCATAAATCCTTAACTATTTTTATTAATTAATAATTGCTCAGTATTGGATAGTTGGATTCAGGATTCAAGGCTTAGGGTTTACAGTTTACTTCTTAATTTTTTTTTTAAATGCAAATTCCTGAGATTGGGTGAATAGGGTTTTGTATTTAGGGATTGAAACGCTTGAATTTCTTGGGGTTTAAAGGTTACGCTGTACAGTTTTATTATTTAAACTATTATTATTGCAATTGATTAGTTAAAATTTGAAATGATTCCATTATTATTTACAACTAGAAAATCGTTTTGAATATTTTCCGTTGTAAGAAATGCGTAAAAAAATAAGGATTATACAAAAAGTAACCGGTGCGACTAAATGATTCCAAAAAATTCTGACGCTATTTTGAACCTATAATGAGTAAAACTTGTTTTCATCCTTAAACAAATCAAACACATTTTAAGCATTTTCTGTTAATAATACAGTATTTTTACATTAACTATGAATTGATATAATTTTTCACATTCACTTAGCCTATTAAAAAATAACAAGCTTTATTTAAAATACTTCAAAAATGGTATTCTGTGCAACTTTCAGCTACATCCATCATACCTGTGTGCACCAGCTATTTTGTATAGATTGAAAATTACTTGTTGAGAAATTAAAGTTTTTGCAAATAAAACTCATATTCTTCATAATATCTAAATTACATAAATAATTTTATTTATTATACTAATTAATTCATATTTATTTAATCTATTATCTATCACATAATTTATAAATACTAAATATTGATGAAAAAAAAATTTAAAAAATGGAACTTGGTATGACAAGAAAAGAGATATAAAGTCAATTTACGCGTGAAAAACGCTAAATAGCGTAAAAAGTATTCAAGTAAAAACGGTTTTGTATACGAAAAAAAAAATTATAACTTAAAAATAACGTTTTTATATTATCAAACAAGTGATGGACTTTTACCGAAATAAATTCTTTTGGAATTTTTAGTAACAAATCATTGGAGTTCCACCTTAAGGAGGGTCTTTCGCTATATATATTACATAAATCTAAAAAATCATATGAGAGTTTATAAAGGTCCTATGATATAAATAATGAAATGTACTTAAAAAGTGTAAATATTGTTAATTAAAAAATAATCAGTAAAACCGTAAATACTGGCCTAAACTTGGTTTATGAAAATCAATACATGTGTTACAAAAAATATGTTGTCTACCACGGGCAAGAGGGCCTCGTTGACCTCATACTGCATACTCACATACGGCCAAAAAAGGCTCACTTATCGCCCTTGGTACACAATATACTATTATTTCTTAATCAATTTTAATATTTGGTCTTATTATTTTCTTTAAACATTTATCTGCAAAGTTAACGGAACAAAATAATAAAATAATTCATCTGTATAAGCGAGAGCTTATTGTTTAAAAAATATTACGTGTTTACTTACACGATCATGCAGGATTATGGTCTTGAGGACAGCCATCTAGCAAAGTCATCCACGTTTTTTAACTTTTTGAAATTTTTTTACCGGATAATGAAAGTACATTGAATAAACATAAAACTTTTTTAAAGTTTTGAAAAATGGCGAAATGACAGCATTAAACACAAAAAATTTCAGTTTTTAGAATACGGATTTTGGTCGCTATTTTTAAAATGTGAATAAAAACTGCTATTTTAGTGCAGTGACAAAAATACGTGTCCGCTTATTTTCGGAATAGAATAACATTACATTTTTAAGTGATTTGGTGACATGGGTGCATTCGACCTGCATGATTTGAAATGGAATCGGTCTATTATTATTTAAGAATATTATATTTACTTTGACAATAACATATACGTACAACAAAAAACAAATAAGTCGCACAGCAATCGTAGACGAAAAATATTTTTACTATGTGACCTACATACCTTTCTCCCGACGAATGCGTATAATGTATTATTGATAAGCCATAAAACTAAATGTGATGTCGTACAGGGTCTGAATGGCCTCAAGTATGAGGAGAAGCACTTGATGAGTAACGAGGTGATGGAGAAGGCAATCCCGCCGTTGAAGACAACGTACACGCCGCAGTCTCGAGGAAGCGCCGATTGCCCATCGTCATCGAAGCCGGCAATGGCCAATCGCCTCCTCGACTGGTTCTCCGTCGTTATGGCCGACTCGAAGCATCGACGCCAGCATCCAAAACCCAGAGGTACAAATATTTTTTCCCGTATAAAGTCTTTATTTCTCCCTCACACCCCTCTCTTGAATTCGTATAACAAGCTCACACTGTCGAACAAATACATCGTCAACCCAGCGTAGTTGCAAATTGACTATCTTTGGGAATACAGGGCGAACCGAGAGATTTCGCGTTTTATCGAGCTTTTCCGCATTTTAGGTTCGGTTTATCTTTTTCCGGACACTCTTACGAAAAAGTTGTGTTCAACCTAAATAGAGAAATTCACTCTTTTAGAAGAGTTAATATAAACTTTAAGTTGCATCTGCACCAATTTTTTGCCAAAAAATAGAAAATTTTGTATCACACTTCTATAATACTTACCTTTTGAAGAATATTTTGGAACATGCTTAATGTCAAAATTCAATGATTCAACAAAGTTATAGCCGGTGAAGTATAACAATTAACATGGAATAGTATGTAGAATTAATACTTCAAACCTGTTTTTCTCGCAACTCAATTATCAATTTTCTAAAAGTTCCTCGTTGTTTCATCTTAATAAATTTGTTTGAAATTTCAGGGAATATTGCGTAAAGTATTACGAAAAGAAGTTGAGATTTTAATTTAAGGGATACTAATGTTATAATACATTGTGCAATTAGGGGAGAAAATGAGCTATTTCTAGTGACGGTGAGGTATGCAGCACGAGTCGAAGTCGAGGGCGCCGAAGACGCCCGAGACAAAGACGAGTGCTGAAAATACTTCACCCGAGTCTGAAATAGCTTTTCTGAAATAATTTTCACTTTTAATCGCGCAGTTCAAATATTTGCACCATATCGTATTTCGCTTTTAATCGAAACTCGTGCATGCGCTGTTAGCACTTGTGACTAGCAGAAAACTTCACACGTACGTGCATAAACAAAGGTTAAACCTGAAAAAATGGGTCCTGAGCTTATTTCCTACATTTTTTCGGAATTTTTGAGAAGCGGGGAAAAAAGTGATATTGTTTATTTTGTAATTACAATTACTATATTTTTTGTAAAAAAAACCCACTAGATGTACATCAATTTATTATAAAACGTATAGTATTGTAAACAAAAAAAAAGAAATGTCAATATTACTTTCGCCCCGATTTTCAGGGGCAAAACGTGGCCATTTTGGTTGAATGTGGAATAAAATATTATATTTATCAATTGTTATTGTTCAAATATGCAATTTTTTCACATTTTTAGTGTACAATAAGTATTTTAATTTTTTCAGATTTAAAATTGAGTATATATAACTTAAAAAATCCCATGCTTTATTCAATTAGAGTTAATAAATATCTCTGATTTCTTTAAATGGGTTTGGTCAGGGTGATTTGCATAAGGAACTTTTTTAAACTCCCTTAGTTTAGCTTAAAAATATGCATTTTCTTCTAGAACTACCTAGGGCTATCGACGATAAAATAAGTTTAAAATTGGTATATACCTTTGCTAATCATGCCAAAAATGTAACAAACGTTTTAATTTTTTTAGTCGAAACGGAGAGATTATTTTTAAATGGGTACAGGTCTAGTTTAAAAATTCTTACAAACTATTTATGAACCTTTTAAGACAAGTATGCATGAATTATTTTTGAGTACTTAAATAACTCTTTATAAACCCAAAAATAATTATCTCAAATTTGTGTTTATATATTATAAATAAATCTTATCTTTTTATACATTCTTTGTGTATTCTTAACGAATTATAATAATAAATAAATAACTGCTTTATGAACTTTTTAAAATTTTTTCCTAACTCAAAAAGAATTATTTACGAACTTTTTATACACATTTTTCGATGTGACATTCGATACTCTTTCTTAATTCTTTTATATTACTTTCACAGAATTTTCGTAATAATTCATTGAAAATTTCTATAGGTATTTTTGAACAGAATTCATTTTGAATTAATTTTGCTATCTGGGACTTTTAATTATCGGTATAGGCTTCCTCTACATTATTTTCTAACCATTATCACTTCTAGCTCTTATTCTCCCCTTTCATTCTCCCCTTTCATATTTTCACTCTCCGATTTTTTCAGATCGCACGAATATGTCTGTACACTTTCGTAATTTTTTATACTTTCTATACTTCTTGACTAATTATCTAACACGGGGCCTACGGTGGCTCAGTCGGTAGAGTGTCGGATTCCCACGACGGTGACCCGCGGGTTCGATTCCTAATCTCTGCCGATTGATACAAGCACCTCTGTAAAAATACATTGCATGTGCTTTGATTACAAACACACCGCAGACCCCCGTCGTCGACTAGCACCATGGAGTAAAAGATACCGTGATTAGCACCATATAGGAGCACAAATATGACGACGTTAAAAACAAATTGTCTAACGCATATATCTCTTCGTTTTTCCGTCCGTTTTGATTTAGTATTATTGGTTTTATTTTAAGATTATATTTTCCCTTGTTTTTCTGCATTCTCTTATTCTTAATTTTCTAATTTTGTCATTCATCGATGCTCATTTGAATCTTTGAGTATATATATACGTGATTCTCTGGGAAATCAAAATAAAAAAAAATTTCTGGAACTTCGGTAAAAATTTACTAATCGGCGTGTAGAATGTTCATGATCTTTCAAAACCCGTAGAATTTAAGTTGGTCAAAGCTGAATATAAGCATGTAATCCCTTTTTACATTTTTTAGAAAATTTTAACCTCCAACAAAATAAAATTTATTCAACAAAATTAAATCTCTTTAAAAAATAGAAAAACAAGATTTTTAAGCAAATTTTCTGAATTTTTCAATAAAAATGGTTTCAAGATCATTTAAGGCACTTTTCGGTTAATTAGGACCATTAAAATCATAAAATCCCGGAGAAAGTGGTTCTGAGCACTCGAATCATCACACCAAAAATCATGTTGGTAGTTTTTGTCAGAATAAAATAAAAATAATGTGAAGTATTGATTAAAAAACTATTAAACTGCATATTTGGCAATTTGGTCATATTTAGCTTTGAACATGTTTAAACATATGGGCTTAAAAAATTTAAATAAATTTACATGTATTCTACATACCAAAAGAAACACTTTTACCGAAATAAAATTTTTTTTTTTTATTTTCGATTTCCCATAGATATATATACACAAGGCTGATTCTCTGCGAAATAAAGAATGTATATTTTATAAATATTGGTAATTATCTGAGAAATCAAAACGAAAGAAAGCCGCTACCAATTCATTGGCACTCAGCTTCCTCAAACTAAATGAATTATTCCAATATAAAATCTTTTGTTGAAATAAATTAATTTTAAATTACTATATCTCTTTCTAATTAATAGCTAAAAAGGGTGTGCTTTTTTCATCATTGATGGGTTGTCAAAAGATAATTTTTTACTAAAATTACACACGGGTAGGTGATCATCCATATCACATCTATTTTTTCTCTGTACATAATTTATTAAAATTAATTAATTATTTAAATTATATGTAATTAGATATTAATTTTAGTACGTAGATTCACTGAATTCTTACAACGCACTCATTCATCTACTTTGACACTTCAAACTTTCCACCTACGCAATCATCCATCCACCCACGCATGCAATCGTTCACCTTGGGAACTCCAAACTACCCACCCACGCCATTATCTGTCCACCCCCGCATCTATTCTCCCAGTCACACATGCGTTCATCTACCTATACAGTTCAACCCTCCCACATCCTTGCATATATCCATTTACTCACTCATGTATCCATCCATCGACGCAGCCATCCATCTACACGTGCATCCATTTATCCACCTTTACACTTAAACCCCTCCACCTACGCAATCATTTATCCACCCACGCATTCATATATCTATCTATACACTTTAATCACCTACCCCTGCATATATCCATCTGCACACGCATCTATCCATCCACCTTTACATTTCAAACCCACTCTCATTATCCCTATTGCTCTTTTTTCAGTTTTTACTTTTTTAACCTACTTCACTCTGGTTAAGGGGAGGCCGGAGCAAACTTTACCATTGTGACCTCCACTTCGCGCCGTATTTTTCATTATACGTCTAAAATTCACATAGTAGCATCAAAATCGAGGTTGATAATAGTTTGTTATTATGTAAAAAACACCGGACAACAGCAATTTTGTTTATTAGTAGCCACAAAAGTTTTTTATTATGAAATATTGTTACAATTGACGAATGGAAAACGGTAAAAGTGATGGTTATCTTACCGATTCTTAGCCTTACTAATAGCTTCACCTCGCGCCATATTTTTCATTATTTTACGAAATTGTACGCAGTTATGTACGCTTGAAGCTTTATAAACATTTATTATTATGACAAGAACACCGGACAACCGCATTTTTGTACCATAAATGACCACAAATTTTTATTTTTATGATATTAATTTTTGAGGTTAGATAAAATCTCCACCAATCAGGATAGCTCCGACCTCCCCTTAAGGAGACAGATACACCTTTAAATTTTAAATTAATTGATAATACATTTTAAGGTAAAAATAAGTCACTCATCATATATTACCTGATTTATTTTGGCAAATTTGAACATTTTATCAAAATATAACTAAAAAATATTTTTTATTTTTTTAAGATCATTAGGTCCCTTTGATTGGCTTAATGAAAACCTCTATATTTCTTGGGCTACCAAGAAGGTTTAGAGAGCCAATGTGATCGAATTTACGCTTTCAAGGTTTTTATTATGTTCAAAATTCATGTAGTTGTGATATGAGTGTAGGAATATTTATATAAAAATTATTGATCAACATTATAGTCTATTTAACCAAAAATTCTTCGATTTTTAAAAATGTTATTAATAAAATAGACTATAACTTTAGTCAATAATTTTTATATACAAATTCTCACACTCATATCATAACTGTATGTATTTTGAACATAATAAAAACCTTGAAAGCGTCAATTCTATCACATTGACTCTCTAAACCCTGCGGTAGCCCTATAGGCCAGGAGAATTACGACGAAATCTTTCAAATATGGCTCTAACGTGACGTAACTTAGATAACTATTGGAATCGCTCGGCAATGGTATACCTATTGAAAATATCGAGGTGCGCCAGCTTGAAAAGGTGTGCTATTTGCATAAACAACGAAAGAATGACAAAAATGCGAAAATCGCACTTTTTTCCCGAAAACAATTGCATATAACTCGGTAAGTATGCATTTTAGAGAAAAAATGTATACTTATAAATTTGTTCGTTATGAAATTTTCTACAAGATAGAGTTAGTCGAATATCCGTAGATTTGAAATATTCGCTGCAAAATGCTCGTAAGTGCAAAATTAGTAGGTAAAAAACAAGGTAATTTTAAATCATTTATTTAACAATGAAAAAATAACCCAATAACGCCATGAATTTAGATAAAAGTACTTGACTACAATACAAAACGAGAGCCGCAAGGCCGATTAAGATCGGACTGACAGTTTTTTGTATAATGCAATTGTTAAGTAACCTACCTGGAAAAAAGACCTTTTTTTCAATTTTGTGCCAGGCTCAAAGTTATGAATATTTTTTTGCGCCCGTGCTTTTACACCTTCTTGGACCCTAAAACTATCATATACAATTGCTATCTCAATCATTTTTCACTTTTTAATAACTTTTTGAGCGGTTTTAAAAAGTTTGAAAGTTTTGGCTTTTAAACAAATAAGCCTGTGAAGCGGGATTTGCGAGTGGGAAAAAACTGGAAAGTATAGGAAAATAGTACTCGGAAGACGCTTCTTTTAAAAAAAAATCATCCAATTCGGTCCAGTAGATGTTGAGATATCAACTTCCAAAGTCGGGAAGGGTATGCGGCGTAACGGTTAATGATGTAACAATAAATTATATACTAATCGATAGGTTTTTCCGAGATGTTTTCGTATCTGCTTTCAAAAATTACATTGCACGTGTCCATCACGCACAAAAATTTGCATAAACATTGTGTAGTGCGCGCTCGGAGCCGAAATTCGGAGGGGTGGGGATAGGCTGCGAAACTTTAAATCGGTGCTTCTAAATCGGCGCGCTCGCTTCAGGATGATATATCTCGGCTTCTACTGCACCGATTTTGACGATTTTTTTTAAATTGGGGTAGAAAAACGAGAGGATTTCAATTTTCATAGTTATACTTATCAATTTAAAAAAATAAAAAATCGGTGGTCGATTTTCATAATCAAGCCGTTTTAAATGTTGCTAATAATTTTATAATTTTAGCTTTTCCTTGTTTGAAAAAAGCAGATGTAGTATCACATCCAGTGAAAGCGTGAATAAAAGCAATCAGATTTTTTAAATTTTCGCCGATAAGAGATGTGGAACTGTAAAGCCTTTTAGCTGTTTTTCCTCTACTTGGTTTTAAGAAATAAATATTCTTATCTACAGGCGCTCTTTGCGTTAAAATTACTAATACATCTATATCTTCAGCTACAATAATGGCTGGCTTTTCGTCGGTGGCTAGATTTATAGCGGTTTCAACAATTAGAGTATCAGCGTCTTCTTGAGCTTGCTTAGTACGATATCCACCGGCTTGCAATTTTTCTCGTAAATATAAAATAAATCAATTTTTGTTGCGATCGTTCGATAAAAATTTCTCTTGCGATGAAATCGTTCTGCACCTTTAGTACTACTTTTTAAATTTTCAGGGTAACCATCAAATATGATAGAGCTATTGGCAGCGTAATATTTAGTTACATAAGTTACATAACGATCAAGAATGACTTCAAAAGTTTCTTTTTGTGGCCACACAACCTTATGCAATAAAAATCCTCCATCAATTACATGATAAGAATTATCTAACGATGGCTCGTCGTACATAGGTTGAAAATGATCATACAATTTAGATTTCTCAGTTTTACGCATTATACCATTGTCAAACATAGAAAGTGGATAAGGCGCCAATTCATATGCAAAACAATCTTTCAACTCGGTTTTACCCTCCATTGCTATACTAATTCTTTGAAATATTAATGCAGGGTAGATAATGACATTTTCATTTTTTAATTTAATAGAATGAATAGCTTGTAGAGGCACTACTCCATTTTTTCGTTGGAATTTAAGCGCGTTAAAATTATTTCCGACAATATTATTCATAATTTTTAACCCGATATCCAGAGCATTGTGACAATTAACATTTTCATTACCTTTAATGCCTGAGCTAAGTGAAACAATTGCATCAGAGACTACGAATGGATCATAAGAAGTGAAAAATTCTAACATTAAATCTAACGCACGATTGTCTTCTTGAATTCGTGAAGGTCTAGCATCAACGTGTTGCTCTGAAGTAGTAAAAGCTACATTACAAAAGAATTACATTGAATTACTGACATCGATAAGGAAAGTCATTGTCAATACCCATTTCGCAAGAACTGAATCAGTTCTTGCGAAATGGGTATTGACAATGCCTTTCCTTATCGATGCCACCGCTGCTTTTCATTGAACGCATCAAAACTTGTTCTATAGACATATCAGACCAAATGCAGCTCCAAAATTTATCTGATCTTCTAAAAGTGAAAAAGCCCTTTGTCGTAAATTTTTCATATTCTAGTGGATCCATTTTTTTTAGTTCATACGTGTCTTGCAAATACAGTTGACAAGATTTCGTGTATAGATAATGTCCACTGGCATGGAAAAATGGCAACATTTTTCGAACGCTTTCGATGTGTAACTTCCAATTACCCGTTCTTTCAGCCTGAATAAACTGTTTCATCACTGTTACCATGTCATAGTATTGTAGCCATAATTTTGCAGTTGGGCCACGCTGTTTCAATTCTTCACCATGTCTTAAAAATGTATTATAAATATTCAAATAATTTTCTTCGTCAATGCTTGTTAAAGTACTAGGGGAGAATGGGGTATTGCCGGTCACCTAAGCAAACGTGCTTGTTATTTCCACTTTCAAATTGTTTCTTTTAACTTTAAATAATTATTATGTTAGTTCAAACCATTGACTATAAATATTTCTTATTGGTTTAATATAAAAATGTAAGATATCGAAGCTATAAGTTGAAATAAAAAAAAGCATTTTGACCGAATTTACTCCACATCAAAGGGTAATACCGGTCAGCCTTGGTACAATTCCGATCACTATTAAAAAGTTACTTTTATAGGTGAAAAATTTCTTTAAATCAATTATATGAACTTTCATATGATCCGTCGCATTATTATTCGCACTTACATAGTGAAACATATAATAACATAATCACTGTTCAATCAAAAACACTTAAGCAAAGTTACCCTACCTGAGAGCGCAGCGAAACGTTTTCTTAGCCTCACTTTCGAGAGCGTCATATAAATAACATTGTGACCGGGATTACCCCCATTCTGCTTAGTAATTTAAATTGAAATGACAAAAAAGTAATAGGTTTATACTCTTTTTTCTTCACTACTTCGTATTCTTAGATTGTTCAAATTAATAAAGATGCAAAAAATAACTGCATAAAGCAACAAATAATATGCATAAAAGCTTATTTTATAGACCAGATTTCTTATAAGAAATGTAGGCCTACACTTTGATTGTGTATAATTCCTTGATAGAACTGAATAGAAGGTTGTTTGGACATTAGATTAATTGCATTTTATGTTGCGTTTAATATACTATTCGAATTATTACCCAAAAATGTTTAGATTATTGAAAATAAAGGTGACCGCAATTAGCCAGTGACCGGCATTACCCCGTTTTCCCCTATCTTCTAAAGTCAATTTATCATCTATAAGTGCGTTTTCATCATTCGTTAAATCAAAAGAAGATAACATTATTTTTCCTAAAGCCAAGTGAGCCAAAATATGGCCTCTGACAGCTCTTGAATAAGCATGACCGTTTAAAATTTTGTCAACAGAATTTTTGGCAAAAATTGTACAAAAAAGCTCTTTAAGACCGCTTCCATCCATAATAAATCTAATAGTTCCCATAAACGACATTAAAAGATGAAATCCACCTAATCTAACAATTACTGAAGATAATTCGTCCTTACAACATTCTATTATTTCTCGAGCTTTGTAATACAACGGTTGATCAAAAGTGACAAAGTAATGCTTTTGGTCTATTTCACTACTTTTTAAGCGAGCCTGATTTAAAACAGTATAAATAGTATCATAATTACTCGGCTGAGCATTGACAAACGGTAAAAAAAGTATTCTGCTTTTTGCATAACTTAAGTGGTTGGTTATAGATTCCATGTAGCCGTTCCACCCCAGAAAATCTGTCGAATATCTATGCTTGCCGTAGAGCCATAGAAAATCAGTTTTAGATAATTTTATGTCAAGTGATACAGGGCGTATTTTATCTAAATCTTGAACAATGATATTTTCCATTCCAGAACGACTAGGTTTGTGAAATATTTCTAAATCAATTTTACCGAATCTTCCGATTTCTTGAGAAGGTGTTCGTAAGGATAATCTATTAATGAACTTGTTTGATGTCACTGAACTATGCGGAGTCACGATTTGAATGCCGCCCATTGCGTGAAAAGTGTTGCGCCCATCAATAGTATTGACATTGTGGTCTGCATTATCAAAAACAAATTGGGTATACGCATTATTATAAGCATTTTGTTGCGGATGAGCTAATAAAGAACTTTCAAAAAGTTGAGTTTCGTCGTAAGAGCAACAAAATCCTAAAGAATTTAAAATTCGTTTAGAAAGCAGTCTGGTGCAGGATACTGATTGGTATTGTAAACTTTTGAGCGAATATCTTCTAAAATTATTTTTGCAGCTGTTTTAACTACTCTAAGACGCTCTAATTTTTCGTCACGGTTTTTGTTGTTATACCAATTTTCAGTTAAAATTTGACCACACATGTTAGTGAATGATAAAATAGGCCCTTCTTTAGAAGAATCTACGATAACGTCATCGCCAAATGTTTTAGTTAATTTTTTTCCAAATATCAGAAATTGGCAAGTATAGCTTTTAAGGTGATGCTAAAGCCACCAGTCACTGACAAACATGAGGAACCACTTTTCTTATTTTATTTTTAATTTGGAGTAAATATCTGTATGAAACGTTATTGCCCTACTCAAAAACAACAACTTTTCAGAGAGATATTTTCTCAAAATTAAATATTGAATGAAAAAAGTGGTTCCCCGTATTTTACGGTAACAAGAGGGTTTAGCATCACCTTAAACTAAATTGGCATTCCATTTTATTGGAAAGAATGTACTCACAATTAAATTTGGCAGCTTTAGAAGTGTCTATATCTAGGCCTTCAGATGACTCTCTTCTTGTTACAAACAAATTTTTGTTGCACGTGTCATGATATCTTGCGCCAACAGCCGTTAAATCTCTGATACTGCTTATTCTGTTAATAACATCGATGCAGATTCTGTTCCTGGATTTTTTTAAATTTTCTATAAGAGTGTCTCTAGTGGAATTTGTATGAACTAATCGAACGATTTTTCGCCTACTTGCAGGGTACTTTTTTAGTTTTTCAATAAAATCTTCTCCTCATATAAAACATAGTCTTGCAAAATTGAAACTTTCCGTTGAACGCGTGTCGTGTATACTTTCATTCAAATTTTCTAATCTACGTAGATAAGTTACAATTTTTGTCTCATTAGTATAAGTTTTTGCATAATTCTCGTGTATAGTTATCGAATTAAACTTTCTTAATGTCAAATATTTCTTATCCTGTCTTCTGAAACTTGATTGTATGTAATTCTTCGTGCCTTCTTTTGGAATCGTTCGTAATTTTCCATTCAAAACGTTGTCGCAGATAATGCAAGTTTCGGCCTCTTGCTCCATTGTTAAAATCTAAATGTTAAAGTAAAGTTTGCTAAGTAAATATATGAGTGTGTATATAACGTAACTTAAATTGTGTACTTACAGTTTTCAAAATTTTCGGTTGAAAAATTCACACTGAATACAATCTTGGATACTTTTCGGCTTCAAAACTCGACACAGAACTCGATGTTGCACTATTGAGCACAGTTTCGAAACTGACTACCTTCTCCTGCGAATCTTCGTCTGTTCGGGCGTCCTCATGTTGCTACCTGCGGTCCTTTTCAGAATAATCCCTAATGGTTAAGAGACTCGACAGCGGCGGGTGAATAGTGGGGAGACCGAAATTTTCAATAGGGGCTGCGTGATGTTCTAGAAAGTGACCAGGTGTTGATTGGCAGATAAATGGTGTAGTCTCAGTACACAAGCACACACAGATATCTACTCTGATTTGAAAAATATGTTTGTTTCTAGTTGTAGCCACAATAATTTCTCGGCAACTGTTTAGCTGTTGCTTCGATGGATACTGCTTGCAAACTAATTTACGTATGGATGTATACGATATATATGGTCTGTGTACCACTGTTAGTTCGTGTCAGGGTAAGGCTAATTCGGGAGGGGGGAGGGGGAAGCTTAATGAGGGTTCGTCTAGACACCTGAAGACACCGTCTAATTTACTTTAAGCTTGCGTCTTGGTGCATCGTTAATAGCTAAGATAATAAATTAAGGGATAAGTTCATTTGAAAGCAATTATAATTTACAATGCAGAAGACAGACAGACACTCGTACAGATTATCCAACGCCAGTGGGTATTAGCGCAGACAGTCGAATTGATCGGAAACTTCCCCGGGATATATGAATGTCTTTTCAATTTTTTACAGGGGCTGTGCGAATAATTTATTAAAAATAAGTATACTTCATACATAAGCACAATTAAACTGTTGCCTTGCAACACTAAGTAACAAAACAAAGTCATAAATGAACCCAAAGTATATATGTTTATGGCTTCTACGAATAGTAGCAACAATAAAATAGTTTTGGCCTGAAATTTTTCAATTTAATACTAATTTACAATGAACAATATATGCCCAATAAGGATATTATGATTAGCACTAATTTTTAGCAACATTTAAAAATGCTTAATTATGAAAATCGACCACCGATTTTTTATTTTTTAAAATTGATAAGTATAACTATGAAAATTGAAATCCTCTCGTTTTTCTACCCCAATTTAAAAAAAAATCGTCAAAATCGGTGCAGTAGAAGCCGAGATATATCATCCTGAAGCGAGCGCGCCGATTTTGAAGCGCCGATTTAAAGTTTCGCAGCCTATCCCCATCCCTCCGAATTTCGGCTCCGAGCGCGCACTACACAATGTTTATGTTTAAAAACCTATCGATTGGTATATAATTTATTGTTACATCATTGACCGTTACGCCGCATACCCTTCCCGACTTTGGAAGTTAATATCTCAACATCTACTAGACCGAATTGGATGATTTTTTTAAAAGAAGCGTCTTTCTGAGTACTATTTTCCTATACTTTCCGGTTTTTTCCCACTCGCAAATCCCGCTTCATAGGCTTATTTGTTTAAAAGCCAAAATTTTCAAACTTTTTAAAACCGCTCAAAAAGTTATTAAAAAGTGAAAAATGGTTGAGATAGCAATTGCATATGATAGTTTTAGGGTCCAAGAAGGTATAAAAGCACGGGCGCAAAAAAATATTCATAACTTTGAGCCTGGCACAAAATTGAAAAAAAGGTATTTTTTTCCAGGTAGGTTACTTAACAATTGCATTATGCAAAAACTGTTAGTCCGATCTTAATCGGCCTTACGGCTCTCGTTTTGTATTGCAGTCAAGTACTTTTGTCTAAATTTATGGCGTGATTGGGTTATTTTTTCATTGTTAAATAAATAATTTAAAATTACCTTGTTTTTTACCTATTTTTTTGCACTTTCGAGCATTTTGCAGCGAACATTTCAAATCTACGGATATCCGACTAACTCTATCTTGTAGAAAATTTCATAACGAACAAATTTATAAGTATACATTTTTTCTCTAAAATGCATACTTACCAAGTTATATGCAATTGTTTTCGGGAAAAAAGTGCGATTTTCTCATTTTTGTCATTCTTTCGTTGTTTATGAAAATAGCACACCTTTTCAAGCTTGCGCACCTCGATATTTTCAATAGGTATACCATTGCCGAGCGATTCCAATAGTTATCTAAGTTACGTGACGTTAGAGCCATATTTGAAAGATTTCGTCGTAATTCTCCTGGCCTATAGGGCTACCGCAGGGTTTAGAGAGTCAATGTGATAGAATTGACACTTTCAAGGTTTTTATTATGTTCAAAATACATACAGTTATGATATGAGTGTGAGAATTTGTATACAAAAATTATTGACTAAAGTTATAGTCTATTTTATTAATAACATTTTTAAAAATCGAAGAATTTTTGGTTAAATAGACTATAATGTTGATCAATAATTTTTATATAAATATTCCTACACTCATATCACAACTACATGAATTTTGAACACAATAAAAACCTTGAAAGCGTAAATTCGATCACATTGGCTCTCTAAACCTTCTTGGTAGCCCAAGAAATATAGAGGTTTTCATTATAGCCAATCAAAAGGACTTAATGATCTTAAAAAAATAAAAAATATTTTTTAGTTATATTTTGATAAAATGTTCAAATTTACCAAAATAAATCAGGTAATATATGATGAGTGACTTATTTTTACCTTAAAATGTATTATCAATTAATTTTAAATTTAAAGGTGTATCTGTTTCCTTAAGAACGTACACCGGATAATTGAATTCTATCCCCATTTCGGTATCAAAAAACGAGAAATTTAGCTTTGAAGTTTCAATTTTTAACATGGGAGCATTATCTTGAGCTCTCACAAAACGGACATTTTTATGTATTGCAAGCGAAGTTTTCTTTAAATCGTTAAGAAAAACTAGTATGTACTGTAAAATAAGCATAGAAGTAATACATAAAATGCTGGATATAGCAAGCGGTATTTTTTAAAAAGATATAGCTATCTAAAGTTGTGATCTAATTTTATTAGTATATCTACTATATCGTGGTACAGTATATGCAAACGTTAATTCCGTACTTTGATTTTTGGTGCTTTTTCATAGGTTTTATATTCCTTACTAATATTTTAGTACTTTATATTATAAACTAAAAAATTTTCATTATAAATATTGCAATTTAATGATGAGTTTTTCGAAAATTAACTTCCTAACCTTACTGTTTAGCCGGTGAAAGTAAATTTTTAGTTCGACATTAAAAAAACTCAAAACTAACGAAATAATATGATTTAAAGATTAAGTCTTGAACAAAATGAGGGGCGTTAAGTTATTATTATGATGCTACGGTGTAAAGCTTGGCTCAGATGGCACACGGTTGCCAAGTCCAATATGGCGGGTTTGTGAAGCGTAGTATACGTGCAACATAAATGCGCGTTGCATTTTTGTCGGCATTGCCGATATCCGTGTGCGCGCGTTTCCCTGGATACCGGCATTACCGACATAGGCGCATCGCGCATGTCTTTCGCAGGTATACTGCGCATTATAAACTCACCATATTAGACTTGGCACCCGTGCGTCATCTGGGCCAAGCATCACACCGTACACGGAGAGAAGCAATGTATTAAAGTTACTATTTACCGAATGAAAATTACTATTTTATGAAGGAATGGTGGGATTAACTTGCATTCTAATGCTTTTTACTGTATTTTGTAGAAGTTATTGTTAAACGTACATGATATTCTGCAATTAAAGAATATGAAATTCATTTAAAGAATTTACAAAAAAATGTAGTAATTTGTGCTTACTTATATTTTCCGAATACTATATTTTTTTAGTAAATTTTACGTACTTACGTATTAAACGTAGAAAAACGTCTTGACTCAAAAAATCTAACCTCTAAAACTTATACGTAATCTTTTGCAACTGATCACGTATACTTTTAATTCGATGATACAAAATCTTTTTCATTATATCAATACATGTAAGTTAATTAGAACTGTAACAATGAATAAGTATATAATTATTTAATTAATGTTGACAAGTTAAGCGTAAACGAAAGCAAAGCCTAGTGTAAATTATAAGGATAATTCAAAGTACAGTAAACAAAGATCATGATGGCGCAATAGGTAGAGCGTCCGCTCCAGGAGCTGAGGGTCGCCGGTTCAGATCTTCACGAGTTTGGTCTTTTCGGTAAAAATAATTTTATTTAAAATTAAAGTGTACAATTATAAAAAATATAATATCTAGAATAAATAACAATCAGAAGAACATTAAATTGAAAAAAAGTGTTATAAATGTGAATTTTAAAATTACTATTTAATATTTTAGACAATTGCTATATTAAATAGTAAAAATTGATAAAATACGAGTATGTCCAAACATTACAACAGAAAATAGTAAAAATTAATTCGTATATTAATAAGAATTATAACATCGTTTCTCTCCGTGTATCATCAATTATTTGTGATCATTGAATACTTAAAAATCGCCTTTGAAAACTGTGCTTCTATAAAAAATGAATTATCTTTTTTAAAACAAAAGTCAATAATTATTTATATAAGTCAATTTTCTATATAAAAAAAAACAAACCTATTTATTAATATATAATACTACAATTTAAATATTCTAATCAAGAAGAAATAGTTCTATCATTAATAACACGCGATCATATTTAAGATATTTACAATTTTTATAGTAAAAGAATAAGTTTAAATGAGTTTCAATTTTCATATCATTAAAAATAAATTATACGTAAAGTTATGCGTTCCCATTGAATTAATATAATCTATATACTGATTTAAAAATTTATATGCTTTTTAAATTATTTCAAGGAGTATCATTATATTAAAATAGGTAAATTTTCTAATTTTAAACAATGAATCAGTATTCTACATTCGCGGGACTTTGGTGATTATGGGTTCGAGCTTTCTGACATCGAAGTTTATTTTGAGATTGAAATACTATAACTAGTTTTTGAGATTACATTTTTTGTGTATTATACCTTAAGGTGGATCTACGCTGATTTTTTTAAATCGTTAAGCATCCGGAATTTTATTTCAAAATTTTAATATGTTATTAGTAACCAAAAAGAAAGCTATATATACCAATTTTGAGCAATTTTTACTTTCCTAATCCCAGTTCTTTGAATGAAATGCACTTTTTTGCAGTCAAGGCAGTAGTTAATTCAAAAAGTTCCTTGTGTATTTAAGTTTGACAATATCAATCTAATAAATTTTTACTTACTTAAGAACCCGTAACAAACAAAAGTTAGTATTTTTTGTTTTAATTTTCTATCATAAATAGCTTGAAAAAATATACCTACATTTTAAATAATCCTTATAGGAATATTTTCTGCGAATTACAGATAGATTCATCGACTCTAAATGCGCGAGCAACTTTTTGAAGTTAGAAAAATAAGTTTCGAGAAAAGCGCATTTAAATATTCAGTTCTATATAAGAAGCAATGTTAATTATTTTCTTTGAATGGTTATAACTTTGTTGATTATGAATTTTTGTATTCTATCAGGTCCCAAAATGTTCTCTCAAATGAAGAGTTTCAAAAAATGTCATAAATTTTTTTTCGATTTTTTGAGTTGTGAAAAGGGAATCATTTAACTGTATATAACATATTATGTAATTTATTATTATTTAGTTTGTTTAATATTATGATATTAAACAATTTTTAATAATAGTATATTTTATAATACATATATTTGAATGCGAAGCAAATAATTCATCCCTTGCGTATATATATATATATATATATATATATATATATATATGGTGAAAAATAACGTTTAATTAGCAGGTCACTTTCCGATTGGCTGTCAGAGCGAAGTGCGATGGATGTTCGGACATCTGGATACTGATAGCGATGGCAGGATCTCCTTGTCGGAACTCTACGGACTCGAACATGACCAGAACGAGCCATGCCTGAAGCCGTTCCTCGACGCCTGCGACGTTGACGGGTTCGTTTATTATTTCCATAACGATACGCCTGATTACTCTTTCATATCTGCTACCTAGTCTCGCGCAGAGAGCAGTAACATTTTCCGCTTTTGCGGATTTGCTTATGAATTTTGCAGCTGAGTAATTAAAGCCGAGCTGAATAATTTATGAGTTTTACACAAGTTATAATAAGTAAAAATAAATATTTAATAAATATTTACTACACTAGTGATGCATTGTCTTTGTAGCAGATTTCTTAGTTCTTATTTCGTTCTATGTTCGTTTAATAAATTATATTTAAATTTTATTCCATAAAAGAAATCTTCATTTAATAATAATACTTAAATTATAAATATAGATTGTTAAAGTATATACTTGGTTATGATGTCCTGTAAAATTTTTAGTTTCTTTAAGATTATTATAAGTATACAGTTATGTCAGAATTTGATGTCAAAAATAGTTTTAAAATTAACCCTTTGAGACCCCGTGACAATTAAAACATACTCGACAAATGTAAAAACAAATCTGTATCAGTCAGAATGACTTTTTAACCTTGACTTGATGGATTCTCATTGACATACTAAGTATTAGGAATATATGTATATACTTATATATTTATATATATATATGTATGTATGTGTATATATATATATATATATATATATATATATATATATATATATATATATATATATGGGTGTGCATAGATATAGGGTGTCTCATTTTAAAGTTTCCACTGAATTTTCTCTTTAAGAAAGCATTAAAAAAAGTATCAGATATATATTGTTGAGTTTTCAGGGGGACATTTGAAATTGACCATGACTAACCTTGAACTATATTTTCAAGGTGATTTGAAGGTAAACTTGTATTTTTCAAATGGGAACCCCCATTTTTGAACCCAGAACCTTATTGTAACCCTTTCAAAAGTTGACAAATGTGGAAAAAATAACTCTCCTGCAAGGCAGGTGTTGGACGTTGACATTTAAAGGTTCCTACCTTGATTTCAAAGTTTTTGAAGTGCATTTATGAACTTTTTAAAAAAAACTTGTTAAAAATTGATTAAAACTTTATAAATCAATGCAAAAAAAATTTAGTAACTTACCATATTATATAAATAAAAAGTTAACCACATCTGCTCCATCAAAAAAAAATTTTTTCCTATGTGAAGAGCCACATGCGTCAAATTTTAACAAAAAAAGACTATTTTTGAACATTATTCAAGACTCTAACTTTCAATGATTTGTCAAAACCCAACATTTTTTTGAATCTTTGTTCTGAATAAAATCTACATAAAAATTGGCAACTATAAATAAATCTAAATATAGAAACTGTTCCAGTCTCAATATTGTGCAATTTTTCTAGCATCTTCAATGGTTTATGTCATAGTTTGATGTAACTTACTTCCGGTAGTTTACGTCATCGAGACTTGTACATAATTTTAGTTGAAAGCTGATAATATGACTTTTAATTTGAGTGCTTGCAGTATTTTTTAAGTTGTTTGGATCAATAGTTATGTCCGTTTTAATATTATGAAAAATTTTAGATAGTAAATTGGGACAATGCAAAATGCGGTCCTACAATGTAATCCCCAAGTTACCACCTGAGAATTTTTATAATATTATAACGAGCATAACTTTTAATTCAAACAACTTAAAAAATACTACAAGCACTCAAATTAAAAGTCATATTATCAGCTTTTAACTAAAATTATGTACAAGTCTGCATGACGTAAACTACGGGAAGTAAGTTACATCAAACGATGACATATACCATTGAAGATGCTAGAAAAATTGCACAATATTGAGACTGGAACACTTTCTATATTTAGATATAGTTACGTTTGCCAATTTTTATGTAAATTATATTTAGAACAAAGATTCAAAAAATTTTTGGGTTATAAAAAATCATTGAAAATTAGAGTCTTGAAAAATGTTCAAAAATAGTCTTTTTTTGTTAAAATTTGACGCATATGGCTCTTCACATTGAAAACAATTTTTTTTGTTGAAGCGGATGTGGTTAATCAATGAAAATTAGAGTCTTGAAAAATGTTCAAAAATAGTCTTTTTTTGTTAAAATTTGACGCATATGGCTCTTCACATTGAAAACAAATTTTTTTGTTGAAGCGGATGTGGTTAACTTTCCATTTTATTGATATAGATATATAGATAGATATACTTTTTATTTTGATAACAATCAAAAATATGATATGGTAGGTTACTACATTTTTTTGCCTTGATTTATAAACTGTTAATCATTTTTTACCAAATTTATTAAAAAAAGTGCATAAATGCATTTCAAAAACTTTGAAATCAAGGTAGGAACCTTTAAATAACAATGCCCAGTACCTGCCTTGCAGAAGAGTTATTTTTTTCACACTTGTCAATTTTTTAAATGGTTACAAGAAGGAAAATCGAAACTTTGAAAATTTTGGACCACCGTAATGACCATAAGTTAATTGGCTCTCTTATCCTCGGTGTACCTTTAATTCATATTAAATATAAATCTTATTTTATTAAAACATGAAAGAGAACTTATATAATAATAAAAAGATATTGCTCTTTATTCAAAATTTGACTACATGTAACGATTCTATTATTTAGCGGTAGAATTTCGTCAAATACTGTAATGTCACTGCATTAGTAAATGCCCACAGATTACTTAGGGGAAGCCAGGGTAAAGTATAAAACATAGTAACTCTAAAAGTTAAAAAAAATGTATTTTTCACATTTAAAACATTACTTTGTAAGTTGGACAAGAAACTTCTTACATTAATAAACATTATAGCAACTTATTTAGTTAATAAACATTAATAAACATTATAGCAAACATTATTTAGCTGTATTTGAATAACACTGGTTCACTACGGGCCTCTCAGTGTGCGGTAGAGTGAACTAGAGAATATAATCAAATATTATGAAGATTTTTTACTAGTTTTTGTACAAGAATAAATGAAAATGTTATTTTAGATTATAATAAAACCAAAAAGAGATTTTAAAACGTTCAAAATACTGTAAAATACAAAACAGTTAAATATGGAGATTATGTTGGCCCATTTTGGTATAAATACGGAATGCTTTGCAATAGAGGCTTTGTATACCTCACCAATACTCAGTTTGATCAATATGTTGTTAAATTGTCCATGTTACCGCATATAAATAAGTGCTCTCACATTTTTCTGGGCCACTTTACCTTGAGACGTCGATTCTTAAAAATGTTTGTTTAAAAAATGAAAATATCTTTTGAAGCTCTTCATTTTTGGCAATAGTCAGTAAAACGTATTTAAGGAGGTTCGATAGTGAAGTCAAAATGATAAGATGTTTCTGAAAATTTAATATGTCATTCTTCTATAAAGTTTACGATGGCATGTGAAATTTGAAAGCATTAGCCATTATCGATTTAAAGATAATTGACTTCAAAGTTTGATTCTTAGACACGGGCTCTTATGAGAGCAGTTTGTAAACTGGCAATAAACTTAGAGTGCGATTGTTTAAAAATAATAAGAAGGAAATGAAAAACTATGCAAATATATTTATACTTTTTTAATATTGGAAAAGTATTAAAGATCGTGTGTGCTAAATTTTACATCGAATAAGACTACCGAACACCGATTCTGAGTACTAAAGACTAGAAAAATACAATTTTTCTTATTTCGTAAAATATTAATAGTTATATACTAAAACTTTTTAATTATTATCCTTGCATAATTAACTTTCACTAAAATTAAAATTAGGAATAAATAATAATTTGTTCTAGAAATAATGAGCATGATTAAGTTTATACGTGTGTTCACTTTACCTCAGTTTCCCCTGCGCAGAAGTATTGGAAAACAAACTTTTGCTGAAGTAAGATTGTCTCATCGTTTAACGATTTTCATGGTAATTTTTATCAGAAAATTCTTTCCGTGTAACATGTACTTTGCATAAACTTAATCTGAATACAACTAAAACTCGAGCAAACTTTTATTCACAACATAATAATAATTAGTTTATCCTGAAAGTTTGACCATGTTAAGTAAAGAAATCAGACGCTTGAAACATTCTGCGTGAAAGTTCCAAAATATAAACTGTGAGAAATTGACATTTTTCGGGCAAATTTAATTTAAAAAATTTCATTTCTTCAGTACAAAACTGATTTTTACGTCAATTGACCCTGAAAAGTAAGTGATACAATAAAGATCAAAATCATTAAAAAAAGTTATTTTCATTTTATAAACGAAGACAGAGCTCCACCGTAGTCGTGCACAGACTGGTGCAGCGCGATAAGATTGATTCAAAAATCCAAAGCACGAAAAATCTTTGTTTTCTGTTTAACGCGATTGTCCGTTCACAGCGACATCTTCGTGAGCGGACCCGAGTGGTGCGGCTGCTTCTCGAAGGCGGAGAGGCCGTGTGCGGCGGTGCGAAGACGGTCCTCGCCGGAGGTCGCCCCGAGCTGCGACTCGCGCGGCTACTACCAGAGCACGCAGTGCCACCGGAGCCTGGGCCTCTGCTGGTGCGTCGATCAGCACGGCATTGAGTTCGCCGGCACGCGCGTGCGAAGCTCCAAACCGGATTGCGGTGAGTAAACGCCCCACCATGTCCGATCTGTGTATATGCAGCTCTTTCGCCTCCCAAATTTCCAACGCTCAGGCAATAAGTGAATGCAACTTTACGACTTTTAAAGTCAAGGAGGCTGCGCTAGAAACGTATGAATTCTGCATTATACTTTAGAGCAGAAGATTACGTTTTCTGTAGAAAACAACTTTGACTATACAAAATTATGGAAAATTGAGAAAAATTCAGTTGAAATAAAATAAATAACATATCTATAAATACTTGACTGAACATGACTTATTTTTTCTATTTTGTGATTAAAGATCCACTCAACTATTGCATTTGAAGCATTGTTGTAAGTTTAGTAGACTATGCATCTGAAAACTATATTTAAAATTTTTATTATTTTTAGTTAGTAATTACGTATTGAAGTCGGCTTAATTCGACTCTCCCATTGTTCTTACAAATCTATGTTACCCAACGCGGCCCACGTAATTGAAAGCGTACACATTTAGCGTCTACTAGCACTCTTTGTAATCCTCTTAAAAACTAGGGTAGATTTTACGTGCTACGCGCTTCTCTTATTTCTATTTGTTTCTTGTTTTTATTAGCTTAATACTTATTTTCAGCTTAGATCATCATTTGTAAAACCAAAATTTATGATTATTACTAATATTGAATTTTGAGGTTGAAAATATGAAAATAATGAGGTACACTTAATTCTATTAAAAATAGACAAAAGAATAATACATCAAATATATTTTAATAATAATTGCAATAATAGTACTATAATTAAAAAATATTCCAAAAACTAATTTATCAAAGATTTCTTTAAATATAAATAAATGTAAAGATTTTTTTAATTCAAATCGCAGTCATTTTCGCGTTTTTATCGAACATTCAATCATTTTTCATTGATAAAATTTTGAAGTTATGTGCACGGTTCTTTAACTTTGAGCAAATTCTTCTCCATCGCTATGACCAAGCGTAGGTGGCACTGGAGTAGCTAGAGAGAGAGAAAGATATAGTGAGAGAAAGCGAGAGAGATAGAACACGAGACGGTCACCGGTCCACTGTGGTTCTCCAAGGTGTGCAAGCATCAGTAGTTATGAAGAAAAATAAATCGGAAAAGAATATGTAATGAGAAAATAGAGGAAGAATAAGGACGGAGGAGACGGCGTGAGGTGATAAAATTAAAGGAGACAGCACTTATGTGTAGTATATATGTCTAAGTATATATGGATGATTCCACGACAAGTGAGCAAGTGAACAATTTGAATACTCTGAAACTTAAAGGAAATGATGTATTTCATACCCAAAATATGTAAAAAAATGTCAAACCCTTACCTCTATTGAATCAGAATTTATGGCAAGCTGAAAAACAAGATTATTTGCATTATTTTCATTTTTCTCAAAATATATGTATTTTTATCTCGAGAACTATAAAAGATAAAGTACTTTAGTCCGTAGGTTTTGGAAAGAGAATTTGATGCAGAATATCATAGTATTTTTCGCATCACCAAATCTGATGATTTTGATTGGTCCAAATTTCTGCCAAGACGCCGATGAAATTTTAAGCTGAACACCACAAGCAATTTTGTTGAAAAAAATTTCAGTGATAGTTTTGGATGTATATTTTAAGATAAAATAAGATTTAGAATGATACTATAACTCAGTTACAAGAAAAAAATAAATGAAATTCGCTTATTTTACCAAAGTTAGACTATTATGGGATTTAATATGTAAATCTGTTTCTGACCACCTCCTCGGTAATTATAATTTATGGATATAACTCCGTATGAACCTCTAATCGTTTTCAGATAATTTTTACACCTTCTGGAATGGTTACATAAATATTTTCAGAGAGTTCGCCATACAGAAACGCGGTTTTTACGTCGAATTGTCGAATCTCGAGGTCTTCATGAGCAGCCAAAGCGAGCAGCACTTGCAGGGAGTTATACCTGACGACGGGTGAGGTCTCCTGATAGTCGATGCCGTATACCTGGCGAAAACCCCTCACATACAGCCTTGCCTTATGCCTCTTGCCATGACCAGACTTGTTAGTCTGGATCTTCAAGACCCACTTGGTGGCTTCTAAATCGCACTTTATAATTCTAACTGTGTTCTATCTCAGCTAATAACGCTAATAAAACGTCTTCCCTAGGTGCTTGATCTTTAAGCACGGTTGCTAGCGCTGTTTTTACCGATCGAATCATGCTCTCCCACACTCCGCCCATATCAGACGCTGTGGGCGGATTGAACTTCATTTCATACTATTTTTACATGCAAAATTATTAATTTCTGTTTGATTTAACTCTTTAATTGCTTGTGTCAATTCTCGATGCATTCCTTTAAAATTAGTCCCGTTATTGGAGTAAATGCAAATCGGGGTTCCCCTGCGCGCAGCAGACCTTCGAAAAGCCATAATCGCAGAATCTGTGCTCAAACTATGCGTGAGTTCTAAGTGTACCGCTCTTGTTGTTAGACAAGTAAACAATGCGCCCCATCTTTTTTCCCGTCTACGGCCTATTTTAACTTGCATTAGACCGAAATGGTCTAGTCCACAGTGACTAAATGGACGCAAAATATAAGCTAATCTAGCAGGTGGTAAATTTCCCATTTTCGGATTTGCCGCTTGAGCGTCACGTAATTTATATACTATACACTTAGAAATTAAACTTTTTAACGCCTGACGCTATCCTACAATCCAACATTTCTGCCTCATTTCATTTAATACTGTCTCATGACTCGCGTGATAAAACTTTTTATAATAGTACTTAATTAAGAGTATTGTAAACGATTCTTTTGCATCTAAAATAACCGGGTGAATAGAAAAACCATCACTTGTAAAATTCTTTAATCTACCCTCTGCACGTAAAACTCCCGTCACATCTGTAAATGGACTTAAAGGAGCGATTCTACTACTTTTAAAGATAAGCTTTTATTTTTTAATGGCATTTAATTCATCTGAAAATGAAATAGACTGACTCAATTTATAACACAAAATTTCGGCTTTAACTTTTTGTTCTAATGGAGTTCGTGTTCTTTTTAACAAAACATCAGCTACTTTTATTACTCGAGACACTGTTGCAATAAGTCGAACTAATGATGAGAATCGTAAAAAATCTATAACAGGAGATTGTTTCTCTGCTGTAGTTATCACTGTCTGAACGGTTTTTAAATATTCTAAATCCTCCTGATTGTAATTTAATTCAATATTGTTCGTTGGCCAAAAAGATTCGAATTCACGTAAAAAAGGTGGCCCGGTTAACCATCTACTATCTTTGACTAAAGCGTCAGGCGCAAGCCTGGTACCGTCATCTACGGGATTATCATTCGATGGCACCCATTGCAACTCGTTTACTTCCGAATTCTCGCGAAGCTCATCCAAACGATTAGCTACAAACATTTTAAATTCGCGTGGATCCTTCTTAATCCAATACAAAGCAGTTTTTGAATCCGACCAAAAGCTCTACGCGTAATTTTGAAGTCATGTTCATTAGATATCGTCTTAGCTAATCTTGTCGCTAGAAGAGCTGCTTGCAATTCTAGTCGCGGAACCATCATAACCTTTAATGGTGCAACGCGACTTTTCGTCATAATAATAGAAACACGAAACGAATTATTAGCTAACTTAAATCGCCAATAGGCCACTACGGCGTATGCCTTCGTACTCGCATCAGCAAAAACGTGTAACTCTGCTGATCTTACTTGATAGTTAAATCGAGTAACCATTCTTGCCAATGAAATAATTCCGCATCTCCTAAAATCTCGTCCCAACCTATACCGCTAGACTAAATTTCTTGCATTCAAATTTGTGATTGAATCGTAAACGGCGTAAGAAAGCCAAGAGGATCGAAAACCGACATTATTATTCCTAAAAATTCCCTTTTTGTCGGCTTTTTTTTACCACTATAAAAATCATTAATAATTTTCTTTTGATTAATATTAAATTTTAATTCATCTGTAGAATTTACCCACTTTAAACCTAACACTTATTCATCAGTAACTTTATTTGCATTTATATTAATCAACTGATTTGAATCATTATATGAATTTAAGCCTCTTAAATCCTCAGCTGAATTTCTTGCCCATCCGTGCAATTCCCAATTAGCCAACTTATTTATAGCTATAGCTTGATGAACCCGTTTAGAGGCTTCTTCAATCATTTCGCAACTATCTAAAAAATCGTCTATGGAACAATTCTCAATCAAACTATTTGCGATCGCGGGAAAATTTGACATATACTGCGAAACATTTTTATTTTTTATATAAATCGAGGTGCACGGAGACAATTTCGCGCCGAACAACATTAATATCATGACGTATTCAATCAGTTCACTCAATCTATCCGCGCCCCTCCATAAAAACCGCTGTGCATCCTGATCTTCTTTTCGAATCTTAATTTTTAAAAACATATCCCTTATATCTGCTTTAACTGTATATGCAAATTGTATGAATCTCATCAAAACACTCAGCAATGATTTTAACAAATCTGGACCTGCTAATAAAAGATCGTTAAAACTTTTATTGTCCTCTTTAGCTGCCGCATCGTATACTAGTCGAACTTTTCCGGCTTATTGATGTTAGAAACGCCAAAAAATGGCCATTAATGTACTCTTGAACTTGTCGGCTTTTTATCGGCTTTCTGCGCGTACCTTTTTTCAAAAAATCGATTCATTTCTTTATAAAATAATGTCGCGTACGAAGAGTCACGATCAAGCTTTTTTCCCATGATATTAATCGTCGGAAGGCAGTAGTTCGGCCGTCCGAAAACTCAGTTTCATCTGATTTCCACAGCAATCCAACTTCCCATTCCCTGTCATTTTGAAAGCTGGTTCTATCTAAAGTATCTAATGCGCGTTGATGTTCGCGGTTTACTTTAACGAGGGTACTTATACCTAATCCATCAATATCGAAATAATTTTTAATTAATTCGTCTAATTTTATATCATACGAAGATTCCGTTAAACGTTTTATTTTGCGCGTTTTTATTACAGTTACGCAACTTAAATAATTTTTTTGAAAACTCCCATGAATAGCCCAGCCCAGTAAATTACGCGATACAATCAGCTACTGCTGATAGGCACGGCGCGGAATTCTGCGCTGCAGTTGATGACGCGGACGGCGGCATGCGCCCTCGCGTCGCCGCTGCTGCTGACAGGCATGGCGCGCAATTCTGCGCTGCCATTGAAGACGAGGATGGCGGTGCACGCCTTCGCGTCGCCGCTGCTGCTGACAGACACGGCGCGCAATTCTGCTCTGCCGTTGAAGACGAGGATGGCGTTGCGCACCCTCGCACCGCCGCTGCGACTGAAGCAAACGGCGTTCTACCCTGCACTTCTGTTATTGTTGAGAATGGCGGTGCGCGCCCTCGCGCTGCCGCTGTTCCAGACTACAGCGTGAGCCATCGCTCTGCGGTCGCTGTCAATGCTGCCGTAGATTGTCGCTCCGTAGCTGCTCGAGTTGACCCCAGCCAACGTGTCGTTCCATGAAATGTAGGATGCATACCATTGCTCCGACGGCAGTGATGTTATTGCGCGATCTCGCGCTGCCAATCCAGCTCTGTAGGCCTTGAAAATCTCGTCTCGATAGTGAGCGCGTCCTGGCGCTGTTGTTGTTGCATTGTAGTTTTCTGCTCCAAACCTGTAATTAAAATTATGACAGCTCAAGAGCTCTTCAAGCTCTTGTCCACAATAATTAGCTGCCCCAGCGGATGTGTCGAATCGAACACGTTGCTGAGGCGGATTTGATTCACCGCTCTCCTCTCCGTCCCTATCAGCAGGAGGCGTGATATCTCGCCTTCTCTGCGAATAGACACGTTGCTACTCCCGTAGTGGCAGCTCCTCTAGGTCTGACATGTTCTGAGCAGAAAGCGCTTCCTCGTACTCAATCCTTGGACGAGGTCGTTGACGCATCGGCGCTTGTTCGCGCTTACTCCGGGTCTGCACACGTCCACGTCTTAGTGATAGTGGCTGCTGCCCCTGGTCTTCGGCTTCCGCAGCAGGCGTTTCCTTTCGTTCACTCCTAACTCGAGAACGTCGTCGCGCTGGTGGTGGCAGCTCGTTGTTCACTGTCTTAGTGATAGTGGCTGCTGCCCCTGGTCTTCGGCTTCCGCAGCAGGCGTTTCCTTTCGTTCACTCCTAACTCGAGAACGTCGTCGCGCTGGTGGTGGCAGCTCGTTGTTCACTGTCTTAGCGGCGGTCACCGCATGCTTAGTTTTGCGCATGCTGCGGGATCGCACGCGCCGGGGATCCGTCTACAGAGGCTCATGGAACTCTGCCTCGACGATGAAAATAGTAGGCGCTTCTTTACGCGTACTGCGCGACCAAACGCACCGACCCTTTGCTGATGATTGCTCCTCTATCTCCGTCGCGGTGACAGCAGGCGCGTCCTTGCCCGCTCTTTGGGGTTGCCTGCACCGGCGCTCTGGCTGCAGCGGCTCGTTCCCAGCATACGTTTCAGCCACTGTGGCGACTGACTCCGCGCGCACTTGCTACGCTTAACCATGCTGTTGCGCTGGAACCGGCCCCTCGATCTCGTCCGTCGCAAGTGTTGCTTTTTTAAGAGCCTTTCTCCCTTTACACGGAACTCGCGTTTTTTCCTTCATACCTGCTGGCACACACACAGGCGGATTTAGTTTTATTAATTGAGACATTGCTTACCTTCAATCTTTTAGACACTGATTTTTAGATGAAACGACACAGTTGTATATTTGATGATTATATCCACTCGAACATGCGTTTGGTCCTCTCTCTCTCTCTCTCTCTTTAGCTGTCAGCGTCGTCAATGTTCGCGAGCGTCGACTACGGTGACGAAATCTCTTAACACTGTCGCACTCGATCACACTTGCACTTGTACTTATTCACAAACTTTTTCACAAACTTCCCTCACACGAAAATCACTATCTAAATGTCCTGACGTCCCGGGTTTCTCGACACCAAATGTTTTCTTTTGAGAGTGAAACGTGTATAGGAATCAAAGAAATAAGAATGTAATTGAATTAAAAACAAGGGAAATTAGTTTATGTGCGTATTTAATAATTAAACTACTCAAAGAGTTCACGAAGTTCACAGCTTCGTGTCAAAATTGAGACTGCCTTCGCTGTAGCCTTCCTCAGGACCGATCGGATTGGCCGCTTGCCGTTGATCGCCGAAAAATCGCTTTCTCCCACTCTTTCTCGATTTTCTCACGTACTTTTCCAAACGACAAAATACACAACGCACGCATCGAGCTCCGTTCAAGCCCGGCACACTCATACATACAAAAATACGCAGAATCACTCGGGTTCACTCTCCGTTTCTCGCAGAGACACTAGACTCGGCGCTAATCCGCGCGCGGTAATAAAGGGGGCGTGCCGGCGCTGCTCTTCGCTCTTGAGCACAGGCTCGCCTTTGCGCTCGCCCAAACGCTCGAAATGAGTCCCAGCGCCTCACAGAGACACTGGGCTAGCAGCTATTCCGCGCCCAGTAATAAAAAATATCAGAAGATACGTTACACAACGTACCACCTGGGCGGCCAGATATTGCTCTCCGTAGAATAGCAATTGTATTGCATCGATTACTAAACATTACAATAAATAATGAAACTTTAACAATTTTAAATGAAAAACTCTTACACATATATGTAAATATCTTATAAATTTGAATAACTATATATTTAACAATTCATTTAATACCATAAACGAATGAAATATTGAAAAGAGTGGGTATAATATTTTTTATTTTTGAATATTATTTTATTACGATAACACTATTTTCTTGATTATTTTTTTATATATAATTTGCTTATTCGTTCTGTTCGATATAAATTTATATTTTATAACAAGTTTCTTTAAAATATTTTTAATTCATTTACATTTTCTTTTTAAGAATACTATTCTGATATTAAAAATAGTGAATCATTCGCTCTCCTCCTCGCCAAGATCGTTGCACTTTAGAAAATGTTTTAAATGTATATACAAATATACGTAACTCGCTATTTATTTGTCGATTTTAATGATGATATTTTGCTTATTAATCGTCACCAGTTGTTATGCTGATCCTCTTTTCTTGATCAGCTGGAAAATGTTCCGTTTCCAAATGTAACGAATATGCTGCGGTGACGTTTGGCGGAGTATTTAACTTCGAGTCGATGGTTTATTGAATTCTTCAGATTAATTACTTTTTTTTCTTCAGATGACCTTACTTTGTTGTCCTTGAGATTATTTTATTTATAAAATATTTTTGTGTTGATTATATAAACTAGTAAAGTGCTGTAGTCTCTACCAAAGGTGAATAATCCGCGATACAGTCTTCTTTTGGCCTTATGAACGGACGTTTCGTTAAGTACCAATTGTCGACTCGGTATAGACGGATCCCGATACTGTATTCGAACTGATTCTTGAGACGTGCAGTCTGAATATATACGATTGCTGAATTTCATAAATTTTATAATATTTACCAAATTTTTATAAATATAATTTTTTTAAACGCACTTAACAACGTAATTGTGTGAGTTACAAAATCTTACAAAATGCTTTCGCGAGCATTTTTGATTCAGTCTATTAATAACTGATGCATAGGTATTTCGCAAGTGCATTCTTTTCTGCTGCGGTGTGACTCTAATTTCTTTACTTCTTACGTGTACAATCAAAAGATACCTCACACGACGTAACAATATTATACACTCATACATACACAAACACAAACACACACACACACACACACAGGCATACACACACGCACGTACCCATACACACACACATACACACACAGAACATTTTCTGTTATTAATTCAGAACTTCTCTTTGAGAAAGCATTCTGCTAAAGGAGTTAGTAGCGTTTTTATCTTTACATATTTTTAGGGCTGCCACCCCATCAACGTTTCGGGATCATGCTCGATCTCCGTCAGCAATTAGTCCGGAATGACAAGTTGCAAACTGGTCACCGAAAAAATCGACCCAACGGGGATTCGAACCGCGCATTCGGAAACATTACATTTCAGCCATACACTTTAGCCGATTGAGCCACGGATTTACATATACATATTTACGTATAAAATATGAAGCATGTGTGTGTGCGTGTGTGCATGCGTGCGTGCGCGTGCGTGTGTGTGTGTGTGTGTGTGTGGACGGATGTGGATGAAGATTACTCTGAACATTTACGGCCAAAACTTATTGTTTCAGGGTTCAATGATTTTTTTTTAAGGTAGGGAACTATAAAAAAATATTTGCTGTTTTTCGATGTTTATTTTGTTTTTTTAGCGGTTTTTCGATTTTTGAGTTCTAGTTCTTTGGGATTTTTGGTATGTTTGGAATAGTATCACCAATTCATTTATTATGCATTTGAAAGAGCATAAAGTTACCTATCTTTCCCCATCCGAAATTTTAAATAAGCTTCTTTCTGTTATACACGAAAACGTCGTGTTTTGTTTAAACGGTGATATCTGGGAAATAAAACATTGGAATTTTTTGAAAAAATTTCAGCTGATTAGGAATATTGATAAGAATATTTTGTAAAACTTTCAAATCTTTATTCTTTTCTTTTTTTAAGAAAAAAATAATTATGTAAAAAAAATCGCATTTTTTTCGAAGGATAACTTAAGTAAAATGTCATTATTCCTTCTGAAAATGTCCACAAAGGTAGCCTCTTACTATCTCTTGAGACTGTTAGAGGCCTAGATTATAACGACCTTTACATTCAGAGTTATTTGAGGTTATGTGTTTTTTTAATTTTTCTTTATCGTTTATATCTCGAGAACGCTTCGGTAATTGTTTGCAACCCGGGCTCATTTTTTTCGCTATTTAATGACGATTCTGAATGGAACAGAAATTTTGAGATTCATCGATCTGTTTTTATTTTACAATGATTTCTTTATTTTACGATATTTTACGATATTCTGAAATCGATAAGGTAAATTATTTTTGTATTTTAGAAATAATATGATAGTTGAATTCTTTCTTTCATTGAATTTAATGGCCAAGCATCCGCTCTTTTTGGGGACTCCGATATGTCATAATGCATATGTGATTTTGTATTTTACATTTCTATTTTATATACTTGTTTGTTGAGTTGTGCGATGTCGGTCGAGCGAAACCCATCACCTGCTTACTAGCGACTCAGTCACTTTTGAGGGTGGTATATGGGCGCATACACTCTGCATAGAAACACAATGCGTAGTCGGAGATCTGCTCTCAACTACCCTGGACTGGTTGAGCATTTTGCATCAGTAGGCAAGCGTCTTACCCACTAAGCCGAGGCGGGCTGTGTGATCGCTTAATTTTGCATTTGAAAGAGTATAAAATTATTTATAAGTGGTCATAAGAGTATAAAATTATTTATAAACTTTTCCATTAATATTTTGGAATATTGATTGAAAAAGTATTTGAAGATTAAAGAAATAATGTATATCAGTATTTTTTGTTTTATCTCATAAATCTGGGTAAAAATTATACGTATGAACGATTTAATTACACGCTAAACCCGTTGGAGTGATATTTCACTTATTCGGGGTGAAATTCAACTGAAAGGAGTTAAATAAATCATTCTAACATACGCCTGCATCAAAGCACAATGCGTAGTGGGAGATCTGCTCTCGACTGCCCTCGACTGCTTGAGCATCTTGCATCCGTAGGCAAGCGTCTTACCCACTGAGCCAAGGGGGGTTGTATGATCGCTTAACTTTGCATTTGAAAGAGTATGAAATTATTTACAATCGGTGATATTTCTGTTTCTTTTTTTATAACTTATCCATTAACATTTTGAAATTTTGATTCAAAAAGTATTTGAAGATTAAAGAAATAATGTATATCAGTATTTTTTTGTTTTATTTCTTATAAATCTGGGTAAAAAGTATACGTATGAACGATCTAATTACACGCTAAACCAGTTGGAGTGAAATTTCACTTATTCGGAGTGAAATAAATCATTCTAATTAGAGTGGATTTTTAACTCTAAAGATAGAGTGGAAATCTTTCACTTTTATGTAGAGTGAAATCTCACTATACTTTAGCGTACATATTTTCCACGTGTACATTGATGAAAAACTAACGTTTTTAAATGAAGATTCAACATTAAAAAGATATTTTAAGATTTATCTAATTGTTTTTATTTTATAACGTATGGCAATAATTTTAGTTACATAGCCGAGATTATTGCGCCGCACATGCAGGCTTTAACATTATATTTACACGAGACTTTAAATAAAATACGACACAGGAATTTAAGATAAAAGTATGAACACTTGAGGTTTATTCAATTTATATACAATGTGTTGAGCGCCAGCTGCGCGAACTCGCAGCACGATTTTGCAAGTGTTCTATCGTCACATAGAATTATTTATACACTTAATACTGAGGGACGCGAATTCTACAGAATATTCGGCGATGAAATACAAGAGTAAATGGTAGGCACGCGTCGCGATGCTCGACAAACGCACGCGACGCTAGATTTTCAATATATATAGATATACTCAATAAGCACAATAATACTCTGTGCAACTTACTCTTTCCAAAATCCGGTGTGGCCTCCTTCGAAAATACAAGTTGGTTGGCACACACGGAACGATAAGATCGACGGTATAATAAGAGAGCGTCTTTGAGCTCTCTCACTATTATAATGTGAATATAGCGCTACCATTTTAGAAATATTACAGGACAAAATATAATTGAAGTTCTATATTAACATTGTGGTGATTTATAATCCAATTTTTGTTTATGTGTAGGGTTATACTGAATCAGACGTGCGACAGTTAAAACATTTTGTCGTGCCCCATTCTAAAATTTCTTTCAGTGTAAGATCAAAATGTGGAAGCTACTACGAAAGTTCCCAAATCGGAGCAAGCTAGTATAAGGTTTTCGCAATGGAGCAGGCAAAAGCACGATACGAGCGCGGTTCAGTACGAAGTGAGCGAGGCTCTCGCTTCGTACCCTCGGTGCTGCATTCGGATTTCGCTAGTGCCGACCGAGCCCGGGTGAGGTCGCAGTGCATGCGCCTGGTGAGGAAGAAAGAGAAGTAAAGAGGAGGAAAGGGGAGCGTCTGCTCGCGGTGACGTCACGCTATATCGTACGCAGTCGACGGCTTGTAGACGGTGTTTTCGGGGCCAGGACAAGGAAGTACGACGAGGGATGCAGCAGGAGGTGTACCTGGGCAACTGTGCCGACGAAGGGGCACGAAGACGTGAGCTGCAAGTCCCGGGACTGCGTACTTGCAGCAGAAGCAGTGGGACACGGTTAACCTCGAAGAGGTTATATTTACTCAGCAGCTTACTACGCTGCTCTCTTCAACTGCCACTGCTATTAGGTGAGATCAGTATTTTATATACCACTGTAGTCTACTCTCCTTAGTGCTAGGTTGCCTCTAGGTGACTGCTGCTGCTGCTGTTATGGAGGAGCGGGCCATAAGCTGGGCTACAGTGCTGCGTCTGAGAGGCCACACTGCCTCTACAAACCCTTCAAACCAGGTAAGAGAGTTCCAGTTTGATGTCCGTATCTGTTGTAGGCTAATTCCGCTTTATATTTTCTAGGGTGTATGCTGCAGGCCTCCGGAGTATCCAGTGAAGCAGCTGCTCCGTCCAAGGTGAACCCATTCATGCCTTTCAAGACATAAAACCAGGTGGGTATTGTTCTAATACCATTTTACTTACTTTCTAGGATATTAATACTCTCTGTATGTGCTTTTAGGTTGGTTCAAGAGGAAGGGAACAAGGAGAGAAGACACCAGGACATGCTCAGCGTACCCCAGCCAAAACCAGCCAACTCCAGCCTATGCAAGGCTCTATGGGGTGGCAGCTGTACGTCTTCTTCAGCTGCTTCAGGGTAGTGAGGAGCTCGTTTGCTCTGTATCGTCAAGGGGGGAACTATAACTAGTATGTGAGTGTATAGTGAGTGTAGTGAGAAAGTAGTGTGCGATTGGGTTTTTATAGACATGTTTTGTCGAGCATCGGACTTGCACTGAGCAACTCGTTCGACCGACTGTTAAATTGTGTAACGCACACAAAATGTGGTGTTACAAACGACATTTCGATTTTTTAATTTTAGGTTTTCAAGTTTTTGGATATGTTAGAAATATTATGATAAATTTAGTTTAATTGCATTTAATAGAGTATAAAATTACCTATATTTTATAACCGAAATTATTGAATCGACACTTTTCTTTCTATTGTTATAAACGAAAACGTCATATTTAGTTTAAACGGTTAAATCTAGGAAATGTATGATGTAGCAAAACAACAGCATTATATCTAAAACTTTCCGAAATTGTAACTTTTTCCTATCGCTTAACTGATTTCTGTTTTTAGACCATGAGGTTCTTTAATTTTCAAGATATTTAAATTTATATAATTGCTTCCTCACAGAGGAAGCTTTGTGATGGTAAAAAGAACCGCTGACAATTCGTTGGCACTTAGCTTCCTCAAAGTAAATTAATTGTTCTAATATAGAAATTTGTATTCTAATAAATTAATTTTAAATTGCTACTATCTGAAATACTCGCTCGCTTGCGCTCACTCGTCATCAGATCATTGTATATTTGTATTTCAGTTTAAAACGAATTATTAAAAAGAAAATCATTTTATACGTTTATAGAAGTTACATGTAACATAATATAGAGTAATTAATAATTATTCTATATTTGATTTGTTAATGTATTGTGTACAAAAATAAATAGAATAGTTATATTTGAACACCCTAATAAATCCGCTGTGCATTATTACTTAATTTCAAATGAGTACTGGTAGAATACAAGTATAAAATGTTCTTTTTGTTTCACAAGATAAGAAATTATTGTTAATGGAAAAATATCACTTACATTTGTTAATCCATAAATAAATCGAGATACAATCAAGTTACACGTGTCTCTTGGGAGTAAGTAGTATCACGGTGTGATGGGTTTAAAATTCCCGGGTCGGTAAGTAAGCAAAATCCCTACCTTAGTAGGGAGGGGGGGGGGGGTAAAAATTGACTTTGACACTCCTTTAAGAAACATAACAAATAAGATTTATTATATTATTATGTTAAATAAAATTTAACAAAATACAACAATTTACAGAAAATTCACTAGTAATTTATTAGATATGTCGATAAATCCCTTTTCTGGGGGCCGACAACCGTCAAAAATCGGGTAAACACTCATGGTGCTAGCTAGTCACACCGACTGACAACTGATGTATAACGAATCTGTGTTGTCGTATGCTAGCGCGAAATTTTTGCACGGCCGTATCGTAATCCCGAGCCCCCGATGGAACGGAAAGTAGGAGTCGAGGCTGCGAGTCTACTACACACAATATTAACACAACTAAGCAGAACAAGGATACATCATCCTTGATTACATTACTTTCTTCTAGTCCACGCACCAATGTTGCATCTATTATTCGAGAGATCAATGTAGCGTTCAATAATAATGTTAAAATACAAATTGTGAAATTGACAAAAACCCTTAAGAAAAGGGCTGTAGTAGGCATACTTTCTCTGAAATGCTTTGCATTCACTATACCGATAACGATTGTCAGTTGGTTACTAAATTACTAGTGAGTTTTTTGTAAATTGTTGTATTTTGTTAAATTTTATTTAACATAATAATATAATAAATCTTATTTGTTATGTTTCTTAAGGGTATTGGAGTGCTATACCATAAATATACACTACTCGTTGTTCTACATTAAGCGTCATGTTTAGTTTATATTAAGGTGAATTATAAGAAAATTACGAAAAATTGTGTGGAAATCATTTACTGTAAAAATTGTGTTTATATTTTGTTTAAAATTGTTGTAGCCTTTAAAGAGGGGAGTCAAGAAATACTCCGGAAACGTCGGTAAATAAAACATCTATGGTTCATGGAGATCAATTGAGTTAAATTTATTTATTATTACAATGTGAACGAACTTGTCAACAAATACGTAACAAAAACATAAAACCTTTACTAGCTGAATATTTCTTTTATGCGACAAAATGACCCCGAACAGAAACAAAATACAACTCATAAATCAATAAAAAATTATAACCTCTTTGAAATAATAACAAAAATGTCAGAAAAATAGGGAGAAATCACAAACACACAACCTTAATTTCATGCCTGATTTAGAATTTTAATATAATGTAGAAGATGTAGTAGATATTTATTTTTTGTTTTTAATTTACGTCAGATCTTTTCAATTTCTGAAAATTTCCAGATATACGAAATTCTCAATCAACATAAAAAGCATATTAGAAACATACATTTATTATAGTTTTTATAATTTATTATCATTATTATTGGCTCCAATGAAAAAAATAAAATACATTTAAAGTTTATTTTATGTCTTTAGTCACGTTGAATCTTTCCCATTTTATAAAATACCTAGATATACAAAATGATAAATCAACATAAAAAGCATATTAGAAACATAAAATTACGTTTATTAATAGTTATTATGATTTAATATCATTATTATTGGCCTCAATGAAAAACATAAAATACATTTAAAGTTTATTTTATGTCTTTAGTCACATTGCAACTTTCCCATTTTCAAAAATACCCAGATATACGAAATTCTCAATCAACATAAAAAGCATATTAGAAACATACATTTATTAATAGTTATTATGATTTAATATCATTATTATTGGCATCAATGAAAAACATAAAATACATTTAAAGTTTATTTTATGTCTTTAGTCACATTGCATCTTTCCCATTTTCAAAAATACCCAGATATACAAAATGATAAATCAACATAAAAAGCATATTAAAAACATAATATTATGTTAAACATAAAATTTCATAATTTATTATTATCATTTGTGTATGTGGTGCAAGCAGTGCAGTATTATGGCCGACGTTAACTATGCCATGCGCTGGCCCCAGGGGGGGCGCAAGATACCAGGACTAAAAAATAAAAAAAAATAGGTCTCGCTTTACTCGAGCGAAACACGTTACATGAGGCAAATAATCAAATCCGGTACCCGTGTCGAAATGTACTATTAATAATAAAATCGTAAGCACTTATAAATTCAAAACCCAAATAAGCCAAGCTGGGCAAATAAATTTATATAATAGAATTATTATCCTTAGACCCTAACCCCAAGCTAAGCAGTTTTCAATTAAAAATTTTTAATAATTAAAGCATAAACCATAAATCCTAAACCCTAAAACCAATTTCCTCAACCGGGGCATTGTGCAATAAAAAAATTTAAATAATACACAAAAAATTCTAAACATTAAACCCTAAACCCAACTACTCCGAGCTGAGTATTTTGCAAATAAGTAATTTTAATAATAAAACCTAAGCTCTAAACACAAAACCCAAAAAACCAAAGCTGGGCCATTCACAGTACATACATTTAAATAATAGAAATGTTCACGTTAAACCCTAAACCCTAAACGCAATTAACTCAAGCTGAGTAATTTGCAATTAAACAATTTTCATTATGAAATCGTAAACCCTAAACCCAACCACCCTGAGCAGAGAATTTTGCAAATAAATAATTTCAATAATAATATCATAAACCCTAAACCCAACTACCACGAGCTGAGCATTAAGCGAATAAATAATTTTAATAATAAAATCGTTAGCCCTAAACTTTAATCCCAAATGTCCCAAAGCCCGTTTAACCAAAGCCGAGTAATTTTCAATTAAGGAATGTTCATAATAGAATCGTCAACCCTAAACCCAACTACCCCGAGCTGAGCATTTTGCAATAAAAACATTATAATAATAAAATAATAAGCCCTAAACTCTAAATCCAAACAACACAAGCTATGCAATTTGCAATAAACCAATTTAAGTAATAGAATTTTTAATCCAGACCTTAATTTTTAAATCCTAAACCCAAATAACCCAAGCTGATCAATTTACAATAATAAAAATTTAAATAAATTTAAATATGTAAATACATAGATAATAATAAATAATAATATGTAATATACAGGTATATTTGATGCTTTTTCATAAAGTCAAATTCACTCAATTTAGAGTTTAAGGTTAACAATTCTATTATTTAAATTTGTTCACAACGAATTGCTCAGCTTGGGTTACTTGGGTTTAGAGTTTAGGGCTTACGATTTTATTATTATAACGTTTTTATTGCAAAATGCTCAGCACGGCGTAGTTGGGTTTAGGGTTTACGATTTTATTATGAAATTTGTTGATTACTCGGCTGGAGTTAATTGGGTTTAGGATTTAGGGTTTAAGGTTAACAATTCTATTATTAATAATTGTTTACTGTAAATTGCTCAACTTGATTTATTTGGGTTAAGAGATTAGGGCTTACGATTTTATTATTAAAATTATTCTTTAGCAAATTTCTCAGCTTGGGTTAATTGCGTTTAGAGTTTAAGGTTAAGGTTAAATTTTTTTATTATTAAAATTATTTATTTGTAAAAGGCTCAGCTCTGGGTAGTTGAGTTTAGGGATTTAGGTTTAGAACGTATGGTTTAATTATTAAAATTTTCTAATTGCAAAATGCTCCGCTTAGGGTAGTTGGATTTAGGGTTTTGGGTTTATGATTTTATTATGAAAACTTTTTACTCCAAAATGTTCTGCTTGGGGAAGTTGGGTTTAGGGTTTACGAGTTTATTACAGTATGTACTTCGAGTAATTTAGAAAGATGAGCTTCCCAACTATGACCTATATTAATAAGTTTTAACATTTGAAGCGTTGGGGAAAATATTTCGCTACCATTTTATGAGATTTACTATTTTACATTACATTGCCCTTGGATTGACATAATATTCATTTTTTTTGCCAATTGAATAATCGAAATTAGAAATGAAAAATTCGATATATATTGAATATATCGCGGTGCAGATTAATATACGGGAAATATTTATATTAAATAGTATAAACATTTATATGTATAAATATAATTACCTTTCTTTATTGTTACAGTGATAATTCTCTACTTGTTGAATAGTATTTTGAATACTTGCAATTTCGGAAAAAACGAAAAGAATCGGACGATCTGAACATAGTATTAATAATGAGTGAATCACTATATATATATATATATATATATATATATATATATATATATATATATATATATTATAATATAACTTACACTTACGTTATGTAAATGATCAAGTGTGCCAAAACACAAATTACAATTTCGGCAACGTTCGGAAAGGTTCGCAAAATTCAGAAAAGTTGGGACAAAATTAGGCAGTATTGGAAAGATAACCGTTCCATATCTTGAATCGTATAAAATGTAACCTTTGTAAATTGTAAATTTGTTAATTACAGAACGTTCTGAAGACCTTTTTTTTGTTTGTGCACACTGACCGCTCCGAATAGGGGCGCCAGGTATTGGCTGCCTTAGGGGCCACGCAATGGCTAATACGGCCCTGGGTGCAAGAAACAAAATACATTTAAAGTTTATAGGGGAAGGTGGGGCAGTACAGGCACCCTAACTTCAAAAGAATCCTGTACTTTCTATTTTGTACCAATACAAATTATTAAAAGTGCTTCTTAAAGTAGAATATCTCAATATTTAGATACATTATTTTTTATTATAAAATATATATTGCATTGTTTTTTATAATGCAAAGTACAATACCGCTGAAACTGCCCATTTTCCCCACCCGTGGGGCACGATTGGCATGGAGGTGGGGCACGATTGGCACGGTGAATTAATGAAAATTTAATAAATGAAAAATTTATTTAAAAAAAATATTGGACGTTACTATTAAATTTGCATTTTATAGGATTGAGGATCAAAACTAAAAACCAGACCATTTCATTAACACTGACTCTTTCACCAACATCTAAGACTCCGACTCCGAAATGTTAAGGGCGCAAAAGTAAGGTTAAGAAAATCAGCTGTTAAACTCGGTGGAAATAAATTGACGACTCACGTATGCCAATCGTGCCCCGCTAGTGGTGCCAGTCGTGCCCCATTTTAGAGTATTTTTATATGTAATATTACTTTTTTCCTAAGCATCGGAGATCATCAATCAAAAATACTATTAAAAATTTACGATTTAAACTGTAAAAGTAATTCCCTTTCGAAGCTCATATGATTTATTTGTTCTTGAGAAATAGATTAGAATTATGGAAAAAACAACGTTTTGAAGTCCTCAATTTCTAATAATTCTCATACGATTTGTATTAATTTTTTTCATTTAGGATTTGCAGAGGGAAAAAGTAAAAGCTATTTACAACATATAAAAAATACTATCATGTTAGAATATTCATTTATTTAGTGAACATTTGAATGCCCAATCCACCCGCCAAACCCATCGTGCCCCACCTTCCCCTATTATGTCTTTATAGTCCAGTATATAAAGGTCTGTAATCACTTTTTCCCCGCCATATCTGCAATGTGGATATTTATTATCTTTAGATCATTAGAAACTTTTTTTGCATAGGAAAATTATTTTGAAATACCAATATACGTACTCGTATATTCTTTAAGGGGACAGATACACCTTTAAATTTTAAATTAATTGATAATACATTCTAAGGTAAAAATGAGTCACTTGTAAAATATTTTATAAAAATCTAAAGGAAAACATTTTAAAAATTTGTATTTTGTTTTTAGGTCTCTTTGATTGGCCTCTACATTTCTCAGGCTATTGCAAGGTTTTAAAAGCCAACATGATTGAATTAGCGTTTTCAAGGTTTTATTATGTTTAAAATACATACATAATAAAACCTCGATAACACCAATTTGATCGTGTTGGCAATCAAATCCTTGCGGAGCCCAAGAAATATAGAGATTTCTATTATACAAAATTTCTTTTTAATTTTTTCAATTATATTTTGATAAAATATTCAAATTTACCCAAAAAAATTAGCAACATATATGATGAATGACTTATTTTTACCTTCAAATGTATTAAAAATTAATTTAAAATTGTAAGATGCATACATAACTTATTTATTCTTACTTGGTAATTACGTAAATGTTTTAAATAATAATTATTAAGAACGTGCTTTGCAAAATTAATTTTCTTAATTTATGAATAGAGTAATTATTCAACTTGCTTATTAATTGGTTTATTAGGAGGATTTAATACTTTCTAATGAAATTGTAAATCGCAATCAAATTAGAATGAGTTAAGATATATTGAAAAGTTTTTATTCATAATAAATTACAAAAATTGGTGTAGTAAGATATACAACGGTCTTCAATTTTGTTATAAAAAAATCAGAAAATCTAAAAAGCATATTAATGTTCATTTTATGTATTGTTATTAAAGAAAATCTTCAACTTTATGACTAGTGGATATGTGTAATTTAGTCTGTTTGAAGAACATAAGATGATTTTTAAAATTTCAATTATATGTTGGTTAATTGACTTGATTTAAGTAAAAAGATTGATCATTTGTAATAAAAATACTCAAACACTTTCAGTGATGGTTTCATACCTTCCGCATAAGCCAAAACTACTTGAGAATGACTTCATTCTCTATCAAATTCTCGAACGTGATTGGTTGAGACGTGAACATAGCGCAGACAGCCCGAAATTATGTGTACTCTATATAGTGGCTACGCCTCCGTGTCAGATCCCATACATTATTTGGTTTATACAGAGTATATGAAACCACCATTGCAAGCATTTAATTCTAAAATGTATACGTATGTTATAAAATAAAAACTGTCATAAATACTTTCAAGGGTGGTTTTGTATACTCCACATAAAGGATGTAAAACACTTGGGAATAAATTATTATAAGGCAAGTCACCGATAGATGATAAAGCCATTCTCAATTGTATCTGGTATATACGAAGGATATAAAACCATCATTGAATGTGTTCATGAATACTTTTATAATAAATGGTCTTACAGTATTTTATTAATGCATTAACCGATCGGAGTTGGAGTCCAGGTCATTATGGTGACCGATGGCGAGGATTAGGTAGTGCGCTCCGTAGTTTTTGGTATCTAGATTATACCTGTACAAGTCCCAGAACGGCAATCGAGCTGTATTTCTTGCTACAAATAAAAATAATAGTCAAATTATGCTAAAATGTGATTAAAGTGCCTATTTAGCACCTATAATAATGGGTTGGACTACATGGATCATCACTAAAACAATTATAAAGGTTAGTACAAAAGAAACTGATATAGTCTCAATACCGTAATAAAGCTGCATTTATTGCTAAAAATAGAGATAATTTGACCATTATCTTTTTTTTTCATGTAGCATAAAATCTTCCAATAATAGTGACAAAATGAAACACAAAAAATAATGGAAGATTTAACCCCGTTGAATTAATCAAGAAAAACAGTTCAGAAACGGGGAGAAACCAAAATTGACAACATGGAACCTTATCGAAATCATAAAATTTATGCTAGCTGAATTTTTCTTTTATATAGCATCAAATCTTACAATAAAAGTAACAAAATAAAATACAAAAGACAATGAAAGATTATAGCCTTGTTGAAATAATTCAGAAAAACAGTGAAAATACGTGCAGAAACCAAAATTGGCAACATAAAACCGTATCAAAATCATAAAAGTTATGTTAGCTGAGAATTTTTATTATGTAAGATAAAATCGTCTAATAAAAGAATTGGCAGCATAATGAAACACAAAAAACTATGAAAGAGTAAAACCTTGCTGAAATAATCAAGAAAATGGTGAAAGGACGAGAAGAAATCACAATCCGGAGAGTCGAAATCTGTTAAAACCATAAAGAAACTTAAAACGTATGTTAGTTGCACACTTCATTTCTGAATAAATTAATATATAGATAATAAAAGAAAATAAATTTCAACACAAAAACGTTCACATAATTATGGAAGCGTTAAATAATGGATGTAAACGTAAATTACATGATTGATTTGGAATCTTAATATAATGTATATTAGGGCGGTCGGTCATTTTTTTTTCTTGGGGGCTTTCTCCCCGGGTGAAAATGGGTTCTATATGATGCAAAAACTCTGCGCAAACAGGAATTAATTTTTTAAAATCGATTTAACACGTGCCTCAAAGCACTTCAAATTTCCCATGTATTTTCAATGGGAAAAACAGGTTAAATCGTTTATCCTTCTGAATACCAGTGAAAATTTCGGAATTTCATTATTAAAACTATGAAGTCTTATGTATTTTGAGCCGCTGAATCGATTGGTACCATTAGTTTTCACCTAAATAGCGATAAAAAAGTTTTATCAGCGAAAAAAGTCTAACATTTCGAAAAATGAGCTATAAAAAGGCAATTATCCGTTTCGTAACGTCCATAATCAGTCAAATTTGTTTTGAAATACCTGTATTTTTATGAAACTTGAGCCGCTGAATTAGATAATGTTATTAGTTTTTGTCTATATAGCGATAAAAAAATCCTACAAGCGAAGAACATCTAAAATTCGAAAAATAAGTGAAAAGAAGACTATTATTTGGCTCGTAACGACCATAATCAGTCAAATTTGTTTTCAATAACATATATTTTTGTGTATTTTGAGTCGCTGAATCGAATGGTATTATTATTTTTTTGCTAGCTAAGCGATAAATTAAATTTATAACGCAAAATCGTTAAAGAAATTTGAATAATCAATGAAAAAGAGCAGATAATTTGCTTACAACGTTGATGGTCGTTAAAAAATCAGTCATTTTTTCTCACTATCTTGCACTATTATATATTTTGGGAGCTGAAATGAATGGTGTCATTAGCTTTTTTTCTTTTTTGCGATAAAAAAAGGAATTCGAAGGGAAGTAATAAGAATTATATGCTTTGAATGATCATTATCATTTATAAGTATTACATTCCCTGCAATAACTCACAAATTTCTTGATGTAAAAAGGATAGAAAACTTACTTTCGACGTTTCTATTACTTTAATTCAAACTGCTGCAGCAAATCGAATTAATAATCTTTTATTGATTCAAAATTATTATAAGCTGTTAGAAGAAGAAAAATCTTTCAAATGATTATTTTGTAAGTAAAAACTATGAAGGAACTGGGAAATAAAGGGAGAAAATTAATCTTGAAAGTTTACACATAATTTTTTTAATAACTTTTCAATTATACAGATTCAAAATAAAATTTCAAATTATCTTCCATACATCATAAACTAAAACTATTTACAGGTTATATATTCATTTAAATTATTCATTAGTATGACTTCATCAATGTGTCCTTGTTACTATCTGGAAATAAACTACGGTAATCTTCAATCACAGGTAATAAGTATTGCGATTGCTTGGAATCCTTGGTCAGAAGGTTATTGAACTCAGTCATAAATTTTACTCCTCTATCAGATGTATCATTCACGACTCTGAGATTCTCGACAATTTTCCAAGCCATGAATGAAGTCTGTTTTTTTTCCATTTTTATGGATCTTTTGTCAACAAACTTTTGTTGATTTTGAATCGCTCAAAAAACTGATATGTATCTTTGCAAATAAAATCCCATATGCTTGAATTGACCAAATCTATGACATTGTTATTATTAGCTAAAATTCGTTTTTCATAAACGAAAGCGCTAGAACTTGACTGCAGGGCTTCACACATTTCAAATATACATGTATATACATATGTATCATTGCAAATAACATCCCATATGCTTGAATTGACCAAATTTATGACATTATTATCATTAGCTAAAATTCGTTTTTAGAACTTGACTGCAGGGCTTCACACATTGAAGATGTAATTGAAGATTACCGTAGTTTATTTCCAGATAGTAACAAGGACACATTGATGAAGTCATACTAATGAATAATTTAAATGAATATATAACCTGTAAATAGTTTTAGTTTATGATGTATGGAAGATAATTTGAAATTTTATTTTGAATCTGTATAATTGAAAAGTTATTAAAAAAATTATGTGTAAACTTTCAAGATTAATTTTCTCCCTTTATTTCCCAGTTCCTTCATAGTTTTTACTTACAAAATAATCATTTGAAAGATTTTTCTTTTTCTAACAGCTTATAATAATTTTGAATCAATAAAAGATTATTAATTCGATTTGCTGCAGCAGTTTGAATTAAAGTAATAGAAACGTCGAAAGTAAGTTTTCTATCCTTTTTACATCAAGAAATTTGTGAGTTATTGCAGGGAATGTAATACTTATAAATGATAATGATCATTCAAAGCATATAATTCTTATTACTTCCCTTCGAATTCCTTTTTTTATCGCAAAAAAGAAAAAAAGCTAATGACACCATTCATTTCAGCTCCCAAAATATATAATAGTGCAAGATAGTGAGAAAAAATGACTGATTTTTTAACGACCATCAACGTTGTAAGCAAATTATCTGCTCTTTTTCATTGATTATTCAAATTTCTTTAACGATTTTGCGTTATAAATTTAATTTATCGCTTAGGTAGCAAAAAACTAATAATACCATTCGATTCAGCGACTCAAAATACACAAAAATATATGTTATTGAAAACAAATTTGACTGATTATGGTCGTTACGAGCCAAATAATAGTCTTCTTTTCACTCATTTTTCGAATTTTAGATGTTCTTCGCTTGTAGGATTTTTTTATCGCTATATAGACAAAAACTAATAACATTATCTGATTCAGCGGCTCAAATTTCATAAAAATACAGGTTTTTCAAAACAATTTTTATAGCTCATTTTTCGAAATGTTAGACTTTTTTCGCTGATAAAACTTTTTTATCGCTATTTAGGTGCAAACTAATCGTACCAATCGATTCAGCGGCTCAAAATACATAAGACTTCATAGTTTTAATAATGAAATTCCGAAATTTTCACTGGTATTCAGTAGGATAAACGATTTAACCTGTTTTTCCCATTTAAAATACATGGGAAATTTGAAGTGCTTTAAGGCACGTGTTAAATCGATTTTAAAAAATTAATTCCTGTTTGCGCAGAGTTTTTGCATCATATAGAACCCATTTTCATCCGGGGAGAAAGTCCCCCAAGAAAAAAATTAACGACCGCCCTAATGTATATATCTCTTTAATTATAATTTCAAAAAATGTGTGATATATCATTGATGGTTTATCAAAAGATAGTTTTTTATTAAAAACACATGCGTTGGGTTTATAATTATTAAAAATTTTTTTTAAAGTGGAAGCTTCTGTTCATTTTTCATTATAATTTAAAAATACTTTTTCTTTAAAATTTAAAAATTCTTTTTATTTTCAATTTTTCATAAAAATACGTAATTAATAAAAATGTATATAAACTCTATGAAACTTAAAAGTAACAATTTATCCTTTTCGCATAAGCCCAAACCTTCATTCAACACATAAACTTGAATTTTTCTACATCGTTGGCCATACTACTATTCATTTATATAATGTATATTTTAGAGCAAACTTACAGCTTCAATGTATTTAAATTATTATTCTAATTGTTCATATTGATTTTCCCAAAAATAAAACTTATTTAACAGTAATTTACAATGAATTCTTTATCACTGCTGTAAGACTTTTAAGAAGGTATTCGTTTGTACGAAAGGTATGCAATTGCAATTATTAAAATTTATGATTGACAAATAATATTATTTATAGTAATCATAATCTTTCATAACTGATTTTATATATATGCTTTACTTCTACATGCCAAGACTTCCATTCGACAACTGGCAATCACGTTGTCTCCAACTTAAATTACATATAGCTACTTGCTTCGAGTCCACTAAAACTGTGGTATTCTCTTTTAGCTATGAATAACACATGGTTTTATTTAATGAGTTAAATGCAAATAATAAACATACAATAAAATACTTTTACAAGTACTTCTTCTTTGTCTACTTTTAATAAAAAATTTTGAATTAAGACCTAAACATAATGAGTATATATCTTACATCACATACAGTGGTAAGTTATTTACATTAATTTAATTATGTTAAGATAACCCTAATATTTTTTGTAAACTATATTTTTTTTTTTTTAATTGGCATTTCGAACTTGAAAGTTCATCGCCTCATCTACGCAAGCCTTCCACGTTTCCCTATTTTGTGCCAACCCCATCCATTTCGCGCCTTCCCGCCCAATTTCAGTTACGTCTGATTTTACGTTATCCTCCCATCTGCGTCTAGGTCTACCAAGAGGTCGCGTTGCTTTCGGTTTTCCTTTCATTATGCGCGCTGCTGTACGATCATCGCCCATTCTTGCCACGTGCCCTGCCCATCTTAGTCTCCGTGATTTTATTATTCTGTTAATATTTGGTGACGCGTACAAATTATGTAGCTCGTCATTGTCCAGTTTCCTCCACTCCCCAGTTTTCTCATCTTTCTTTGGCCCGTATATTTTCCGCAGAACCTTATTTTCAAATACCCTAAAACGATTTTCTTCCGCTTTAGTGAGCGCCCAGGTTTCGCACCCATACAAGATTACCGGCATTATTATAGTCCTATATATCCTTATTTTGACATTTTTCGACAGTAGCTTTGACTTAAGTAATCTGTTCACAGCGTAGAAGCAGGCATTACCCGAATGAAGTCTCTTATTAATCTCGGCTTTAATTTCGTTTCGATCATTTATAGTTGTACCTGAATATCTGAATTCGCTAACCTTTTCAAAAGTGAAATTTCCGACTCTGAGATCCCCCTCTGCTTCGCGAATTCCCAGTTTCTCCATGATCATATATTTCGTTTTCGATTCGCTCACTTCTAACCCAGTGTTTTTAGCCGCATTTATAAGGATTTCCGCATTTCTCGCCACCGTTTCACCATTATCTCCCACTATATCCAAGTCATCCGCATAGCCGAAAATTTGCGTTGTTCCGTTGAGTGTTGCGCCTAGCTCGCTGGCCTGCATTTTTCTAACAACATGCTCTAGCGTCAGGTTAAAGAGTACCGTTGAAAGCCCGTCACATTGCTTCAAACCGTCGCGTATCATGAACGATTCGGATACATTACCGCCTACTCGGACCTTTCCAGTGCTTCCGTTCAGACATATTTGAATTAATTTTACGAGTTTTTTTGGTACGCCAAGGAGCACTAGGATTTCATACATTTTGCTTCGTTTGACAGAGTCTTACGCTTTCTTAAAGTCCACAAATAGTTGGTGTATAGTTTCGCAATATTCCCACTTTTTCTCTAATACCACAGCCCTACAAAAAAAAAATTGTAAGTCCCAAAAACTTGACCACGGTACTTATATGTTTTTGGGAACGCTGAATCCGAATCCAGGGTTAGTTTAACCCCATCAGATCTTTCTCAAGGTCAGTTGAAGGTCAAATTATCGAAATACATGAAAAATACACTAAAACCATGGTATCTTGGGGTTTTTGGGGTCGCTGAATCCGAATCCGGGGTCAGTTTAACCCCATCAGAACTTTCTCAAGGTCAGTTGAAGGTCAAATTATCGAAATACATGAAAAATACACTAAAACCATGGTATCTTGGATTTTTTTGGGGCGCTGTATCTGAATCCGGGCTTATTACAACCCTATCAGGTCATGGTCAAGGTCAGTTGAAGGTCAAATCAGAAAGATTCATAAAAAGTAGAGTCAAATCATGACATTTAGGGGGTTTTGGGGTCGCTGAATCCGAATCCAGGGTCAGTATAGTCCCATAAGGTTATATTTATGGTCAGTTCAAGGTTAGTTCAAGGTCATGGACGTAAAGAGAGTGAAAAAATTAGTTATAAACTGAAACAGTGCAAAAGGTAATGTAAACCATATAGCAAAGAACAATGTATATGCAAGTACAATCGTATCCTTTAAAACTATATCATAGTTTGCTGCTCCTTCATTTACTTTAAATTTGTTAGAAGTATATGCAGTTCAATAAAATACCCGTAAAAATATTAAGCCCATTACTCTTTTTTATGGTAACGAACTATTTTATTGTCAAATGATCTACGAAGTGGATTACGCTTCCGCTTCTCCGATGTTGATGGTAGATCTCTTTTTAACGACCAACAGTAATCTGCTAACATATTTACGTCCCATCTTCCTTGGTACCTGCGCTCCATTTCCTTGATATCTTGGTGAAATCTCTCTCCCTGCTCTTCGCTCTAATCACCTAGGTTTTCTGGAAATTCATCAGCATGCGAATAAAAAAAGTGTAATTTTAGATTCATTAGGCAGCCTTGATTTTTGTAACTATTTACTAAATTTAAAACTATTTGTTGGTAATTTGGGCTCTTATGATTTCCAATAAAGTTTTTAATTACGTCCTTGAAACATAACCATGCTTCTCTCTCTGTATGATTCATTTTCGTAACAAAAATTTCATCATTTATCATCTTACGAATCTGAGGGCCATCGAAAATTCCTTCATTTACTTTAGCATCACTTAATTTGGGAAACTGATTTCGCAGATACTTAAAGCAGCTACCATATTTGTCTAAAGATTTTACCCATTGTTTCATAAGTCCCAATTTAATGTGCAGAGGTGGTATAAGAATTTTTGATGGATCAACAAGTGGCTTATCTTTTATATTCTTAGAACCCGGTTCGAACTTTTGTCTAAGGGGCCAGACACTCTTTATGTAATGATTCTTTCTATCCCTACTATCCCATTCACATAAATAGCAAGGATATTTTGTGAATATATCAATTGTTGCCCCAGCAGTATTGTTATGATTTTTATAGCACACTAACCTCAAAATGCCAACTTTATTGTCGATTTTGAGGTTGTTGTGCTATAAAATAACGTATGAGACTGTTGTGGGAGGTGTTTTTCCACCTTGCTCGATTTTCTCACTCGCTTCGCTCGTGCGAAAACCCTCGAGCAAGGTAGAAAACCATCTCCCACAACAGTGTCATAATATACTATAAGATCCCCACATATTTGCCATTTATGATCATTGTATTTTATTCGGTCTAATATTACTTTCATGTTACAGTACTCTTCATTCAGTATTACCGAATATCCTATGGGAATGGCTGCATAAACATTTGTATTGTGTAACAGAACGGCTTTTAAACTTCTCGTTGACGAATCGATGAACAATCTCCACTCGTTAGGGTTGTAACATCCATGTTTAAAGCAATTCATCAGACCAACTATATCTTAGCAGTAAACTAAGGAAAATTCTTCATCTTTAGCGAAATAATCACGATATTTCTTATCTCTGTATCGGTAGTAAGAAACTTTAATTTTTCCAGCTTCATTAGTATTTTCTTTTAGCCATGAAGCTAAGTACTCCGTCCCATCCTTTGGTAGGCCCAAATCGCGTATGAGATCATTCACTTTTTCCTGTGTAAGTGGACCTTTCTCCTTCTTAGTATTATTGGGGATGTATTCTTCGCCACTTATATCACTTGTACTAGCAACGTCATTGTCTTCATCAGGCGCTATTTCTTCTTCCGCAATAATATCTCCTTCCTCCATTTCTTCTTCTAAGATTTCATCTTCATCATGTCTTTCTAAATTTTCCTCAAGATCCATACTTCCACTTGCGTACATACCCAGTGGATCTTCTCTTTTTTCAATTGCTACAATTCTGTAGCATATATAGGTTTCGTGACACTTTCAACGTTAGCGTAATTAATTTGCGACTTGTTTTTACTATTAACTGCATGCAAATTCGTATTACAAAAATAACAGTCTTCTTTTCTTAAAGGTACCTTCCATATCGTAGGCACTTTCATTTTTACTTCAGTTTTACCATTTTTGTCTTTCTGTAGCATTTTCCTACATATTGCGCATATGATTTTAGGAACCTAATCAAATTCATCAATTTTCATGTCTAAATCAAACATGTTCTTGTACTGCTCTTTAATATTTTGATTGATTTTTCTTCTATTTTTTGGGGTCTCATACTTGCTACAAATGTAACAAAAACTATCCCGTTTTGCTATAAGGCATTCTTGGTCACCAGACCTCAAGTGATAAATTCTTGTAGTATTATACTTTTCGAAAGCCAAGTTTCCCACTAACAAAGAGCTGCGGTCGCTTGATGACGACGACTGCGGGCCCGCTTGCTCACCCTGACCAGCCGCCGATACTGGGGTTCCGAATCCCTGCATCGTAATTTTTTGTTGTTTGTCTGCCATGACGGCTCTAAAGCCTTCACCCAGGGGTTTAGCCGACCGAAAAAAAAGAATCGGTCGTTGCCCACCGTCACCACGTGGAGGTACCCTGGGGCAAACAAACAGCATATTCATATCCGTTCGTATCAAGTAGGAAATACGAGTGATACAAGGGAGATGAAGATTACTGTAACATGACTTTGGAAACCTTTTGGGAAAGAAGACCTTAACACAAACCCAAGATAGTCAACATTAATCGTCTTGGGACTTACACCGAGAGAGAAACCCGATAATGAAGACAGCTCTGCTCACGGTTCTTTTGAGCTGTGGTTTTAAACATGGATGTTACAACCCTAACGAGTGGAGATTGTTCAATCAATCAAAATATTAAAGAGCAGTACAAGAACATGTTTGATTTAGACATGAAAATTGATGAATTTGATTGGGTTCCTAAAATCATATGCGCAATATGTAGGAAAATGCTACAGAAAGACAAAAATGGTAAAACTGAAGTAAAAATGAAAGTGCCTACGATATGGAAGGAACCTTTCAGAAAAGAAGACTGTTATTTTTGTAATACGAATTTGCATGGAGTTAATAGTAAAAACAAATCGCAAATTAATTACGCTAACGTTGAAAGTGTCACGAAACCTATATATGAATCGTCAATTGATAAAAGAGAAGATCCACTGAGTATGTACGCAAGTGGAAGTATGGATCTTGAGGAAAATTTAGAAAGACATGATGAAGATGAAATCTTAGAAGAAGAAATGGAGGAAGGAGATATTATTGCCGAAGAAGAAATAGCGCCTGATGAAGACAATGACGTTGCTAGTACAAGTGATACAAGTGACGAAGAATACATCCCCTATAATACTAAGAAGGAGAAAGGTCCACTTACCCAGGAAAAAGTGAATGATCTCATACGCGATTTGGGCCTACCAAAGGATGGAACGGAGTACTTGGCTTCATGGCTAAAAGAAAATACTAATGAAGCTGGAAAAATTAAAGTTTCTTACTACCGAGACAGAGATAAGAAATATCGTGATTATTTCGCTAAAGATGAAGAATTTTCCTTAGTTTACTGCAAAGATATAGTTGGGTTGATGAATTGCTTTAAACATGGATGTTACAACCCTAACGAGTGGAGATTGTTCATCGATTCGTCAACGAGAAGTTTAAAAGCCGTTCTGTTACACAATACAAATGTTTATGCAGCCATTCCCATAGGATATTCGGTAATACTGAATGAAGAGTACTGTAACATGAAAGTAATATTAGACCGAATAAAATACAATGATCATAAATGGCAAATATGTGGGGATCTTAAAATCATAACAATACTGCTGGGGCAACAATTGATATATTCACAAAATATCCTTGCTATTTATGTGAATGGGATAGTAGGGATAGAAAGAATCATTACATAAAGAGTGTCTGGCCCCTTAGACAAAAGTTCGAACCGGGTTCTAAGAATATAAAAGATAAGCCACTTGTTGATCCATCAAAAATTCTTATACCACCTCTGCACATTAAATTGGGACTTATGAAACAATGGGTAAAATCTTTAGACAAATATGGTAGCTGCTTTAAGTATCTGCGAAATCAGTTTCCCAAATTAAGTGATGCTAAAGTAAATGAAGGAATTTTCGATGGCCCTCAGATTCGTAAGATGATAAATGATGAAATTTTTGTTACGAAAATGAATCATACAGAGAGAGAAGCATGGTTATGTTTCAAGGACGTAATTAAAAACTTTATTGGAAATCATAAGAGCCCAAATTACCAACAAATAGTTTTAAATTTAGTAAATAGTTACAAAAATCAAGGCTGCCTAATGAATCTAAAATTACACTTTTTTTATTCGCATGCTGATGAATTTCCAGAAAACCTAGGTGATTAGAGCGAAGAGCAGGGAGAGAGATTTCACCAAGATATCAAGGAAATGGAGCCCAGGTACCAAGGAAGATGGGACGTAAATATGTTAGCAGATTACTGTTGGTCGTTAAAAAGAGATCTACCATCAACATCGGAGAAGCGGAAGCGTAATCCACTTCGTAGATCATTTGACAATAAAATAGTTCGTTACCATAAAAAAGAGTAATGGGCTTAATATTTTTACGGGTATTTTATTGAACTGCATATACTTCTAACAAATTTAAAGTAAATGAAGGAGCAGCAAACTATGATATAGTTTTAAAGGATACGATTGTACTTGCATATACATTGTTCTTTGCTATATGGTTTACATTACCTTTTGCACTGTTTCAGTTTATAACTAATTTTTTCACTCTCTTTACGTCCATGACCTTGAACTAACCTTGAACTGACCATAAATATAACCTTATGGGACTATACTGACCCTGGATTCGGATTCAGCGACCCCAAAACCCCCTAAATGTCATGATTTGACTCTACTTTTTATGAATCTTTCTGATTTGACCTTCAACTGACCTTGACCATGACCTGATAGGGTTGTAATAAGCCCGGATTCGGATTCAGCGACCCCAAAAAAATCCAAGATACCATGGTTTTAGTGTATTTTTCATGTATTTCGATAATTTGACCTTCAACTGACCTTGAGAAAGTTCTGATGGGGTTAAACTGACCCCGGATTCGGATTCAGCGACCCCAAAAACCCCAAGATACCATGGTTTTAGTGTATTTTTCATGTATTTCGATAATTTGACCTTCAACTGACCTTGAGAAAGATCTGATGGGGTTAAACTAACCCTGGATTTGGATTCAGCGATCCCAAAAACATATAAGTACCGTGGTCAAGTTTTTGGGACTTACAATTTTTTTTATATGGGGCTGTGTAATTGGCTTATGGTAAACATTTGATCGCTCGTTGACCTGTTGCGCCGGAATCCACACTGATAATCTCCTATTATATCTTCCGCGAATGGTGTGAGTCTGGCCTGTATTACGTTTGACAGAACTTTGTAGCAGGTAGCTAAAAGTGAGATTCCCCGGTAGTTATTGCAGTCTGTTTTATCTCCCGTTTTAAAGATCGGTATGATGATGGATTATTTCCAATTTTCTGGTATTGTTTCATTTCTCCAAATAGCACATACTAGATAAAAAATTTTAGATGTAAGCGCGGTGCCTCCATATTTAAGTAGTTCAGCTGGTATAGAATCGTTTCCTGCGGCCTTATTGTTTTTTAGCTTTTTGATCTCGGCCTCTACTTCTTTGTAGGTCGTTTCGTCCATATGGAGTTCAGCAGTGTGGATTTCGTCTCCCATTTCCTCGGAGTTTTCATGCACGTTTAATAACTTATCGAAATAATCTTTCCATAATTTCAATAGTTCATTTTCGCTTGTCACGAGGTTCCCGTCCTTATCTTTCATTAACTGCGATCTACTCTGAAAACCCTTCCTAATAGCGTTTATTCCTTTGTACATCTCGCGCGGGTTATTTTCCCTACTATTAGTTTCTATTTTTCTAATTTCATTTTTCTGATACTCGCGCTTCTTGTTTCTGTAAATCACACGTACTTGCTTTCTTATTTCATGGTATTCTTCTACGGCCCTACCGCTTTCATTGTGTACACTATCTAATTTAGCCTTCTTGCGCCTTTCAAACCAGAGTTCGCACTCTTCGTCAAACCATGGTTTGCTCTTCGGCCTTTTTTTCTTACCCAGTACTTTGTTCGCGGCCCCTTTTATAGTTTTTTCGATAGCCCCCCACAACTTGTTCGGATCGTCATCTACTCCCGTCTGTTCATCCGTTTCCTCGAGCGCCTGAAATCGGTTGCTAACTTCTACTTGGTACTTGATTCGCTCTATCCCGCTTCGTAGTTTTCCAATATCAAAGGTTTCTACTTTTTTCGCTCGCTTACTATTTTGACCGGCTACTAATCTGGCTCTTAATTTGGCCACTACTAGATAATGATCTGAGTCGCAATCCGCCCCCCTATAGGTCCTTACGTCGAGTACATTCGTGTGGCTCCTCTTATCAATAAGAAAATGATCGATTTGATTGTGCGTGGCCCCATCCGGCGATGTCCACGTTGCCTTGTGAATATCCTTGTGCTTGAAGCACGTGGTCTTGACTATAAGATCTTTTGCGGTTGCGAAATTTATGACCATAATACCGTTATCATTGCTGGTTTCGTGCAGACTTTCTTTGCCTATGGTGGGCCTAAACATTTCCTCTCTCCCTATTTTAGCATTGAAATCCCCCACTACTATTTTGGTGTCGTAAGACGCGAATTGGTCGATTAATTGCTCTAAAGTTTCATAATAAAGATTTTTGACTTCTTCCTCTTTGTCCTCCGTGGGACAGTGGACGTTAATAACCACGTAATTATACCACGCTCCTTCGATGATGATATACGAGAGTCGGTCATTCACGAAATTGCAACTTTTAACGGAATGTATGATGCTTTTGTTAACAAGAAATCCGGTGCCTAGAGAATGCCCGCTCGCGCCCCCATATAAAAAGGTGAAGTTACCGGATCCTAGCATCGCGTTATCTTTCCATCGGGTTTCTTGTATTGCTACCAAATCTAAATTGTACCTCTCAGTTTCCTTTATGATTTCCCGGAACGCGCCTGCTCTGTGTAGACTGCGTACATTCCAGGTTCCCACCCATAAGTTTCTTTTCGTTTTGGTTTGGTTTTGTTTTCTTTGAGCCATGATAGTAAGTTAAACCCGCGCGTTTTGGATCCTGTTCCGATCGCAGGTGAGTCCATCCGTCTAGGGGAGATAACCCTCATACCTCCCTAGAACTAAGTATGAGAGTTTTCTGACTTTGGCGAGGACATAGTCAACTCGTCGTCAGACACACTCGGTTTCATTCTCATATCCTAACGCCCCCTGCAAGGCAGCGCGCCTTCGCTGGCTTCGTTGCCATGTAAGACCAGGTGGCGAATCATTCTACACATCCCCTCTCAGGGCAGTTGTCATCGCTGCCGCATCCTCCACGACAGCAGGATTTTTGGCCCATTTTTTTTTGAAATGTGTGGTAAAAGAGATAGATTACAGAGTAAGGTAGAAGAAGAAAGTAAGATAGGAGATTTTGTATAGTGTTTGTAGTTGTTGCGGTGCTTGCGTAGTGTTTCTAGATGAATGCGTTCGCCAGTGCGGGCGCATCACACCCTCGCCTGGGCCTATCGGCTGTCCACGACTGCTTATTCGCTTTATTCGCAGCTAACCTCTTTCTCAGGGGTCGTTCCTCTATCCGCAACCTGAGGACGCGCTGTGTAGTGGTGATAGGCACCCACCCGTCCGCTCTGGACGACTACGCCCAGGACCCGCTTAGGGTAACGGCGTTGCAACAGTTTGTAAACTATATAGTAATGAATAATATACAATATTATATTTGATAAAGTTAGCACATACATCTTAAATATGACAGTTGGTGAGATCAAATGACAGAAGATAGTCGATTATTTTATATGAAAGTGAATACTCGGATTAAAATTATTTTTTATAGATTTTTATATAATAAATTATTAACAAACTGAGTGACAACGTCTCGTAAAAGTCATAATAATGTGAATTTATTTTGTTTTTTTTTGGTAAGCCTATTATTACTGAAAAATGTCTATCTAATCACACCTGAAATATTATAAACTTAAAAATAAAAAAATACTACTGCGAAATAATTGGCATTTAGCTTCCTCAAACTAAATAAATTGTTGCAATATGAATTTCTTTATTCTAATACATTAACTTTAATTGCTATATTTCTTTCTAATTAAAAGCTCAAAAGGGGTGTTTTTTATCATTGATTGTTTGTCAAAAGATGATTACAAAAAGGTATAAGCTTATGATCATAAATTGTATTATCGATTTCAGAATATTGTAAAATAGAAAAACCTTTGCAAAACAAAAACGAATCGATGATATTTTTTTTTTACTTTGTATCTTTATAAAAAAACAACAAATATAAATTCATTTGTTTTATAAAAAATGACCGCAACATTCACGAGATTTAAGCAATAAAAATTAAAAATAAACTATTGCCTCAAATATCTTGAAAGATAAAAGACCTTATAGTCTGGAAGAGAAGCTCATCCATAAAATAGTAGAAAGCTACATTTTTCAGCTCAATTTATTTTAAAGTTTTTTCATCATACATTTCCCAGATATCACCGTTTAAACGCAAAATTACTTTTCCGTGTAAAACAAAACAAAGGAAATAGCTGAGCAAACATTTCAGTTCTGAAAAGATATGGATATTCATCGTCTTTCAAATGTATTTACACTGAGTCGATGATATTATTTCTAACATACCAAAGAACCCGAAAAACAATAAAAAAAAATTATGTTGACCCTACTTCCTTAAAAGAAAACAAAAAAATGAGCCCTGAAACGTTAATTTTAACCGTGAATATTCAGAGTTGTTGATCCATATCCACACACGTACACATTATCTAAAAAATAGTGTATTTTGATTGCCAGTGTCTCAAAACATGTTTCTATAATGATTTTAGTATAACTTTTTTTTACCATCACAAAGCTTCGTCTATGAGGAAGCAATTTAGTCGATTAGTAATATTGTGAATTTCAAGTAATTTACAACAGCTAAACTGAGTGTATGAATCATCATCTTAAGCTTCTTTATTTTTATTTGTAATTCAATATTTAGAGTTTTAAATAGATAACACAATGCACAGCCAGTTAAAGATAATGCCAATGTAAATAAAATTATTCTTTCCTCATACATTAATATGCTATATATATTAAATAATATCAGAATTAAGGTGATACTAAACCCACTTATTACGGACAATTAGGAGGAGGAGACAATTACAACCCACTTTTTGCAATTAATTTTCAGTTTTCAGTAAATATCTCTCTGGAATGTTATTATCTTAATAAAAATCAACAACGTTCCAGAGAGACTTTTTCGCAAAATTATAAAGTAAATAAAAAATGTGATTCCTTATATTTTCCGATAACACGAGGCTTTAACATCACCAATAAGATTTTGAAAGATTTTAATCGATTACATTACTTTATCTTGATAAAAATAATCATACATACATATAGATATAAAGCAATTCTACAAATAATAAAAGTTGACTAATGTAGACTGTAACAAAATCAAGATATATAAATGAAAAAATTATTAACCATTATTATGTACAAAATGTTAGAAATAGTATTAGCATATATGAAACATATAAAAAAAATTATTTCATGTAGTTTATAGTTAATATAATAATTAATGCCTTAACATTAAAAATATGTAACATCTACAATGTACTTACAATAATTTCGTTAAATTAATATTTTTCATTATTCGGGACGTTAATATCACACATATAAGGAATATCATTCGAATAGATGTAATTTAACATATTGTTGCGATCCGGTGTATTTCGTCACGTAGTTAAGTAGTGTTTGATGTTATGTTTATACTCGACCATTTGATTGTGGCTGTAAGGGTGTTGTTCTTGTCCTTTTGATCCCTAATAATTCTGACAATTCCTTAAGTAATCTAGAACCAAAGTTTTTCCTTCATCAGTATTTACTTCTAAAGGTATTCCATACCTAGAAATAATCTGATTAACAAAAATCTCTGCAATAGTTTTTGTTCTCATATTTGGGAGAGCAAAAGCCTCAACCCATTTTGTGTAACTATCGGTCACTACAAGGAGGTATTTATTACCTAAAGATGAAACTGTAAATGAACCTAATATATCTATTTGAAGTCTTTCAAATGAAACGCCTGAATTGTAAATTCTCATCTCACTACGCTCTTTATCTGAAGGCCATTTTTTTGAAATATAAAGCTTACATGATCTACACCAATTTTCTACATCTTTCTTACAAGTAGCCTAGTAGAATCTTTTCCTAACTTTTTCTAGAGTCTTATTTATCCCAAAATGACCTCCAGAATGAGAATCATGGACTTCTTCTAAAATCTCCTTAATCTTTTGTATAGGAATCACTAACTGACGAATCTTATAACTTAAATCTGGTGTAATCCATTCCCTAAATAAGACTCTTTTATCTTTAACAAATGAGTCCCATTGAGAACACTAAATCTTCGTAAATTCGTCCATTGATTAAATGTCGTGACACACTGGTTTTCTTCCTTCTTTCTTACTCTGAAGAATAAAAGACATAGCTCTAAAATAACCGTTAAATTTTTCTTCTACTTTTGAGCAGTACTTACAGGATGATTCTTCACATGGCCGTCTTGAAAGTCCATCAGCGTTTCCATGAGAGTTTTCTTTCCTATAGAAAATTTTGTAATTGTATTGATCTAATTTTCCTAACCAACGAGTTAACTGCCAATCTAGTTCTTTAAATGACAACAACCAAGTCAAAAAAGCGTTGTCTGTTCTTATCAAGAATTGTTTACCACTAAGATAAGGATGAAATTTTGTCTAGAGAATCTATCACAGCTAACAGTTCACGACGAGTAACACAACAGTTATTTTCTGATTTAGAAAGAACTCTACTATAATAACCTATAACTCTTTCTACTTCATCCTGGACCTGTGAAAGAACTGATCCAATTCCATGGTCAGAAGCATCTGTTTCTAAGAGAGTGATATTATTTACTTCTCGAAGATCAGCACAAAATCATATAGAACCGTACATCTTTTGTTTTATAACAACTGGAGAATGCCATGAGCCATCTATAAATTGACCGATAAAAATCATTAGAAATATTGAAGAACACTTCAACAAACATGAAACAATCGGTTACAAGTGTTAAAACACCCATATGTCTTATACAACTAGGTTTTTCAGCGTGGGGTAATGAGTTACCCCATGTGGCCGCTATGTGGCCTGGCTGAGGTGTGGCCGCTAAGGGTTAATAGGTCGATTAATAGTTGACTGAGTTTTATTTTGTGTTCAACTAAATTACATTTTCAAGCAACATCTTCATCTTGAAAAATATCTGCAAACTTGAGTAGTAATTGAGCGAATTTTTCTTGTTGTTCTAGATTTAATTTTTCAATATTATTCTTAAATACTTCTAATACAGTATCCACCATAATTATACTTGGATCAATTATTCTAGATACCTGAGAATTCTCACAACTGTTGACTGTACTTGGAGAATCAAAAATATTTCTAATTTGATTTGAAATACCAGTTATATCAAGAAAATCACTTCCAAGTATACAGTCATTAGTTATATTTCCTACGAATACACGTCTATTTCAGCGGAATATCTACTTAGATTAATACTAGCGGGAATTACAAACTCAACTGGAACATCTTCTCCAGTCGGATATTTGAGTGTTTTAAAATTAATAAGAATTTTCGTATCATTAAAATCTACAAATTTTTAATTTCAAATAGTTACGTCAGAACCAGAGTCTATTTTAAAATTACAAGTTTAATTGTTAATTAAACCATTGAAATAAAAACTTTTAGAATTCCTATTAATTCTTCCAACACGATAATTAGTCAGAGAAGAATAAGTATCTGTTGAAACCTTGTTGATTCGGGCAATCTGATCTACTTTTGTCCACATTGTCAACATTCAATATTCTTTACGAAATCTTGAAATCTTGAGTTTCCAGAAAATTGAGGCTGATTTGTCTTCTTTGATGAAACTGATGTATTTTGAATATGTTTCTGAATATTCATAGATGCAGAATTATTCTTCGAATATTGTGGTCTTCTGTTGTGGTCGCGAATAACCTTGATTTCCATAGCTCGTGCAATTGTTATGCTCAAAGAAGAAATCCTTTCTAACTGAAGAAGTTCCTTAATCGACGAATCAAAAATAGCAATGATGAATTGAGCACATGCTATCTTGTCTTGAACTTCGTATCGACATTCGGAATATACTAGGCTAACTAATCTCTCGAGATCAGCAGCCAAAGTTGGAGGCTCTTCACCAAATTGTTGACGTGTATTCCGAAATTGAGAGTAATATAAAGGTGACAGATGTTTTTCACCAAAACATAACTCTAACTTCGCTTTGAATTTTTCGTAATCTATAATAGCAGGTTCTGAGAAAGTACTCAAAACGCCTTTTGCTTTTCTTCTCAAAGTAGTAGCAAGGGCAACCGTCTTCATTTTTTCATTCGAATTTTTGTAGCTTATAACTTATTGAAACTGGTTATAGAACTCAAGAAATGATAGAAGAGATAGAGAACGAAGAGGTGGATTGAAGTTGAGAGAGTTAACGATGAAGACTGAATGAAGATGAATTTATACTGATGTTGAGCAAATATTTTGGATTTTATGCGAGCGTCGAGCGAAATTCCCCATATTTAATGCCATGCGGAGAAACTGGTTATGGCTACAGGCGATGTCACTGTCATTCAGTTCATTATCTGCGCATTTTGTAGCATTTTGACGTAAGATAATTCCGAAAAGCCATTTGTTTTCATAATAAGGACCGAATTTTAGTGTTTGTATGCGGGCATCTGCAGATTAGGTTTGGTTTATATGTAATGATTGAGTTAAACGGGTGCTTGATTTAATTCGTGACTTCTTTCTTTTTTAGTATGTTAGCATAAAATATACAAGATTTCGATGGCGTTTCATTCGCATCGTTTGTATCGATCAGCTAAAAACCAAACGTAAGTTAAAATCTTTGCGTCATTTCTAAATGAATAATGATACTTTTTTCATGGAAATTTTGGTGCATTTAATGATTTTATCCGAAATGAGAATTCTGATTAAAATTTGTTTTGCATTAAATAATTATTTACGTATAATTTCAGAATCTTTGAAAATTTATCGCAAAATTTAATATAAAAAATAGAATGTTGTGTACCATGGGGGAAAAGTAGGTTCTTTTCGCCTGCGTGTGAGGTTTGTAATACGAGTCGAAGGTGAGCAAGCACGAATCGAAGGCGAGTATATATTGCGAGCTAAAGACGAGTATTGCAAACACACTAGAGCGAAAAAGGCCTCTTCCCCATGGTACACACCGTATTTTTTGCCAAACATGTATTGATAACGTGTTTTCTTTATGCATATGAAGGGAAACTAAATTTGGCCGTTCTTCGACAGCGTGCAAAACATACGTTTGTTGGACTTAAAATGAACCTACTAGAGTGTTTAGGCCCACCTAATCATGCGGTATCATCATGATGGTACTTAATGCTTAAGAGTGCCGAAACATACGTAGAGCTGATTGTCGAAAATTTACTTTACCGCCCGCCGGTCGGAGAACGGCCACTTTAATTCCGCTATATCGGCATGAAAAAACGCGTTTTCGTGCAAATGTGACAAAAGAGTCTTTATTTTTTCTGTTTATAAGTTGTTTCACGCGCATGCTGGAAAGTTTAAAAAGTACAAAAATTACTCGAAGATATCTTCAGGTTTTGATAGAAAAACTAAAAACAGTATAGTATCCCATCATTATCACTCAGAATAAAATATTTACATGCGCAATTTTCATCGCGCACCTTAGTACGATATTGAATTGAATTTGCCCGACCTTAGGCTTGTTCTATAAATGTCCTGCTCTTTTATTCACACCTGCACTAGAAATGTCTGCCGTACAATGTAGTCTGTTAATCTGTTTTCTTCTATTAATCGTCCTCTCGCCTTCTTGTTGCAGCTGGATACGGCAGTTCATTTCGCGTCAACTACTGAAAGCTTAACGGTATCCAAATTGTGTTAATAGTTAGAAAATTGTTTTAATAATGATTTTTCTGAAAGAATTTACACTAATTAAGATATGGTATTAGCGAATTATTCTTCTTGGTATTTACTGATATAAATTTGAGAGTTTGATTAAAGTTTTACGAACCAGCTGTAAATATGCAGGAATAATAGGCTGCAAAAGACTAGATCGCCGAAATTGAACTGAAATCTTGCAGATGATTAGAATGTTATACGCGTGTGTTTGCGGTTTCGACTTCTTATCAACAAAGTATGGACTGAAGTTTTCTATGTCTATGTGCGAATCAAAAGATATTGATTTAGACCTGTATGCTGACACAGTTCGTCGAGCACTTGGTATAATTGGGAAGAAAACTATCTTGAAGGGTTTTAGTATAAAATATACAAGATCTTTAAAAAATGCGTTCTATTTATATTAAATTTTTAATCTGCAAATGAATAAGATTAAATTAATTCTCTGCGTCAATTATAAAAATGAAAATGTGCTTTGTTTCCCGAAAGCTTTTGTGCACTCTATTACAATTTAAATTATTGAACACCTGAATTATTAAATAATAGATAAGAACTTCACGATTAGAATCTTACAGCTTAATCAGAGAGAATATCTACCTCAATTAATCAATAATATTTTGATTATTATTTTACATCGCACATTTTTCTATCTCGTAGTATAAAAGTTAAACTTCAATTAATAATAAAAACCGCTGCCAACTCAATGGCCCTTAGCTTTCTCAACCTTTAAAAGATGTTCCAATATGAAATTATTTATTCTATTTTTAAGTGTAATTATTCGAGTTAATTATTCAAAATAGTTTATTCAAACTCATTTAAACTTTGAACCTAAATTTGAACTCTTTTAAATTTTATTCCTAACTAAATGTATTTAGGAAAAGAAAACATAATAAATATATTGATTAACTAAAAAATGCTCTACAGCCTTCTTTTATTTTGAAACTATTTAATACAAAATATTTTTTTTACAACTTATTGGAGGAAAGGCATATTCTTGTAATAAAAACAAGAGTAAAAAAAAATGTTATGCACACCTATTAGACAAAATGTATTTAAAAGAATTCAAGAGAAATTTTCAACTATAAATAATCCTTTAGCATTTAAGAGTTACATTTTTTACAACTGACAATAATACATTTTGCAACACTATAACTGTTGATTAAATTTGATCTACTTTTAAAAATAAAATTTGTTCGTAATTTTGTTCAAGTTTATGAACAACGGATTCATTAATTACAAAAATAAATTAAAAAAAATTAATAATTAAATTTTTTTATTTTAAATCTTTATCAAAAAATAAAAATAGAGCTTTAAATGGACAATAATTACCGCATAATACTCAAGAAAAAAGCTATTAAAAATGTTTTGGAAAAACAATGAATATCAGCAAAATGAAAAAATCGATTTAAAAGAGTGAATCGATAAATCTTAAATATATTTCTTCATTTTAAATCTTCATCAAAAATGTAAACAATGATCTGAAAATGGCCAAAAGATACCGCATAATACTAAAGACAATAGCTATTAAAAATTCTTTGAAAGAAAATGAATATCATAAATATGAAGAAAATAATAAAACAAAAACGAATTGATAAATCTTAAAATTCTTTCTTGATTTCAAATCTTCGTCAAAAAACATATAAAATGAGCTTTGTCTAGTCAAACATTACCACGTCATACGCAAGAAATCTGCAATCAAATATTTTTTGAAAAAGAAAATATCATAAAAAATGAAAAAAACGTTATAAAACCAAAATGATTTGATGAATCTTTACAATTCTAATTGATTTAAATTCTTAATCAAAAGACGAAAAAAATAAGCGTTTATTATAACGTATATTTAGGATAATAGATATGATAATTAATTAAAAAAACAATTGTGTGCTTTCACGAGGCCCCGCGTGAATACGCGATGGAACTACCTTAACATATATAATGACTACCTGATTATCCGTATGCAAACTTTATGGCCTTATAATTTGTTGTTTATATAGTTTTTTTGAGCCTTATAAAATTAGGGCAGTATAATTAATTGTTTTTCTATTTCTTTAGCCCTTTTAAAATTGGGGCATTATAATTTATGCAAAGTATAATTTTTGGGCCTTATAATTTGTTGCATAGTATAATTTTTGAGCCTTATAAAATTGGGACATTATAATTTTTTATTTTTATAAAATTTTGGCCCTTAAAATGTATTGGGTCTTATAGGTTTTCGCGTTATATCGTTTTTGGGCATTACCATTTTTAGTTTATATAATTTTTTTAGCCTTATAAAATTTGGGCCTTATAATTTTTTACAATGTATAATTTTTTAGTCTTATAATTATTTGCATAGTATACTTCTTGCCCCTTATAAGATTTGTGCCTTATAATTTTTCTTTTACTAATTTTTTGGAGTTTAAAATTCATTGGGAATTATAAGTTTTGGCGTTATATCATTTTTAGGCATTATAATTTTTTTTTATAATTTTTTAAAGTCTTATGAAACTTGAACCATATAAAATTTCAGCCTTATAATTTTAGGATTTTATAATATATGTTTTTTACAGTTATTTCGAGCCGTATAAACTTTGGGCCATATAATTATTTTTTGGGCCTTATGCTTTTTTGATTTATAAAATTTTGGCCCTTAAAATTTATTTGGCCTTATAATTTTATATTATTTTGGTTTCTTTATAGTTTTTGAGTCTTATCAAATTAGGGCCTTAAAAGTATTTGCATAGTATAATTTTTTTGGGCCTTATAATTTTTTGTTTTTATAATTTTTATGAGCCTTATAAAATTAGGGCCTTATAATTATTTGTTTCTATAGTTTTTCTGTACCTTATAAAATTAGAGCATTATAATTTTTCGTTTTAATATATCTTTGGGTTTTAATATTCCTTATAATTTTTTGCAAAGTATAATTTTTGGGCCCAATAATTTATTGCATAGTATTATTTTTGGGCCTTATAAGTTTTTACATTATATCCTTCTTGGGCATTACAATTTATTGTTTTTATTTTTAGCCTTTTAAAATTTAAACCTTATAATTTTTTGCATGATATAATTTATGTTTTTTATAGTTTTTTGGGCCATATAAAAATTGGACCTTATAATCTTTTATTTAAACTTATAATCTAGCATTTTTTAGCCTTTTAATATTAAGACCTTATAATTTTTTGTTTTTATATTTCTTTATATTGTTTTTAGTCTTCTTAAAATTTGGGCCTTATAATTTTTTGCATAGTAGAAATTTGGGCTTTACAAAATTTGGGGCTTAGAAAATTTGGGCCTTATAATTATTTGTTTTTATAAAATATTGGCCCTTTAAATTTATTGGGCCTAATAATTTTTTGCGTTATATCATTTGAGGCATTACAATTTTTTGTTTTTCTAATTTCTTTTTTAGCACTACAAAATTTGAGCCTTATAATGTTTTGCATAGTATAATTTTTGGTTCTTATAAAATTTGGGCTTTATAATTTTTGTTTTTTATAGTTTCTTTGAGTCTTATCAATTTTGGGCCTGATAATTTTTAGTTTTTATAGTTTTCTCGAATCTTATAAAAATTTGGGCTTTATAATTTTTTGCATAGTATAAATTTAGGTTCTTATACAATTTGCGCCTTATAATTTTTAGTTTTTATAGTTTTTTTAGCCTTATAAAAATTTGGGCATTATAATTTTTGGTTTGTACTTCTTTTTGGGCCATATATAATTTAGGCCTTACAATTTGTTGTATAATATAATTTTTTTAGGCTTTATTAAATTCGGGCCTTATAAATTTTTGCTTTTAGTTTTCTTGAGTCTTATAAAATTTGTGCCTTACAAGCACATCACGTTGAGTTGAGGAGTTTCGACTGCAACATGATCAACGTCGAACTCGGGGCTCTCGCTTCAAAAAAGTCAGTCTTTTGTATCGGAATAAGTATCATTCTCCCTTGAATGGAATGGGTAATGTTGAGACAACGGCGAAAATTGATATTTCCAACATATGCGATGGGAGAGCTAAGCAGCGTGAGGACATAGTCCATGTCGTTCTCCACGATTCTTCCATCCATTACGAGCGCTTTGATCTGAAAGGTAGATCAATGGCGGCTCAACAGTATGGGGGTCGGAGCCAAGGGTAGTCTGCCTCTCTCGGCGCGATTTAGTAGACATCATGCGTGAGAAGAGCAAATTTACTGCGTTCAACACCAGACATATCAACGTGTCGTCTCTCAATCAGGAAACGTGTGATAGCCTAATACAAAGTAAAGTAGTTATTAATCCACTTTTAAATAAAGAGTTTCTTAAACGGTAACACCCCTCCAGAGCAAGGAAAAAAGGCATAACTTTGATAATTTTTTTTAAGGATATGGGTAAAGGGATCAGGTTTCTTTTTTCAGGGTTTAATTAAAACACATATTGAAGTATAAAAAAAATTTTTTTTATTGAATTTTCAAAACAAAATGGCTGCGTCAGAGCCATTTTCCAAAAACGTCTAATCTATTATACCTCCACGGGCAAAATCGTAACTACGAAAGTATGAGAGCTAGGACAAAAAAAATTATTTTTTTCTTAAAGTATATGTTATTGGCTATAGAAGTATATAGGGTTTTTTTTACATCAATTTTATAAAAATGGCATAAGTTTTAAAAAAAATTAATTCTTTCGACGTAAAAATTCGCAGTAAATTGTTTATAAAATTATTAATATATTAATCAAAAAACGGCTATGTACTTCTTTAGATAATGCGATTGTTAAGCTACAGTAAAAATTTGAAAGTGATCCATCGAGCGGTTTTCGAGCAGCGTTTTCGCCCAGTTTGAAAAAAGTAGTTTGGAGAAAAACGCGTTTGAAGTTTTACAAGTATTTAACTCTTAAACATTTCGTTTTACCTTCAATCTGTGATGCCTGCCCCGTACATTTGGCCATCTAAATTGATATTCTCTTCTTCTTTCCCCTTCCTGGTTGATTTTAAGTCCAACCGAGCCTTTTTTGCAGCATCGGTGAGCGATCGCTCGGAAAAATTGATGCGACGCTCATCAGCTTCCACACAGAAGTTGTAGCAGTTTGGCCCTATTTTCATCTCCAAATTTTGCATTAAACGCATGATACTTGACAGACCATCATTGTATATACATACAGCAATATATACTGCTGTATCAAGTACATGTTTGCCACTGGAGGAAGATTTAGATGCCATAGACCACAAGGTTGCATTACAGCTTTCATTCGTATATTGAGTGAATCCGCCAAGGCAACATGTAAGAAGATCGTCACTGCTCAACTCTTAATAAACAGGAGAAATCGCTTGATAAACTTCTTAAGATAGCGGTGTTTTATGCGTGTAGTTTAATAAATTTCCAATAGTTTTTGCCTTCTGCCATGAACACCATGAGTCTTCTCCGCTCGGGCACTTATCATGTTTTCGTTTGGTGTCTGTTGAAAGTTTGTGGTCTAGCGTTGCGTAAATGCCATTGTGCATTTTTTTAACCGAGTCTGGATTTCTGCGTATTGCTAACCCATAATATTTAGATAACTCGTCAATCAGCTTTCCAGTCAATGTATCTTTTCCTCCAAGGCCTTTTGTTTGTTTTTTCAAATTTCATGATCGATGCACTCCTTTTTCTTTATCGTGATGTCCTGGTAGGGCTTTGCATCGGTGAGACCTTTAAAAATCTTTGAATCTCCATCACCAACATAGTTTGGATATACAATACCGTATAAAGATTCTGATCGTCGGAACATTTCAATGACTGCATCTACTTCCATCTTCCCCGCTGAGCTCTCGTGATTAGCTTGACATTCACTTTCATGACTTTCAGCCCATTCTTTATATTCTTCTGTGTCAGTTTTCTTCTTCCAGAATTCACAAGCTTTGCAGTATTTAGACTTGACCGAAACATCGACCACCTTTCGAGTAAATCATCCGATCAGCGAAACAAAACTAAAGAGCGATGAAAAACCTCGTTTGAGCCAAGAACCATCACCAGACACTGTTATTAGCATATTGTGTACCTACGGCGCAAAGTGGGCTTTTCTAGACCGAGTATGGAGATTGCAGTACTAGTCGAAGGCGAGCTAGCACGAGCCGAAGACGAGTACTGCAACCACACCAGGTCAAAAAGCCCACTTTGCCCTTGCTGCACACCATATTTTTTGTAACGCATGTATTGATTTTTGCGTTTTTCTGGCATATTAAATATATATATATATAATAGCAATTTTCCGAAAAATTTTAGCGGGTGCAAAAGTTACTTTTGCGCCGGGTTATTACTTTTGCGCCCTCTTATTTACATTTGCGCCTGCTTATTTACTTTTGCGCCCGATTATACGTATTAGCGTCCGCCAGTCTGAAAAATAGTCCTTTAGACCCGCTTAATAGGTACAGAATAACGCGAAAATCGTGCTTGTATTACGAAAACCTTCTTTCTGTCCTTCTTTTTCACTTATTACTTTTTCTTCTGGAGCTGCCGTCTTTGTACTTCTTTGGCAAACTTCTTCTGCTCCAATAGCTATTCTTCTTACGACTCTATCGTAAAACAATTGAAAAATGGGACGAGGAAAATTCATGAACGCACAAAACTTTATTATACCATTCAAGCCTACACCCAAGAGTCGCATAGCAAGAACAATTCTGCGATTAATATCATACCCTTTTTCAATAAAAGGAAAGCTAGGAATATGAACATTTTCACAATTTTTACATGAAACCACTACTTTGAATCCCAAGCCTCTCATTCCTGATTCTGCAAACGTAACGTCTAAGTTGCATTTTTTACATACTACCACTTGCGACAACGCGGTAAATACTGCTAAAAAATCCAAAATTCTATAACTAAATCCTGCGTCGATTTCGAATTCATTAGGATCAATAGTCAACAACTTTTTTGCTGACGTTCCAGAATTTTCTAAACTTGGTTTTTTTAACGCGTAGCGATTCAGTGGCCGAGCGCGGTTTGAAATACTCCATTTTTAGCATTGGATGTACCTCCCCGTCCGGAATTATTTCCACTGTATTGAGGTTTTTTATCACTCATTTTGTTTAGTGTACGATTATTACTGATAACTCACTATAAAGCAACTTTATTTTCATGATTATTTATATAAAAAATAAAAAATCAACGGCAAAAACAAATTGGAGCGTCTGACTCGGCGTCACTTCGCAGCTGTACTGACTCACACATACACGTATATTGTAGTGTACATATAATATATGTTTATATATATTATAGTATCAGTGCACCCTGGTGACCACGAAAGGTAACCTAATGACCTTTTACATTGTAAGGAAGGCAGGAATTTAATATTTCAACAGGTAAATGTAAAAAGTCGGAGCGCTACCGCATATTCTCTAAACGCACACTCCGAGGCGTGTCGGTAAAATTTCAAATTGAAGCAATTACAATTTTTTTTTAACAGAGGACCAATTAGATATTGTTTTTATGACCCTAAAGTATTGTTTAAGCCATAAAATAAAAAAACGTTTGTTTTTAATCCTAGAATGGTGTTACCTCTTAAATGTTTTTTACGGTTTAATAATCATAAACGGATTACGCTCGGATTAAGTTTTAAGTACACTTGGCATAAGGGTGGATGTTTCCTGATTACGAGGCGAGACGGTGAGTGAATACACCAATTCACCTCGGCTAAAGACTTGCATGCTCTATAAGTATAGCTTCAGTCAATATAGCTCCGACTTTGATCGGAGCCATTCCCATTTGTACCGTGGTATTTCGTTACTCTAATTATTTATAAACATTGCTCAGCACTTTACCGAATTTATCAAATATAATGGGCGCCAGGTAAAGCGCGGCTAGCCCTGCACGAGTCCCTTTCCCCAGAGGAAGTTCCGTGAAATGGAAAATCAGGAATATATACTCATATAATAATTACACAAATCTCACTCTTTAAGTACCTAGGCTTTATTATTAATCACAATTTGTACGGTCGCCAAATTTACAAGTTTCGCACAATTTACCGGTCGCTAAACAATATGGCTACGCTAGCCCACGCACGCGTCTTCCGCGACGACCAAATCACATCGTTTCCCGAGTTTTCCGAATATCGCGTAATATCACCCTTTTCCCACACTACAATTCGTAAGCTTCAAACGGGCCCGGCGCGCACTGATTCTAAACGACGGTATCACACCACCAACGAGTTTACTCCATTGCCCCCGAGCACATGGCGGCAATATGCTATATATATTAAATTATAACTCTATCTATAAGTGCCGAGGGAAGCTCGACAATTGCCCACTCACCGTCGCTAATTGTGGTCGCCTGGCGGTGCTCCTTGTACTCCTGGTCGCTATTACTTTCGCCGATTCTACCCTCGCTACTATATGTCCGCCGATTTTATAATAAGACTCGATAGGTGCTCGCAACGTACGTCTGTATTCTCTAACGGGCGGGCAGGCAATTTGATTTACTGACGATGACAATGTAGTGCTGAATGCAAGGTACTCGATGGCGATCTTCCCTAGCAAACATAATATCATTGATGTTGAAATTAACTTCCAGACTATAAAGCCATCCGTTCTCGACAGCTTCACGTATAAGGACTTCGAATAAGTCGATTAAACAAGGGGAGCTCTTGTCCCTCCTTGCTTCCTGCAATTAGTCGTCTGTCAGTTGTCCAGATAGTAGTGTAGACATTCGGCTAGAATATCTTAGCCAGAACATCATGAATGTTAAAGATCAACTAGCTCTACTGAAGCAATTGAAACTGAAGAAAAAAGGTCTTCCTCCGAGGGTTGACGCCGATCTTAAAGATCAGTATAATCAGCATGACGATGTACGTCGGCGATACATGCATTCTCGGGATGATGATTTACGGGGGGAATATCAGTCTCTCGCTACAGAGGCTGAACAATGTACTACACAAGCGAGAGAAACGTTCATCCATAACAGGATTTTTTATGCTCTGGAGAACAATAAAAATGTTCCGCGGGAACTGCGGAGTCTTAGGCTTCTATTTAAAGCCATTGAAGAACTACATAGCTTTACTCAGAACGAGTTAAACACTCATTTCGATGGAGTATCCGTCTCCCATTCCGAGCGTGAGACGAATATGTATGACATTTTGTCGAATGCTAGTAATGATGGCTTCACTTTTCGTGAAATCACTTTTTCAGACGTGGTCCTAGCCGTCGCCCATTTCTCGTCGCAGGCAACGGAATGGAATACCCCGATGCGTCATAGCGAAGTCTTTACTGGTCATTGGATATAACCTGGTTACCCTGTTCAACTCCACACTCTCTAGTGGAGTCTTTCCCGGGGCCTTGAAGAGGGCTCATTTGGTACCTCTTAAGTAGACAGTAATTCCATCTGCCGTCTCGGACTTTTGTCCAATTGCCCTTTTGAGTTTTCTTTCCAAGGTCCTGGAAAAGATAGTCCACGAACAGATCTCAAAGCATTTAGTCTCAATGAATATCCTAGACCCCCGCCAAACAGGCTTTCGGTAACATCACTCTACGCAAACAGCACTACTAAGATTGGCTGAAGACATTCGGACTGGTATTGAGGATGAAAAACAGTTACTCACCATCTTATTACTGTTTGATTTTAGTGAAGCGTTTGACCCGATCTCCCGCTCAAAATTGCTTCGTAAGCTGATCAGGATGGGATTTTCTAGGCCTGTAGTCTTGTGGATTAAGTCGTATATTGCGGGACGTAAGCAGTGCTTGGTTACTAATTTAAATAGAGAATCGGTTGGCTTACAACCAACCTCGGCGTCCCACAGGGCTCGGTTTGGAGGCCCCTCTGGATTAGTCTTTACATTAACGATCTTAAAAAAGTAATGTCTTACTTCAAGGGTTCAGAAGGAACATTATCCAACAGTGTCGCGCCTCTACTATGCGCAGACTTGCAAACCTACGCGCGTCGTGTGCGATCTTGAGCTTGCGATAATGCCTTGCATCTTAATACTGATAAAACTAAAATTATTATTTTTGGATCGGAATATAATTTTAATTGGTTACAGGGATTGAATTTTCCAAGAATTGAGATGCAGGATAACGATTCCGTTCCTCTTGTCAATACAGTAACTAACCTCGGTGTTGTTATAGATTCTAAGTTGACATAGAAACCGCAGGTGAATGCGATTAGCGGAAAGGTTAATAGAGCCCTATATGGGTTTAGATTTTTTAGATTTTGCACTACTGATGCGTTACGTAAGCAGCTAGCAAATGCTTTCGTTATTTCTTACCTTGATTATTGCTCTGTGGTGTATCTTGACGTGTCAGGGGAACTTCAGACCCGACTGCAGAGATTGCAAAATTCATGTGTTGGTATATCTGTAGTATTAGAAGGGATGAAAGTGTTACTCCCTACAGGAGGAAACTGGACTGGCTAGATGTTGAGGGAAGAAGAACGTCCTCTGTGGCGTTACTAGTTTATAAATCTTATTGCATGAGGCAACCGCCGTACATTGCGGCTCTTCTTAAAAAGAAACAGTCCAGGACCTCAGGTAGGATCTCGAGAGAAATCTCAGTTCCAGGGTCGAGAACCGACACGGGCCTGGAGCTCGCACCCCGAAAGCATTCGAACTTTGGCATTGCTCTCGAAGTTTAAATCGGCGATACGGACATATATTTGCACTCTTCCGTTAGTTCATAGAACAATAGGAACTGGGCATTATTGTTAGTATTGACACAATAAAATAAGTCTTGTGAAATGTGTAACATATAACACATATAATCGAAAAATAAATAGCGAGGACTGAGGTTTCCCCGCCACGTGATGAAGAAGAAATATTGTTTAAATGTCATCCAAATGCGAAAGTGAGTGTTGTGGTTTGCATAATATGTGAAAGTGTTTATCACAAATCTGATTTTAAAAGAGTAAAAGGTGGAACCCATATAACAGTATTTTAGTTGTTTGTCCAAATCACGAACAACTTGACCTAACCTACAAAGAAGACACAGAATCATTGAATTTGACGGCTAAAAAAATAATCGCACAAGTGAAACTATGTGAAAAAGAAAAAGCACAAAGCGAAATACTCCTAAATGTTTCCCTAACAGTTGCGGATAAAAAATAGAAAAAAACAGTCTGACCATATATGGCCACGAGGAATGCGAATATACAAATTTACAAGCTGAAATTGTCTTACTGAGAAGACTAGTTGATGAAATGCAAGATAAGAATGCCATATTAAGAGAATTATATGAAAATGTTAAAAGACAGTTAAAAGGAAAAAATAATGAAAGTATGAAACAAAAACTTTTGCGCACATCGCTAAAACTAACCTAAAATATAAAGAGAGAGTACCAAATATAATAATCACAGCCAGAAACCACATAGGAAAAAACAAAATACGAAAAGTAGTTTTTGGTAAATTACAAAATGAAATAATTTTACCAGTCAAAAAAAATTTAAGGATATGATGATGGATCTATGACAATTAAATGCATTGATAAGAACAATGTAGATAAAATGCAAGAAAAACTAATACAAAAGATTGGTGCTGATTATCTTGTACAGCAAGAAGAGCTACACCATCCAAGAATGAAAATAATGGGAATTAAGAGTGAAATGACAATGGAAGAAATGGAAGCCGACATAAATGAAAGAAATTTTGTTAACAGCGATCTTTTTTGTACAGTGATCCATACATATAAGAATAAAAACAACAATACATGCTCCGCAATATTGGAAACTACTCCGGAAACATACACTATTATTAGGAAAAATAATAATAACATTTTTATAGGACATCAATGCTGTAATGCAAAAAAGTGTAGGAACAATACTGCATGTCTACAATGTACAGGAGAACATCTAACAACAAACTGTAATATGGAAAATGAACTAAAATGTTCTAATTGTTATTACACTAATTCAAAGTACAATACACGAAGAGACATTAAACATCTACCTATAGACACGATAAAATGCGAGTACTTAAAGAACCAGATTAAAAAAGTAATAAATAAAACTAAATACCCAATAGAACCAGTAATCCCTAAATTTCTATGATATAATGGTACAATAACTTATCCAAAGAAAAAAAACCAATTAAGCAAGAACAGCTGACTCACCAGAATTACCAGATGATTCAACAGAATTACCAGCAGATACTCGAGAGTTAATAAATGAAAGTTAATCATATTACAACACACGATACAGCACAGAAATGGAAGGCGCAGGTCAAACGGAAGTTGCAATACAAGAAGATTCTTCTCAACAACTGATTGAGGATATTTCAACGAGTGAATATACTGAGTCTAAACTCAAAATTGAAACAATACATAATAGTGTAAAAAATTTTAATGAAAAGGTTGTTAACGAGGCTACACTAAATATAATGCATGTCAACATTAGAAGCTTAAATCATAATTTAAATAATTTAGAGATTTTGATACGAAGTTTACTTATAAACCCAAATATTATAATTTGTATAGAAAACTGGCAATTGAAGTGCCCTTTTAATTTAAGTTTAGATGGATATGATATTCATTATAATAATGGTAAAATTACCCAAAATGATGGAGTAGTGATTTATGTTAAGCATGGTCTGGAGCATGAAATTAACTCGGAAATTAACAGTATTATAAATATTATGAGTATACTTATAAGACAAAAGGACAATAGTATTATAAAAGTTAGTGCAATATATAGATCTCATGATGTGCAAAAGCAAATATTTATTGAAAAATTAAAATTATATTTATTTGAAAATAAGAAAGTACAGAACCAACTCATTATAGGGGATTTCAATATTGATACATTAAGTCCGGGAAAAGATAATACAGAATATTTAAATAATTATTTAGAAAATTAATATTTTCCAAATTTTCATACAATTACGAGGTATAATGACTATGGAGGTGGAACTTGCATAGACAATGTATTCGCTAAATCAAAAAATATAAAGATAGAAGCACACAAGATTATTTATAATATTACAGATCATTATCATAAAAATAAAAAATATAACGCTAAATATAAAGCGAGAACTTCTTGGATAACAAAACGACTCATAAAATCTTGTGTGAAAGAACCAAATAATCTGGTATTAAAGAAAAAATATACCGATTATGCAAACAAACAGCATAATTTGATTGAATATACTAAGTATAAATATGAAAATAACTGGGTAATAAATATTAGCACAGATAGTAAAAAACTATGGAACTATACAAAAGAAAAAATTGGTATACAAAAAAGACAAGAAAGACAAATAGATAAGGTAACAGAAAACAATAAAATAATTGATAACAGATTGGATATTGCTAATTACTTCAATGAATTTTTTAATTATATAGGCAAAAAATATAACCAAAAATATAAATAATATAAACAATAAGTATAAAAAATTAGTTATTAAAATAAATGAAAAATCCATTTTCTTAACACCAATACATGTAAGAGAAGTAAATAAAATAATCTCAAGTCTAAAAAATAAAAATGGTGGTGTTGATGGCATAAGTGCATATACAATAAAAAAAATAAGTAAACATATAGAACAGCCATTAACTAATATAGTTAACTTAAGTATTCAAACAGGAATTTGTCCAAATCACTTTAAAAGTGCAGAAATTGTACCAATCTACAAAGCTGGTGATAACAGTAAAGCTACAAATTATAGGCCCATTTCTCTAATATCAAACTTTACAAAAATTTTGGAAAAAGTTTTATATAGTAGACTCCTCAACTTCCTAGACAAATACAAGATAATTTCTAACAAACAATTTGGATTCAGAAAGGGAACAGGGACAACACATGCACTAGCTATTGTAACTGAATTTATATACAAAATCCTAGACGAAAGTAAGCCTATTAAAGCTACTTTCCTAGACCTAGCAAAAGCATTTGATACAGTTAATCATTTAATTTTATTAGAAAAACTAGAGAAGTATGGCATACGGAGTATTGCACTAAAATTAATAAAACGCTATCTTTGTAACAAAAAACCAATTGTTAGAATAGAAGAATTAAAAAGTGATACTTTAACACTAGTATCGGATATTCCACAAGGAACAATACTTGGTCCTTTGTTATTTATTATTTATATTACTGAAATATTTAACCTAATGCCTAATGACTCTATCATCTCATATACTGATGATACTGTAATACTAAGTCCGAAGAAAATTGGGAAAAAACAACTACCTTAATGAACAAAATCCTAGACAAAGTAAATAATTGGTTAGCATTCAATCATCTGGCATTAAACACTGATAAAACGGTATTCATAACTTTTGCAAGCTATAAGATAAAATACTAAATCATATTGAAATAAAAACACAAGAAAAATGTTTAAAAAGAGTTCAATGTTGTAAATACCTTGGGGTTACTATAGATATGAACATGAGATGGTCACTTCATATACTTAATATAGTACAACAAACTAAGTACTTAGTTTATATATTTGCTAAATGGAATAAAATAATGGATAAAAAATCACTAGTTATTATATATTATGGATTATTTAATAGTTTGGCTAGTTATGGTATATATATATATATATATATATATATATATATATATATATATATATATATATATATATATATATATATATATATATATATTCTATGGAGTATTAGAAACCTAAAAAAATTAGGCCCATCACCGCGCATGCTTGTGACACCCTTTTTTTGCCCATAGAAGTGCTAAAATCAATTGAAAACTATATGGTAATTAATAGACGATATTTTGACTCAAAAACAAATATCCGAACGTGGTTTGAGGCAACGTTTGACAATTTCCGTAATATTTATCAGTTTTTCTGACCCGAAAATGATATTTTTTACTCTACAGCTGGTTTTGGCGCGAAAATCAAATTTAAAAATATCGATTTGATATAACAAATTAATTCTGTAGAATAATCGATAAATATCATTATTTATCATGTTTGAAATGCTTAGTACAAACTATGTTTATGTTTATGTCCGAGACAGATACAGAATGATAGGCAGAGAGAATTATTGGAAATATGAGTTGCGTGCGCGCATAGGATAGTTGAGTGTTTAGTGATCGGGAATGCGAGAGAGGGGATTAGTTACGGCGGCGCTGCAACAATAATTCAATGTATTATGTAACCTGTTTGTTTACAAATTACTTTGATATCATAAATACATGCTTTACTTACATACATTTACAGCAAGAAAGTCTTCTTAAATTTTTGTAGAAAATATTTTATGTTTTGATTATTGCACTGTTATTCTGTTGAATATTATGAATAAAATATTTATTTCAGAAATCATTAATTGAAAAAAGATCGTTCGAAATTAGTGTTTTTAGATATTTCAGGATTCTGAACGTTTAGTTTAGGTTTCAAAAAAATCATTTTCAAATGCTTTTCTTTTTGAAATGTCACAAACTGAGGAAGAAATCGCACGAATGAGAGCGAAAAAGAGGCTGCAGTAACAGCAAAAAAGGGACGAAGCAAAAATGAAAAAGATTCTTGATAAACAAAGACTGCGAAACCATTATATTAATAAGATACAAGAAAAGAATAGGTAATAATTATTCTATAATTTCAAGCATTTATTAACAATGACGATATTATGATAAAGTTTGATTTTTTTGCCAAATAATTCTATATTTTTTTTTTAAATTTTGAAAAGATTTACCTTAATTATAAAACATGAACTAAGAAATTTATCGAAAAGATGTAAAAAATATTATAATATATTACAAAAACAAATATTTTCAAATTTGAATTTCGCGCCAAAACCAGCTGTAGAGTAAAAAATATATTTTTGGGTCAGAAAAACTATAATTACATTTATTACATCATTCTTAATAATTTCATTACATTTTATAAATTCATTAAAACATATTGATTTTTATTTTTGCAAAAAATGTAGATTGCTTCTGTCCGTTACAAAATATAATCGAGTCCAATCAATAATTTTTGGGCATTATAATTTTTTGTTCTTATACAATTTTGGCACTTAAAATTTATTGGACCTTATAAATATTTGCGTATTATAATTTTTGGGCATTATAATTTTTTATGAGCCTGATAAAATTTAGGCCTTATAATTGTTTGCATAATATAATTTTTGAACCTTATAATGTTTTGTTTTTAGTTTTCTTGAGTCTCAAAATTATTTGTTTTGATAGTTCTTTTGGGCCGTATAATTTTTTGTGCAATAATAGTATTTTTATAGTAATGTTTTGAACTTTATCATTTATTTGCTTGTATGATCTTTTTGTCCCTCAAAGAATTTCAGCCTTTAAAGTTTTTGAATATTATTTATTTAGCACTATTATTTTTTGCGAATTATAATTGTATGTGCCTTAAAATTATTTGCGTATTACAATTTTTATGAATTTTATTGAATATATGTGGTTTACTTCTTTAATGGGGTCTCTGGGATGTATGGGATTTATAGGTTTTATGAGGTGTCTGTTTCTTTATGCGTTTTGTGGGTTTTATGGGGATTATGATTTGTATGGGTTATCTAGAGATTATGAAGTTTTGTGGGTTTACGAGTTTTATGAGGTTTATGGGGTTTACGATATTATTGATTATATGAGATTTATGACGTTTTCGGGTTTACGGGGTTTACGTCCTTTAGGGGTTTTATAGGTTTTATAGAAGTTTACGATTTTTATGTATTTCATGGGGTGTATGGGTTTTATGGGTTTTTAGGGTTTCATGAGTTAATGAGGGTTATGATTTTTATGGGTTTTATAGGGCTTATAAATTTATGGGGTTAATTATGTTTATGGATTCTATGGGGCTTATGGACTTTATGGGTTTTATGCATTTTATGAGGTTTATGATTTTTATGAGTTTTCTCGAGTTTATGGGGTTTCATGGGGTAAATGAATTTTATGGGATTTATGGGCTTTACGATTTTAATGTGTTTTATGAGATCCATCAGTTATTCGGGCTTATGGGCTTTATATCTTTTATTGTTTTTATACGGGTTTATGATTTTTATGTATTTTATGGTATTTACGGTTTTTATGGGGTTTATAGAGTTTCATGGGATTTATGTGATTTATGGAGCTTAAAGGGTTTACGATATTCATCAGTTTTCTGGTGTTTTTGGGGTGTATGGCTCTGATGGGGTTTATGATATTTAGAGGTTTTATGGGGTTAATGGGTTATTGGGGTTTATTGGTTTAATAGGATTTATGTTTTTTATCGGTTTATGAGGTTTATGATTTTTATGGGATTAATGGGAATTGTGGGATTCACGACGTTTATAGGTATTATGGAATTTCTTATGTGTTTCGTGGGTATTAAGGATTTAAATAGAGTTTATTATTATTATAGGTCTTATGAGGTTTACATTTTCTATTAGTTTAATGGATTTTATACGGTTTAGGGGTTTATGATATATATGATTCTTATTGTGTTATAAGTGAGAGTTGTGGGGTAAGGAGAAGGGGGGAGGAGAGGGGAGATGCTCCGCTCAATCCGCCCGTACGTTCGACTTCCCCGTGCTCTTGATGCGCGTTCGTCAAGAGCCGTGATTAACCGAGAGATACTGCCTTCTTAATAAGACTTCCGAGGGAGCTAAGCCCGCCAGAAAGTCTGTTCGGCGCGATAGTACCCGGGTTAATCACCACGGGGAAAGTGTGGCGTTTACCGAGCACCACAGGCTGCCTACCTCAGGGAGATTACTCTCAACGGAGGAGGTCCGGCCAGTGTGGTGCGTTGTAGCCGACTGATAGAGAGGCACGCGCTCTCTAGGCGCCTGTCCCTGCGTAGCCACAACTGAACTTCCAGGAGTTAAAGTAATAACTCCCGGCTCCAGGTTGTGGGATACGAGGAGAAAACGCTGCTAATAGATGCTATCGGCTCTCGTTAGAGAACGACGTCTTTAAGCAGCTCTCCTATTAGGGACTGCGTTCAACTGCCCCCGATCTCCTGACGCGCGTTCGTCATGAGCCGTGATTAACGGAGGGATACTGCCTTCCTAATAAAGCTTCCTTGGGCGCTAAGCCTGCCAGAAAGCCCGTTCGGTGCGATAATACCCGGGTTAACCACCACGGGGCGAGTGAGGCACTTACCATGCACCGCACGCTAGCTACTTCGGGAGATTACTCTCAACCCAGGAGGAGCGGCCGGTGAGGTGCGCCGAGGAGGTCCGGCCGGTGCGGTGCGCCGAGTCCGACTGATTCAGGAGGCGCGCGCCCCCTTACTTATAGTTGGCGCGAGAGCTGCTCCGACCGCTCTATACTGAGCGCGGCGGCTCGGCGCTGGCAGCGGCTAGGCAGCTGCGGCGTGCGCGCGCAGCGTATTGCTTTACTCGCGCTCCCGTTTCTTTTTCTCTCTCTCTCTTCTCTCCTGCTGCGCCCTTTGAAATACGTATACAGGTTTAGGAAATGATAAGGGCGGCGGTAACTTTTGGAAGTTGTTTATTATACTCTTGTCCGGTGCCGGGGTCGAGGACTTGTCTCTGGCCTGGTCGGCCGAGAAGTCAGAAGTCAGAAGTCAGGCGGAGTCTCGAAACTCGATCTCTTATATACTACCCGGCTGCGCCGTGATTGGCTGCAGTTCGGGTAGAAGGGGAATATTACCGTGCGCAAGGCGCTATAGATATACTAAGTGTATAACAATTCTCCCCGGTTTTGAAGAGCCTTGCGTACGGTTATCTTTCCCCTTGTTTATTTTTATTTTTCCTGGACCCCGGAGATACATAAATTTTTCACAATTTATTAACTTAAAATTAGAAATATGAATAAAATTAAATAATTCTCGATAATAAATAATAATAATAAACAAAAAAAATTCGAATTTAAGGAAATACTTAAATCTATGTTACTTAAAGCTACGTGCATGTTATAGAAAATTATATATATATACATTATTCAGTGTCTTTTAACACTTTTTTTCACTTTTTTCACTTTCTTCTTGGCCGCAGATTATATCTGGGCTCTTCTTGTGCGATGGCCAGTCCATCGCTAGACTCCAAAATGGCGGCCTCCGGGCTACCGGACTCCTTGTTTAGGTTCTCGACGGAGACACCTTCTGCTTTGTTGTCTTCTGGGGCTGATTCCTCGACGGCAGCTGCGCGTCCGGCGTCGTGAGGTAGAGTTGATTCCTCGACGGCGGCTGCGCGTCCGTCGTGGTGAGGAGAAATAGCAGCTGCGCGTCTGCTATTGTTACCTGTTTGGTCAGGTTTTAGTTGTTTGCTATGGTTTTTTACTGTTTCCCCGTGTCGGTCCACTAGGTAGATTTCGTTGCTGATTGCCTTAACTACGTCGTAAGGCCCTTCCCATTTCTGAGCAAATCCTGCATGAAATTTGTTGACGGCGTTTGATAAGTAATGCATTTTTACATAAACTTTATCGCCGGATTTGAAGCGAGTTTCCTGTGCTCGCTCGGCAGCATATTTCCCTATATATTGCTGCTGGTTGTTTTTGGCTTTTTGAACCCTCTGCTCCCACACGAGGGAGGGTGGTTCTGGCATTTCCAATTTCCATTCACAAGGTCGTTTAAGGTCTCGACCCAATAAAATGCGCCCAGGAGTGCTTCCGGTGGCAGCATTTCGTCGGCTTATCAATTGGAACAATATTTGTGATAAAAATAAGTCCCAATGGCGCAACATATTATGTCAAGACCTTGGTCCGACCTTTCTTGATAGAGCACGGCTCCCATCCCCCGGGCGCTCGCATCCGTTTGCAGGACAAAGCGTCTCTCCGGGTCTGGTCGAGCCAGCTTCAGTGGTTTGATGAAAACGGCCTTGGCTTCCATGAATACTGCTTGTGCCGTTGGTGTCCACCTGAAGCTTCTTTTTCCTTGCAGCAAGTCGGTTAGTGGTGACAGGATGACGGCCAGATTGGGAATGTACTCTCGGAGCCAGTTGCACGTCCCTATAAAGCCCTGTAGCTGCTTTTTGGTAGTGGGGGCAGGGATCTCCAAGAGGGCGCTTAAGGAGTGCTCCTTGACCTCGTTCCCATTGAGTGTGACTCTAAAACCTAAATATTCCAAGTCGGACATTCCAAATTTGCATTTTTCTGGAGCTGCTGTTAAGCCATGAATGGCTCGTCTCTCCAAAACTTTCGCTACGTGAACTTAATATTCCTCGTAAGTTTTGGAATATATGATTACATCGTCGAGGTAGACTTTGCAGAATTTATCAAGGTAGCCAGTGAACACTTCCTGAGACATCAATCTCTGGAACGTTCCGGGCGCCCCCTTCAGGCCAAAAGGCATAACTTTGAACTGATAGGTCCCACCAGAAGGTGTAGAAAATGTTGTGTATTTCTTTGCTTCAAGATCCAAAGGGATTTGCCAATATCCACTTTTTAAATCAATCCTAGAAAATGCACAGGCGTCCCCGATATCCTTTAAAGTGTCTTGGATTCGCAGAATTGGTTGAGCTGTGTCCTCGGTGATGGCGTTTAGTTTTCGATAATCTACGCAGAAACGAAAACGACCATCGCGTTTTTTCGCCATGACTATAGGCGAACTGTACGGAGATGTACACGGTTCAATAATACCAGCCAAGAGCATGTCCTGAGCCTGCTGATTTATCTCTCGCTGTTTCTCTTCGGAGTAACGATAGAGAGGTAATCGAAACGTCTGCCCCGAGGTCAATTTAATGGAGTGCCGGACAGAACGGGTCTGTGGCAAGCTCCCGCCTATAGGTGTAAGAACCTTAGCGTGCGTTCGAATGACCTCTGAGAACTGACTTATATATGGCTCAGGGAATTTATTCTCGAGCTGCGGTGTTGTTTCAGATATCACGTCTGCTCCGCTCGGTAGTTGGTTAATGAAATGAGCTGTGACTCGTTCAGTGTTTCCTATATATAGCACGTTCCGGGCTAAGTCTAAGATTCCCCCCTCTTTTCTCAACCAGGGTAACCCTAGGAGAAGAGAGTCTCGTAACTTAGGTACCACCAGAACAGTTGCTTTGAATTTTTTATCTTGTATGAGAAACTCGACTTCTGCCTGACCGGTAATGTCCATGGACGTTTCCAGGGCTGCGAGTTTTGTTGAGATGGAGAGGGGAGTTATTTTTGTGTGGCTTTGGATGGCTTCTGATCTTATGAAACTATGCGTAGCGGCCGCGTCGATTACGGCGGACACGTTACTTCCCCGGAAGCTGGTAAGTATCCTGGGGAGATCGCTCATGTCTGTGGTAACGCTTCTTAGTTCCGGTTGGGGGTAGTGTTGGCGGTGGCGACCGCTTATACCGATTATATGAGATTTATGACGTTTTCGGGTTTATGGGGTTTACGTCTGTTAAGGGTTTTATAGGTTTTATGGAAGTTTACGATTTTTATGTATTTCATGCGGTGTATGGGTTTTATGGGTTTTTAGGGTTTCATGGGTTAATGAGGGTTATGATTTTTATGGGTTTTATAGGGCTTATAAATTTATGGGCTTAATGATGTTTATGGATTCTATGGGGCTTATGGACTTTATGGGTTTTATGCGTTTTATGGGGTTTATGATTTTTATAAGTTTTCTCGAGTTTATGGTGTATCATGGGTTAAATGAATTTTATGGGATTTATGGGCTTTACGATTTTAATGTGTTTTATGAGATCTATGAGTTATTCGGGCTTATGGGCTTTACATCTTTTATTGTTTTTATACGGGTTTATGATTTTTATGTATTTTATGGTATTTACGGTTTTTATGGGGTTTATAGAGTTTCATGGGATTTATGTGATTTATGGAGCTTAAAGGGTTTACGATATTCATCAGTTTTCTGGTGTTTTTGGGGTGTATGGTTCTGATGGGGTTTATGATATTTAGAGGTTTTATGGGGTTAATGGGTTATTGGGGTTTATTGGTTTAATAGGGTTTACGTTTTTTATCGGTTTATGAGGTTTATGATTTTTATGGGATTTATGGGAATTATGGGATTCACGACGTTTATGGGTATTATGGAATTTTTTATGTGTTTCGTGGGTATTATGGGTTTAAATAGAGTTTATGATTATTATGGGTCTTATGAGGTTTACATTTTTTATTAGTTTTATGGATTTTATACGGTTTAGGGGTTTATGATATATATCATTCTTATTGTGTTATAAGTGAGAGTTGTGGGGTAAGGAGAAAGGGGGAAGAGAGGGGAGATGCTCCGCTCAATCCGTCCGTACGTTCGACTTCCCCGTGCTCTTGACGCGCGTTCGTCAAGAGCCGCGATTAACGGAGGGATACTGCCTTCCTAATAAAGCTTCCTTGTTGGTTAAGCCCGCCAGAAAACCCGTTCGGCGCGACAATACCCGGGTTAACCACCACGGGGCGAGTAAGGCACTTTCCATGCACCGCACGCTAGCTACTTCGGGAGATTGCTCTCAACCGAGGAGGTCCGGCCGGTGCGATGCGCCGAGTCCGACTGATTCAGGAGGCGCGCGCCCCCTTACTTATAGTTGGCGCGAGAGCTGCTCCGATCGCTCTATAGTGAGCGTGGCGGCTCGGCGCTGGCAGCGGCTAGGCAGCTGCGGCGTGCGCGCGCAGCGTATTGCTTTACTCGCGTTTTCGTCTCTCTTTCTCTCTCTCTTCTCTCCTGCTGCGCCCTTTGAAATACGTATACAGGTTTAGGAAATAATAAGGGCGTCGGTAACTTTTGGAAGTTGTTTATTATTCTCTTGTCCGGTGCCTGGGTTGAGGACTTGTCTCTAGCCTGGTCGGCCGAGAAGTCAGAAGTCAGAAGGCAGGCTGAGTCTCAAAACTCGATCTCTTATATACTACCCGGCTGCGCCGTGATTAGCTGCAGTTCGGGTAGAAGGGGAATATTACCGTGCGCAAGGTGCTATAGATATACTAAGTGTATAACAATTGGTTTTATGGAGATTATGAGTTTATGGGTTTTATGTAAGTTATGGGGTACACGCATTTTATGGGTATTATGGGATTAACTATGTTTATGGGTTCAATGGAACTCACGATGTTCATAAGTTTTATGGCGTTTATTAGTTTGAGTTTTTTATGTGTTTTACATGTTTTATGGGATGTATGATATTTATGGGTTTATGGGGTTTACTTTTTTGTGGCTTTTATGGCTTTTATGTGAGTTTTGAGTTTATGGATTTCATAATTTTTGGGGGGTTTATGGGGCTTATGAGTTTATGGGTTTTATGGGTTTAATGAGGGTTATGGGTTTTATGGCGTTTATGAGGTTTATGGGTTTTCGCTGTTTATGGTTCTTTTTGGGGTATATGTCGTTTATGGGGTTTTTTATTTTTATCGATTTTATGAGGCTTATGAGTTTATGAATTTTACAATGTTTATGGTTTTTATGGATTTTATAGGGTTTACGGTGTTTATGGGCTTATGGAGTTTATGAGTTTTGAGGTTTACGAAGTATATGGGTTTTGTGGCGTTAATGGGGTTTACGATTTTTATGAGTTTTATGTGATTCATATGTAATTACGGTTTATGGGTTTTAGGGCGGTTAACGTCTTTTTCGGTTTTATGGGTTTCATAGAGGTTTATGATTTTTACGGATTTAATGCGGTTTATGGGGTTTCCGTTTTTATTGGTTTTATTAATTTTATGGGGCTTATGATTTTTAATGGATTGTATGGGGTTTGCGTTTTTAATAGGCTTTATGGCTTTTATGGGATTTATGATTTTTATGGGTTTATGGGGTTTACAAAAAAATGCAATAGGACACGCATAAGGGCTCGAGCGAGCGTAAATAATTGTTAATTTTTATTTTATTAAATTGTTAAATGCATATATCGATCCGACCGACGAGAGGAGCGTGATTATTTCGATAGTCATAATTAAATTTATACCAAATTTACCCATCCCTTTGTGAACAAGAAAATCTTACATAAGAGAGGAGGATAGGTGTCTCCAAAAACTTACGGTTCCTTATGTGGGGGCAGGGGCGACTTAAAAGTACGGAAAATAGCTTTTACATAATTTGTACACGGCCCCAAAGAGAAACTGTTGCGAAGGACTCTCTATCTCTCTGTAGTCTCCGTAGCTCAGTTGTAAATAGTGAAGGACACGCAATGAAAAGATTCTAGGTTCATATTTCACAGAGAACAATTTATTTTAAATCTTTTTAAATGCTTTACTTTCTGTATCGCTTTCAACATTAAATTATGCTTCAAAATATCATAATATACCTAAACCAATATTAATTCATTTTTATAAAGAGCTTTATGATGAATTTTATAAAAAAATTACATAAATACCATATGTATCCCATAAAACACTCAATATTGCAGCAATATTACATGAGTACGACACGCAATATTAAACATTCCTGTGATATATAGGAGTAGTATTGCAGTGATACTGCAACACTTAATATCCTCGTCGTTTTTATAAGAGGATTATTACGGGAATATCAGTACAATATTTTGGTGGCAATCAGGCAACATTTTAGTAACATCACAACAATATTATTATGGTTTTTTAGTTATTGTGGTGAGAACAGGAAATATTGCAGTGATATTGGAGGAATACTATTATCATTTCACCATAATAATGGGAATACTGGGTAATATTTCAGTGACATTCCAGAAATATTATTATTATTTTATCGAAAGTATATATAATTTCCTTTTTATTATTTATTATTTTTATTTGGCCGTAATGCTAGTACCATTATTAGTATTAGTAATATACATGTCATAAACGCCTGCCAACTGGCGGTTGCTGCGCGACTCCGCTGCAATTCGCACTTGATGCGTGGATGCAGACAACACTCAAACTTGCGGCGCGAACGCAGACACTACTTCAACCTTGCTACATAGAGACGCAACGACGGTACATGCTTGCTGCACAGTTGCGAACACAACTCACGGTGCTGCATTGACGTAGCTACAACTCGCGCCTGCTGCGCTGTTGCATCCATAACTCGCACCTACTACGCGACTGCAGCCACAAGTGTGCAGATGCTTCCATGACTCGCACTTGCTGTCAAAATGCTTCCCTGACTCGCATTTAATGCGTAGGTGCAGCCACAACTCGCGCTCGCTGTAAAGACGCGGCTGCGTTTCCAACTTGCCGTCCAATCGCAACTGCAACTATGCTTGCTGCACAGATGCCACCGCGACTGTCGCTCGCTTAATAAGCGCAGTCACTATCTGGAGAGCGGTGATCTTCGACAAGCATCAATTGATGCGCACTTACGCGGCACCATGGACCCAGCTTCCACGCGCCGACGCCGACCCCGATGTCACTCGAACTCATCTTCCAAATAACTTCACTATACGTGAAACCGCCTTCGCGGCAGTCGAATGGCCGAAGAGTTCCGTGGACTAGGACTCTAAACGCATCGACCAAGAGTACATCGAAACATGCGAAGGTAAACGATACCGCGGACCCATTCCGCGCGACTTTCGTCTGCGTGAACACGCTGGGCCCATGAGTAATTCATCACCCCGGCTTGCCTGAAGAAGGCAGAAGGGCTTTTAGACCCATTTCCTGGAGAACATGGGTATTTAATGGTGCTGGACTGCACTGATGCCGAGAAATCCTTCTAGGACGCCGATATCACGCTTTGGCCAAGAGTGACACATCAGCTCCCAAGAATAATATGAAGCCGACGATCAGTATAGTGAAGTGATTAAGTGTTAATTAAGAATGTATCGTAATTTTATTATTATTTTGAAATTCATGTATTCTTTTCCCATTAGGTTAATAGTTGTCTTATTCACTTATATGTAACGTAATAATTATGTAAAAGAAAAAAATACTCTTTTTAATAAATTTCCGAAGGATCAGCGAGAATGGACAAAATCTTAAAACAACTGCAGAGAAAGTCGCCGTTCGAAGGGGGATTTGACGTCCACACGTCGCGACCTTTATTAAAAAGATTATATAATTTGTATAAACAAGAGTCGTGCATTGCATTGCAAAGTATCACCTGCGTAGGCAAAAGAGGCGAAATCCGAGACAAGCCAACGGACTTGCCATAAAAAGACGAGCACGTGTATGCCCCCGCGCGCGCAGGCCATGCCATAAAACTTTGTCCCGAAGAAGCAATGGCTTTCCGCCGCCGGCGGGGCCGTCGACGGAATTCTAGGGACACCTATGAATAAAAAGTCCCGACGCATCAATGAAGGGATCAATCGTGCGTCGTCCCTAGCCAATCGCTCGCCGACTCTCACTAATCGTTCACCATCTCGAACCATCACGGTCATTTGCCCGTCTACCCTCAGTCGAGACCAATCGTTCGCTCGTCTCCCATCAATCGAAATCAGTCGTAGCAATCGTCCCCAATCCTTCGTCAATTGCGGCTCAGTCATCGACGATCGACCGTTAATATCTCGCTGATTCTGAAAGATCGTTTTATCTCCAGTGGCGTGTGTTTCTTTGTCTTCACCTTCAATACCCCCCTTCACTCTTCCTCTCCACATTGAATCCATAACGAAATCATGCCAAATCCAATTTACAAAATTAACTTCCTCTCCTTCCTTGACGCCGCAGGTTGCCATAAACCCGTGCCTCCATTACTCTATATAAACTTTTATAACTTATTGGCACTTTTTGATAACTCTTTATAACATTGTTTGAATTTAGACGTAAAATTACAAGAAATTTCAAAGAAGCTACAAAAACTTACGGTCAGTAAGTTTAAATAATTTATAAGTACTAAAGTTTACAAAGAATTACAAAAATTTACCAAGAGTTTCAAAAATTTACAATGAGTTGCAAAAAGTTGTAGTTTTAAAAATAAATATACAATCCTGGTTTGTTATGACTTGTCATTAATGTAATGAGTTCTGATTATGAAAGTGATTATAATAATAAAACTGAAATAAATAGCGATCCTTATAATGCCCAAATAAACGGTATCCTTAAATAAATAAACTTCCGAAAAAGTATGAGATTTTTATACTTAAATCGAAAGTTTTTTAATGTCGTTCTTTCCTCATATTCGACCTTAAATATAAAAATTTATACAATTTGTTTACATATTAGAATATGAGAAACTTTTATAATATGAGAGAAAGGTACTTTAAGAATGACCAAAAATATTTCGATATTACAAAATTGGATATCGCGTTAACTAGAGAATAATTTGACTAAAGTTGTTTCTTAAAAAATTATAGCGGAACTCACTAATATATAAATCGAAAAACAATCGAAACTTACAAAGTTACAGCCTATAGCTCGGCCTACAGTTTATACGTGTACACTCATAAACTTACAAAAATACGTGTACCATTTTTTTTAGTAAGTCCCTCTTAGATCTTTCTTGGGACAAAATTACGTATTTTTAATTAAAATCGGAAGAAAAAAAGAGATTCGGATCGTTTGTCAAATCTCTACTTGACGTGATATCTAATTTTGCAATATCGAAATATTCGTAAAAAAAAATTGTGTAACTTGAAGTACCAGTCTTTCATAGTATAACCGTTACCACATTATAATGTGTAAAAAAATCATTATATAAATTTTGATATTTAATGTCGATTATCATGAGAGAGCCACCTTGAACTTCAATAGTAAGACGTGAAATCATGTGCGAAAATAGATGAATTTAGAGAAATTAGTTTTTTAATGGAAAGAATTGAATGATTTAATTGAAAGAACAGTTTGGGCCTCGAGTGAGCAGATATAAGACTTATATTAATCGATAGGAGGGTAGTTGAGAAGTACGAAACAAAAGGTCTTAAATGCCTAGTGGAACTCTGATGACTTTTGAAGTTAATTTTTCTCTCTCCAGATTCCTCTTTCTCAAAAGAGTTTTTAAATACAAAAAGGTATTGTAATTATATAGCATTATTAGAAATATCATCAAAATAGCTGTAGGATATACCTCGTTCACGAAATACCCGTCTTTTTCCATAGCTTACATGAAAAGTTAGAAGTAGGAGTGGTGCAGCAGTATATACATAAATTAACAAGAGATACTAATTGCTTGCAATTTTGCCAATGATTTTATATATGACTAGACTAGTAATTGACCGATATTGGTGGAATCATGATAAAAATCTTTGAACAGCTGTAGTATCGAAGAAAGTAAATTCATGAGGTTGAGTTTGTCAAATTTTTTCATGTTCCGTAAGTGCCCTATCATTCTAACCGTGTTTTAACACTGTCTCGGGGGCCAAATTTTTATAGAAAACTGGGCATAGTTCATTTTACTGTTTATTAAAGAAGCCTTTAAGCTTTATAATATTACTTTTTTGTTTAATCAATAATTTATATAGTGCGACAGACGGTGAAACTTGTCTCTTTAAAAAATTCTGGAGCAGGTAATCCGGGTAACACAGTCATCCGAAACAAAATAAAAGAACAATTTTCTTGATTAGTATGAGTGTAATTCTCGTCCGAACCAAAATTAAATACAAAATTGACAAATAGCGAGAGTTATAAAATTTAAAATAATATGGAAAAGCATTTTTTCGATATCTAATTTTTAATGAATGTCATCTTTTAAATTTTTTTATTTATGAGGAAATTTTTGGTGCGGATAAGTAGTACACTTAAACTAATCAAGAAAACTTGATTTCTTGGCTCCGCATCGTTGTTCTATGAAAGTAATTGTGAAAATTATAATAAAAAATACTATTAAATAATCTAAGACTTATTTAATAAAAATTAAAAAATTCAATTAAATTGTTCAATTATTTCTATTGAAAAAAAACTCTACCGGCGTGTCACAGTACGGATTACGTGACGATAACCGTTTATTGTTGCGTCAAATTGATTAACGTAAATGATTATAATGATGCAAGATGTAACGACGATGTATACAAGTATGTATTGATAATGTTGATTTCGATGATAAATTACAATTTTTAAACATACGAATGATATATACGAAGAGATAATTTTATTACGACTTTGTTGATAAAGCACGGTTATTAACGTAATTCTCGTAACGATAAACGCGGATTGATATTTCAGATAGAATAACATAAATTATTATTATAATAAATGTAACGGAGATGTATATATGGGTGATTGTAAAAAAGGCGGTATTTTTAGTGTTGCCAGTACACTGAATAGAAAAGAAATATCATTACGGTTTGGTAAACGCTTAGAGTTCTTAAAAACGATACATTTGAACATTTTAAATACAAAACTAAAACAACTATGCTATATTTTTAACACATAAGTGATATATATATATATATATATCGTAAAAGTAATTACCGTGGCCTGTCGCCATCGAACAATTCGTGTAATTCAAAATTTATTAGACAGTAACTTTAGGATTTAATTATATCTAACATATGAGACTTTGAAGTACATCATACGTACAATACGATGTATGTTGTAATTTTTTCAGAATTATTTTTTAAACTTATCTGTCTACAGGAGTGTTATGAATGTTGTTGACAACTTTTTGAGATTTAAAATCCCAGCTCAATTTATCGTATTGTAATGAGTACATCAGCTTAGTAGCGTCATCGAAATGCTCGATCGAACGGGGATGGGATTGGTCTGGTCAGGTCCAACTAACATTCTCACTCGTGTCAGCTTTCACTTTTTAATAAAAAAATACAAAATACATATATACAAAGGGAGCGAGAGACCTTCTGTCACCCGCTCCACGAACTTACTCCGGCCTCCTGGCCTTCTCTGTTTTGGGTTCCTCTCGCCACCCCGCAATAATGTCGGCGTGGCGGGTATCCTTGTCAGGACATTTTCCCGGTGTGCGCACCCCTAGCCGGCCGCATATTGCGCAATATCTCGTTCTGCCCGTCCCGGGCGGGTTCTGCGGTTGTCGTGGGGCTCCCGCCGCTGGCTCCTGAGGGGTCGCTCGGGTCGGTTTTGTCGTACCTGATGAGCCCGAGGAAGCGGCATTCCGCGCTGCCTCCTCGGCCAGCCTTGCGGCTTCACGCCTGAGGGCCCGTACCTCGGCGTTCGCGAGGGACGCCTCGGCCTCCCGTGCTGCGAGCGCGCTTTGGACCTCTAGCAGGCGTCTCGCGTCCTCCTCAGCCTTGGCTGCGGCTGCTTCTCTCTGTTCTCGTAGGCTTTGATCGGTCGTGGAGCCACTGGTCGAGGTGTTCCTTCAACTCCTGGTGGCTGTTATGTACTTTAGCCAGCTTCTCTGAATATTCTCGGGCCTGGTCGTAGCTGCGATGGAACTCATCCCACCGTTCGATCGCTTCTACCACCTTTGCCCGGTAGGCGCGGAGTAGCGCTCGTAACTCCACGACGGCTGCCTCGGTGGCCTGCCATGCCACTTCGATTGGGTCTGACCCACGATCGGTCGGCGGTCGTACCGGGGTATCACTGGCTGGTGGGGCCGCAGCGGTAAGCTGGGCCTCACTTGGGCCCCGGTTGTGCCCATCGCCGTTCGTTGTCGAAGCGGAGGTCGCGGCGGCATGCTGGACCTCTCGCTCCGTCTGGGAGGCTTCCTCCCGGGTCGGCATTCTCAATGGGATGGCCGACCTGTCCGGCGTCGACGGATGTTCTCCTGAACCGATGGAAGTTGGCACCCCAGGTGACCGGGAGCGCACTTCATCGTTGTCATCCTCCAGCTCTTCTATCCATACTGAGGCTCTAGTTTCTTCTCGTCGTCGCCGTTCTCCTTCCAGCTCGCTCAGCCGCTGTTCGAATACGTGTAGTGCGGCCTGCACTACTCCTTCGACCTTCTCGCTGAGCTGCAGGTTGAGTAAGGCGGCGGCGATTTTCTCAACGACCTCCTGTGAAGCCTCCATCTGAAATAAGGGAACAATTCTGATGTTAGCCCTGATAGGGCATGTCGCGTTTGCTCCTCGTGTGGCGCGGTGAGGTGGGAGCCGGCAAGTTCTGGTCACGATTCTTACCAGACCCCTTCGGTCGACCTCGCGGGCGCTTGGTCGGTTCGATTTCGCGCGGCGCCTTCTTCGGTTGGTTTGCGGCTTTCGCTGTTCTGACGACGTATACTGCTTTACGCGGACGACCGCGCTTTGGCTTCGCTCGTTGGTTGCCGTCGTCGTCCGCCAGCGTTGCCCCCGCTGGAGCCGCACCTCGTACACTATCGTCGGTCGGCGTCGCATTGCCGATTACCCCCGCTGGGGTCGCACCTCGCACGCTATCGTCGGTCGGTGTCGCATCGCGGATCACCCCCGCTGGGGTCGCATCGCCCGTTATCTCCGTCGGATCCTTCTCTTCTCGTGCTCTTCTTTCTTCTTGTTGCCCGGGTTCTGCTGGATCTTCTCCTGGGACGAAAGGCTTCATATCCTCGGCTTGGACCAGTTCCTCGATTTGCCCGCTCGGACCGAACAATCGAAATGAATTGGCGCCGAGGACGCCGATCACGATGTATGGACCGGCATATTTCGGCACTAGTTTCGCCGTTATGCCCTGGGCCGCCGACGTGAGTACTCTGTTTTTTCTTCATACGATGTCGCCGAGCAGAAATGTTTCTTCTCTGCGCCTAGCGTCATAGTACTTCGCCTGACTGACCCGCTCAGTCTCTGAGCGTACCGCTGACTGCTGGTGCAACTCGTGTAGCCTTTCCATTCTCACGTGCCAAGCTCGCAACAGTTCTTCTTGCACGGAGTTTCTGGCCTTCTCATCGCGCGTACGCTTTGCGGTCCCAGGTGGCATCGGTTGCCTCCCATAATTCAGCTATAACCTGTTGAACTGTGACTGGCCGTGTTCATTGCGTAAACCAGCTCTGGTAGATGTTCGTCCCAGGCTTTGTGGTTCTCCTGAACGTAGAACGCAATCATAGTTTTCAGGGTTCTGTTCTCCCTCTCTACGGGGTTCGCTCTGGGGCAGTATGGGGGAGTCGTGGTGTGGTACACTCCCTGCTTCCAAAGGTATTCGTCAACGGCTTTGTTCTTAAACTCGGTGCCGTTGTCCGAATGGAAGGTTTCGGGGGTCCCAAATCTCATGACGATTCGCTCGTGTAATTCCTTAATTACCGTCCGAGCGTTGGCCTTCCGAATGGGTATGCACTCCACCCATCGGGTGAACAAATCCTGGAATATCAAGATGTATTCGTAGCCGCCTTTCGTACGTGGTAGTGGGCCAGTGATGTCTCCAGCCACTATCTGCTACGGTCTTTCCACGACCCTCCTACCCATCATGCCTACGGGAGGCTTCTGTACCACTTTGCACTGCTGGCACACCATGCATTCTTTGACGTACTTCTGTACGTCGGCGTGCATGTTCGGCCAATAATAATATTGGTCTATCGAGGCGAATGTCTTATCTCGCCCGAGGTGGCCAGCAGTGGGATCGTCGTGGTTTTCTCTCAATATGGCCCGCCTGTGTTCGGCTGGCACGGCCATTTTCCACGCGTCATCGTCTCCTATGACACTCTCGACGCTTTCATCCGGTCGATAGTGGTATAGTTTCTCCCCACGATCTTCCAGCGCAGGTTCTCAAGTGGTTTCACAGCTGTGTCTTTCATCATTTTAAGGTACCATTGGTCATTGGTACCTTCTGACCAGCTGAGTGAACTTAGCGTTACCCCCTCTTCTTCGTACATTCGGGATAGGGCATCAGGGACATAATTGAGTTTTCCCTCTTTATGGACTACCTCAAAACTCTGCCCTTGCAGCCGCAACGCCCACCTGCACAAACGGCCTGTGGGGTTTTTCATGTCGCATAACCATTTCAAGCTCATGTGGTCGGTGACCACCTTGAAATGGTAGCCCTCAATGTACGGACGGAACTTGTCTATGGCCCATACTACCGCTAGACATTCTCGTTCCGGGACGCTATAATTCCGCTCAGCTGAATTCAAGGTTCGGCTGGCGAACTCTAGTACCCTCTCGCCACCCTCTGTTTCCTGTAAGAGCACCGCACCGATCCCGGTGTCATTCGCATCCGTATTTACAACGAATTGCTCGTCCGGTAGAGGGCTCTGAAGTACTGGTGCCGAGGCAATCAATGCTTTCAATCTTTCGAATGCGTACTGTTGGTCTTCCAGCCATTGATACTTTTGATTCTTCTTAAGTAACCTGGTTAGAGACTCGGCCACGGTGGTATAATCTCTCATGAACCTCCTGTACCAGGATGACATTCCCAAGAATCGTCTCAGCTGTTTCAGATTCTTGAGAGCTGGGTAGTTCAGGACTACTTCAATTTTTTCTGGGTCGAGCCTGATCCTATCCCGGTTCACTAAAACTCCCAAGTATCTGACCTCTGGCTTACAAAAAACGCATTTCTTCCTGTTGATCACCAACCCCGCAGCCTTCAACCTCTTTAATACCAGCCTGAGTAAGCGCTTGTGCTCTTCAAATGTCTCAGAGATTATGATGATGTCGTCCAGGTAAGCGAGCACATATGGCTCGAGCTCGCTACCGATCACCATATCGATCAATCTCTGGAACGTGGCTCCAGCGTTGGATAAACCATACGGGAGCCTCACAAATTGGAACAGCCCTTTTCTGGGCACTGTAAAGGCCGTCATGGGTTTCGAAGATTCGCCCAGTGGTATGTGGTGATACGCACTTCTAAGGTCTATCGTCGATATATACCTGGCCCTGCGTAATTTCCGCAGTATGTGTTGCATATACGGTAATGGGTACGCATCGGGTTTCGTATCGGCATTCACTTTCCTATAGTCGACGCAGAACCTATACGTCCCGTTCTTCTTTTTCACCATAACCACTGGGCTCGACCATCCGCTGTTAGATGGTTCTATTATATGCTGTTCCAACATTTCCTTCACCTGTTGGTGCATCTCCTGCTCGATTTTCTCAGAGACGGGGTAGTAGCGTTGTTTGATCGGCCTCGTGGAACCGACGTCGATATTGTGCTCTATATCACACGTCAATCCACACGTCTCTCTTTGACCTGCCAACATCTCGTCCAGAAGGTCTTCCAGTTCTTCGTGCTCATTCTCCGTGGCATCAGCTACACCAACGGACGAGAGTGCGGCTACTCCTACCTTTAAGCTGGCTACTTCGCATAACAATTTAGCCTCCGTACCCTTGAAGTCCATCGTGTCGGTATCAGGGTCGAGCATGGCCCTGAATTCCTTGATGAAATTGACACCGACGTAACACGCATCGTCCAAGTGAGGTACTATGCCTACTCGTATTTCTCTTGTTATGCCCGCCACCGTAATGGGGAGCATAACATGGCCAACCAGTGGGCGGCAAGTACCGTCTGGTAGCTTCACCCGGCCTGTGCACTTCAGGGAGAATTCTCGCCCCAGTGCGCTGGCCATCTGCAGTCCAACCGCCCCCATGACCGTGCTGGATGCGCCAGGATCGTATAGGGCTCGGAGCCTATAGTCCGTGACTTCGATCGACATCCACCATCGTGTTTCGTCTTCGGGGTTATACTTCATTCCCCACGGTCTCACAAGCTCGTCTTCTTCTACTAAAGAATCGAAGCCGGTGAACGTCTTCGCTCCTGCCTCTCCTTGGGGAGTCGGCTGACTTGGCCGTGATAGGGCGTCCAGGTCCTCTGTCGTCGCCGTAGCTTCGACTTCCTGAGCAGCTACGGTAACCGTAGGCTCTTTCAGAGGCTCCTCCAGTGTCATCTCTCCTTCTGGACGAGAATCGTCTGGCTTCTTTTGGACGTCGACATCCTCCGTCTCAGTCTCGGCTACCACGGGAAGTGTCTCTGCGGGGACCGGTTTCTCGTTAGGAGTGGCTTATTTTAAGATTTGGTCCTTCTTATCCGACACTTAATTGTATATTGCTGCTGGCGCCAAAGCTTTTCACATAAGCTGTTACATCTTCTATGGCGTTCGGCGGTTGATACTCCAGTAGTACAGTACTCAGTTGGTCCACTAGTAGGGTCACCGAAGTGATTTGGTAATGTTGATGGTCCATTCTGGAAGAAAATAGGTTATGTTGTGTTAGTTTGGTCCATTTGGTACGGAGTGTGTTAGAAAAAACTGTAGGTTGGTATTTTCGATTTTACGGATCGCATGTTATCGTATTGGGTTTAGGTTATGGTTTATATTGAACGTGTATGTGGTGTAATTGTTTTATTGATTTGTGTTCAATCTACATTCATATTAGGTTCATCTAATGTGTCTTGGTCATTCTTTGATAGTGCGAAATATTCTTTATCTTGGTCCATGATTACTTCGGAACTTGTATGCTCTATTTTGGTTCTCTTGATGTTTTCATCTAATAGTCCTTTTAAGTCTGGGTCCGTTTTTCTTTCTTTTTAGTCATGTTGCGTTATTTTAGTATCCTTCGTTATTTTTCTAGTGTTATGGTCCTATGCGGCTTGCTTCTTGTAAGTTTGCTCATGTAGGTGGTAAAGTTCTATTAGTATTGTTTCTTCGCAGAATTCACGTAATTTGGTGCTAGGTCCCTGTATGCTATATTTGGAACTTTTCATTGGTTCCGCATAGGTCGCCTTGTAGTCCGGGTTGCATCCATGAATTGCTTTCTCCGCATCTTGGATATTGAAATATTGTACATATCCAAATGACAAACCTCTGTGTTTTGTCCCTTATAGTCTCGTAATACATCATTGTTCCGAATTCTGCGAAGTGCCTAAAGAAAATTTCATCTTTTTCACTGTCAGTACCGGTCCATGGTAGAGTATAGATTATCCGTGTTTTGTCATTCTTTAAACTATCTGACTTATTCGGATAAATTTGTGATTTTATGGTTCCGGGAGAGTATCGTGGGTTCATGGTTATTAGATCACGATGATTTTGAGTCCTTGGACGCTCTAAGATTCTTTGGTTATGTTTGGGTCGTTGTACTCTTTTTGTTATTGATGTTGTAGGTAAACCATTGAGTTTAGTTGCTTTTTTGGCTTCTTTTTCAGTTTTGAACCTGATTGTAATTTTGTTGGTAGTTGGGTCCATACTGTTGTGCTTGACTTCCACTGTAGTTGGCGTTCCTACTTTTTCAAAGGTAGCAATGATGTCCGATAATGGGATGCTTTTGTCAAAAAACACATTCTATTGTTCTGGTTTTGGGGTGTGTTTGGGGTTGCGTGGTAGCATGTATGGGTAATGAGTATTTGTGCTGCCTCCTTTTCAAACATAAAATCCCCGTGTTATTTTTAATGCATATGATTATTGTTGTTATTATGAGAATAAGCGTAACTTGAAGTATTAATCTCCGTACGTGAGGGTATTAGTACGATTAGTCTCTCTTTTGTGTTCTGCTATTTTGTTCATTTGGTCCATTATTTGCTGCATTGATTGTCCCTTGTCTTTCCAGAAAGTTACTTCTTTTGATTTGGTGTTTATAGAGAAGTTAAAAATTCCTTCTGCTCCTTTTAACTTTGGATAGATTTAATTTATTTCTAAATTTATCTATACCCTGAGGTTGTTAAGTGATCAATTTTGAATAACCTTAACATGGTCCCTACGATTTCCGACAATAAACTAGTTCCTCGATCTGAAAGTATTGCCCTCGATGCACCAAAATTGCAGACTAGATGTTTAACTAGTGCATCTGTTATCGTGTTAGCCTTGAGGTTTTTAATTGGTATCGCGATTAGATACTTGGTCAGGTTGCATTGTATGCTGAGTAGATGACAGTTTCCACTTGGTGTCATTCTTAGTTTTCCCACTGTATCTATTGATACTTGGTCAAAGGTTTCTATGGGGGTATCTGTTATGATCATTGGCTCTCGAGTCTTGAAACGGTCTATTTTTTTTTCTTGACAGCTAGGACATTTCCATATATAATCCAGTATATAGTTTCTCATCCTTGGCCAGTAGTACCTCTCTCTGATCTTTTGGTAAGTTTGATTCACTCCTTTATGCTCGCCTGTCAGACTATCATGCAACGCTGCGATAAGAACTGAGCGGTCCTTTTTGTCTGGTAATTGCTCTTTTCCGTAGCAAATTGTTCATTAATTCGAGTGTTTTCAAATGCTTTATGATTAATTCTGTTAATAATCCTGGCTCAAGTTTGTCCGTCATCTCTCCTCTTCGCGATACCCTGAAAATGTTTATGTTTTGTTTTAAGACGCTTTTCTTCAGGTTTGATAATGCAATGTTTAAGTTGCCTACATTTGTTGGTTCAAAGTATCTGTCCTTCATTACTAATGAAAAAATGTTATGATTTTTGTATGGGGTCGTTAGGATTTGTCCCACTTTTGGTTTTTTATTTTTCACATTTTGTAGGTTGATCGCTCCTATTTCCACTAAAAGTCTTGTTATTGAGCTTGTGTTATGACAGTCTTTGGATATGAAATATTCCAAATTATCTCTTTTGTATGTGCGGCATTGACGCACGGTTGTGACATTACTCCATAGACCCAGCGAATTGGTAGTACTTGCACTTGTTGAGTCATCACTCAAAGTGGTTCTGTTTTTCTCCTTAGGATCTTGATACTCATTCATAAGTCCATCTGGTGGTGTTGGGGGTATGCATATTGGTATTGTAATGTCCGGTGGTTTTGAATAATCAATCACTATTGGCGTGTTTTCTTCTTCCTCTAACCTTGGTATTCTTGTTTCTCTTCTGGTACTTTGGCCAATTCCTGGCGTGCTTTTGCCAATGGGTTCTCTTTACGTCACTGTTGGTGTTTCAGAAATTGCTCTTTGAGGTTGAGTAATTATCTTGCTCGTCGCAAGTTCTTCATTCTCACTTCTGGCCATGCTCTCATCATCTGCTGAGTCCCCACTAGTGCCATATATCTCCTCCTGCTGTGACGTGAGGGATGCATGTGTTTGGCTTAATAATTTTTTAACTCTCTAGGCTAGTATCGCGTCCATGTTGTCAGATCCATAATTGGGTCTAGTGTACGTAGATGATACCGCATTTCATCTTCTACTTCGTCTCCATCAGAGAAGTTTGATGGGATGAGTATTGGTTCTGGTGTCACTTCCTGAGTTTTCTCTCTATGAATTCTTAGGCTCTCTTCTAACTTCCTCTTTGATTCCTCTAATTCTTGTCTACTCAGAGTAGTTCTTATCGATAGATTTTTCACTGATTCATCTTCCGAACTTAACTCTGTGTCTGTAGTTTGCATTTATGTTACTCTGATCTCAATATTGGTTTTATTAGTTGAGTTGTTGACTAACGATTCAATGTCGCTGATCGTCTCGTCACTGGATAACTCGCTTTAATCCTGTTCCGTCTCTTTTTGCATCAAGCCACTGTATCTGGGATCTGGTATCGGTGGTTTCTTTGACTTGGCATCGCTGTCCTCTATTCCTGTAGAGGACATTATCGATCGCCTCGAGGGTGAGAAATGGTTTATCATGGACGAGTCTGAATTTAGATCTGCTTGTTTTTCCGCGTTTGTTCACTGCACTTCTTGTTGATTCAGATTTTGGTCATCTTTGAATTTTGGTATTGCTCCCTGCCTTATATAAACAGCAATCGGGCTGGATACTGCATTCTTGGCTCAGGTTCTTTATGCTATTACGCTGTGTTCTAGAGGAGGGACAGTCTTTTTGGTTTATGACCCCTTTGGTCTCCTCAGTTTTTTTGTTTGTTCTCCCGTTGAGTGTACTCTTGGCCTAAAACTTATTAGTACTCTTTCTTTTGATGTAAATGCTACACTGCTGGCTTTGTTTTGATTTTCTTTTTCATTCTTTTGTTCCTGCGCCATAACCCTTAATATCGGAATTTGTTTGTTTATCTCTTCCTCTGAGGGTAGCTGTTCGGGTGGGTTTCTTGATAGCGCATCTGCGTTCTTGTTGAGTTTGTCTGGTTTGTACTTGAATGTGTACTCATATCCCGAAAATTTGAACATCCATCTCATTAGTCGTTGTCCTGGATCTTTCCTGTTGTGCATCCAGTTCAAAAGCTCATGATCAGCTACCAGGATAAAGTTTCGACACAGTAGGTATGGTCTGAATTGGTGCAAGGCATACACTACAGCTAAACACTCCTTCTCCGTGTTGCTGTAGTTTATCTTGGCTTTGTTCAGTACTCTGGACAAATATTGGACTGGGTGGCAAAATTGTCTATTTGTTGATTGAGTACAGCCCCAATCGCAAAATTTGAAGCATCGGTGATTAAGGTGAATACTATTTCAAAATCGGGGAATTGCAGGACGAGTACTTCACATAGGCGTTTCTTGAGTACTTCGAAACTTTGTTCATGTTCATCTTGCCATTAGAATTCTTTTTCCTTTCTTAGTAGTTCGCTTAACGGTTTCGCTACTTTTGCAAAGTCTTTCATGAACTTTGGATAATAGCCTGCCAGACCCAGGAATTCTCTTATATTTTTAGCATTTTTGGATCTTGGAAAGTTCTTTACTGCGGATATTTTTCCGGATCTGGTTCCAAACCTTTTGCACTTATTATGTGTCCTAGGAACCCTACCTCTTTGCGAAAGAACTCTACCTTATCTGGTTGCAATACTAGGCTCGCGTCTCTGAGTCTTTCCATTAATCTCATTATTCGGTCATAGTGTTGTTTTAAATCTCGTGAATACACAATTATGTCATCTAAATACACTATCATTTCTACATTTTGAAGACCCCCAGAGTATATTGTCCATTAATCTTTGAAATGTGGCGGTTGCCCCTTTTAAACCTTCAGGCATTCTGATATATTCGAAATGCCCATTCCTCCTTGTAAAGGCTGTTTTGTAGCAATCTTCAGGTTTCATACGAATTTGTTGGAAACCACTTGCTAGATCAAAGACTGAGAAATACATTGCTCCGCCTAGCTGATCCATGATATTGTCTATGTTTGGTAATGTATAAGCATCCCCTATGGTTTTCTTGTTTAATTCTCTGAAATCTATCACCATGCGCCATCTTGGATTTCCCTTGCTACCGGGTTTCTTTGGGACTATCCATACTGGTGAGTTATACGATGAGTTCGAAGGTTTTATTATTTTGTCATTTAACTTTTTCTTAACACTTTTCTTCACTACTTCCATGTGTGCGGGTGGAATTCTGTATTGTTTTGTATTGATATGTAAGTCATTCTCCATAGGTATTGAATGCTGTATTTTATCTGTACAAGGCAGCTTGTCCCCTGGTAATAAAAATCGATCGCAGTACTCTTCGACTATCTTGTCTACTATATCCGATTCTTCTTGTTTGATGTGTCCCCTTTTTATTATGCTCTTCATTTTTTCTAGCCTCTTTATCATATTGACAATGATTTCACCATCAAATTCACTAGAAAGTACACAGAAGTGTCAGTTAGAAATGCAGGATTAGCTTCAAATTCAAGTATTTCCTTTGGGTCCACTCCTATTGTCCTATTTTCAGGTTGGTACTTATCAGATTGATTGTTATTATTTATCTTGTTCTCTTTGGTATGATGTATTTGACCTTTTGTGTTGTTCCTTGTTGATTGTCTTTACTGACTTGCAATATTCTGTCCTGCTTTTTTGCAGTCGCAGGATCCTTTTGCGAATTGCTTGTTTCTTCATAAACTTGCCTTGCTACGTAACCTTCTTGTTTGAGCTCTTCTGAAGTTAGGAATGGTATGGGAATCATCACATCACCACTAATCATGAGTGCATTATTATGATAGGAGATAACGGCCTCTTCTTGCTTGAAAAAGTTCCTTCCTAGCATACCATTACATGCCATCGGGAAATCATCTGGTACTACCTGGAACCTATATGGCTTTCCCTTTATGTTCATGTACACTAAACCTAAGGTTTCCATGGAATCTGGAGAAATTCCTGCTAACAGGCTTATTTGGTCACTACCAGGGCATCAATTTTTATTAAGTTGACTGTTGCCCCATTGTCCAACATGAATGTTAGGCATGGTCTCCTCCCTCCCGATACTTTTAGTCTGATGGCTGTTGGTTCATCATTTTCTTCATCTTTATTTCCATATCTATGTCTCGTGCAAGGCGCAATCCTGTGGACCCGTCCTGGCTCTTCGATATCTTCATTACTTTGTTCACTTGCTCCGCGTTGCGGTTTTGATATTGCGTCTTCTGATTCTGCCATGCAGGTTGTTTTGTCCTGTTTTGTTCCTGATACTGATCCTGTCTGGGCCTCGGGATTTGATTTTTCCTTTGTTTGTACTGATTGAACTGATTGTAATTTTGGCTTTGTCCTTGATATTGTTGGGCCATCCTGGGCATATCTTGGTTTAGGTGTAGATTTGTGTTCTGGCCCGCCATTTCCTGCTCGTGGCGAGCCCCATTGGAGTTTAAATGTCCCTCATTACTGGGGGGGGGGGGGGGAAGTTGTAACGCGCCTTGCCGTTGTAAGCCTCGTTGCTTTCATAATAATTGTTTGTTAAGTCTCGCTTGTCCGGTTGCTTGGGTTGATGATTTTGATATCTTCCCGTATAGTGATTGAATAGCCTTGATTGGTTGTCATTTCTTGGCCACTGATTATTGAACCTAGGCGTGTGATCATCATTCCTTTGAAAATGTCCTTGATGAAATCGGATTCCTGGTCCATATTGGGGTCGATGCTCGTATTGATCCCTGTTGTGTCCATAATAACCTCTATTTTCATTATGATTTTGTAATTCATAGGCTTTCCAGGGTTCATAGTGTGTTCGATCTGGTCTCCTGTCCATGTATCCTACACGGAGTGGTTGTTGAGTGTCGTTGTCTATGTAATTATGATATTGTGGTCCACATTGTTCATAAGTCCCCTCGATCTCACGTGGTTCATGGTCCATATATCCAATGTACATTGGGTCTCTAGATTTTCCATAGTTGTAGTAGTTATCCCTGAACCTGGATTGATTGTCACAATTGTGATTTCTCCTGTGTTCCGGATATCCCTGAGATCTGTTGGTCCGTTGTTTACTATTATATGTCACGTCTGGGATAATTCTGGCTTCCATTCTTGTTTCTAATCTGATAGCTTCCGTGTATGCCTCCTCTAGATTATTCGGATGAGTCAAATCCTATTCTTTCACATAGGTTTCCTGGTAAACCTCGTATGAAAATATCCACCGCCATGGAATTTAACGGTATCATCATCTGATTATCGTAATTATTTCCTCTTTCTTCATTTAAGGTGCTCTTGGCACTGCTTAATAGCATATTTATTTCATCATAAAAATCTCCGACAGTATCTCCTTGTTTCTTGCGAACATTGTGTATTTTACTATCGTAGTAGCTGAAATTCTTTCCTGATACAAATCTGTATTTCTAGTCTTTTATCAGAACATCTATTGTGGTTATAGTTTTATTTCTCAGAGTTCTTTTTGCAGCGCCTGTTAATCTTTGAATGACATTTTTTAAGAATTGTTCTTTTACTGTTACAGGTATATTTGATGCTGCATGTCTGAGATCTTCAATGTAATCTTTGACCGGTATGTAACTTCCATCAAATATCGGAATACCATTCGTGGAATTGAGCAAAACGAACCAATGGCCATAGTGGTCACTAATTCCGCCGAGCCAGTGGCATTTATATTGATATTGTTAGAAATATCATCAATACCACTAATAAATTAAAATATTATGTTAGTGATTGAATAATAAATAAAAAGAAAATGGAGTACTATTCATAAAATGCTATTAATATTGATTAATATTGTTAATTGATGTATAATATGACTAATGCGTATTATTATTGAGTTCAAAGTCCCAAAATAAATAAGTTTGTAGCAACCAGTAGATAAATAACTTTAGCCATAAAGAAAATTTGAATTTCCCACCTGTTTATGGAATTAAAATAAGAAATTGAAAATCAAAAATTATGAAACAAAATATAATTTTGTTTTACAAAAGTTTAAACGAGATGTGATTTTTTTTGCAGTTTGCATTTTAGGTTAGTTGCGCAAAATATTAATCCGACGTCATTATCAGCCTTGATGATTTCCTTATAAAAAAAGAAAATTAAACAAAAATTTAAATATTTGTTAAAAAAGATTAAAAGGTATTATTCGGAAAGTTTCGCAAAAACAATCTTTAATAAAAATATTCTATTAAAAATTTATAGCAAAAATTGTTTATTTAACAATTATAAATTGTTTTTATTATTAATGAGATTTTATTAATAAGTTAAATCAACCTAAATCTCGAAATTACTGAAAACCCGTTTGAAATGCGCGCGCCCTGAAATTGGCGCCTGCCCGACAATGGCGCCGCTGATGTACTCCTTGCGCTGCAAGTCTAGCTATACTCCGCGCTAGTGTCAGTTCCGCGCGCCTAGTGCTGAGCGCGAGAAAGTCTCTAGGCGCTCGTCACTATAGCCATGTGTATCTGCAACATGCAGTCTGCTGCAGCAGTGTAAGTTCGATGTTAACTCGCGTTTTGCTCCAGAGTATTGTTTTTGTTTATAAACATTTAAAAGTGGTTAAACGTGTTGAATCAATTATAAAAGAGCATTGTGTGTTTAATATTGTTTTTAAGTTTTCCAGCTTGTGCCAGTGAAAGAAGTTCGCACGAAGTATCCCAATTATTGGTGCCCCAGGCGCAATTCCTTCCCAATGCACAAATTGCTTGGAGTGGCAGAAGCTAAATTTCAATAAGGTAAAGTATTTTATTCTATTATTTTTATAGAATGTTTGCCCATTTTCCTATAAGTTTCCTTTGTTCCTGCTAAATTTCATATAATTCATTATTTTTCCTATGTTTACAGAGGGTTGAGACCATGCACGACTACCATCAGAGCTGCGCCTTCCTTGTAGGAGCTCCTGGATCTCCGCTGACAAGAGTCGAGGCTTTTGGACCAAGACTCAAGGCGTTAGTGATACCTTAGTGTGCTACGATCCTTTTTTTTCTGCAAGGTAATATCATCTAGCACTGGGACTGCATGTATAGATGTATGTAATTTTTATATTAAAAAAAAACGTTAGCTTGTGTATAACAGAACTTTTCTGTTTTTATTTGATGGAAGACCAACGACTTTTTTTTTCTTGAAAAATTATATGAAATGTGTGATTAATTGCTGGTTATTTGAAGTGTAATTTTTATCCAAATAGAATCTATTCTAAATAATATTAATGCTTTGTTTACAGGTTGCAGCTAAAGTGATTCTGTCGATACATAAAATAGCCTGGACGCCGGGAAAATTCACCCTCGTCAACTCTCCAACGACCTACCAGCCTGTTGTCAAACGCTGATGGTAACTTTTTTTCACGCCAATTCTTTTTTGGAATAAAAAATGTGGTTTGTGAGTGTGACTAAAGTGTTTGTGGGAAATTATGTGGTTATTTTGTGTCACTATAAGTGTGAAGTCATACAGGAAAAGTATAATAATAAAGAAAAATTGTCTATTCGTAAAAAGTGTGTGTATTTGTGTTGTTTAATGTGGATGCATAGACTGTATTCGGATTCTCATTGACTGTGAGTTGGCCCTGTCGCTGCACCTTGGTGTCGACAAGATTTTTTTAGAGTAGAGTAGTACTTCACATATGTGTAAAAATGGAGCTTTAAAAGTGTAATTAAATTAGTGCGTGTGAATTGATTTGGTGAATTTGAAGTGTCGATAAGTGTAAGTGTATTGAAGTGATGCAGATAGTGATGTGAGTGTATGGTATTGATGTGTGTGTAGTTCTGCGAGTGCCTGGACGTCCCCAGGATTTGTATCGCCAGAAGTTTGTGCTTCTGTCGCTATACCTCAGCGTCAAGAACGCACCGCTGTGACCTGGCTGGCTCAACTACGGGGTCTAATGTCACCAGAGCACAATATGCTTGTCGCTGGCAATTTGTGAGGTTCATAAATAGAAAGTATTTGGCACGCTGGGCACCTAATGGCCCCTCCTAGTTAATTATTGCTATCATTGTTTGTAGTGGACAAACAAGAAAACCAATAATTGAGCACCATCGGTCCACATAGTGTCAACTAATATTTGTGCGCGTGTAAAAGCAATAAAAAGTTTTAAAAAAATGAAGAACTTTACTAAAAATGTGATATGTAAACGCGTTTCTTTTTTTTTATTCTAGTTTTGTTTTAGTTCTCTAATTTATTTTATTTAAAAATACGCTTATTAATATTTGTGCGTATGTAAAAAAAACTTTACTGTTAAAAGAGAACTGTAATTAAAATGATTTTGTTTGTTTTATGTTTGGCAAATGCAGTGACGTCACTGCATTTGGAATTTACGCACGGGACACGAACACTGTATGTGCACCGACAACATTGGTGAGAATCACTTTATTTTTTTATATTTTATATTATTTATTATATGTTGAACGTATATGGATATATATTATATGTTGCTCTTTTTACAGAATAATAAGGAGGAAAACAAAAGTTTATCCTAGACAACTATATCCGGCGCCTCCACCAATTCTTGTTAAGAAGCGTATTGTTTCTTAACGGAATAATTTTATTAAAGTCGGGGGGGAGAGGGAAAGGTCTGATCCAGCCGTCCTGTACAGGCCCGGGTCTTTCGCGCACGTGGGTCGATTAAACCTTTTGTTTAACTCCTTAATACTTTTATTGAATAAATTCTTCGGGGAATTAAATGAAAAAGAAAATATTTCTTACCTTACTTGTTTTTTCGTTTTTCTTAATATTTTATTTATGCTTATTCAACTTGGTTGCTCTTTGCTTTACAAAAATCTGTATTGATGATGCATGTGGCTACTCTAACTTGGCTCAATCACGACTGACCAAAGACGTGGCTTAGCTGCAGCGTCCACTCCCGCTCAAGACCTCTCCTCTCCTCCGTGACGTCACGGTGATTGTCGCCTCGTGTCACGCTCATGGTTCTTAAATGAGCTTAGCGACAGCAGGATTGGCACTTTGCAGCGTGCATTCACCGATCGCACGATAGGGAAGGAGAGTCCCGAACAGCGATAAACAAGCAACCGGAGCCGTTTGTGACCTCGACAAATACATAGGGATAAATAAATGATGGAAGTTGTGTATATGTATTCAATATATTAATTTAATTAATATAGTACAACTTCCATCACTAAACATTTTGATTTTTTTATATAAATATTGCACTTCTGCCATTTTTTGACTGTGGCAGTCACTTTTGTACTGAAAAAAGTTATATTCATGATTTTTAGTGCAATGGTTTGATCAAACCCACTTTTTCAGGATTTTAAGTTTTAAAATGAATTTAATTAATCGAAAGAGGCATTGAAACGTTTTGGAACCTTTTATTATGAAAAATTCAGAAAATTTACTAAAAGATCCCTTGTTGCTATTTTTTAAAGCGATTTAATTTTGTTGAATAAATAGAGGTTGAAATTTGCTAAAACATATAAGAAATGACTACATGCTCATATTTAGCCTTGATCAACTTTGAACTCAAGGGGAGGCCGAAGCAAATTTTACTATTGTGACCTTTACCGCGCGTTGCAGTTTTCGTTATACGTTTAAAATTTACGTGTTAACACTCAAGTCGAAGATGATAATGATTTATTATCAAGTAAAGAATTGCGGACACTGCTTTTTTTGTTATAAATACCTTAAAAGGTTTTTGAACATGAAATATTATTAAAATTGACCAATTAAAAACGGTAAAATGACGGTCATCTTACCGTTTTGTAGCCCTCACTTCGTGCCATATTTTTCGTTATTCTATGAAATTTTGCCTAAATATATAGATTTTAATTTTTATTAACATTTATTATTATGTCAAGAAGAGGGGACAACCGCGTATTTGCACTATAAATTCCCACAAATTTTTATTTTCATGGTATAAATTTTGGAGGTTAGGTTGACTCTCTACCAATCAACATTGGCTACGACCTCCCTTACGGGTTTCAAAAAATTTACTCTTTACAAATGAGTAAACTTCTCAATTGAATCTTTTTTGCGTCAATTTTTAATCTTTTAGGTTTAGAGTGATAGATCCATAGAATGATGATCAATTCGATGGGTCCTAATAAAAAAGATGTATCTCGCAAGCTCTAATTAGAAAAACCTATCTTTTTTATGTCATTTTATTGCTATTTTTTGACACTGAAAATGAAAGTTGATGTAAGAAATAACCTAAAAAAAGATACGTCTTTTCTAATTGGAGTTCACGAGATATGTCTTTCTTATTAGGACCCATCGAATTAGATGATTTTTATTACTGTTTTTACAAATATTTTAATATTTCAAAATATGAAGGGCAATGAACATGTGTTTGAATATTAAGTTTAAGTATCAGAGCATTGATGCATCTACCTTAAGTTATACCATGCCAGATGTCAGGCAAACAATTCATTTAGTTATCAATAAAAATGTTTTTTTTTATATCAAATTTCATAAATGTATTATATATACTTACAGGTGCGTATTTGTTTGTCCTTGAGGATTGAAATGTGCATAACTTGCTACAGGTTTATCACACAAGTAATACATTAAGGTACCGCAATTACATTTCATCTTATTACAACCATCTTCTTTATAAAACTGTCGTTTACAGCTATAGAACATGTACGCAACAGTGCTTCAGTCATTTTGTCCTCAATCATACGCCGAGTTTTATCAGTCTCTATAACCTCATCATACCCTTAAAGGAACATGGTTCAACTCCTTGCATTCACTGTAACAAATATAAACGTAATTTATATTATTATATTCTTTTGGATTTTAGTATTTGACGATATTCTACTTCTTAATATTCTTATAAATCCTTATGTATATCTACATATATATTTAGATTCTTTTAAATGTAAATAGTAATACATATTGCAATGTTGAATTAAAATTACAAGCAATCATGCTAATAAATTACCGGCAAGTCTCTTTAATACACTCTGGATTGAGGCATTTAAATACTTTATCCTCTGGAGGTGGTATGGAAGCAAAGTAGCAAAATGGACACGATACAAGACCATCTACTTTAGCAGCTTGTCTTTTCTTTAAAAGAGCACTGAATTTTGTGGGTGGTAATACTTCTTGAAGATTGGCTAATGAAAATTCACTTTTACATTCTGTAAAACAGCGTACGTGAGTTTCTCCATATGCCAATGTTGATTCAGTTCCTCTAATTATACATTTTCTTGATCTTTAACAACTTATTGTACTTTAAGGGGGGGGGGGTACTGTTTGTAAAATTTTTTTTTTCATTTTTTTTTTATTTCATTTGATGCATGTACAGCATCTGAAGAATGTTGTACTACATTTTTAGAGCATTTTTATAGCAGCTGCACGGCGAGGCTACCTGACAACTGCTTCGTACTTCTAATAACTCCCAAATTTATTTCTATATTTATGAATCTGCTCAAGTATAAAAGTACCTATATATGTACACTACTACATATTTACAACAGGCCTTGTATACATATTCAGTGTACTAAAGATCAGTCGAATGACGCGTTCTACGGAGCAGTTCTGTACGTACGTTAGCTTATTTCGTGTCAGTTTTCGAATATTTTGACTGTTTTTCGTTGGAGTTTTAACGTGTTATACGTTTATGAAAATACGTGAGTGAAAATGCCGAGAAAAGTTAGCAGAGAAGAAAGAAAAAGGAGTAGCTCACGGCTGAGCGATTCCAAAAAAATTGTACCACCGCACAAACGTAAGAAAGATACAGTTGAAGCTAAAAGCATTTCGTCGAGAAAAATAAGTACGAATAAATCTATTGAGGAAGATCTTTCAAAACACTACAGAATCGTTGATTTTATGTTAGTGTTTACAGCTCTTGCGACATTAGTGAAGTGTGGTGTCTGTGCAGGAAATGTATCATTCCAGTCTTTTTAAAAAGGAAGGCCTAGGTTTTAAAACAAAAGTTACGTGCGAGAATTGTAAAAATCCTCGTTACGTTTCGTCGAGTGAAAGAATCGAATCTGGTGGATATGAAATCAATCGTAGATTCATTTTCGCAATGCGTGTGTTAGGTTTAGGCTTAGCCGGCTGTGAAAAATTCTGCAGGCTTATGGATTTAGCCAGTTCGTTTTTGACGAAATCAAACTATAACACGTACATCAATAAAATGTGTGAAAGCGTAAAGAAAGTGGCAAGTACCTTATTTGCTTCTGCCGTAAAAGAAGAAAAACAAGCAATGTACAAAGAAAATAATATTGCAGAAACATCCGAACTAACTGTATCAGGAAACGGTACATAGAAATAGCGAGGATTTTCTTCACTGTATGGCGTTGCGTCATTGATTGGACGCTACATTGGAAAAGTTCTTGACATTTTTGTTAAAAGTTCGTATTGTCACAATTGCGAAATGTCGAAGAGGAAGTTCGGCAGTGCAGAGTATGAAGAGTGGTATGAATAGCATACAAATAGTGGACAATGCAAAGCTAACCACATCGGAGCAGGCAATATGGAGGTCGATGTATCTATGTTCAAATGTTCAATTACGAATTTGGGTGTACGTTTTCGAAACTATATCGGGGATGGTGACTCAAAAACGTACACCGGCGTCATCAAAGCTAAACCTTACGGTGAGAATTTTTCAATCAACAAGAAAGAGTGCATTCGACACGTCCAAAAACGGATGAGTACACGTTTGCGAGATGTAGTAAAGACGAGTGTCGTAGAAACAGAAACAAAGGCTGGAAAAAAGGTTAAACGCAAAAGTTTGTCCGGTAAAGGAAAGCTCACGGCCAAAATTATCGATAAACTAACCGTATATTATGGCTTAGCTATTCGTCGCAACCATGATTATACGGAGAAAACGAAGAACGCGATCTACTACCACTATTTATCGACGGACGACAATCGGCAGCATCATAAGTGTCCGAGTGGCGACGACTCTTCGTGCGAATGGCAGAAAGCTGCAGCAGCAAATGAATTGAGGACATTCAAACACAGTTATACTGCACTTCCTAGTGATGTTCTCAGTGCTATCAGACCTATCTACGCGGACTTAAGCAAGAATGCTCTTCTGCAGCGATGTCTCGGCGGATTTACCCAGAATAACAATGGAAGCTTGAACCAACTAATCTGGAAAATTTCGCCGAAATCAGTGAGTGGTACCGCGATTTTGGTCGAAATTGCAGCGAATGTGGCAGCTTGCACATTTAATGAAGGATGTTTTGCTTTGCTAATTATGATGCAACTTACGCATAAGCCGAGCGGATGAACAAGCTGAAAAGGAAACCAAAGAAGGTCGAGTTCGCCGAAGACAAGAGCAAAAAGATGCCTTGGACATCCTGAATGAAAGTGCTTCACTGTACAGACCTGGCATCAACGATTCTGTGTAAGTATACAGTGAGAAAAAGAGAATAATTCTGATTTTTACTGTTTAAAACTTTAAATCGATTTTCCCAAACTTCACGTTTTCGAAGCCGGTGGAGGCTGTTATTTCAAATCCACTGTACCGATCCTCTCCAAAATTTGTACATTACTTCTCTGTATAATTCATGAGGTAATCCTGTCGAGTTTTTTTAAATTTGTTGTTATTTTTTATTTTACAATAACAATTTGACCGATTTTTTAAGCGAAAATTGCGTTTTTCGCTTTCTAGTATTACCAAAACTTGAACAATCAGTAAAAAAAGAAAAAACTCGACAGGGTTACCTGGGGAAACTCATAAAATAACAAAAACAATTTGATTTTTTGACTTCAGATGATCGAGTGCCGAGAAATAACCGTCACCGAAAAATATCTTTTTTTCGAGACGTCTCCGGAAATTGGCTACCAACGACTTAGCTTTCGATATTTTTCACTGAAAATTTAACAAAATATTTTATAAATAATATACTACAATACTATAATTAGCTAATTTAAAATACATTACCTGTATCTTTTAAAAATATTATTGAAAAAGGCTATTTTTTTAACTTAATTAACAATACCCCCCCCCCCCCCCTCCCCCCCTTAAATTATTTATCACATAAATTGGTATTTTTTTAAGTACTAGAAAAATGAGTATCAATCGTGTAAAAGTAAAAAGAACTTGACAACTTACTTGTAATTCGTTCGGTTAAAAAAGCTAATTCTTGAATCAACGTAATATCTTCTTACGGAATATCTTCTTTTACAATTAAAAACCCAGGGCTTTTTGTATAACTTATCAATAATAAAATGCACATAATTTACTGATTTGCAAAAACACACGAAAGACTTTTCACCTGCAGGTTGAAGTATAAATCGGTAACCTATACCACAACACAGCTGGCAGCAGACAAGCCGGCCATACAGTAATAATGCCTACTGTGTGCGAATGTCGGTGCATTCGTATGGTTCGCACATAGGACAATTTCACGCGTCGGTCACCCTGCCAGTGAAAGTACTGCCCGTTCACGGGCTGTCTGCCCACAAGGGAGCAGCCTGCCCACGAGTGGTCCGTCTATACACGAGGGTTCACAAAGGTATCAGCGCGAACCCGAAGGTGTCCGCGAGAACCCGTAGCTAGCCGCGCGCACCCGAAACTAGCCGCGAGCGGCGCTGACGTCGCTGATGAACGAGGCGAATGCCGGGCGACGTTATTCGACGGAGGCACTCGTAGCTAGCCGCGCGAATCCGAAGCTAGCTGCGAGCAGCGCTAGCGTCGCTGGTGAACGAGGCGAATGCTGGGCGGCGCTAAACGCACGGAGGCACCCGTAGCTAGCCGCGCGCATCCGAAACTAGCTGCGAGCGGCGCCGGCGTCGCTGGTGAACGAGACGAATGCCGGGCGGCGCTAACGTACGGGTCTCTCTTCATAGTGACCGACGCACTGCGCTCCATGCGCTGGCAGTCCGCGTGTTCCATTGTGTTCCAACGAATGAAACAGAGAGGAACCAAGAGAAACACATGTCGGAATACGCAGACTGATGTTGATTCCTCTCTGTTTCATTCGTTGGAACACGTTGGAACACGCGGACTATCGGCGGAGCGCAGCGCGCGAAGCGTGGGTCAACATGAAAAGAGACTCTAGGATACGTCTCCACTGCACTGTATCATGTGCTTTACGCTGTGTCGTGTGCTTTTTGCTGTGTGTTCCGCTGATTCTGCCGTTCCATTAGGGACTTTTTCTACACGAGAAATTCTTTTCTGTATATAAAATGTTGTCGCTACGTGGGCAGCACCTAACCGAGGGGCGCGAACGCACGGGGCAGCACCAAGCTGTCCAAGTGAAAGCGTAAAACTGGAAGCAAAATTACACCGTCAACGGTATACCTTTGCACCGCGAGCGCCGAACCAATAGGCTGGGTGCATGGAGTGGCCAACTTTGTAAGTTCAGCGTGCTTTGATGCTATAGTATATCTATATATTTCATATCTATAGATATACTTTATGTGTTCAGCGTGGCGCTGTAGTCTATTATGCACCCAGACTATTATATGGTCCAGACCTCTATATATGGTCGAGCACGGCTCGTGTCTGAGAGACAAAGCGACACCCGCTAATGTATCCTCGACAACTGCTCGTATCCACGGCGGAGTTTAAAATTGTCTAGCGCGCATGCTACTGTGAAAGCGCTATAACAAACTACTATTTGAATTATTAGCGAACATGTGATTAGAGAAGGACTGTAGATACGGCTTCCTCTTAATCCATTTCTTCCCAAGCGGCCAATTTATAGTCGATGGGTTTTTTGCCTAAAACCGCCATTTTGAAAATTTCCAACGGAAATTTCAAAATTCTGACTTCAGAATCGGAAAGAGTGGACAATTTTACTTCAGAAAAGTGCTATTGATTATTATTATTTTTTTTTCGACAATTTTTTAGGCAAAAAACCAATCGACTATAAAATGGCCACTTGGGAAGAAATGGGTTAATTAAGACTTTTTTACTTGTGTGCATATTGAATCTTGAGTACAGTTATTTAAAAACGTGTCTTCGTTATTTACTTTTTTATTAGACAGAATCCAAATGCATATCGTATGAAACAGAATGATCGTGTTTAAGTGAAGTGCTATGAAACTGTGTTTTAGTGTAATTAGTGTAACCTTTCATTCCAGTATGCATTGATGTTTAAAAAAAGTTCTAAAAATATTATTAAATTAATAAAAAAAATTTAATGTAAAAATTTAATGTACCCCGTAGTGAATTTTTGTGATATCATCATAATGCATTGTTTTGATAATTTTAATTTTTTATCTTTTGTAAGTAGCATAACTTTTCATAGTAATTTGGACCATTATTCAAACAGGGCTTATTTTATAGGTATCGGTTCAAGGAACATTTTGAAATCTGATATGGTCAATTTGGTTACGACGATACCGCACTTAAGTGTTAATATCATTGACCAAAAAATATTAAAGATTTTGTAGGTGACCGGCAATACCCCATCCTCCCCTAATACCGAATCGATTCTATATATATATATATATATATATATATATATATATATATATATATATATATATATATATATATATATATATATATATATATATATATATATATACTTATTATTTTAAAATATATATATATATATATATATATATATATATATATATATACTTATTATTTTAAAATATATATATATATATATATATATATATATATATATATCATGTACATAAATGAAAGCAGTTTAATATACGTTATTGATATTCGTCAGTAACATAGGATTGTACGGTCTAGTGGTAAGGCATCAACGTAGCAACTTAGAGGTCTCCGGTTCGAATCCTGCATTATCCAAAAGTTTTTAATTTATTTATTATTTATATTTATATTTGTATCTTAGAGCGCAATTATAGAGTCATAATTAAAGAAGCAATTGTAAATTTGTAGGATTGTACTTTATGAAAATCACACGCCCCGTGCCCCGCGCATATTTTAATTTATTTTTCCGTAATACGAGTAGAGGCTAGCAATGTGAACTCCATAACCCCGTGAAAAGAGAAAAAATTGCGATATTCTACGCTTTTTTTCTGTAGAGGGAAACTCCATGGAAGTGTATTACTGAGTACAAGTCCAACAGACTGAAAAATAATATCGAAGAGGGCAGTCGCGATACCTTTATATACTCTTTGCAGTGAGTGCTAGTGCATATAAACAGCGAGAAAATGAAGCCGCGGCAACTAAATAACGGCGGATAACTTCGCAGCACAAGGACTGCGCGTGGAAACACTGAGTACCTCACTATCATTTCCTTTCAAAAACTCTACGAAGCAGGAAAAAAATTTAATGGCGCGCGTGCTAAATCTGGAGGGAGGGAGGTACACGCGTTACCCGTATAACCCCCCCCCCCCCCCGCTATACTCCGCATTCCATCGCCTTTCACGTTCCTAAAACAAAACACAAAAATAGACAAAAAAAAAGTACGTAGGAGAGCGGGATCGTAGGAGTAATGATCCTACGCTCGGGGTGAACATCTGCCCCACCGCAAGTCATCTATAAATGTCACACAATGAAAGCCATGCATTCCTCACGAGTTAAAACCTTGTCCGGACGTAAACTGACCCCCCCCCCCCCCTCGGATGTCCGGTGTGGGGGTGACCTGGGAAGAATCCATGCAAATGAACAAATCAAAGGATATTAAGGTAGGCACGTGGAATGTGCTCAGCTTAGCAAGCGATTGGCAGTTAGAGATACTCTCTAGGGAAGCAGATAGATGCGACCTAGACATTGTAGATTTACAGGAAGTTCAAAGGGAGGATGTTAAGAGGGAGGGCACGGTAAGGCAACGAGTTAATAAGTATATACTGTTACATGGTGGATTACAAAAAGCGGGACAGTTGGGAATAGGTTTCCTAATTAAGAACAACCTGACAAATGCGATAACCAATTTTAGCTTTATCAACGATCGTTTAGGCACCCTCGCTATTCATAACAAGTGGAATAAATACATATTCATCAATGTTCACTGCCCAATAGAGAACGCGGATGCTGACATAGAGAACTCCTTTTATACGAATCTAGAACAAGTATTTGATGGGCTTTCAACATACCATGCAAAGGTACTATTAGGAGACCTTAACGCAAAAATCGGGAAAGAGGAGGGTTATAGTCCGACCAAGGAAAGGAAAGTTTGCACGACGTCAGTAACAACCATGGAATAAGATTAGTTAACTTTGCCGTATCTAGAAATCTAACAGTAAAAAGTACCCACTTTATTCATAAGGATCGACACAAAGCCACCTGGATATCACGAGATAAAAATACGCTTAACCAAATGAACCACGTCTTAATTGATAAAGGACTCAATGCAAACATCCTCGATGTCAGAACTTATCGTGGCGCAGATGGCGACACCGACCACTTTTTGGTGGTAGCCAAGATCAGAGCTCGTGTACTAGTTGACCAAAATAAGAATAAAACCTGCCCAACAACTGAGTTTAACTTGCAAAGACTACAAAATTATGACACCTCCTCCAGATATAGGAAGAACTACAAGACAGAGTAGATAGTATAGATAATAGGGAAGATAGGGATGACATCGAGACAACCTGGGGTAATATTGAAAATTCAATTAAACAAGTTGCTAAGATAGTATTAGGGAAACGGAAACAGCCAAAACATAACCCGTGGTTTGACGAAGAATGCGAGGAATAAAAAACAAAAGGCAGCAAGTGAGAGCGCTGAATCTGAATAACAACACAGAACTATCGCTTAGGCAATAGCATAAGAGAACAGGCCAAACGGGTTTTCCGAAAGAAAAGATAGAAGGGGAATATAAGAAAATTTCGGCTGTTCAGGAAAACAATGACAAAAACAATATTCGTGAAACGTACGCGGGGGTAAATTTGATCAGGAAAGGAATACAGAACAATTCCGATTGTCTAAGGGACGTACAAGGGACCTAATAACTAATACAGCAGGGATATTAAGCAGGTGGAAAAGCTGCTTTAATGAGCTCCTAAATGTACACGAGCAACAATCCGTCTAGGACCACATCGGAATCTACACTGCTGAACCACACATCAAGCAACCCACCTTTAATGAAATACACGCGGCAATCTAAAGCTAAATAATAACAGATCCCCAGGAGTAGATCAACTACGAGCAGAACTATTTAAAGAGGGGGGAAGACCACTTATTGAAATAATTCACACTCTTATACATGACATATGGGAAAGGGAAATTATGCCTAGGGAGTGGAGAGACTCAATCATAATCCCAATTCACAAGAAAGAGAATAAAACCAATTGCAATAATTACAGGGGGATTTCTCTAATATGTACATGTTATAAGATATTGTCCAATGTACTACTAGCGAGACTCACTCCCCACGCGGAAGAAATCATTCTGGATTATCAGTGTGTATTTCGCCGAAATAGGTCGATTAATGACCAGATGTTAATATTTAGGCAACTCTTAGAAAAGAAAGGGGAATATAGCAAAACGGAACACCAACTATTTATTGATTTTAAAAAAGAATATGACACGATCATACGGACTGAAATGTACCATGTTTTAGTACTACTAGGGATTCAAAAAAACTAGTTAATTTAATAAAAATGTGTCTAGCCCACGAGAAAAGTCCCACATGGTTACCATATGAAAATCATATGAATTCCACGTGATTCCCACATGGTTCCAACTGCAACAACAATGACATACAAAACGACAACGACAACAACAACAACAACAATAATAATAATAATAATAATTTAAGTTTATATAATATGGACGAGCGGAAGATCCCGAAAAAGACATTTATAAAACCAAGTAGGTGACCAACCTCGTTCTAGTCGCTAATTTTAATCATTGTTTACGTTTTTGAGTATGCTGAATTCGAATCAGTAAAAAAAATTTCGACTAAACCAAGGCAAACATGAAAAAAAATGGCCACCAAGTTAAAAATTCGCAAATCTCGATTTCGCAGCAAATGCATAATCCGAAGTTTAAGTTAAGAAATCTTACGAAGTGCAATTCATATTGCAGAAATAATATATTTCATTAGTATTAATATAAGTATCAAAATTTACCTAAATTTATCAAAAAATATTATAATTTATAGCTACATCGCTAGATTTTTCTATGTTTAATCCTTTCAGGGGCAGATTTTTTTGTTAAGCTGTTGATCACCATTTAAAGATAAATGTCGGTTTTTGAGGTTGCTGATTATGATTTCAAGGTTTGAATTAAAAAATTCAAAATGACAAATCCAATATGGCGACTACTATACAGGAATACCTATTATTTTTACTTAATTTGTATAAAAATGAGTATACTTAAGTTATTGAGGTTGCTGAATTTGAATCTGAGGTCAGAATCGAAAAATGCGGACCCAATATGGCAACTATTTAGTACGAAAGCTTATGATAATAACTGAAATTACCTAATATAAGTACGTTATTCGAAAAATAAATAACAAGCTCAAAAAGATAATTAACTTATTTTTCGACACATGGTCGCCATATTGGATCCACCATTTCGAATTTTTTAGTTCGTATGTTAAATTTGAAATCAGCGATCTCGAAAACTTAAATTTATTATTTTTGAGCAAATGAAGCAAAAATAATAAATTTTTATACATAATAATTGCCATTAGTTTGGATCTACCATTTTGAATTTTTCAATCATCACCCAGGATTTGTAATCAGCGACATAGAAAACATAAATGTCTGATACTGTACGATGATATGTACGGTATTATTTTAGCAAGTCAAGTAAATATCATAAGTTTTTGTAATAAACATTCGTCATATTAAATCCGTATTTTGAATTTATTGATTCTGAACTTAGATTCGAAATCAGCGACCTTCAAAAACTTATCTGTACTCATTTCTAAACAAATCAAGCAAAAATTATAGGTTCTCGTATATAGTAGTCACCATCTTAGATCCGCCATTATGAATTTTTAAATTCTAACCTGGGATTCGTAATCACCGACCTCGCGGTTCTCTAGGCTGGAAGTTTTATTCTATTTAATTGCAAGATACTTGCACGGCCAAATTTAAGATTAAATAATGCTATTTTTTACATATACTTCGTTTATTAACAATTAGAAAATTAATAAGTTTTTGTAATATTCATCCTTGATTGTATACCTTAAGTACTTACAAGTATAAAATACTTTATTGCACCAAAATTGATACCAACATCGATCAGCAATAACGAAAAAAAAACAAAACTAAATAGATGGGACGAAGACGTCCCACCGCCCCAGAAAGTCGTTAAAATAGCCAGTTATTAATAATTTTTCTATAAATTTTTGGGGTCGCTGATTATAATTCCATAGCCAAAATTTCAAAATTCAAATTGACAGATCAAATATGGTGGACAAAAAAGAGAAATTTTATTCAATTTTATCGAAATTCATTGCTTAGGGGGTTCTTGAGGTTGCTAATTACAAATTCGTAGTCAAAATTTCAATATTCAATATGACGGATTGAATATGGCAAACGGGAAATTGAAATTTGATTCAATTTGACTGACAAGTAGAACACCAGTCCTGTACGTAATCAGCAAACTCGAAAACTCCTAAAAAACGTGTTTCGGTCAAATTGAACAAATTTGACTTTTTTGTCAGGTATATTGGATCAATTTGGAATTTTTTTAAATTTTGACTATGTATTGGTATAAGGCGACCCCGGCAATCCTTAGAAAATAAGTTCGGTCAAATTAAAAAAATTGCACTTTTTTGTTCGTTATATGGATCTACCATTTAGAATTTTTAAATTTGAATTATGAATTCGAAATCAATGACTCCATAAACCCGAATTATATAATATTATTCAGTTTAAAATTTTTTTTGTAGGACGTATTTCTGTGAAACCGATATTTTCTATTTCTATCTTCCCGACCATTTTTCTTATGGTTGCCATGGTCTAATCAAAAAAATTCCAACGGGTTTGGGTTCAGCAGACTGAGAAACATAATAATTAGCCACTAGAACGAGGTTAGTCACTATATGTTAAAATCAGGGCTCATTCCGCTCGCCTAATAATCTATACAAGTATAAATATTTAACAATCTTCAATATAAAAACGTAAAAATGTGGGAGAAACGGATAACAACATTTTGTTCTACAATGGGGATTAACATATGGAATCCTTGTCAGAATCAGACTAGGAGTCCTTGTCTGAATCCTGATACAAATGTGAAATATGAGGGCCAGGATCCGGTTGGAATTCCTCGTCAGATCTCAGTCAGTATTGGGGAACCCGGCTGGATCCCAGTAAGTTATTGCGATATATTTCTACACGGGATAAGGTAAAGTACCCGATACTTGGATACTTTTTGAAACGAAAATACAGAATCTGTGTTTGTAAAGCCAAAATCAAAATTTTTCCAATATCTTAATCTAATCGTTATTTCCCCAATCGAGAGATCTGTTTCGATCTCGGCCGGGATGTGTACCACTTTCATTAGGATTCTGATAAGTATTCCAAGTCGGATTCTGACCAGGATTTCCAATCCTAATCCCATCAAAGAAAAATAAAAAATTTATTTTCTCTTGTTAGCCCTAACAACTAATAATTATTACTTCTGACATATTTAAATTTATATTATAGATACATTAACTGAAATTGAAATTATTAATAAATTAAAAAAATTTTGGTTGATGCGGGATTTGAACCTCAGAGTCTGTGTTGCCGTGCAGATGCCTTAACCACTGGACCCTATAGACCTATGCTATGCATAACTTCAAAACATATATTTATGTTACTTCATCGTTCAAATGGATCTAATTATTATTTATAGATATAGATATTGTATAATGCCTTTTAACAATATTTTTTAGATACTTCTTTTAAAAAATTTCTTTTGGAAAAATAGAAATTCCGGTTGTTATGATTTCTAACTTACTGACGCAATGTTTTTCTATTCGTACAGTTTGTAAATATTTTATTGAAAACAAAAGATAGCTCTTTTTAATAAAAATAAATTAATTTATTATTTAATATTAAATAATCTATACATTTTAATGCAATAAATAGGTAATATGTAGCAAAAAAAAACATTCAGAAATTAAAATTTTAATTCATTAGTTTTTAAACTTTTTTTTAACGTCTCCATATTTGTGCTCTCATATGGTGCTAATCGACGACAGGGATCTGCGGTGTGTTTGTAAATAAAACACATGCAATGTTAACTGAGGTGCTTGTATCAATCGGCAGAGACTATCACCGGCATGGGAATCCGACACTCTACCGACTGAGCTACCGAAGGCCCTATTAGTTTTCAAACTTAAGAGTGTATGAGACACTCGAAAAGTTGTTAATAATTATTAATTAACGACAATAAAAATAGTATTCACATTCCTTAAAATCAAAAAAATTAATAAAATTGTTTTCAATACTTATACATATGAATTACCTATTTATACTCAAAATAACGACATGAATAAACTTTATTGTCTCTGAAACATTGTTATCCCCATCAAAAGCAACAAAACTGTTCAGAGATATTTTCTTTGAAAACAAAATTAAATGAAAAATGATTATTCATATTAAGTTGTAAGGTCCCCTTATTAATTATAACCTTCTTATAGCCTTAATTGATTCATTAAAAAGATATTTTTTATTTGAACATTTTTTAAAATTATTTACAATACAATTATAAAAAAAAAAAAAATCAATGATATATTATGTTACTTATGATATTTTTAAAGCTCTATCAGAGTTTGTCTACAAGTCGTAATACTTCTTTATAGAAATCTACGTTACTAGCATTTAAATAAACTATTTTGAAAACAGCTCTGGTAAATATTACAACTATCAGGTGCATTAAAGTTTATATCTTACATGAAATATCATATAGTACAATTTAGACCTTATATTTGTATAGTAAAAACTTATTTTTAACATAAAGAACATAATTATATTTTATTTAAAACAATAAATAGCGTAAATTTAAAAAAATGAAAATCATAGACTGTTTGTCAATTGGGTTGTCTCATTAAAATTCTAACTATTGTAATTCTATTCATATTTACCAGATATAAATACTTGTAAAATTTCGCAACAAATGCTGATAAAGCAGGTTTCTTTCAACAGGTTTTACCTCTTCTTAAAATATTCTTACGAAAATTTTTACCTAGCTTTATAATTTTAATAATTTTTGTATTATTATTGTTTTTATTATTTTATTTTAATAAGAATACAACTTTTAGATCTAATTAATTAAATGGCAGATGATAGAATATACGGGTTAGATTCAGATATGTTTTTTCTAACTTTTTCTGGTTTGTAAGCGAGTTTAGCTATAACCTAAAAATAAAAAGTGTGGACCTTAGAGTATCAAATAGGGTTCTGACTCGGATATCCTATGTTCAAAGATTTGTTTGGGTGACAAGGTGTATGCAGGGAAATCCAGTAAAAATCTAACCAGAGTTCCGTGTACACTAACCTAAAAATAAAAAAGGACAAACATTAGATTATCAGATAGGTTTCTGGTCAGAATCTGGATTCTATTCCCGATGTATGGAAAACTTAAGTAAAACAGACCGGAATCCAGCTTAAACTCGAGACTTTCTGAGGATATTTCTGCACAAGTGTAATTAATAAAATAAATAAGACGTTTACATGCTTTTATATACTAAAACAGTAAGTTTAAAAATTCAACTATATACCACAGTAGTTAAACATCATATGTCAACCCTGCTAAAAAGACTCCTTGAAGTCAATAGAAAAAAGTTCAATCGATTCTGAGTGTGAATCTTAATACCTATAATCGCTACAGAATACAATTTGAAATCAAATATATTAATGTTAAATTGAAAGGTCGATTCAAAACGTTTAGATAAAAATCATTGCAGTCGATTGGGGGTCGAATAAGTATGGATCGACTTAAATATCCATTTTTCATATTAATTTTATCGCATTCAATCGATTTGTATAACATTACGTTTTTAATTGTATTTTAATCGTATTCCGTTCCAATAATTGGTATTAAGATTCACACTCAGAATCAATTGGACTTTCTTCTATCGACTTGAATACAGATTTTGCGATTCATTGGATTGATTTTAATCGAATCGAATTGATTTCAATAAAATGACGTTTTTAATTGGTTTTAAATGCTATAGTAAGCATTAACATAGACATTTAAAATCGATGCAATCTTTATGTATCGACTTCAATGTCATTTTTGCGATTCATTGGATTGATTTTAATCGAATCGAATCGATTTCAGTATGTTGGTTTGAAATGCGCGCGCTGGTTTGCGAGAGAAGCCGACAGATGGCGCCAGTAGCGCCGCGCTGCGCCAGCGCCACCGGAGAGGAGCTCCGGACTTCAAGGCGTGAGGACGTGATCGAGAGCGGCTCCATCGACACTCCGTATTTGTATCACATTCAATATTCAGACTACTCATTTTACTTTATAATTACTCTCGTATTACATTAATAAACTGTAACTTCCTTCATTATTTCCTTTTGTACGACCCGAGCTGACTGGCTGGGCGAATTATCTTCCGGATCAATAAACTTGAATTAACTTAATAACTCATAACTTAATTATTACTTAACCTTTCAGTCTACACCGCCTTCGGAACGAGCTTCAAATTGAGCGGTTGCATGAAGTGGGGAAACCTGAGATTACACTAATTTCATTCACAGTAAAATGACGCTTTTAATTGGTTTTAAATGCTATAGTGAGCATTAATATATATATAGACATTTAAAATCGATGTAACCTTTATGTATTGAGTTCAATGTCATTTTTGCGATTCATTGGATTGATTTTAATCGAATTTAATGTAGTCATTTGCAGATCATTATTTTTAATGAATTTTTTATAGTATTCTTCAATATTGCTTGAACCAATACATTGTTATAGTAAATTATAGTAGAATTCAAACATCATATTTATTCATGGAAATATTCTGCTAATAATCAGCATTTAAAAGCGATTGAATGACTAATTTGCTTCAATAGTAGATCAAAATATAACGTGACCAGAAACGATTGAGCAGATTAAACTCAATTTAGATGGATTGGAATCGATTAATTATCTAATCCATCAGTCTAATCTCAATCAGTTTCAATCGGTTAAAACAATTATTATCTGGTAATATTGGATTGAGATTATTTTATTTATGAATTGATTTGTCGTAATATCAAGGTATCTCTACTCAATAATTGTAAACGAAAAAGGCTTTATTGTAACTATTATTACTTTCAGTGTCGGCTGGTAATTCAATATCTAACTTAAAAAAAGAATTTCAAACAAATGATCCACTTATACGACTTCAATAGAATTGCCCATTAAAGTGAATCATTACGGCAATCAAACACACGAAAAAATGACGGAAATAACTATAGTAACTATTGGATTTCAGGTAGAAGCGATATATTGAAAGAATACTATATTGTAAACTTATAATTTTATTAAACCTACAGTGAAAAGAGCATTTTCATTCAACTGTATGATAAATTTTTAAGTTTGTAATAGCATTCTTTGACAATATCGCTTTTGCGAGAAATCTAATAGTTACTAGTTTCTTCAAATACTAAGTTTCGTTATTTTCTATAGCTCGTGTATTTGATTATTTCCCTAATGATGTACTTTAAAGTATATTACGTATTTATAATATTGCGTGTACATGTCAAGATACTAAAGTCAGAGAACCTTTAGCGTGATTGTTACAATTTATTTGCCTTTTTTACCGCAAATTTACCATTTTGTAACAAATATTAAGTGACAAAAACTAATTTACAAGGTTTATTTAATATTTATTGTTATTTATTGTGAAAAAATATTAAACAGCTTTGTGGCCGCGTATAATATATATTATTAAGTATAGTTTCTAATTCAGTAAATGATGTTAACTGCGGACCTATAATTATATTCCTGCATATTTTATGAAATATTTATATACCTATATTATTAGCCTGTGCAATTAAATTCTTCCGAAAGGCCATATTTTCCAAAGTATCAAAAATTTTTGTACATCATCTTTCTTATACGAATACATCATGTATACTCGTATATGATGAGACTGTATGCAAACGGGTTTCAGCCTATTGATTTTAAATAATAAATAAAATATTTGTCCTAAAAATGGTTAAGACTATTACGTATAAATCCCTATTATTCTTACTAATCAATATAAAGATATACTACTAACAAGCGCACTACAAGTTCAGCAATTCGAACAACTATTTATTGCACAAAAGTTGGTGCATTCAAATTGATGAATATGATTTAAATCCACAAACAACAAGTTTAAATTACAGTATTCAAATTCATTAACTTTCGTTTCCATGACTTAAGTTATATATAACTTATAAGTTTATTATGTGTCATTGCATATTTTATTTATTAAAACCAATAAACTATTACATCAATTAAAGTCAATCAAAAGATATTACTAGGCTACGCTGAGTTTACGCATTAAAAAAGATTGGTGACCGTGTTCACTGAACTCAATTCAAATAGATAAAAAATGAGTGCAAAAATTATAAATTGGGATGGATTCAGTTTTCTGGCTATAGGTATTTATTAGAACCGATTGAAAAGAATCGCAAAAAACACGTTTAAATCTTATTCATAAAATTGCGCGATTATATTGTACTGAAGTCGATTCTATCTTTAGGCATTCAAAGAGATTGCTGATTGGGTTTATTGAATACAATTCAAATGGATAAAACATGTATGCGGAAAATATTAATTGGGATCGATTCACTATTGTAACTATAGATATTTGTTCAAACCGATTAAAAAAAACCGCAAAAAACACATTCAAATCTTATTCATAAAATTGCGCGATTAAATTGTACTGAAATCGATTCTATCTTTACGCATTCAACAAGATTGATGATCGTGTTTATTCAGTTACATTCAAATAGATTAAAAATGTATGCGAAAATTCCACATTGGGATCGATTCAGTTTTGTGGCTATAGTTATTTATTGAAACCAATTAAAACGAATCGCGAAAAACACATTTAAATCTTATTCATAAAGTTGCGCGATTCAATTGTATTGAAATTTTAATGTAAAAAGTGAGCATTAACAACGATTACGATTAAAATCGATCCATCTTGATTAATTTTTAATCGTTCACTTTCAGCAAGTCGATAGCATCGATTCAAAACTATTACATTCGATTAAAATTCAATCGCATTTAATTAATTTTAATTCGTCTTTTTTAGCAGGGAATCTGGTCACAGAACTTGGACATAGTTAGGACCCAATAGTTGGACATATGAATTAAATGTGTTCCACTATTGGGTTTAGAAAATAGGAGTGAAGGTAAACTTGGACAATGCATTCAAGTAGTATATATACGCGCCGGGCGAGACATCGTGATGTCATCACCCGGCGCGTATATGGGGGGGGGGGGGGGGGGGCGTGTAAACAATTAATTAATGTGATCTTAATAGTCTTTTAATTGTTTGTTTATATAAACATTCAATTAATAAACAGTAACAATTAATTAATGTGACATTAATAGTTTTTTAATTGTTTGTTTGCATAAACATTCAATTAAGAAACCGTAGAAATATTAAAGATTCAATTAAAAAACCGTAACAATTAATTAATGTGACATTAATAGTTTTTTAATTGTTTGTTTGGATAAATATTCAATTAAGAAACCGTAAGAATTAAAGTAAATACCCACCGACACATAATAATATTATTTGTATTTATTGGTAGACAAACAATAAAATGTTTTTATTGTTTATTTACGTAAACATAAGGTGCATGTCAATCCGCAATGCTGGAGAAGCGAGACGGCTACTCTATATATATAAACCAGGCGCCAATCGGCGCTCCCCTGTACCTAGTCCCGACTGCTGTAGGGAGACGAGATTCTTGAGTGTAGATGGAACAGCGAGGAGGACGAAGAGAGAGAGAGAGAGAGAGAGAGAGAGATAGCTAGATAGATAGATATACTGTTTATTCATCAAAGACGAAAATTCTTACAATTGCATGTACATATATAGTTATAATAATTAAAATATCAGTCAGTATTATATTTTTGTTATCTTACATTTAACATTCACTTATTGCATTTCATATGTATTAAATAACATTATTTGCTGTAACAGTTCGTCAGTTTATAGAATCTAAATATAATGAACTAGTCATCGTCAGATGGTATATGACAGAACACGCTTCGTCAAAATACATAAAATGAAGTAAATAAAATAAAGATAACATAATACGATAAAAATAAAAATAATACATACACACACTTTACTAAATTTTTACGTATAACTACCACGTCGAAAAATTAAAAACACACTCATTCATATGACACTCTTACAATTCACGCTAATAAATACATTCACACTTAACACTTAACATATTTAATAAATAAATAAATTAATAAATAACTAAGTCAAATAAATAAATAAGTTAGATAAATAATTAAATTAAATAAATAAATAAATAAATTTAAATAAATAAATAAATTAAAAAAATAAATAATTCAAATAAATAAATAACCCAAATAAATATCCGAGTCAGATTGGGAATACACAGAGATGAACAAAATAATGTATAAACCGATTCTCGAAAAGTTCACCTCTGTGTATTCCCGTCACCATGTAATTGTTTAAGGTGCCTGCCAAACGCCGTTTTAAATTTACAAAAAGATGGCAGGCACCTCACACTGCTTGGGAGCGAATTCCAGAGGTGCGCACCTTGAACTCTAAACGAGAATAGGCCCTTATCGATCACAGCCGACATGCGACCGATACCATCACAAAGACCTTTCAGGGTCACTTGAGTGTAGGTTTGCAGGTCGTCAGCGTAAAGTATATGTTCTACACCATCTAAGTCTAGTGCGTCTTGTAAGTCGTTTATGTACAGGCTGAAAAGTAGGGGTCCCAGGACTGAGCCCTGTGGAACGCCAAAATTGGTGGTTAGCCAACCTGAATCCTCTTTTGTGTTTGTGACGACTTTCTGTTGTCTCCCCATTATATATGACTTAAGCTACAGGAGAACACTCCTGGAGAATTCCATGCGCATCAGCTTACGCAGCAGTTTAGTGTGTGAGATGGTGTCGAATGCTTTGCTAAAATCAAACATCAACAAAATAGTCAATAGTTTTTTGTTGTTGTTAATGCCTGATCTTATGTCTTCCGTCAGTATTAGTAGTGCTGTCTGTGTACTGTGATGCTGTCGAAAACCAGTCTGCATCGGGTTCAAAGTGTTGTTTTCTCGTAAAAAGTCAGTTATTTGGTCGTGTACTATTTTTTCCAGGACCTTAGAAAGGAAACTCAGTAGGGCAATTAGTCGGAAATCTGACACCGTAGATGGGATAGGCTTCTTCTTCAAAGGCACCAATTGAGTTCCCTTCCAAGTTCCCGGAAAAATGCCACTGGACAGAGAGGAGTTAAAGATCTTAACAATATGATCTCCCACAAACGGAAGAGCCTTAGCCACTATACTTTGGAGAATGCCGTCTTCTCCTCTGGCCTGCGATGAGAAATGGGCAACAGCCAGGACCACGTCCGAGAAGCTGACTTCTCGGAAAACAAAGTCGTCATCACTGGCAGTGGTCAAGACGTTGTTAAGTTCTTCGTCACTTTCACTTTGGGAGATCGACACCCCTGCAAAGTGGGCATTGAGCTCTTCCGGCGAGAAACCATGAAGCTCCTCTCTTGTCTTTGGCAGAAGGCCCAGAGCCTTGAGCTCTTTCCAGATATCTTTCTTATTATAAATAGCTTAAAAAATTCTATTTTATAAAAATCTGTCCCATGTTTCCTTCGTTCGTAATTCAACTTCTGCTGGAAGGCTCTGATACTCCCGCCACAGTCTGTCGTCTTTGGTCCGCGCATAGCGTCGTCGTACAGAGTCAGGTTTTTTGTATAGATGTATCAGTTCAGCATCAACCCATGGTGGATTCGTTTTCTTTTTCGGTGTCAGAGAGAGAGAGAGAGAGAGGCAGAGAGAGATAGAGAGAAACCATAGCGCGCAGGGCTCCCCTTCTATCCGAGGGTGCTGTGGTCGGCGGCTTCGTGCAGCGAACTCATCTTCTTTTTTTAATTCACTTTTCAATAAATCTATAATGTATTCGGCAGCACGATTAACAAAAGTAGCATACTCTTCAACATGTTTCAGGCGGGCACTAATACATTCACGCACCTGCGACAGTCCTTCGAGTGTAGCTAGCTGCATGACGATGCTTGGTGGATTATCGAGTTTCTTCTTCTTTTTGCCGAGCGATTCGAATGTAGTGGTTGCTTCCATATCCTCGTATAGCTGCGCCTCGTGCGGCTGATCTATGTTGTTGAGCTTTGTAGGCGAACTGTCACCGGATGGTCTCTCGTCGAGGGCTATTGCTCTCGAGCCGTAAGCCATCGTAAAATTGAGGTCGTGATTGGTGAAGAAAATCTTGCATGGCTTTCCGAAATCTTGATAGAATGTATATGAGTTTTTTAAGTACGCACTCATAGCCTACATTTGATCGATGAAAAGCTCCCAGCTGCTCGTATCCAACGTCACGTACCGCGAGCCTGCTCCGTCAAGCTTTACGACAGGTCTATATAACCCACCGTGATTTTCAAGGCCTATACTTACGCGCTTAGAGTGACATCTATCGAGTGCGTAAGTACTTGGTAGCAGCAGCAAATTAGAAAGCGTCTCCGATGCAGCTTTGCAGATGGGTGCAACGTTCTCGTTGTTAGCCATTTTTTAAAATTGATGTATATTATTTCGCTACTGTATACGAGCAGAGTGGCTGCTGACAAGCGACTGTAGTCGATGCTCGAAACACCCTTTCTTATATCCTGCTATTCCTACCACCGCTAGTGCGAAGATTGGATAAAAACGGATGTTAATTATATTAAACAGCCAATCGCGAATATGAGTTTGCCACCCGAAGAGGGGGGAATTTCATTGCAAACTTTTTCTCGATAAAATAATAAAACAGAAAGTTTAAATAAATTTTCTCCGTACAATAAAATTTAATCCGTCAACGGTCAACTGTGTTCTACGAAATACACACATAAAAATTTAATAAAATCCTCAATTATTTAAATAATTGTTTAGTCAAAGGAGACACATATCTTAAAAATTTTATTTTAATTTTAATATTTTTGGTTTTAATAAGAAATAAGCACAGCTGTGAAACAAAACACATAAAAAAGTTATCGTTAAAGAATGTCGGGTATTCTTTTTTTTTAAATAAAAGTACACGTCTTAAAATGTTGATAAGTATCATAAAAATCGAAAAGTTTAAATTAATATTTTATTGAAGAACGTAAATTATTTAAGAAACAATAACTACATATTTATATTCATGTATGAGGAAATTTTTAAAAATCAGGAAACAAGCGAAACGTCGAGGGTGGAAATAAAAGTATAACACACAGAATTAAAATATCATCTAATTAAATTTATTACAATATTTTTTAGAAGTAAAAAAAAGAGAGCACATATTTTTCTTATAATACTAAGTATACAAAAGTATAAAAATTTATTATGACAAACATTCCATTTTCGAAGTACATGATTGATTGATACACCCAGCTCCAACAGAGCTCTCGCACGGAAACACATTAACTTGCCGACGAACGTACCTCTTACTTTTTAATTGTTTAACAATATATTTATAAAACTTTACACCTAATGCATCGTTGCTATGCGTATTTCGTGAAAAGATGTTACAAAACGAGCGTTGAGAAACACCATTACATAAATTATACAGAAACATAATACAATATTCTCCGCACACTTGCGAATCAACACTTTTTTCTCATTATCGTGCGAGTAGTCATCCGGCTGCGGGAGCTCCTCTCGAAATTCGAGCTCTGGTATGGGTACTGAGGCGACGGTAGTGGTGGCGGCGGCGCCGCCAGGTCTGAACTCCGTTCGGTACGTCTCTTGCCACTTGCTTGTCTCTGCGTAGTAAAATAGCATAGGATCAAAACTTGCATCACAAATCCCGCCAGCCGTCGTCTCCGCCATCAAGTGAGCAAGAAATCTTTCTACGAATAATGTTTTACTCCGGAAACAGATGTTTCCAGCACGTATCCATCCTCGTACCTGACAAAACAAAGCAATGTTAACTAATTTTTATAACGATTGAGTGTGGAGGATGATAAAAAGAGCTTAAAAAGGAGAATGAGAGAGAGAGGGTATAGGTGACCACCGCGGCGGCGGCGGCGCGCGTATATTAGCTTCTTACGCGCGCGCGCGCGCACGTTCCGCCAGGATAATCTCATCACCAGCGGTGTATAAGCTAGTACTGCGTGCGCGCACGTGTGGGGCTAAGCTTATACGAGCACGTGCATATATTATATTATGCAAATACGTACATATGATACATACATGTAAAGAAAAAATAAATATTTGATTAGAATAAATTTATTTTCATAATTTTATTAAACATTTTACATAATAGAAACTTAATTATTTAGTGCTTGTAGCCGAAAGGTGAAGACAAACTTTGCAAAACATATCGTCTTTTTTCGAAACAATGCAACACGTTTTCGTTTCATCGCGCATTACAACATGAGTAGGTATACGTCTTATAGCTTTAAATTTTATTTTAATATTGTTTGCACTTTTTTCTTCAGCCTCGTCATTGCACGGTATGATTACTTTTTTTTTCATCGTAAAATGTACGATCCAGGAGAATTTTAATACTTTGAAAATTTATTTTTTTAGAAATCATAAAATTTAAACATATTCCCTTGATTTTGCAACACTCTATAGTAGCACCCGTAGAGGGGGTGAGTGCTCGAAATGCGTAAAATTTTGGACCGCCGGAGGTGAAGGGCTGCCGGATAGAAACATATGAATGTAGGTTCCTTCCCCGTAACTCTTTAACTCATCCGTCATATCACCTAATAAAGAGCCGTGAGGGGGGCTGTAATCGTTTGCAGCACCCTCATTACACACGAACACACACAAATCAGTGTCATAGTAAAGAATTCTCGCCGATAGGGGTTCCAAAAAACTATATAATTTGAGACGAGCCTGTGCTGTAGTATACGCGGCAATAATGACGTTTGTGTGCGGGGTGGGTGCTACAGCCTCCTCTCTAAACTGCCAATTAACATACAAAACTTCATCACTTATGGGCAATACATTGAATACTTCTTTTTCAGGGTCTACTAGGAGTTTAAGAAGATCTTTTCGCGTATTTATTATTTCAGATTGTTTCAAATTACTACGCTGGCCAAATTTATCCCAAAAAGAGTTTAAGCAGAGTTTCGCAACGGCACGCAAGCCTGCATTTTTTTCTATCTTTTCGCGCTCTAACTTGATTCCCTCGTCTTCCTCGTACTCTTGCAAATATTGCATTTTACTAGTCTCATTCTCACAGCAAGACGGCCAGGCACTCGCTTGCTGCTTTATTTTCAAAAATAAGTTTACGGAACCGGCAAACAAGCCTCCATCACCCGTGCACGGTTCGAAGCGCGTCATCCAATACTGTCAAATTATATATATTTCAGTGATTTCGTATCCAAGTTCAATGGCTTTTCTCAACTCGTCGGTCACCCATGTGCCAGTGAACTCGCGCTCGTGAATCTCTTCGTGGTTAGAGTCTTCTTGTCGCATTTCTTCACAGCAAGAACGACACAGTGCGAATAATAGTCGATTATGCATTTTTATAGGTAATAAAGGTAGAAATAATTTACGCGGTGGCAAAATTTTACATTTTACGAGGCCCTCTACGCGGACTAAATAGTTGTTTTTAGCGACTGTCAATTCTTCACACTCCGTGCCAACGAGAATGCGTGGATGTACGAACGGAAACTGACCTGTCTTACACACGTAAGGATACAGTGAACAAATGTCTGTATACTTAATTTTTTGGCCTGCTTTAGATTTGTAATAGGTGACGATATTTTCTATCCCGCCACCGTAAAATGCGTCGCGCGGATTTAAAGTTATTTTACTGATAAGCGGATGATTTGATACGTAACGAAAAATTTCTGGATTTTCCATTTTTATGCGTTCAAATTCGCACTGCCAAATTTCACGCGTTTCGTAACCGAGAGACTTTATTCGAACGATTTTTGCACGTGTGTTCTCGTAAGATTCGTTAAAATTATTTTTAAAACATTTTGGAAATCCGTGCGTGTAGCAGCTTTGGATCTCGAAAACTGTACCCCTGTCGTGGGCGTGAATTGCAGCTTCCGGGTGTAAATACCCGTCTACTAAAAATCCTTCGCTTAACCTAAACTCTCGAGCTCTTCCCGCGTGTATTATTTCTCGACCTATTTCACGCTCGCACTGCAATAACCATTCGATGGATTTCTGTGAGTGCCTGTCGGCGCGTCTATAGCCTTTTGTTCGAATTATACTTATGTTATTGGGTAATAAATTTTTTTTCTAAATACGTGTGAACAAGCTGATGCGATCGTGGTTGCATGTACAAAAGGATCTGTATCTCCAACAGAGAGAAATATTTTTCTAAAAGCCAAACATGCGCGCCTCAAGATCTCAACGTCAGAGCGGCAATACATAAGAATTTCTCGTTTAAAGTCGAAAATATAATGAGGTGCATTCTCATTATACCAAGCTTAAAAAGTATCTCTATCGCAATCTGACATTGAATCTGGTGTTGTTGATTTTCAAACTTATTAAATACATGCGGAAAATAACCTTTTTTAATGCTAACAGGTAAATGAAAAGTGATCGGCAGCGCGATCAACTTCATGTGAAAATAGTTTAAACTATCTATAAACTTTGTTCGCCCGAGTTGCAACGTAATGATATTTTGACCGTTAAGAATAAAACTCGGTAAAACTTGGCTCGATTGCTCTGTTAACTCTTTTAAAATAAATTGCGCATCAAACCCGCGTGCGTTGTGCGCTATACATATTATTTGTTCAAATGTCGACTTTTCACGAATGAAAGTTTCTATTAATTCTTTTACCGGTTCCTTGCAACTAATATATTCGCGAATCCCACAAGTATTGCACCATTGTGTCATATCGTCCGAATCTAGACAATCGGTACACACTTGCTGCGCTACGTAGAGATTAGGTATTTTGTACTTTTGTCGTCCTGTGATCTCGATAAGCAGTATCCTGACGTGTCTGGAAATCGTAAACTATAAACAAGCAGTTTTTTAGAGATGGTGGCTGGTTCTGCGCAGTTTTTTTTCTTCCGTCATCGACATTTATCGGTCGCATATAACGCATATCGTTAACTCTGTGACGCTTTCCACAAAATCTACACCAAAAAACACCGCATTCGTACTTTCCGCGATTAGAATGCGTCAACTTGCAAAATTTTCTACACATTTACAAAAAAACAATCAATTTTTTATTATTTTTTTTTTGTAAGAACCGTCTCTTTCGTAGTTTTCATAACAAGCCTTATTAATGAAATCTCGGTTTCATGAATCGGATTTAATTGTATTTATACTTTCGGCTTTACATGCAGATGAAACGAAACAGTAAGGACAAATTTGCTTACATGATCAACGTGATAGTAGCGTTTGTTGCAAAAGGAGCAAACAAACTTTGTTTTCGCTATCCCAGTTAAATTTAATATTGTGTCAAAGTGGCGCGCTTCCGAGTCATAAAGAAGGTTAATATTTCCATGAAACTCGATATCAGACGTCATCAAATCGTCACGCCCGTCAAAAAACGCCGGATCACCGCTTCCAAAATTATTTTTATCGTAAACAACAATTGCTATACCGTTGGGTAAAAAAAATCTTAAATTTTTTTTATCTCGCGCATTCCGCAACCTCCGTCTTTTATAATAATAACACTAGCATCGCGCACGAGTTGCTCCGCCCTCTCCTTTTGCATTTTTCTACGCCCATCACGAATGACGCGCCAAGCCTTTTTTATTTCCTCCGTATCGTGAGTCTTTAACGTGATGTGAGCTTCACCTACTACGAGTGCGCGTGGTAAACACAAAATATCGTCATTTTGAATGGCTATAATCTATGACTTTTTAACGCTATCAATATTTTAATTTCTTTTTCTACGTGCACCGGATCCTACTGGCATATCTATAACAACCGCTTGTAAAACCAAAGTAATATCAATTTGAAAATCCTCGTTACTTTGAGTCAAATTACTGATCAATTCCCACTAGTCTTCATAAATAAAATTCTCGATAGGTCTGAGCGATAGACCAGCGGCACCGTGTGCAAAATATTCACTTCTCACACTTACCCCTATCAAGTCATTTTCGGACGAAGCAAGTGAGCATAAATAAGCATGAATTTCGTGCATAACCGCCTCTAACCAAATAACAGGATTTATACGTTCTGACGGTGGATTGTTTACACGAAGTAAAAATCGTCTACCTGTCACGTTAAACTTTCATACATATTGCTCGCTCTCCTCAGCTATGACGAACTTATTACCAGGGGGACGTATATCGTATGCATCTTGATCTGGGGCCCCTGCAGCCACCGTCGCCGCAGTAGCTCCGACGCCTACTTGTATCGGATCTCTCTCTCGCGGGACGCAGAACAGCAGCGTGAACGCAGAAAACGCAACGGCATTGCGAATGTTGGATGCGACCTCGATTAAAAAGGGAATAACGGTCTCGAAGAGAAGTTGAAGAGCGAAAAACAAGCTCTCTGTCAAGAAGTATGCGACCTAAAAAATCACAATCTCACCCTTCAAGTCACTATAACACAAACAATAGACAATTTTATAAATAAAAGTAATAATAATCATGACACAATATTAAGAAAAATAGAGAACATTGAGCAAACAAATACAGAAACATCAAACTTGTTAGAAACCTGCGGACTTGGCATGTTCTCTAGAAATTATGAAAATGCTTTCTCGTTGACCACTATTAATGACAACACTAATAATCATAATAATAATAATTTTAACTTGAACAGTGACGATAATGACGATGTAAATAGTATTGGCAACATCCACGACGGAAGTAGTTTACTTTCTCCGAATGACAAACGCGTTAGTACCAATAAAAATAGTAGAAATAAAATTAGTAATAGAAATAGCGAAAACATGGATGAAATAAGTGGAACTGCACTACTCCGACGTAACACGCGGGTTAAATCGGTCGATGAGGAAGCCATGCGCGGCAGCAGCATCAATACGTGTAAAGATGTAAATATTTCAAGTATTTATGATGGTGACAATACTAATAGGATTAATGGTGCACACACTGTGCTGCGCAGGGTCCTCCCACTGTTTCGGAAAGAGGACATTATAAGCATCTGCCTGCTTCGATCGGAGGAGCAACAGTCTCAGTCACCAATTTCCGCAAAAGATGGGGGTAGATGGTCACCGTGGGTTAGTAGTAGAAATTATGCGTGCGAAAAAATTCATTACAAGCTTCCATGCAAGAGACGTAGACACCTCGACTCTTGACCCAGAAACTAATAATTTAATAATACATGCTAAAATCTTCATCAACGAGCTCCTAGATAGAGACTCTTTTTTAAATTTCAGAAGCCTTAGGGCCCTTGCGATGAGGCTTAATTTTAAATATTAAATTGTGTGATACAGCAAATAGAAGTTCAGCAGTTGTCACTGCTGCTTCTAAACAAACCAAGGCTGCCGCATCTGAATGACTAGCCAAGGGCACTATTGGAGGGGTGCATGGTAGGGGATTGAGAGCAGGTTTTGTCAATGTGACCTCTCTTTTAGGACACATTAATATCCTCAGACAACATCTTTCCACTGGTCCCGCCTACCATCTCTTCGGAGTTGCTGAGTCGCACCTCTGCCCTGACGTTGAGAGTGATTGTATCAGATCAATGGCTATTCTTGCATTAGACTCGATCGTAATAAATTCGGAGGATGGTTAGTATTATATATTCATAACACCTTCAAAGCTAACCTTCTGTGCAGTTCATCGACTACGCAGGAGGGAAAGCCGCTTATTCCAGAATATATCATGTGTAGTGTGCAACAAGGTACGCTACCCTCCGTCTTTGTTGCACTCATTTATAGACCACCTCACGTCCCGTTTCTCCAGAGCTCTGATATTGTCGATCAACTCTCCACGCGCTCTCAAGATTATAGCTACAAAATCGTCATGGGCGATCTGAATGCAAATTTGCTCTAAACGTCAGACGATGCAAAATTTTTTAGGCGACTCGCTGATGACTTTAATTTTCCAATAGTAGACCATGATGCAACTCATCACCTCAAAGATTCTCACAGATGGATTGACGTAATAATGACTGATGACAATGGCATACTGCTTAGTAGTAGTAATCAGGCGGCGCCGTTTCCCAGTCACCATAACATAATATAGGTTTAGTTTGCGGTTGAAACTGTTGTATCCCCTGCAGCTAACTCGTTTAGCTATCAGGATTTTAAATCCATACAGCAAGACAACCTCCTGTGTCACCTTGCTGACTGTAATTGGTCGCCGCTTGATGGCTCAGATACAGACATTGACTACCAACTTGAATGCCTCAGCGTCAACCTCATGGCTACAATTGATAAAGTAGCACCTCTAACGGCATTTTCACTGAAAAAGAAAACAAATCCCCCATGGGTTGACGCTGACCTCGCGTATCTGTACAAGAAACGAGACACAGTACGAAAACGTTACGCACGGACCAAAGACAACAAACTATGGCAGGAGTGTAAATCTCAAAGCGGTTTTTATGCGGCAACCAACGTATCTTACTGCTCTCTTCGAAAAAAATCGGGCAAGGACTTCAAGTAGGGGAGGTATGAAAGAGCTCTCAGTTCCGGGTTCGCGCACGGATAAGGGCCTATATTCTTTTAGGGCCCAAGGTGCACGCCTCTGGAACTTGTTCCCCTGCAGTGTAAGATGTCTACCATTACTATGTAAGTTTAAAACAGCGTTAGGTAGGTACCTTAAAGAATTACACGGCGACAAGACTCCATAAGTCCACAATTAAAATCTTGTCATTGTTTTTCGTTAAATTTTTGTGTAGTCTTCATTTATTCTAATGCGTATTATTTATTCTTGTGTAGTCTTTAATTTATTTGAAGTGTTAAGTGTGAAGTGTGAGTGTAATTATTAGCGGGAATGAGTGTATGAACGAAAGAAGAATGTAAGGCGTTTTATTTTCCGACGCGATAGATATATGTGCAACATAAATGTGTATGTGTATATATTACTCTTATCTATTTATTTGTATATTATTAAGTTGACAAAACAATATGTGATAGCACTGACTACATTATGATATGTTAGACAATAAATTGACGACCTGTGATAGCAATCCAAACTTTTTAACTGTAATGACTGATAATGTGATAACAAATTTTAACCAAATGCACATACAGCTGTAAATATTTGTCATAAGTGATAAATAAAAAGAGTATCTATATATTTATCTATTACTTGCTCTCTTGCTCGCTCGTTTGCTGCTCGATGACACATACATCGCTGTACAACCCGTCGCTTGCTGCCAGCGGCTGCTACTGCTGATGCGGTAGTGAATATGCAAGCTCTGGCGATGGCGGTAAAGAAGGCCATAAAGAGCCCGTAGAAGAGGGTGATCAAGGTATTTCTGGACTCGAAGAAATATCGTTTGATGCATCATTGACTGAAATTTTAATTATAAATAATCAATGTTTACAAATACAAATTTTTATTAAATTTATTTTTTCATTAAAGTCATTGTTCTGAAGAGCCATTAAAACTTTCGCGAGCGTGTTCAAAAAGATCTATCAAATTAGACTCCGTATACACAGCAGAACTTTCGTCTTCGGCCATATTGTGAAACCATCTAATCTCCATTGCGCGAGGCACATCCATTACTCGTTGCATATAAACCATCAAATACTCCGGATTAGATAATGCTTTTGGTATTTCCCCTGAATTATTTAATCTTCTTCGAATTACTTTAAATATATATATATATATATATATATATATATATATATATATATATATATATATATATATATATATATATATATATATATATATATACATATATATATATATATATATATATATATATATATATTATAAGAAAAATATATATATATATGTTTCAAAAAATACGTTATTTTGATCTTATTTATATATATATATATATATATATATATATATATATATATATATATATATATATATAAGATCAAAATAACGTATTTTTTGAAACGATATTACCTTGCTTTGAGGAGGAGAATGAGGAGGGCAAAATGAGGGGCGAGGAGGGGCGAGGAGGGCGTAAATCTTATAAGATAAAATATATAACAAGGTAATATCGTTTCAAAAAATACGTTATTTTGATCTTATATTTTGCCCTCCTCGCCCCTCCTCGCCCCTCTTCGTCCCTACTCACCCCTCCTCGCCTCTCCTCTTTGTTTCCTCCTCATATCCCTCCTCCAAGCCCTCCTCATGCCCTCCTTATTTACTTATTTCTATTAATTATCATATTTTATTTTTGTTTTTTTATCTATATACATATTATACATATAAAAATTGTTTATAATAATAATTGTGAATGTGCATAAATAAAATACTTAAAACTAAATATAAATAAATGTAAGTATGAGTTACATATATCTATATCTATACTATTTATAAAGAGACAGCACTTTTTCCTTTGTTACTTAGGATCTCGGATACTATTTGATGAATCGATTTGAAATTTTGTCAGTAGATCAATGTCGATATTGCGAATGTCATAGGCTATACAAACGATCATTTGATCTATTGAAATCGATAATAATCCATATCAGACCTACATTCTTTGCACTTATGAATGCGTGTTATGCCCGCGGAAGTAGTTCCTCTGCGCGCACGCTCTGCCATTAGTTCCAACATTTCACGAGTAGGTGGCGTCGCGCTATCGATTCCCACAACTGAAGTAGACTCCCCGCGGGGATATATACAGGAGTGTTTTGCTTGAAATTTATCCTGATTTCGAATTCAGTTTCGAAACCAATCTTCGGCGAGATCTGAGTAATTCGGACACTTAAATTTTGCTGTCTACTTTTGCAAGAACAAAGTGATCCGTTGACAATATTTGCTTTTATATATGAACTCTTTCTAATATTAGCAATTAGTGTCCTGTGCAATCTTCTACTGAAAATTTTTTTGGTATATTTGCTATAACCAAGTTACCATTTTCGTATTTTTTTCTATCTCGAAAAAATAGTATTATCTGTTAACATATACACTTTCCAATCCATAACGATTACACTTCCCTTTCTCATTGTCAATAACCTTCCACTATCGTTCAAAATATATCATAATCTGCGAAATGCCTAAAGCTAAGTCCAATTTATCGAGGAAAACTGCTAGAGCGTGAACAGCATATAACTTGCGACGAAACAAAGCGGTTGATGAAATATCTGGACCTTCGACGTCTCGAGATGATTCTCATCCATCAGTAGACAATGTCCATGAAGAAATATCTATAGTTGGCCCTCAGTTGCCCCTCCATGATCAAGAAATTGAGAATACTGAGGTTCTTCCTATGAATAATGTAGTCCACCAACCCCTAGAGGTGGGAGCAGAGAGAGAGAGAGAGAGAGAGAGAGAGAGAGAGCATAGGGCGCAGGGCCCCCCTCTGTCCGAGGGAGCTGAGGCCGGCGGCTTCGTACAGCGAGGAAGAAGAACAAGAAGAACAAGAAGAAATAGAGACCGTGCACAGCGCGCGACCCCCCCCCCCCCCCTCCACCCACCCAGCGCCTAGCCGATGGCTCCGGTGGCTGCGGTATCGGCTGGCAGCGACGGAGATTCGTAGGCAAGAGAGCGGGAGACAGAGAGAGAGGAGAGATCCTACTACACGTTGCAGCGTAGATTACTCTAAATTTTAGCTTCGGGGATTAATTACGGCACGAGTGTGTGAGAATGAGAGAGAAGCTAATACTATGTACTTACGTTGACCTGTAAAGGATTGACGCACAATAACATTTTAACATTTTTGTATTGTAATAAGAATTAATTAATTAATTATTTTTATTATTGTAAAAACTTAAAATTTATTACAAAAACTATTTTATATTAAAGTTTTAAAAAATTTTACATTTTATAATAATACACTTTTTTTATTGCACATTTTTATTCCCACTTTTTTTTAACCCTAACACTTTCATGAATTCATTCTTTAGTGATAAGTCAAGTGGTTCTTCTTCTTGATTAATCTCTTCTTCCTCGACAACCCTCGGCGATGGTTGTCCTTCCGGCTCCGACGAAGCTAGCGAATTACCCATAAACGCGCAGTTGCATGCACGCGCGTGTCCGGCAGTCATTGCATCGATATCGGGTACACCGCCCACATCCTATCCACTTCACTGACAGTCGTATGCCACGATGATGGCGTTTATTGCAAACGGCACACTTTTCTCCTGCTTTGATGTAGTGGAGCACTTCGATACGAGCCGCGCTGTCGTACTCTCTTAAATCATCGATCTGATTGTAGTATTCGTTAATACTATCAATCATTTGGTTCATGTCACTTGTTAGTCTCTCGATGCAATCTTTAATATTGTTATACAATTCTGTTCTTTTATACAATTTTTTCTTTATTTGATCACACTTTTTTTCTTTAAGTTCCAGTTTACTCTCAAGAGCAGCGATCGTTTTTGAACGCATGGTCAGATATAATAGGAATTTGGACACGTTTGTACTATCGAACGTCTAAAATCAATCTGAGATGTCGCCGGAGACATCGACGACAACCCCACGGAAAATCACTGAGAGACCACCCGAAAGAGTATTGTTTTGTGTTTAAAAATTACTCATATACCTATATGAGAGAATTCAATGAGGCAGTGTTTGTATTCGTGGTAGGTAATAAAAATCCGAGACAAAATGAATTTTTTTCTCGAGTATAGGCAAGCAATATTCAAATCTTGAGAACGTTTCTTTCCATATATGGTTTGTATTCTGTAAACAGAAAAATACTTTATGCATCCGTTAGCGGTGGGTCGGCAGTTTGCCCCCCGCCTCTAGGAAATTTAGATCGATAGGAGTGTGACATTTTTTTCGACTTTTATCACTGTCGAGCTTCGTAAAACAAAACGTGTGCACGTGCTACGATTTTAATTTAATAGCTTTGCTAAGAAGTAAATCACTCGCGTAAAAATGAATCGAGTATATTCGATTATTATTAGAGTATATAATAAGAGTTATATTCTCTTTTACACGGCAGCCACCAAAGTTGCCAGTGTCGCTGTCACAGCCCCTTTGTATATGAGATGACTCAAACATCAAAATTTGCGGCTCGACCGTTTTTTCCGACAGCACCCCACTACTTTTAAGTATAGCTTTGCAGAGTCTTATAAAAGAATACCGCCTACCTGATTACCCTTTTAGTGATAATGCGCACATTAGCAAGGGTAGATCTAGCAAGCATGGAGAAGGCAAATCAGTGTGAATTGCGCGACATAATTTTTAAAATTGAATCGTCATTAAGATTCGAACGCTACCTGGTTTGGCGAAGGTGCAACCGTATGTGGCGGAGGCGTGTGCATACGATGACGCATGTAGCATTAGAGCGCGAGTTAAACTTTTTACTGAACCAGTGTGGATTTCGCAGACTGGCACGTGTTTTTGCGCAAGGGGCTTTCAAGCGCACACCTACATCTATAATCTTAGTCGGTCAGTTCATCAAAAGAATGAATATGCAAAATATTAGTATTTTAAAAAATGTAATGGATGCATACGAGTAGCAGCATGGTTAGTAAAAAAATTGTTAAAAACATTTTTTATTACTAAAAAATATTTAATAAAATTAAATTTTTTAGCTTTTAACAGATTACTAGCTGATATTAGTGATGACAGTGATACGACTTTTTATGAAGACACAGCATGTGATGAATGAAGTGATAATGCGGTAATCGGAACGAGTAGCAACCCTTCCGATGCATCGGATGAAGAGGAGGGTGAGGGGGAGCTCGAGCAGCGGCTGCAGCAGCAGCACGTTGCGCGCAGTATTCCCGCATCTCTTGAGTCAAGTGACCAATTGGTAGTGGGAAAAGGTGTACGTGTAGAGGAGGAGGAAGGGTATGAGGTGGAGGAGGAGCAGCAGCAACAACGGCTACCTTCTCAGCAAGATGAACAACAACAGCAACATCATATAATTCCTGACTCCGATAATGAAGGTGAAAATGGAGAAAATGTAGTATCTGCAGAAAATTTAAATGTAGAACAGGGTGAAAATGTCAGCCCCAGTGATGAGGTATGGCGTTAAAGATTGCAATTTGGTCAAATAATTGCACAAAATTATTTAGAGCCTAGAAGTGATGTGTTGCGGCTTTTAGTAAGCGAGACCCCTTCTACGAGCAACAGCAATGACAACGATGTAAGTGATAGTGAAGCTGCCCGACAGTATCGCATTCATGTGCTTACAGCTTTTTACATGCGTCGTCCTTATCCAAGGGAAAGAATGTTTCATCGTGTCAGTGAGGATGAACGGAGAATGACATATCATGCTTTCGACCAACGCAGTCCATTGGATCGTCGAGTAAATAAATGTAATTTTAAAAATAAAAATAAATTTTTTATTTTATTTTTTTCATTGATATATATATATATATATATATATATATATATATATATATATATATATATATATATATATATATATATATATCTATCTATCTATATCTATACTATTTATAAAGAGACAACACTTTTTCATTTGTTACTTAGGATCTCGGAAACTATTTGATGAATCGATTTGAAATTTTGTCAGTAGATCAGTGTCGATATTGCGAATGTCATAGGCTATACAAATGATCATTTTGTCTATTGAAATCGATAATAATCCATATCAGACCTACATTCTTTGCGCGTATGAATGCGTGTTATGCCCGCGGAAGTAGTTCCTCTGCGCGCACGCTCTGCCATTAGTTCCAACATTTCACGAGTAGGTGGCGTCGCGCTATCGATTCCCACAACTGAAGTAGACTCCCCGCGGGGATATATACAGGAGTGTTTTGCTTGAAATTTATCCTGATTAATGAGAAAGGGAAGTGTAATCGTTATGGATTGGAAAGTGTATATGTTAACAGATAATACTATTTTTTCGAGATAGAAAAAAATACGAAAATGGTAACTTGGTTATAGCAAATATACGAGGGTAGTTCAATAAGTCTTTAGAATGACCAACAGATGGCGCGCGAATCGGTCCAAATCATCTGTTTTCAGTCAGCACCACTCCCGACTAGATATATGGTGCAGTCACAGTCCACATCTTCTGAGTTTACGTGTTTTTATAACCAATTGAAAAGCTTTTCTTAAAATAAAAAGTCAGTCGTCACTTAGTTGCTAATTAGTTCAGTATTGTAAGACAATGGAATATATTGAATTTGACTATCCGAAAAAACAATTAAAACGATACTCACTCCTAACTTCTTCGAGCTCCGAAACATTTACATGTAAAATGAGGTTATGTACGCGAGGTTCCATTCTATGACACAGCGCTTCAAGTACCAAGCGTGCCCCGTCTCACCTGCCAAGCGTGCCCCGCTCGGAATATCATTTCAATTAAAAAATCTTTCTTTGCATTTACTTTAGGTTAATAAAAAAAAGGAATTAAAAGATCGAAAATTAAACTTTCAAATAAGATCATTTGTAAGTCAATGTATACATTCTTTCTTAGTTTACCCTGTGATGGAAATATCGATGCGAGCGTCGTATTTTAAGTAAAATATTCAATGTTAGTTATTATTGTTATTTTTAATTTAATTTTAACATATTGGGTATTGAAAAAAAGTTTATCGATTGAGGACTTAAATAGGGAAAAGATCATTTTAAAATATGAATTTTTAATATAAAAATTTTATCTGCCAAAGTGACCCAGCTTGCCAAGGTTGCCCCGCTCTCCCCTGCTCAAGAATCTCATCTCGCTACAGCAGTCGGGCCTAGGTAGAGGGGAGCGCCGATTGGCGTTTGGCTTATATATATAGAGTAGCCGTCTCGCTACTCCAGCATTGCGGATTGAGATGCGCGTTATGTTTACGTAAATAAACAATAAAAACATTTTATTGTTTATCTACCAATAAATACAATTAATATTATTATGTATCGGCGGGTAATTACTTTAATTTTTACGGTTTTTTAATTGAATGTTTATGTAAACAAACAATTAAAAAACTATTAATGTCACGTTAATTAATTGTTTACACGCCCCCCAATATGCGCCGGGTGATGACGTCACGACGTCTCGCCCGGCGCGTATATATACTACTCATTCAGCATATCACAGTTCTCGACATGACCCCAAAATACTATATTTATATTAATAACAAATTTAAGATGTAAATTGACATAATTTTGGTTTAATTATATACTTCATATCATAAACTATGCCAATGAATAGATGTTTTTATCATCTTTTATCAGTAATTATAATTTTTGTCACTGTCCATCAGGTACTAGTCCTAATTTTCGTTTTGCCCAAGTACTGGGTACTTTACCTTATTTCTGTTGTGAATTTGCAAGGCGTAAAATAGAGATTTTTCCGAAAAATTTATTAAACACCGAACAAATAAAATATAAAAATAAAAAGTTGATAAGGTAGGAATCAAATCAGTACTCAACATTACTGGTCTTTAAAAAGGGGATGTGAAAAGGTAATTTTCAAAACAGTTTTCGGAATCTAGATAATAACCGAATCTCTTAAAAATTTAATTAGATAATTTTAATACCATTTCAAAGGGCAGAGTATGCCGTTTCTTTAAAAAATAAAAGATTTCTACAGAGACCTGTATTATCGGTTTCTCTATTTTAAATAATTTTTTAAGATTGAACATAAAAAAAAGTTCAACAAAATATATTCGAATTGCAAGAAAAAAAATATTTTTAAATCTTAAAAATTTTTTAGGAAAATAAAGGTAAATTTATAATTTTTGTTGAAATATTATCTGCATGTCTTTTTTAATACAATTTTACGAGTTGCATGGGATTGGCAATAATTTAGTACGAAAATTCAAAGATACATAATAAAAATGGTTAAAAGATCTATTTTCAGTAAAACCTTTTCTTAAATAAAAAGATAAAAAATTTTAATATTATTATACAATATTGAAATTGTTAATAAGTTATTTAATTTCTTTAATAATTACTTATTTAAACATGTACACTAGATAACTATCTATTTATTTACATACGGGCATTGCTGCCCTTTAACTTTAAACAAAACAAGATTGTTTAATAATATTAGATCTATATTACATCTATACATTGTGCAACTAGGGGTGGAAATTGGCTTTTTCTGAGTGAGGATGATGATTGAGCACAAATGGAAGTCGAGGGCGCCGAAGTCGCCCCAGACGAACACGAGTGCTCAAATCATCATCCGAGTCTGAAATAGCCCTTTCCACCCGTTTTACACATCGTATTTTTTAAATAAGTGTGTGAATAGGGTCTTTTCTATGCATGCCAAGGGAATGGGGAAATGAACATTACGAATCGTTCACTAATAAACTCAGGAGCGGGACGTAATCAACGTTGCCTCCCGCTCGGGCAAAAACGCTCGGAATGCCCAATTTTCCATTCGCTTGCAAGCATGGAAAAGAGCCTTTTTAATGCACGTGTTGAGAAAAATACTTTTTATTATAAAAAAATGAATTTTATCTTAATCAATAATTTTGTAAATGTATTTATAAACTTTGTAAATACAATAACAAAAATATTCGTCATACTCAGAATTATGCGAATGATCTTATAAGTATACAGTAAAAGATAAATTCGCCGAAAAAGTGTTTTAGTGATTATAAAAATATTTTATTTATTTACTTCTCCCAGCTTATAGAAGTTGTTAATAATCCATACTGGATCTAGGCAGGGAAACCCGCAGTTTTACGAAGTATTCGACAGTGTCTGTGCCCATCGAGGGACTCAAGCAGACCTAGTCTGATCCAGGCCGGAAAAACATGCGTACACCGTTTTAATAGGTTAACTCGGGGAACTCTTCCTGGAATCGTATTAGCGTTCCCTACATAGGGAGAACAGAGGGAAAACCTATTATTTCTCTATTCGCATACAGCGAGATTCAAGGAAACATAGTCGGATCCGGGCCAGGAAAACGTACGTATACTGACTAAATAGAGTTTACTCGCGGATCTCTGGCCGGGATCGCATTACTTTTCCTTATGTAGGGATAATATGGGGAAATCCTATCAGAATCCGGTATATAGCCGGGACAAACGCCGGAAAATTTCTGCACAGGATAGTGTGTAGTATAGTGCATGCTATAGTATTTTCGCGAAATATTATAGTGCACTATAGTGCAAACTATATAGTGTTTCGATGTGTCATAAAAATAGATGAGAATACCGCATTACCAGTAGATCGGATCTCCCATTGCATGTTTTTTGCATCATCTTTTTTTTATTAAACCTCGAAACATTATAGTGTGCACTATAGTACACACTAATGCACACTTTTTTTCGTACGGGATGTATTGAGTTGCTATGAAATTATATAATAAAAATCTTTTATCGGGAATAAAGTAAATTCTCAATTTCTCTGACTTTCTGTCTTTTTTTCAATTTTATATTTATATTAATGTTAACATAAATTTTCAATAAAAGTCAATAAAGTGGCCACAGTAAAATCGGAAATATAGTTCCATATGCAACACGGGAATAAAGTCGACTTTATTCCCATGTTGCATAATGTATTATTATTTCCGACTTAATCGTAAAGACCACTTCATTGACCTGAAAATCGGGACGAAAGTGGCTAATGATTCCCTCTTATACTTTATAATATCCTACTTTATAAATAATCCTATTGTCATGTATAGAATCGAAAAAGAATGCTTTCACCGAAATCCCTGAGATGACTCTACAACCTTGTGTTGCAACATACAGAGTTGTCATGGTATGGATGAATTACCCATATAGTTATATATATAGCATATATTATTTACCCTTTCAATATCACAATATCTGATTGATAAATTCCAATAATTAGAATAAAAAGATATTTTTCTTCGCAGATTCGATCGTGAACAAGATAAGCATCGGTGGTATAAAAACAAACAGCGTCGACCTTGAGGATGACGAGGACTCGGCGCAGGACTTCGAGGGTTCTGCGGATCTCCCTTTGGACTTTTAAAAGAACAAAAACTATAACAGGAACAACGGCAACATCAATATTTAGTACAGCAGAACAAGCAACTATATAAAATAGTCGGGGATACGACATCCTCGCGGGGGCGGCGGTGAGGGTAGTACTTTATAAGGCAGCGCAGCTATTTATGCTGCGCCCATTATGAGCCAGGAAGCAGCGGCTGATAAACACTCTCTAGGTCACCCTTACCCACAATCACACACACACACACACATGCACACATATGCACATGTACGCACGCGCGCACACACACCCACATACGCACACACACACATACACATACGCATACACACACCAACACATCAGCACATACTCACTCACATGCATTCATACACCCATTCAAAAAATAAAGGAAAGCTCGTAGAAAATATAATGCGCTTGTCTGTCTCCGTTTATCAAAGCGCTCGCGCCCTTGTGACTGGAGGTACCAAGGTGTAGTAGGCAGTGGTGGCGTGTTTTTTTCAGCCGCAATCGATCGTTATCAGCGCAACTGATACGGTTTGCCATGCTACACACTTACACAGTACAACTATATATATACAAAGCACGAACACATGTGTACCTAAGCGTATATATATTTATATACTTTTTGAATGTTCTTTCCATCGATCACAGACCGTTTCGCTTGAAATGAAAACAGAACAAGAAAAAAGTTTCTCTGTCACCGGTGCTGTGCGTCCTGCTTAAAAAATTCCTTTGAAGTGGCTTTAAAACCCATTGCAAATTCGATTGAAATTATTTTTTCTTTTTTTTTCTTTTTGTTTTTTTATGTCTGGATAAAGATTTTTTTGGGTATGGTTTAAAATAAAAGGGAAGAGATATGGTATTTCAAAAACACTGAAATTCTTTTTTATACAATATAATAGTGTTAACATATACCCAATACGCCGTTTTCGTGAAGATTGAACATTTATACAATTTATAAATATTAATTGAAAGTTTATAACTTTCAAAAGTTTTTAAACTGCTGACTTCTTGTGATTGGTACATAAATTCAAGATGGCTGCCGTAGCATGCATCATGTTTCGTTGATATATTAAGAAATTTCTTTGTTCAAATTTTAATTATTGTGGATTTAGATCGCACATATATTATATATATTTACAAATTATATATCTTTTTAAAAATTCCCATGAATCCAATAAAAATAATGGAAAAACCATGTTTCTTTTCTATTACACCGATTATTACATATTATAATTAAATTGGTTCGTAATTGCATTTTGTGATTTGTCAATGTAGAATTGTTTTATTTCTGAGTTTTGGTGTTATCATCAGGATGGTAAGACCTAAAGTAGGCACATTTTTCATTTATTTTATCGTTTTCAACAATATTATAAACAATTTCTCATTCTAGAAAAATTCCTGCAGGAAACCCTGGAGGAATTCCTGCAGGATAAGAATACGAAAACCATCAGGGAATCCTGCAGGGAATCCTCCCGGTCTCCTGCATATTTTCCTGCAGGATTCTCTGCAGGAATTCCTCCAGGATTTCCTGCAGGTTTTTTTCATAAGAGAATTACCATATCATAATAGAAATTATATACTAAATAAGTATACCCGGGTAAGAATGAGTCATATATAGTTATATATAATTATGTATAACTGCATACATAAGTATATACATTTATATATGATCATGTATAAGCGTGTATAGTATAAGAATATATAATTTTATATATCTTTTGTCTGTATATAACTGTAGAAATATATTTATTATTATATATGACCATACATAGTCAGAAGTGTATAATATCATATATAGCTATGTATAATTATATATATATATATATATATATATATATATATATATATATATATATATATATATATATATAGGTATATATTGTCGGTAGTTTAATTAAAAAGTAACATTACTTAAATTTTCATGATTATTAATGACAATATATAATTAATTATACATGACAATATATAATTATATATGATAATATATCTCTTTAAATTTTTTGGAGTGAAATTTTCGCTCTAAATGTAGAGTGAACGAGGGTTTCACTCCGAAAGAGTGAATTTTCACTCTAAAAGAGTGAGTTAGGTCACTCCAGTCTAATAAGTGAATTTTACCACTCTAAATTAGAGATTGACTAAGGATTCACTCGAACTTTCACACTAGCTTGGGGTGAAATTTATATTATAAAACCTATAAATTAATCAAAGTTTCGAATTACGACTTTTTACTTTTAACACATTATTTGTACCAGGAATTTTCAATAAATTTTTGAAGAAATTTCATTATTAATTGTACAAAAAAATGGGTTCTAAAATATACAACTATGTGGTTACTTAATTAATCTAGAGGTGCAAGGTAGCTTTTATTTAAAATCTCTTAAAAATTCAACCAGATAGTTTTTACAAATTCAAAGGGATTATTGAGCCACTTAACAAAATAGAATTTATTACGGGAATCTGTATTACCAACTTTATTTATTTTACACAGTTATTGGAGATTAAACAAATTTTGTAGATAAAAATTACCTACATATGTTCTGAACATTTGTATATTGTATTAGCATTCTTTAGTTTTGATAATTTCAAAAGTTTCCGGTATTATTAGCAACCAGAAACCTGTTTTAAATGTTTCCCGTGGTCAGCGTGTGACGGATCACATTCTCTTAACATTTTTCGACCCATTTTTTAAGAAAGTTAATGATACCTCATGAGAAATCAACTGAACATTTCTGGTAAAGACCTATAATGTCGTTATATATAAATATTTATTCTACAGAGAACAAAATATAAATGATACTTGATATAATGATATATATGATGTCTGGTAGTAAACTGCCAGTATTTTACATCCCCTTAATTTGCAAAAATATATTAATTATTTAAATTTTAGTGTTGAAAACATCTTAAGCTTTTCTTAAAAATGCATAATTTGAGAATGTGCAGTAAAAGAAATATTAGACTGTTTTGCCAAATATGAAATTTACCATACTGAATTTCATATAAAATATAATTTTTGTATCCTTTCATTAACAACAACTATATTTATTAGCTCTAAGTTGTTATGCCTAAACTGATTTTAGTATTAAATAAAAGTTCATCAACGAAGTCGAAAACATAGGAGAAATCAGTGCACATGAATTCAGATGCAACGGTGGTTTAGCGCTAGAGTGACAGCCGCCGAACTTAAATGACTAGGGTTCAAATCTAACCAACAATTTTTCTGAAGTTTTTTTAATTTATTTCTCAATTGCAGTCTTTCCAGTAAACTGAATTCATTTATCAAAACATTTGTAAAACTTAAAACAACGGGAATAATTATTTTTTCTTGCAGAGTGAAAAAGTCACTTTTACAAAAGAGCGAATTATTCACTCTTTCTACAAGTGAAAATAAGTGACTGTGTTTTCATGATCAATTGGAGTGAGAATTCACTCCAAAAGAGTGAAAATCCACTCAAAAAAATGTAGAGAGATCATCATATATGACGATGTATAGTCATGTAAGATAACATATACCAATATATATTATTGGTATATATTACACAACATCAAAACATACACACACACACACACCTACTTATACAATCACTCATTTACGCATATTATACACTTTTGCACATACACACTCGCGTATACACTTAATGTAGAATCTACTAACACACACTCATATACACCTACCTACAGAAAAGTATATCAATATACTTACACCCCTATCACATGGACGTAGGTAGACACCAACCCTTCTGGAAATAATTTATGTGGATAAATGTGCGAAAACATGAAAAAATATGTAGAAATGTGAGAAAATATGAGAAATTGTGAGAAAATGTGTGAAAATATGAGAAAATTTGCGTAAGTATCTGATTTCGAACAGTAGCGGCACGTTTTGTCACATCTTGTCACATTTTTGCACGTTTATGTACATTTTCTCATGTTTTGACATATCTTTTCACGTTTTATCATGTTATCTCATAGAGGTAGAAAAAAATAAACTGTACATAATAGGTTCGGTGTGCATATTTATTCACATTTCCTCACATTTATCCACACATTCTCACATTTATTCTCATTTTCTCACATTTTCTTACATTTATTTACATTTTCTCACATTTTCTTACATTTATTTGCATTTTCTCACATTTTCTCACATTTTCTCATATTTATTCACATTTTCTTACATTTTCTCAAATTTATTCACATTTTCTCACATTTTCTCACCTTTATTCACATTTTCAAACATTTTCTACCATTTATTCACATTTATTCACATTTATTCGCACTTTTTCACATTTATTCATATTTTTCCATAATATTAATTTATGTGAAAGGGATATTTTCATATATTTTATCCTTTAATTGTGTAAAAGCTTGAGAATGTGTGCATAAATGTGTAAAAATGTGCCAAAACGTGCGAAAACGTACCAAAGCGTGCCACTACCGTTCGAAATCAGCCACTTATGCACATTTTCTCACCTTTTCACATTTTATCACACTTTCGCACATTTGTCCATATAAATTATTTCCACCAGATATATACATAATGCACATATCCGATCACAGACACCAACACATACATACACAGTCCACAGACGCAGACACAAATTAAGTCCCTTATTTTACATATAAGCTTTTACTCACACAGACACACATCAAAACTCATCAATACACACATTGACCTATCCACATACCCATCCATTATATATGTATGTTATCGGCAAAAGCCGAAATCAGGCGTTTTTCCAAATGCCTTGGTAAATCCCAAAATGCCTGAAGCTTTATGCAAAATCCGAAATGACTAAAATTATTAATAATTTGCCTAGGCATTTCGCGAATCACCTAATTTCGGCTTTTGCTGGTAACCTATACACCCACTCACACATAAAGGAATATGACAATGACAACAAAATGTAGCTTCATATAATAAATAATTATTGTTTTTTATATTTATTAATAATGTAGTTATTATATAATCATACATAATGATTCGCGATTATATGCAGCTATATATTCTTGTGTATAATTATATAGAGACAAAAGTTATATATAGTATTATACAACTACTTATATATAATTATATATTACTCAGTTTTACCCGGGTAAACACTACTATTATAAAATTTTATATTATATCTATTGAATGCGCCGATAAAGCATACATACCCGAGAAGAATTAATGTTCCATATATGACCATATATGACGGCCCATATATGGACATATAGATCATATATGATCGTATATGGACATATATGACTTACATCAATTTCTGATTTCAGTTTTTGTTATAAGGCTTGAAAAACTAGACTTTGGATAGCTCTAGTGTCCAATTTTGGATGTATCATGCGGATGATAACACTCAAACTGACTATAGTTATAATACTAAACTTTGATATTTTTATGTTAAAAATATTTTTTTTCTAATAGATATTACTCTGAAAATTTTTATTTTATGCATCCATATTTGACTATACATGTGCATTATAGGCATATATGGATTTACGTTAAGATGCAAATAAAACTCCGTATATAATCATATATACCCATATATAATCATATACAACCATATATGATTAACTATAACCTTATATGATTATATATTACTATATATGGCCATGTAAATATGCTATTATATGATCTTATATAGTCCATATACGTCCATATAGACGTAAAATTAATTTATGGCCATATATGTCTATATATGACCATATATTATGACCCCATATGCCCATGTAAGTTTTCCATATAAGTCCATATATGACCATATATGTCTATATGTGAAAGATTTTTCCCCGGGTAAACAATTACATTACGATCGAAAGAAATATTCTTATGATCCGAAAATTTAACAAGTTTATTATTAGGTAAAATTTAAGAATAATATACATTTAAAACCCACAAAAGGAACTAGTTAAATTGAACCCTTACGTATGATTTTGTTCAATTCCATTGAAATAAAATTAGATATTTTATTAAATCTAAATATAGAAAGATTCGTACCAATAATAATAAAAAGTTTTAATAATAAATTGAAATATTAAATTATAAATTTTAATAAAAGCAGAGTGCGATAAAATATGGTGTAAAGTTTCTAGTATAACTTTATTCCGTGAGTACTGAAAGAATATATAGGTATACATACATGCCATTAACATGTACTGATAATATATAATTTACGGTCTAATTCGCAATTGCAAAATAATTTGAAGTACTAGTTGAAACCTAAAATAAGGTTACCATCAAGGAAATAATGTTCGGTTGTTAGTGTGCACACGTGTATAGTATCTTCTGTTCGTTACAAGCCTATAACCCCTTCCATTATATAAATTCGGTTCTAACATGATTTTTTTTATATAATATTTTGATAGATTACAGCACACTTTCTTTGTGAACTGTTTAAATTTTTGCAAAATATCCAAACTTAAAGAAGATATAGCGCTTCGAAAACCCTCGTGACGTTAGGCCGTAGACGCGGCACCTTTGAAGTAACGGTCTGACGTCATTCAAAGGAACGTAAATAAGCTATAACTTTCTTGTATTAAGCTTTTTGAAAAAATTCAAACAGAATTGCAAATCGGCTTCGATTCTCTACCCGTATCGTAGACAACGCCGAAGAAAGAAAATTTATGTTAAAACCCAATTCTCTATTTAAATATACTTGCGATCGTGAGTTTAAAATATCCCGAGTAAAAATGAATCATATAGAATCATATATAATCATATATTATTATATATAACTGTATATCTAATTATACATAATTATATATAATCATATATAGTCATATATAATCATATATAATTGTATATAATTTCGTATAACTTCTGTCTCTACATAATTGCGCTTAAAAATGTATGATCATGTATGATCATATATAGCCAGATAGAGTTATGAATGGTTGTATACGATCGTTTAAAATTTTGTACTATTATATACAATTTTCCAATTGTTCAAATGCAACATAACTATATTTGAGTATTTATGATTATTACTAACAATACATAACGATATATGATAATACATTATAACATATGATAATATATAGTCATATGATTACGTCTATGTATAATTACGTCTAATAGTTTTTCCATAACAAGCGTTTGAACACATACACAAATATATATCTATACTCATCTGCATACACTCTCACACTCATCAAAAAACATGCACATACTCTTCTACATGTCACGTATGCGCACTTTAAAATACAGAAATATCACAACACATGCAGACAGCCCATACAACCACAAGCAAACATCGAAATTTCGGGTACATATCAAAGCAGTTGCACACACTGCATGTATATGTGCGCACTGCGCACATATTTGCATACGAAAAAAACACGCATTAAAAGTCATTAATTCTCATACGCTTATATTAAGCACACATACACATATACATACATATGAAGACATATGAAGATCACACTTAAGGGGAGGTTGAAGCTTACATGCAGTTACGTACTTACCGACAATTTCGTAATTTTCAGTATACTCATTCAATTTTTAATTTTTTCAATTATCTCAGTTGTCCGGTGTTCCTTAGACGATTGAGAACACCGGACAACTAAAGTTTTTAACTTTTATAAACAATTAAATAATAATAATGTAAACTTAAATGCAGAAATCTGTAATCCGCTCCGACCTCCCATTAAGGTAATGTTAAACACACCCGTTACCGACAATTGTAAAGATTCACTTTTTTCATTTAATTTTCAATTTTTAGCAAATAACTTTCTGGAACGTTGTTGTGTTAATCAAAAACAACAACACTCCCAAAAGATATTTTCTCAAAATTAAAAATTAATTAAAGAAAGTGGTTCTTGGTATTTGTCAGTAACAGGGCGATTTAACGTATCCTTAAACTTACGTACATACACTCACTATGATTTATTATAAAAGAAATGTAATATTATAGTATAATGCATTATAATATTGTTTATTACATTTATTTTATAGTTATATATAATCTTGTTAAATGATGTATTATTATATACAGACCAAAATTATATATAATTATATATAACTACTTATGTATAATTATAGATAATTATATATGACTCATTTTTAGTCGGGATATGCAATCATTTTAAGGCATATCTTAGTTATAAACGTGAAAAAGTGAAGTCGTAATTTCTTATTTTATTTCTACTCCTCTAAATATTGTACTCAGTATAATTTGATATTATTCATCTTATTAATTCATTTTTAGTTGAAATTAAGCATAATAGTCTGAAGAGAATCATTTTACATATTTTGAATTGAGTTTTCGAATCAGGGTGAAATATAAATAAGTTAGGTGCTACTGCGACAGCAATAAATTCGCGACCTAATTGCATTTCAATAAAACGATCCCGCAATATATTTTTTTCATTATTGTTTACTAGATATAACGGCACTTAGATTTAATAACTTAATCTTTACCGCCTCGTTCTCTGATTGAATACTCTTATTTTCAAATGGCAAATAATAATTCATTACGATAATTATTTAACTATAAAAATAAACTTAAAGTGTTAGCAATAAGTAACATTATAATTATTTGGAAAAAAAAAATTTTTTTCTTTCATGCATGCTTACTTTTTATAAAGTTTGTTGATTATAATTTTAAAATAAAAATTTATTTTTATATTCAATACACTTTTTATTGTAGCTAATAAGAGCATATATCAGAAAACGTCCAAAATTGTTTTTCTGCTGATATTGAGTTTAGCTTATTCAGATAATTTACAATTGAATTTGCCTTATCACTTTGCTAAATTCTAAATTTGGTTTTAAATAAGGCATTAAATATTAATAAAAGCTTTTGAAAATTTTGAATTATTGATTATTAGACTGAATTTGATATTGAAATTGTCAATATTACTTGAAAATGATTATAAATCTAAATGTTATACATGGATTAAAATAAAATAAAAATCTTTTGGTGCAATCATATGTATTATTTTAATCTTTGAATATTCTTTCGATTTTTATAAATTGTTACAAGGTTAATATTTTAAAAGTACTTTAAGGGGATGTCGGAGCTAAAAACCCATTTTGTCTTTTACTATAAATAACTTTTCAAGTATAAAATGCAAAGAAAAACTGAAAGTTGTGCCGTGTAGATATGAATGATATCGATTCTATTGTGCAAGGCAAAGTCATTCTGTTGCATCGTTTTTACAAACAATTGGAAATACTAAATATATATTTCAGTTCAACATAACCTTAAAATATTTCGTATTTTCGATTGTTTGTAAAAATAACGCAACAGAATGACTTCTCTTTGTACAATAATATTGATATCTAGGCGGCTCAACATTCAATTTTTCTTCAAATTATAAACAATCAAAGATAGGGAAAATAATTTTTTTTTGCGCTCATTGAAAAAATTATTTTTTCCCCACACCTGCACCGAAAGTACCACTTTTCCTCCCGGACGCCTGGAGAGAAATGTGTATTTTCGGTGCTGATGTGAGGAAAAATAGTATACGCACCATGGGAGGTAAAATGGCGAGCCCATAGCACGTGTTTGCCACCCTCGCCTTTGGCTCGGGTGGCATTTTACACGTGCTATGGACTCGCCAATTCTTTACCTCCCTAGAGGCGTAATATGCTATTTTCCGTTCTGGTTATTTTTGCTCGCTTTACGACTCAAATTGCACAATTTCCCATTCAACTGATATGCATAACAAAGGCCCTATCCTGTCTTTATTAAAAGAAATACAGCCTGTAACACGGAGGGGGGGGGGGGGCATTTCAAGCTCGGGTTTCTCTTCTAGGTTTCTGGCTTCGGCGCTTTCGACTACGACTCGTGTTGACAACCTTTCACCCTCACTCGAAATAGCCCGTATTCCCCCCTTGTTACACAATATACTACTTAAGCTCATACGAATAGTGAATAAATGCCTAATAGCAATATTCGTTTATAAAGCTTTGAAGTCCGATTTTCATAAGAAATAAATGAGTGTTATACGCTCCACGGTACCTCCATGCACAATTCCGTCTATAAATAAGAGTATAGTTGCAATCTATTTATGCATATAAAAGATAAAAACATGAAAACGTAGAAAAACGTAGGATATATATAAAGATAAGAGGAAAACAGAATGAGAAAGAGTTATATCGAAGACAAAACTCATCGGCCAATACTCCATGACACATACAAAACAAAACCAAACAAAAATAATAATAAATTAAATATTATGAACTTATACTAGTGTATGAGAATTGCATAAAATAATCTGTATTATTTCTAATCATTTAGATGATAGCGCTGAGAAGTAAAGATAAAAAAGAAAAATAAGCGCGTAGTATGACTATATATTGTAAGATTCACTGATCACAATGCCGACCGTAAACTAAAGTTGAAGATGGCCAAGAGAGAGGAAAGATTCGTCATTGAAAAGCTGTGCTTACGTTTTCTGATTCTCGGATCGCGTAGTTTATCGTCATTATCAAGTGATAATTTACAAGTATTTCTGTTCCCGCGTATGAAGCATAATCTCAACTACGATATGCGACTGTTTAGTTAGTAAACTGCTTATACTCATCTCAGTGGAAATTTTGTTTGTTTCTTTTTATTTTTTTAGCCCAGCATTTGTTTTTTGTGATAATTCTTGCTTTCCCTCTCGTAGCCAGTCTTAACTTTGACATTTAGTGTAAGATATAAATATTGTGGCATAACAAAAAAACGATCTATTTCATACTCGTTAATCACTGGCTGTAGTCCCGATCGCGACGATTGAAAATCCGTTTCCGTGCACATCACATTATAAGTACTTACATACATCGGCGAGTCTGCGGAAGAAAGATGATCGATAAATCAGCTTTTCAATTAATTAATTGAAGAAAAGTAAATCTTATAAAGCCCGGACACCGCTGTCTCCCTGTCCCGTTCTAGTCTCCCTCCACATACATTTACTGCGAAATAAGGTGAAAAAAAGAGAAAATACGCATGAAGAAGTATCCGCCGTCAATTTTTTTAGTGAGATCAAATTTGCACAAGCGCTAGTGTACTTAAATTGTATCAATCGAGCTTAACGATTATAAAAAATGCGAATGCTAAGCAAAAGTGAAGAAAAATAATAATAAAAGCCAGTGGGGATACAAGGGAGATTGGTACTACATTGCGACGTCATGGTTCGTCTGCACTCGTTGTAACGATAAGCATTTTTACTTACAACTTTTACGTAAAATGAGTACATGACAGCAACAAGAAAAAAATTAATGAAAAAAAAATGTAGTGACTATATAGAGTATATATGCACTATGTAATATTTAGAGAAACATAAGTGTGATTATGTGAATAGTTACCCTCCAAGCTTAAAGAAAGAAAAAACAATAGGTGAAAACTTGTGTAGCCTAACACCAATTAGCTCGATAGTCATCCCAGCATTTCGGTGAAGCAACGGGCGCAGTTTTGCATCTTCGCTTGAAGTAAAATGAAACGCAGAGATTTCATATTACAAACGGCAGTTGTCACAGTCCGTGATGAAATAAATATGTACCAGGTGTGCTCGTCCGAGGTGGAACAAATGGGAAGGCAATTTCAGTTCATAAGAAATATATGAAACTAAAAATAGTTTCCTACTTGTTCTACCTTGAACGAGCACACCTGGTACATATTTATTTCACTATGTAACAGTCAGTTATTTTACCGTGCGATAACATACACAGCTAATTTTATAAACTGTCAGTACTCAACGGTAAAAATAACTTTGAATGTAGTGGGGCATTTTATTTCGTGTTAGCTGAGATTTCGAAATGTTAGATATTAGGAGGGTTAGGGGAAGGTGGGGCAGTACGGGCACCCTAACTTCAAAAGAATCCTGTACTTTCTATTTTGTACCAATACAAATTATTAAAAGTGCTTCTTAAAGTAGAATATCTCAAGATTTAGATACATTATTTTTTATTATAAAATATATATTGCATTGTTTTTTATAATGCAAAGTACAATACCGCTAAAACTGCCCATTTTCCCCACCCGTGGGGCACGATTGGCATGGAGGTGGAGCACGATTGGCACGGTGAATTAATGAAAAATTTATTTAAAAAAAAATATTGGACGTTACTATTAAATTTGCCATCGGAGTAATTACTTCTTTGGCCTTTCTTTTTATAATTTCTTACCATTTCATTAACACTGACTCTTTCACCAACATCTAAGACTCCGACTCCGAAATGTTAAGGGCGCAAAAGTAAGGTTAAGAAAATCAGCTGTTAAACTCGGCGGAAATAAATTGACGACTCACGTATGCCAATCGTGCCCCGCTAGTGGTGCCAGTCGTGCCCCATTTTAGAGTATTTTTATATGTAATATTACTTTTTTTCTAAGCATCGAAGATCATCAATCAAAAATACTATTAAAAATTTACAATTTAAACTGTAAAAGTAATTCCCTTTCGAAGCTCATATGATTTATTTGTTCTTGAGAAATAGATTAGAATTATGGAAAAAACAACGTTTTGAAGTCCTCAATTTCTAATAATTCTCATACGATTTGTATTAATTTTTTTCATTTAGGATTTGCAGAGGGAAAAAGTAAAAGCTATTTACAACATAAAAAAAATACTATCATGTTAGAATATTCATTTATTTAGTGAACATTTGAATGCCCAATCCACCCGCCAAACCCATCGTGCCCCACCTTCCCCTATAAATCTTTCGTAATCCCAGGTAACACGTAGTGAAATATACCCGCCATATTCAAAGTTATTTTAACCGTCGGGTGTGTACACCTTTTTAATATACAATTGTTTCTGGATTATGTTAAAGGTATTTTTGGTAAATGATTTAAAACATCATTTTTAATCGTAATAAAAAAGAATATAATATAATACGTCTTGCGTTGCTTTAATCAATGTGAAATTTAATATTTGTGCGATTACGTTACAATTAAACTGATTTTTGGTGCAATAACTATTTATACTTACGACACCTTATTACAAAGGCATTTTGCTAATAAATTGTCCTATTTCCCTTTTAAATACAATTTTATACGGAGTTTGGAAATATTTAAGTAAAAGACTGCTCCGTCAAACGTACGAATTTTTACATACACAATCGACAACTTGCTTTTCCGTTTCAAATTGACTAAGCAATTTTTAAAGATCAAGTAGTAAGCCATATAAAAAAATTAAGATAAGTTAATTTTTAATACAAATAGATTCCGTTCTACTACTTACAATAATTAAAAAATATAACGATTTATTATACGTTGGAATACAACATGCGTTTGTTATGTCAAAGTGCAAGTCCAATTTATTGCAATATTTTATGTATTGTATATAATCATATACAATAAATATTATCAATTGTAATCTTAATACTACAATAATTTACTAACTGTAATAAAACTCCAAATTAAAGCGTCAAAAATTTATAATTAATTTCTGAAGCTTCAGAATATCATTTCATTGAACTGGTATTGTATGTACATGTGGCTATAAGAGTTCTTTATGAATAAACAAATAAAGTTTGTTGTAGTAAAAATTGTTTTGTTTATATAAATATAAATCTAAATCAGATTAAATTAACTCGTGCAAAAGGGAGTCATATATAATTGCATATAAAATATAATTATATATAACTGTATATCTAATTATATACCATTGTACATAATCGTGTATTATCATATATAATATATATATATATATATATATATATATATATATATATATATATATATGTCTAATCATGAATTCTCAGATATAATTATATTACATTTAAACAATCGGCAAATTACATATACTTGTACATACTTTTGTACGATCATATGTAACCATTAATAACTATATCTAATTATACATGATCATATATGATGATACATACTTAACCCTTGTCCGACACACTGGGGTCGTTCGTGACCGGGCCTTATACTTTTCAAATTTCCCCCCCTTAATGTTCGGAAACCGGGCCCGTAGTGCCATCTAGTTGCAGTTGGAGAGTAGCTCTTTCTCTTAGTATAGTTTCCGGTGAGTTAAGTGCGTCAGTCTGTCTGTGACACCTGAGTGAATTGGAGCGGGGTCGTCAACGACCCCAGAGTGTCGGCTACAGTTGAGATTGATTTTTTTTTCGAATTTTTGTTTCGCGTGTTTTTGTGCTACAAATCGTCGAAGAAGGTGAGTAAACTATGTTTTGAAAGTGTGATTTTTTTTCTTCACAAACTAATAGTATTTTGAATATCGTAAGATGGCCTACAATCTTCGACATCGCACGATTCGGCAAGAGCTCCTCGATGAAATGCAAGAAGTTCCTTCCGAGGACGAAGAGGCTCAAGAGAGCGAAGGGAGTGAAAGTGGAGGAGTTTCTGGGCATGAATCCGAATATTCCGACGCTACGGATGCGTCCTCAGAATTGGATGTGGACATGGAAGACGCCACTTTGGACAAGCGTCTTTTGGAGTCAAGGGCCCGGGGACGGCCGAGCTCTACTTTGAAAGGCAAAGATGGCTTCAAATGGAAGACAAGAGCTCCTGAGTGTCGTTCTGGTTAGTACTATAGATATATAATACGCATAGTAGGGAAGATTAGAAAGAAGGGCGGTGCAGGTAGCGGGGGAATACAAGCGCCTGAAAGAAAGAGCGAGCGAGCGAGAGGTAATAAATGAGAAAGCGAGATTGTGAGAGTAGAGGGGGAAGGGGAACTCTAAAGAGACATAAAAAAAAGAAACGGAATATAAGTGGGATGAGAGAAAGCAAGAGTGAAAGAGAGGAAAAAATGGAGCGCAGTTTGAAAATTCAATTTGTTTTTGCAGATCGAGTAAGCGATGTTTTACCTGCCTATGTACCTGGACCAAATGGTGATGCCAAAAATCTTGATTCTATTGAAAAGTTTTGGGATATACTTTTCAACGATGAAATGATCGATATCATTGTGGAACATACAAATAATAAGATCGAAGAAGTCTGTTTGGAGTTGGCTGCCGCAGACAAAGCAGAAAGCTACCATCACTTGACTGATCGTGATGAGATTAGAGCATATATTGGCGTCTTATATTACCAAGGGCTATGGAAATCTGCCAATGTAGATAATGACAGACTTTGGAATAAAAAAAATGGCATTACGCTCTACAGATGCGTTTTCCCAAGGCTGAGATGAGAATAATAGATTTTCTGCAATTCGTCAAATCTGGGATATTTTTATGATGAACTGTCAACAGTATTATACGCCGAGCAATAAATGCACTGTTGACGAACAGTTGTTGAGTTTTCGAGGCAGATGTGTGTTTCGTATGTACATGAAGGATAAGCCAGATAAATACGGATTGAAAATAGTTACGCTAAACGATGCAGAAACCTCATACTTGGTAAATATACTTTCATATTTCGCCTTCGTTTTGGGAAATACATATAGCAGTTTTTTAATATCAATGTAATTTATTTCAGATTTACGGAGTGCCCTATTTAGGCAAGGGATCTGCTGTCGTTCGAGAATAAAAGATCCACGAGTATTTTTTCCGTATCGTTACTGCTCCTATCCATGGCTCTCATCGTACAGTAACTTGTGACAATTGGTTCATGTCTGTACCTCTACTCCAGTGTATGCTGCCTGCACCATACTACATGACAATTACTGGAACGATGAGAAAGAATAAGAGAGAAATACCAGCTGAAATGAGAGTTGCTTCCAAGTCACCGCCAGAGTCCAAGTTCTGCAATGCAGATAATCTTACGCTGGTCAGCTTTACACCAAAAAAAAATAAAATCGTATTGCTACTTTCTTCATATATGCACACAACAGAAGTTACAAATAGTAAGCCTAAAATTATTCATCACTATATAAAACAAAAGGAGGAACCGACACTTTTGACCAGCTATGCCATTCGTATACGATGACGAGAAGGACGAATCGCTGGCCAATGAGAATTTTTTACGGCATGCTTGACCAGGCCGCGGTGAACTCTCGCATTCTCTTGAAGTGCAAACTCAAAGCTGATAATTCCAATGACAAGTGTACTGCGATCAGTTGCCTTGAGAAACTTTCATTGTACCTGATCAGACCGTATCTACTGAAAAAATACAACGACACGGTCACTTTGCGCCGTGACTTAAAAGTCGGCATTGCCGGGATTCTGGGCCTCGACGTTCACAAAGAAGGAGGATATGAACGAGTGAAATTACCGAAAAGACTGAGATGTGCAGACTGCTCGCGAAAAACCGATAGAAAAACAAATGAGGGTTGCGTAAGTTGTCAGCGCCCTATTTGCGAAGTTCACCGTTTGATGTTTTGTAAAACGTGTTCGGGCATGTAATCAATAATATTTTCATCGGCTAAGTTGTAATAAAGTATGTTTTTCGATTAACTTGACTATTTTTCTTCATTCCTCGATTTATTTTTGTGAATTTTCAGTATTAAATGAGGTTTGTAATGAAAAAATGCACTTTTGAAAAATGACTGAAATTCTGATATTCATTCTTCAAAATAAATACCTTTTTTTCAGCGGGCACTATCACACTATTTTTTTATATAAAGCAATATGTTTCGACAGAATGCTGCTGGAATTTCAGCGTCCAATTCGCAAAATTGAAAAAGTTATGAATTTTTAAGTAAAACTGGTCATTTTTCGGAGTTTTTTGCAAACTGTATTTTTTTTAACAAATTATATTGAAATTTTTTTGCATCGCACTCTTATTGTCTTAAAAAGGGGTAGTTAATGTACAACTGTGAATTTTTTTACGATGAAAAACAGCTTAGTTCACGTAGAATAGACGATTATGTGGCTGGGGTCAAAAACGCCCCAGTGTGTCGGCTATGATTGGCGCCAGAAGTGTGTCGGCCAAGGGTTAAGCGCAGTTATATAGAGACAAAAGTTATATGAACTTATATATATATATATATATATATATATATATATATATATATATAGGTATATATTGTCGGTAGTTTAATTAAAAAGTAACATTACTTAAATTTTCATGATTATTAATGACAACATATAATTAATTATACATGACAATATATAATTATATATGATAATAATGTTCATATAACTTTTGTCACTATATAACTGCGCTTAAGTATGTATCATCATATATGATCATGTATAATTAGATATAGTTATTAATGGTTACATATGATCGTACAAAAGTATGTACAAGTATATGTAATTTGCCGATTGTTCAAATGCAATATAATTATATCTGAGAATTCATGATTACTAATGAAAATATATAGCTATATATGATAATGCGTTATCATATACGATGATATATAGTCATATATGATTATACATACCTATAAATAATTATACATGTATTTAACAGCTTTTCGATCATACAATTCTTGAAAGGTCTTATAACATAATAATATAGCTATACAAAATTGCATATGAGCACTCTGGTGTAAATTATTTCTGTAATTTTCCGTAATTTTCCGTAATATTCCGTAATTTTCTGTAATTTTCTGTTCCTTTTTGTAATTTCTTGTAATTTTCTGTAATTTTTTTGTAATTTTCTGTAATTTTTTGTTTGAAAATTATAGAAAATTACAAACATTTACAAAGAATTACAGAAATTTATAGAAAGCTATAGATTTTTACGCATCCTACTTTACCGACACTACGATTTTTATTTTTAAAAAAGAGATTTTTTAAAATAAATTGTAACTTTTTGCATACTAACCACTACGCCATACTTGTTGACGCAAAACACTTCGCCACATTTGCGTGCCTAAGGAATAATTTATAAGATATAAGTAGTACTAAGACCACCATAGCGAGAGACCCGTATTAATTTTCCCCCTCCCCCCCTTGGTACTAAGCCCACTATAGCACGGCGCCGCCAGTATTGATTTTCCCCGTCCCCTCCTTGACCTATATTGGGGGAGGCCCGACATGTGGGTCCTGTGTCAAGGTCGCGGCTGAGCGTTGTAGTCGCACAGGTGATAATGGCCAGGGCGGGATATATATATATATATATATATATATATATATATATATATATATATATATATATATATATATATATATATATATATATATATATATATATATATATATATATATATATATATATATATATATATATATATATATATATATTTTTTTTATATTTGTTTATTTTTTATACTTATTATTTATTTATTTATTCATTTATTTATATATAAATGTGTGTATATATATATATATATATATATATATATATATATATATATATATATATATATATATATATATACACACATATATATAAATAAATGAATAAATAAATAAATAATAAGTATAAAAAATAAACAAATATAAAACATAAATAATGTGCTTTTGCAGAAGCCTCCGGGTTATCTGGAATAAACAACAATATATAATTCGAAAATAAAAAAAAGACCAATTATGGTTTAATATAAAATTTATTCAAAATATATACAAAGCTATAATTTTTGTTTTATGCCGGGAAAAATATGTTTCTTATCGAGAAGTTCAAGTATTTGAGCATTCGTAAATGCGTTAAATATTTCACTCGGTTGAAAAGAGTTTAAAAAATCTTTTTCACCGACCGGCACACTGTATAGCTGATGGTCAGCCTCGGGTGTATCAACCCCTTCTGATTTCAGCACAGCCTTCATGCGCCATGCACCGTGCACAAGATTTTTATTTAACGCAGTTTGAAAGAGCGTTGATGAAAATTTTTTTAAACTGTAAAAAAATAATTAATTTTACTGTTTTACAGTAAAGACCGGTTTAAGAGAATAGAAAAAAAATTTTGTTTACTCACTATTCGGTGCAGCAGGCCTGTAGTACCACTAGACTATGCATGCATTTGATAACTGTGGTCCTTTTCAAACGCTGTACTATAACTGGTTCCTTTTTCGGTAATTGAACAGCTTCCAAAAATTCTTCCTGATCCAAATGCAATAAGGGTTTCCGCATAATACGCTCATTAGCGCGCAGTATGACCATAGCCCTCAAAGCGTGGGCGCTACCAGCCTTACTGACGAACCCATTGCCTTCTGCGATGCCTGCGTCAAGGTGTGTCATACAAGCTGCTATTTCGAGCGCCAACGTGTGCACTTTACCAATTTGCTCGTAGGGTGTTAAAAAATTTGTAATAGGCGTTTAAAAGACCGTCGCCCTCCTCTTCTGCTCTATAGCTGATATACGGAAGACGCACGATCTCTTCGTGCTCCTGGCTTTATTTGCCGACGGTAATGAGGCTGCCGGCTTATCGGCTATTATTATGAGGTCTTCGAGGTTCTCTGATACACGATCGTGCGGAAGTTTAAACGCCGAACCTGGCATAGAGGCTGTCGATGGGTCCACGCCTTGCCGCTGCTCTTCTGCGGTCCACATTCCGCTCAATATTTGCGGATCTCGAGATAGTGTCGAATGCACTGTTGCGGCCGATTTCTCTAAATCGGTTGCTAGTGCGTTGCGCGTCGATATATCCGCCGCCGACGACGACGACGGCGACAGCTGGTTTATTAAATTATCCAGCCATACATACTGGTTCTCGGTAAGCGATGCAGAAGACGACAGCGACGACGACGACGACGGCGACGGCTGAATTATTAAATCGTCCAGCCATTCATACTGGTTCTCGGAAAGCGGTACGATGTAGTTGCCTTCTCCGCACTGTGCAATTAACTCATCCATTGGTCAGTCGGTGTTAAATGCCATTTTTTTTTTAAATGTAAATGAACACTACAGATTTTTTTTTGCACTGACCACTTGCACTGCACGTCAAACTTTTATAAAAAATTCACAATGTCGTCGACACTATACACACGTCTATTTCTTAGCACTTTACAAAAATTCACAATATCGTCGACACTAAACACACGTCTATTTCTTAGCACTTTTACAAAGTTTTTCTTACGAAAATTTCTAAAGGCGCGAGCGGTCCGGTGCGTACGACGTAAAAATCGATACTGAAAAGTGCAGTGAAAACTTTTCAAGATCTAGGCGACCGTCGGAAAAAGTGATAACAGAGAAAAAGCACCTATGTATCTTGTCATATTCGTTTTTGGGCTGGTATAGCGTAGAAAAATTATCTTAAGGCCAAAAACATCTGTTATCTACTTACAAGTAAAACGCTGTTATTTAGTAGTAGTAGTAGTAGAGACGGGTGTTATGCGTAAAGACGGAGCGACGGGTGCTAGAATTGTGCATTCTCGACGGGTGCTTCCAAAACTTAGTCCCTCTGTATCTCTGTAGGCTAAAGATAGGCATATTACCTATGCACCCCCTTATCAGTGGGGGGCTGTTTTACCGCGCAGGGCCAGGTATTACACGACATGTGCGTGTAAAGACCGGACGGGTGCTATGCAGATGCGTAATCGGTATAACCATTGAGAGCTTCAAGACACCATTAAATAGCGATTAGTATGTTTTCTAGCACCTGGACGTTGCTACAAATTGTCGAACGAGCATTCTATAAGCATGTTCTGTACAAATCGGTGCACACCCCCTTTTGCTACTCATTGTCTATATCTCCGATTTTTGGTAATAAAATGAAACATCCGTCTAGCAGAGACATTAGAACTTACGAGAACTCCGTCGCGTGAAGTAGAATATATACACATCATGTCGAATAAAGTGCTTCGTTCATTCAGCATGATGCGGAATATCAGTGAAGACAAGTTTCGCGCAGTTATTTTTCGTGTTGTAAAAATGCTATGATATAAAAACACGTACGATGTTATATGGCTACGTTGTGATTTTGAGTGGCGAATGCGCGTGAATCGTATGGTGTGTGTGCAACTAAAAAGTGAGTTCAAGTTTATACTTGCATGCTGCCCGCTTCGTGAGATCGCCCGGCTTCATCGTTTGATATTTCAAGGAAATGAATTGGCTGTGCTAACTGCTGGAGAATTCATAACGCGTCGGAATATGCAGGACATTCACACTCTGAACAATTTGATGAATGAATATGATGAATATATCGGTGAGTACTATTATCATTCGGTATATAATTTTAAAATAAAATGTTAATATAATAATAAAACATACGTTTTGATTAACGTTATAAATAGCACTATAAAAGGGTTTTAAAACTTTTTATGTATAGTGTATATTAGAAAAAAGGCACGTTTGTCTAATATTTGAATATACTGTATTTTTTAACAAAAAATCTAGTAATAACAGTGAAAAAAAAGTTGTAAAGTAGGCGTTTGAAATGGTCATTTAAAAACTAGTAAAATAGAAATATATATATACATGGTTATGTATAAGTTTTGTCTCTATATATCTATGTATGATTATATATGATAATATAGAATCAAAAACCTATATATATATATATATATATATATATATATATATATACCTCTATATAGCCATATATACGCATATATATAATTCTATACAACTGTATATAATTCTGAATGTTTTTATATGTAATTATTTATATAATTATACATAACAACATACGATTTTTTAGGTTTTATATCCAGAAAATTCGTGAAATGTGTTACATTTTTTAATTAACCTTTAACTGTTTAAAACATTTAAGTAATATTTAATTTTTACAATTCGTATTTTTCACAATATAATGCTAGTTAAAGCACTATATAACTGTATTTTATTTTTGTTACAGCGTGTGAAAATCTGTTTAGAGATTGCGAAAGTGACTTCGCTGATAGATTCGCTGGTGATGATGATGAAAGCGCAGCGAACGATTCTAAGAGTGTACCGGCCGATCTGGGGGATAGTGAGGTTGATGAATCGGAGGTGGATGAATGCACTTGTAGTTCCTGTAATGCAAGTCTTTGCGTCGAAGCGGGTGATTCACAACAGCCGTATTTAGACAGTGAAGACGGGAGTGTCATCATTTTGAATGACCACAACGAAACTAGCCCCCGACAACGACACTCGCCGCAAGCAAATATACTAAACCAACTCATACACGAGCAGGATATCTGGATGGAGGAGTGTTATGAATCGGGAAATAAGTCTTATGTATCGGAGAGCAGTGAGGATGAGGACGTACCATCGAGCGTGGTCAAACGACCTACAGGACGCTTGGCGCCGTCGCTTATCTCAAAACACACCGCGGCAGTAAATCACGTGGCTCGTGTTCTGAGATTCGAGAGCGAAGACGACGACGACGTTGATGAGATGCAGGTATCGGAAGCAAGTCCCTCGCTCTCTGCAAACAGTGAGACGCCGAGATCTTCCATGCTACAGAAATTCTACAGACATCGTCGTAGAGAGTGCGAACGTATGACTGCTGAAAGCGAAAACGAGGGTAAGTGTACAATTTTTTTTTTGCTATCCTAATACTACCACAGAAAGAACTAGTTTTTAAATTTATTTATTTTTTTAAAGTAATACAATGGAAGACGAATAGTGATGGTGACCCCGCTCGTTTAAATGCAAAGATGTTAAACGTCTACCATTGCGCGCATACATTATATGTTCAGAGAACGCAAGATTTGACCGGTTTTAACAAATTAGCCGAACGGTCTGGGTCGTCTCTGTACTCTAATCCCGATCTCGTGGAGTAACTTGTCTAGCTGTATGAAACTTTCAGTCTGCGGGTCTAGGAGTAAATAAATAAAAAATACTGTTAGTTTTAATTATAAATATATATATATATATATATATATATATATATATATATATATATATATATATATATATATATATATATATATATATATATATAATTGAAACTAACAGTATTTTTGAAATTTATAAGTTATATATACAACTATATATAATTGTATAAAATTGTAGAAAAATCGTATATGCTTATATTGATAATTACATAAATAAAATTGTTTTTACTCGATACGGTTTAAAGTTTTTAATTAAAAAACTTTGTATATTGTAGACGTAAAAATAAATAAAATAAACAAATGAAACTTTCAATAAAAAAAAATAAGAAAATAGCTATCCTACATTTTAAATCCTTTATAGGCATATATCGCGCACCATTGAGGCGAAACGGAAACATCTCGGTGTCGCCGTCTTTTGAGAGAGGGGAAAACGATGCGAGTAACGCTGACACACCAGTAGTCGAAAGAGACAGTCACTTATCACAGGTAGGCGGTGGTGGTGGCGGGGGCGCGTCTGCTGCCGAAGGTAGTAGCAGTAGCACCAGCACCAGCGGCAGCAGCAGCAGTAGCAGTAGCAGTAGCAGCAGCACCAGCAGCGTAGATGAAGAGAGCGAAGAGGTCGTTGAACTATCGGTTGAGCCGCCTGGTACGAGATTTACGATAGTCGAAGAGCGCAACCAGTACGTTCATAGATTTCGTATTAATGCTGTACGTTTGACTTTACGTATACTTGAGCCATCCCCTGCAGATTTCAATCCAATATTATGGCTCGAGTTGGTTATGCGCGTTATTCATTCACACTTGATTTCAAGTTTATAGATAGTCTAAATTATTTTCACATGCGGTTGAGTGCGTTACCAAAAACATTTGGTCTACCAGAGGGTGTGAGAAAAGGGTATTTTCCACACCTGTTCAATAAAGCTGAAAACAGAATTACGAGGGACCGATGCCCGCCCTGCATTATTACGCGCCCGATTATATGTCGGCGACAGAGAGAGATGCTTTTTTTTCATGGTACAATGAGTCCGATCCTAATTATTTATTCAATTTTCAGAAGGAGCTTATAGATTATCGTCGCGCTGATGTACAGGTTTTGAAGACTCGCGTGTGTCGCTTTTAGAAAAATATTTTTGAACGTCGGTAAAATCTGTCCTTTCGTCGAGGCAACGACCATAGCGAGTGCATGTTCCCTCATTTATAGAAAAAATTTTTTAACCTCGAACACAATAGGCATTATTCCTCCAACAGGGTATCGTCGGGGGGATATGCATCCTCAAAAATCTATAGAGTGGCTGCTCCAGTGCGAGCGTTAATTCGGCCGAGCAATCATTCACGCTGGTAGAGCGCGAGAGTTAAGGTTACCTGAAGGTTTCCTCGTAGACGGGTACTTACAGCCACTGCAGGCGGGTGAAAAAGGCATAGTGTTTGAGTACGAGGGCTATTACACACACGGTTGTCCGAAATGTTTCGATAAAAATCGCGATAAACCTCTGTCATACGGACGCTCTTTCGACGAGTCCTACGAAAATACCATCGCAAAATTGAAGAAAATCCGGGAACACGGTTACGAAGTTCGCGTCATGTGGGAGTGTCAGTTTGACGATATAAAGGTAAAAAATCCTGAAATTGCGCGATTCGTGAAAAATCACCCAGTAATGAGCCAGATAACTTTGAATCCTCGCGACGCTTTTTTCGGTGGACGCACTGAAAATATTATTCCTTTTTACAAAGTCAAAGAGAACGAGAAAATCAAATACACAGATATATGTTCTCTATATCCCTACGTGTGCAAGCGCGGTAAGTTTCCGATAGGTCATCCGCGTATTTACGTGGGAGGTGAATGTCACCAGTTGACTGATGGCGATAATAACAGTCGAGGGTCTAATCAAATGTAAAGTTCTTCCTCCGCGAAACTTATATGTACCTGTTTTACCTGTTAAGATGCGCGGACGTTTGCTCTTTGCGCTTTGCCGATCTTGCTGCGAGGAAGCGCGAGAGAGTGACTGTACTCATGAAAACATCAATCGTGAGTTTACAGGCACGTGAGTGGCCGACGAACTGCGTAAAGCCCTTGAACTTGACTATCGTATAACCGAGATATATATCGTTTGGCAGTACGAGACTACGCGTTTCGATGTCTACAGCGGTGGACTTTTTACCGAATACGTCAATACTTTTTTGAAAATTAAGCAAGAGTCCAGCGGATTTCCAGACTGGTGCGCGGACGATGCCTCGAAAGTCCGTCACTTACACGAATACAAGAGGGATGAGGGTATCGCACTGGATCGCGAAAAAATTGATAAAAATCCAGGGTTGCGCGCGGTCGCCAAATTGTGTTTGAACTGTGGGGTAAGTTTGATCAGCGCACAAATTTAAAACAGACAACGATTGTAAAGACGCGGGAAGCTTTCTTGAAACTTTTAACTTGCTCTTATAAAGAAGTTTTTAGCGTCTTACCGGTAGGCGAAAAAATAATGTACGTCAACTGGCAATTTATAGAAGAAGCCGTGGCACCGTCCCCTCACACCAATGTTGTGATCGCCGCATACACGACTGCTCAAGCGCGATTAGAACTTTACAGACACATTGAGCGTCTCCAAGGTAGATTATTGTACTGTGACACTGATTCGTGTGTTTTCGTGAAAAACAAAAGCAATCCGAGCGAATACGAACCCCCTTTGGGAAATCTTTTGGGCAATATGACGGATAAACTCAGAGGGTACGGTGAGGGTACATACATAGAGACCATGATGTCCGCAGCTCCAAAATTTTACGCTTTTCGCGCAATCACACCGGGCGGCAACACTGTAGAATGCTGCAAGGTAAAAGGTATAGGTTTGAATTTTAAAAACTCCTTAAAGATAAACTTTGATAGCGTAAAGTCTTTGCTCGACAATAACTTTGAGGAAGAGCAAAACGAAGAAAAAAAAAGATCATTAAAGTGGTGTTTAGGTCTATACGTCGTACAGCTACCCACGAAGTTATAACGTCCACTGAATTAAAAACCTCTAGCACTGTTTTAAAAAAAAGACGATATATATCGAAAAGTCTTTCTCTACCTTTTGGCTATAAGGAATAAGACTGTATAAATTTCTTCGTTGTTAGTAATTAATGCTGCGAGCTAATTACTGAGTAAAAACAAAAAAATGTGTAGACATACTTTTTAATAGATGACAATGTATTCAAAAATTTTCTGTATCAATAAATAATTTATGAATAACTATAATAATAATAATATATAAATAAAGAGATATAAGCCAAATCCTTCTCCATCAAATCGTCAACACTAGCGGTGGGCGCATCAACTGAAGTAGCCCACCGCTGCTAAATAATCAGCTGATTCATCGCGGTAATAAGCTGAAATAAAAATCGAAATAAGCTAGTCCTCGCGGTAGTTCGGCTGATGAACGCGTGTGCGTAATCAGCTAGTGCCCACGCCGCCGCCGCCATTACCGTGCTGGTCGTTGGGTGGTTCGATTGGTTAGTATCTTTTTTATAAAATTAACAAACCAGAGACTTTTTTACTCAGTATTCAGCATGGATACACGTTGGAAACACCCATTCACGTGCATCGTGTCGGGTCCCACGATGTGTGGAAAAACTGTCTTTGTGAAACGTTTTCTCGCCAAGCTGCCTCAGATGTGTAACGTGCGATTCGACCGCATTCTCTTTTACTAGGCTGAATGGCAAGACGCGTACCAAAATGAACTTAAAGTACCCGGTGATCGCGGTATAGAATTTCGAGAGGGTTTACCACAACCGAACGATTATTCGCAAGATAACGATAAGAAAAAATGACTAATTCTCGACGATCTAATGCGTGAATCCTCGAATAACACGGTACTCGATTTATTCACCAAAGGCTGTCATAATAAAAATATAAGTGTGATTTTCATCACGCAAAACATTTTTCATAAGGGCGCAAATCAGCGCGACCTATCGCTCAACACGAATTATATCGTGCTCTTTAAAAACTCGCGAGATCGCGTTCAAATACAATATCTCGCGCGTCAAGTCTATCCCGAAGACCCGAAATTTTTACAAGAAGCATATATCGATGCCTGCAGCCGAGCGCATAGCTACTTACTTTTGGATTTAAAGCAGGACACTCAGGATGAATTTCGTTTTCGTTCGTGTATATTTCCCGACGACAAAGTGCAATACGCATATGTACCCAAGGCTCGCTAAACAGTATAGATAAAAGATTAGAAGAAGAGGCCCTGAAAAACAGTCTGTCAACGACTATGGCTGAGGTAACATCGGGGCGTTATCCCCCACCACCACCACAGCGAAAAAATACCCGTGACTCGCGCCTGCGCTGTGTAGCCGGGAAACAATTTTCAAAGAAACACGTGGCTCTGTTGGCCGCACTCTGCCACGCAGACAGTCAGCAGCGAGCCGCCTTGATACGCACGGCCGATAAAAATCTCATAAAGTGCATTTGCGAGTGCGCGTTGAATGTACTGCACGGTGTGGTAAAACTTAAAGATTCAGAAAAACATCGATTGAAAAAGCACAAAAAAATTCTGCAAAAATTGGTTAAGAAAACAAAAAGCAGCGGGGGTTCAGTGTGGAAAAGCAGAAAACGCACAATCGTTCAGAGCGACGGTTTCTTTTTACCTCTCTTACTGGAACCACTCATAAGCACTGCTTTTTCTAAAATATTTAACAAGTCTTAATCGGATGCGGAATTTCTTGTCCACAAGATGGAGCACGCACGAAAGATGGTTATAGTTCCCGAAGCTGCTCTTGACCGGATACAGAGTTTCGCGCAGCCTGCACCACAAGAACCAGTGCTATCCCAGTCTCTGACGTCGGATACTTCTACCAGTAACGAAAATACCGTACAAACATTCGGTGATAATTTATCGCGACTAGATTTGGAGATGCACGCGATACTCAATTCGAAAAAGTTTACCAATGAACGTGAAAAGTGCGAGCATTATTTACAAGTTTTACGACGATATTTATTCTTTAAAGAGAGTGAACGAGCCGAGGACAGAGAAACTGATCGCAGCGTCGTCGAGGTCGAGGCTACAAAGACACCACTCTCGGAAGAGGATATTCTCGAGAGTGTACCCAAGGTATACGTTAAAAAAGCCCGTTTGAAGCTCAAGCACTGGCGTACGACCGAGCCCGGTCGTCTTAAACATCGCTGATCTATTGAACGATGTTTTGAAAAAGAGAAAACGGCGAGACCGAGACGACTACGATCCTCCCATCGGAAGATTTCAATTTGCAAAATTTATCGGTAGCAGTGACACCCCTAGTAGGCTGATTGGAAACATTGACGTCTTAAAAATTGCCAAGAGATTGACATCGCCCTTAAATACGGCGAAATGAAGAATGACGGAGTCAGTATTTACATCTCCTCAAACGAGAAACGCGGTAAAAAAATGGGTGGCTTAAACTGCCCGCTTAAAATGTCTAAATACGAAAATCAATATTACGACGCTGCGCACGAGGCTGGTTACGCGGGTGCTCGAAATCTAATACGTGTCAACGTATGTGGTAAATCGGTCGTGCACAATAAGAAAGAGAAAGAGCGTATCTACGAGTGGTTGAGCAATCAAGATTCTTACACACTTCACAGGCCTATACGTAAAAAATTTCCGAGACTGCACTACAACGTGTCTAACGTGGATGACGTTTGGGAGGCTGATTTGTGCCAGCTGACGTCACTCAAAAACGATAACGATAGTTTTTGCTACCTGCTGGTTGACATTGACGTGCTCAGCAAGTTTGTATTTTTAGAGCAGCTACGCGATAAAAGTGCTCAAGGTGTGGCTACGGCATTCGAAAAGATTCTTAAAAGAGCCAACGGGCGTGTACCATGCGCGTTGCGTTTGCGTGCTTGCAAACAGACAAGGGAAAAGAATTTGTGGGTGGTGCCCTGCAGAGGGTTCTCAAGAAACACAACATTTTGTTTCGAGCCGCTCGAAATCCCGACATCAAAGCAGCCGTGGTCGAACGGCTCAATCGTACTTTAAAGGAGCGCATATGGCGATATTTTACGCACCACAACACTCATCGATACATCCATGCGGTACAAAAAATTGTTTACGCGTGCAATAACACTCTACACAGCTCTATAAATATGATACCTGCGGATGTAAACCTGTATAACGCTGCTAAAGTTCGGGCATACCTACAGAGGCGCACTCTTTCGAGAGACGAGAAACACGCATCATCGAAATACGCTAAATACAAGGTCGGCGACTATGTACGCATCAGTCGGTCTAAAGGGACCTTTGCGAAAGAGTTCGAAAAAAATTTTAGTGAAGAGATTTTTAAAGTGAAATGCGTTTCTTAAAGGCAAAACATTTACACGTACGAACTACAAGATCTTGATGGTGAAATTATCGACGGCTTTTTTTGTAACGAAGAGCTTACCCGTGTGGGTTCCGCGCGCCTGCTAGCAGACCAGCAATTAAAAATCGAACGCGTCATCAAAACGAAAGGTCGCGGATCTAAAAAACATGTCCGACGGATAAACATGTCCGACGTTCAAGCGGCTTAAAACATGGATAACGTGGAGTCCTTTTATTTGGTACTTCCAAGTAGTAGTAGTGTTGTCTACTATCTCGATAACGCGACTACATGCTTTACGACGCACATGTGCCGCGAAATAAGACTAACGGGTGATTGGCACGTGGGGCTAGCCGAGATTCACGTACCGTGTACGTTTATGCATATTCAAGAATCCGAAGCTTCTTACACGTTTAAATTGGGCAGCGAGACTCGCAAAGTTTCCGAAAACGATGAATTTTACAATTTCCCGCACGGTATATACGAGAGTGTCGACCAACTTGCGGCGGAAATAAATAAAGTGAGCGATGCACGTGAACATCAAATACTCACACCCACAGAGTTTCAGAAAGGCTACTATACTTTGAAACGAACTAGCGCCTGCAAAGAACCTCACTACACGAAATTTAACGAAAAAATTCGACGCATTTTTGGCTTTGAAGATTTTACACAGAAACAGACAGGAACTTTTGTCACATCGAACTCTGTTGTAAACGCTAACGTAGGCAGCAGACCAGCTTGTCTAGCCCGAGCTATACCAGATCAGCTGTACGTTTACACCGATATATGCACCCCCTACACGGTCGGCTATACGCAAGCAGCTCTTTTGTGCATAGTAGCTTTCGAAAGTTCAAAGTATAAATTCGGCACCAACATGGTAAAACAGTTTGCTCCGATACACTATATACCCTTGCTGCATCATTCTTTTCAAAGTATCATTATCGGTATAAGAGACCAACTTGGTCATAAAATACCATTTGAGTACGGAACTCTGACGGTTACGCTTCATTTGAAGCGTAGCCAATAAACCATGCCGAAATGAGTCATTACGTGAATTATTACAACGCGCAGCTAGGTGGCGGCAGTGGTGTCAAAAACGTATTTGTAGGATCAGCGTACCAGCGAGACTCGGGTATCGGTAGTTTCTTAGGTTCGATTTTTCGACAAATAGCCCCTTACATCGCTAGCGGCGCAAAGGCCGTGGGAAAAGAGGTCGTTCGCGCTGGTTTTAACGTGTTGGACGACGTCGCGAATAACGGCTCTAATTTCAAAGAATCCTTTGACCCACGTTTCAAAAAGTCTAGTAAGAATTTGAAGAGAAAAGTAGCAAATAAAATATCCGAAATGATGAAAGGCAGTGGATGTAAACGACAGTCGAGAAAGAGTCGTGTAAATGCGTGCAACGTGCTCCGCAAGAAGAAAGCTGTCGGAAAAAAACGCAGTAGTAAGAAAAAACCGTCCAGGCGCCGGAGGACCAGAAAATCTGTCGGCGGTATCGCAGACATTTTCGGACCAAAATAAGTCTGAAAAATGGCGTTTCTAGACGCGTGCAGCGGAGAGGGTATGAAGAGCGAGCTGGATCTCTTCACTCTACCACTTACACAGACATCCATCGAAAGCAGCTCTTTTCTTCACTATAAGCCTGTATCGTCTCTCAGTGACGAAAGTGATTCACCTTTGGAATTTTTAGTTCCCAGTTCAACGAAATATTACATAGATCTCGCGCACAACAATGCTACATTTGACTGTGCAGATTTTACCATCGGAAAAGGAGTTGGAAAATGCAAAGGTTGCATCCGTCAAAAATTTTATACACTCTTTGTTCGATCAGATTGACATATTTTTCAATCAAAAATTAGTTTCCCCGCCAAACAACGCCTATCCTTATAGAGCATATATAGAAACACTGTTAAATTACGCTTCTCCGGCAATACATTTACATCTGACTTCTGGATTATGGTACGGCGATTCACCAGGATGTATGGACGCGTCGCCGGCTATAACCCGCACCACTGCAGACGCCAACATTGGTGCTCTCAATCGACAACATTACTCTGTATGCGGCAAATCATTCGACGTTTTGGCCCACCTCCACGCGGACATCTTGAACCAATCGGAATTTTTACTCAACGGCGTTGAAATGAGAGTGAGGCTAGTGCGTAGCAAAGATGCCTTTTGCCTCATGGATTTCTCCGACGATGGAAAATTTTCCGTATGAATCAAGGAAGCAACACTTATCGTCCGGCGCGCATGTCAATGCTCTTTCAAAAACCACAGCCAAATACCCGATTACCAGAGTCGAGGTAAAGTCGTTTACCATGCACAGAGGCGTTCTCGGAGATACGCTCTACAACGTCGTTCTCGGTCAAATATCCAAGAGCATAATCTTAGGTTTTGTACAAAATCATGCATTCAGTGGCAACCAACAGATGAATCCCTTTAATTTTCAACATTTTTCCATAAATTTTCTCTCGCTATACGTGGATAGTGTACAAATACCTAGCAAACCCTTGCAGCCACGGTTTACGGGAACCAACCAACTATACATTGAATCTTTTAATACGCTTTTTTCCGATACAGGCATACACTATCTCAACGAGGGCTTCGATATTGGGCGCAATAGTTATCCACTGGGCTATTGTCTTTTCGCATTCGATCTGACACCCGATTTATCGGCCCACTTTTCATCTCACTGGAGCCTCGTGCGGTCGGTTGCACTGCGCATCAAAGTACAATTCGAAGAAGCTCTTACGGAGACGGTCAATTGTATCGTTTACGCTGAATTTGACAACATTTTGGAAATCGATTCAAACAGGCAAATTATTACGTATTTCAACGCTTGAGGCCCTAGTGAAAGGGGGCGTACACTGTAGCGGAGGGGGGCTAGAAGGTTATAACCTGTGAAACGAACCGTCCACAAACTAGTCGACTTACTACCCTCGTATTACCACTATCCAGTGCGTGTAAAATAAACGTTTGTGATTAGAGCCGTGTCATCATCATCATCATCATCATCATCATCATGGATTACATAAGAGATATCCAATGTTTCAAAGATAAAGACAATAAATTTTTACCGAAAGAAGTGTGTATTGTTTCTTTACAAAATCATGTCACTGACCATTGGATAATCAGACCACCTCATCCCTATGAAGAATTGCCGAGCAGCGTAAAGACCACTAACGATTACATTTCATTACGAATGCATGGTATACAATGGTTCGACGGCGATATCACCATAAGCAAATTACACCATCATTTTTACAATATCGCAAAAAATGCTACTAAAATATACGTTAGAGGGTCGGAAAAGGCACGATATGTTCAATCGATAATGGCTCGCTCCGTCGTAAATATCGAGGAATATACGACCGAAGGCTTCACCGATTTACAAAGAAAGTTTTCTTGTAAGCATGTGTGCATTTTTCACGTCTGCCAGGGTAATGAGTATAAAAAGGGGTATTGTGCTCTGCAGAGGTCACATCTGTTACGAGAGTGGTTTTATTCACTACTACCCGAGGAAAAGCAACAAAATATACCGGAAAAAAGCAGTCACTTATTTTATCACGCCCTTCAAGATCTCGTCTGGGGGAGAAGCTCCTGTCGCGTAAGATTTGGCTCTCGCTTTGAGGGGCAAGACGAGGTAGAAGGTGCCAGCTCGGAATACGCGAGTACGGACGAAGAAAAGTCAACATGAATACAAGGGAGATAATGAGAGCCCTCGAGGGTCTGAATACCAGGACCATCGGTGTATACGCGGCTGATCGAATTCCACGCATCATGATGGCACCAGCAGCCATAGTCTGCAATACCGACGATCATACGAAGCCTGGAACTCATTGGGTAGCTATACATATAGACAAAAATAGAATCGGGACATACTTTGACAGTTATGGTATTCCACCGGTTTCAAAACATCATTTTGAACGTCTTCGTAAAAACTGTAAAAACTTTCGATGGAATTCCAAAACTTCAGAGCGTTGATTCAATGTGCTATGGCCAGTAAACCATAATGTTTTTGCATCACATGTGTCGAGGTGCGAACCTCGATAAATTTTGTCGTTTCTTTTTACAAGACACCAGAAAAAATGACGCACTAGCTATAAGGTTTTATAAAAAAAATTGTAATAAGATTAAGTGTAAAAAATGTAAAAGGGCCCTTACGTTCACGAACGAGCGCTCTTTAGGTTCAGGACTCTGTAATCAATCTTGTACCTCTAGATTAAGATGCACTTAGCAAATTAAATATATGATTGTCTTTTGTATTTGTAGCCGTAAATGGTTGAATAAATATACATACATCAATATAAGTTTAATAAATTATTTACGTACCTTTCGACTTACATGTCCTACATCCCACGCCATTCATTATTATTATTTTCAATTTAATTTTTTCTTAAATTAACGTCCGACGAATACTATACTTTTTACTTCTTTGAAGGTCGTTAACAGTTTTATTATAAATTTGTATAGCCTACGGGTAATTTCAAAATTGTACACCATAACCACACTTTTATTGACAGAATAACTATTGTGAAAAATGAGTAGCATCTGGCTTCTTTTACCATACTCCCCCCACTCTTATTATTCACGTTGGAGGAGAGGGGGGTGTGGGAGAAAACCAGCATTGACCCTCATGCGTCGACGATAGAGTTTTCTGGCCAGTAATAGCACGCAGGGCAAAGCGACCACATCGTCTCTCGTGGCTGCACTTTACAAGCAGGTGTGTCCAATTGTGTTCAAGTGGTGTAAAATTCTCAGTTTGTTTTTTTTTGTTAAAGAAATAACCATGGCTACTTGTCAAGCACGCGAATTACGTGAAGTGACGAGCGAATTGCCGAATCTTTTACTGTCATCGACGTATACTCTCAACAAATCTAACACGAAGTGACTCTGCGTAGGATTAGAGCACAACACTGGCTACTACCATCACGTTATCAAGCTAATCAACGGCAGTGCTTCGTACAAAAATGTTACGCTTGATGAAGCTAGTTGGAATATATTGAAAGACCAATTTGACGCTATAACAGCTTATTTCGACAATTCTTATTCCTTCTACCATGAATGTGGACGTCCTACTAAAATTTTCTTGACGAATCACGCCCTAACATTCACATCCTCGTACGGAACTAAATCCATCGTGATCGACGATAGACCACACTCCAGCGATAACCACGAGTATTTAGAGGAAAAAGATCGGACAAACGAGCAGCCTCTCTGCAAGAAAAGAAAAAATTTCAACAATCCTCCAGGTATCGTTATGCAGCAGTCAACGTTCGAAGGGTTTCGCGCACATAGCGCACTCGTCGACCTTCAGCTTAACATTTTAAAGGAGCGAATCGGTAAGGTCAATCGCACCGTTGGCTATGTGCTTGAATATTTGAAAGACAAACTCGAAAAAGAACCAATAGAAAATGTAAATAACATTCTTAATGATCCTAAATCATTCAAACAATACTATTCAATACATAACGCCGACATAGAAGGTTTTATTATGGAAAGAATCGTCGACGACACTCATCTGTACAAAAGCGTATATCTAAAAATTGAATTATCCGAAATTCTTGCGTTTCATTTACCTTTTATTGCGAATGACTTGAAAGATTATATGAAGACTGTATAAAAAGTATTAATAATAAACACCAATCATAAGTTATATATTTTTTCATAATTTATTCACACCCACTTCCTATAAATGTAACTGTAATTTGATGTATGTGATTATTCGCATCCCAGCCAAAGCATAAGATAGTCATGGGGATGTGCGCTGGTAAACTCGCTTCTGCTCGCTCTGATGACAGCGGTGTAAAGAAAGATACCTACAAGGAATGTTTTAAAAAAAAAACAAAAAAAACTTGAGCGGTTTCAAAGGTCCAATCACAATGACGACGTATGAGAGAAAGTTATCATTGATAATAATAATAATTATTTATCCTACAATCCTAGAGTAATGTAAAAATTTATTGGAAAAATTTTAATGCTCGATAGATAATACGCGAATACCACTTTCTCACCTCATTCACCTACGTAAGCACGGACAAGATGGGTCAAGAACAGAGCAGCAGCAGCAAAGGCGAGAAATCTTCTCTTCTTCAGGATAAGAATAAAAAAGAAGGAGATAAGAAGGCAGCGGCCACTTCACAATGGAAAAAATACACAGAGAAATATTCTAGCAATACTAACTCTTTGCCCGAAAAAAACGGCTAGAAAAGATTATAATTTAATCGTAAAAAACGGCCCTTCTCAGGGCCACAATGCCATATTATACGTAGAACACACTCATTTTTCATAGATAACTCGGGGGAAAAAGCAAATTATTTATGCTTTATATTTGATAATTTTTTATATTTATTATTCATTTATTTATTTATATATGTGTGTGTGTATATATATATATATATATATATATATATATATATATATATATATATATATATATACCTCCCTGGCCATTATCACCTGTGCGACTACAACGCTCAGCCGCGACCTTGACGCAGGTCCCGCATGTCGGGCCTCCCCCAATATAGGTCAAGGAGGGGACGGGGAAAATCAATACTGGCGGCGCCGCGCCATAGTGGCCTTAGCACCAAGGAGGAGAGGGGGAAAATCAATACGGGCGTCTCGCCATGGTAGCCTTAGTACTACTGATATAAGTGTTTTCTAATAGTGTATTCATAAATTAATGAAAATTAAAAATTATAAAATTTGTGTATTTATTAAGATTACGTGAAATAACGTAGAAAATTTGTATCTTATATGGCACTAAGTTTATTATTTTTAAAAGATTTTGCAAATATTTGTTAGGAAATCACTTGAAACGTTTGTTTGTTATTTATTTATAAAGGAGATGAGGCTAAGTTCCATAATTGTTTTCAAAAAAATATTTATAAACCATTTAAAACATGAAAAAACTATAATGCCGTTGATATTGTGTTGTTATTTCATATGACTATTAATTAAATACAAATTTATAAAAAAATTATCATTTTTAATTGTCAATCGGGTATAAATAACTGCTATAGAAAATACATGTGTCATTATGAATTATTATGTCATTAACTTATAGTTTCTCAACTATAACCCATAACATACATTACAAGCGTGGTATAACGGTTAGAGTCGTTGACTTCTACGCGAAAAGTTTCAGTTCGAAACTTCGTACGGTTTCTTTTTTCCAATATATAAAATGAGCGAGGTTGAGGGGGGGAATATTCGCTCAATCCGTCGAACGTTTTAAATAATTTTTGGCCCTGAAAAGGGCCGGTTGTTTCTGTAGAAAGATTATTTTTAACGTGGCCTCCTTGCCTCATGCTCAGGGGAAAATAATGGGCGTTGATGCTGCGGCTTTTAGGCACCGCGTCGATGAAGACGAGTCTGACTTTCGGCATCGCGTTCGTCGGCGAGGGGCCAAGCCTCCTCCTTACGGCAGCAAGCTTCATCGGGTCCCTCAAAGCAGCGAAGCCTCTGGACTCTCCTTCAGATTTCCGAGTTGTCTCGGCTAGAGGAGGCCGTACTTGGTGACGTGACCGTGTCAGCTGTGTTGGCTTTCACTGCACTATCTCATCCGTGTCCGGCAACTCATCCTCCGGAGAAGGAAAGAGACAGAGAATGACCTCTTATTCTTCCATGTTCTCCGGCGAGAGAGCTGTCTGGATCTCGGCAGAGGAGAGTAGTGCCGTTGCAGGTAGGAGCACCACAAAGACCCTACTCCATACCTGAGGCGTGGGGAAGCCCTCGCTTGACGACGGTGCACTCATCTGTATTTGTTTCGAACTGTTAAAGTTTATTTGAGGTTTGTAGAGATTTAAAGGGGATTTTCATTTTTATTAGAGGATTTTTAGATTTAAAAGGGATTATCAATGTGTATAATTATGAATTAATTTAATTTTAAGTTCAATAGTAAGAAACTTATGACATTTGAGTCGTATGAGATAATGTTGAAATATCTCATTGTCGCTATATGTACCTTTGTAAATGAGTATCATTCCGAAAATTCTAATTATGAATAAACGAAGCGCATTTCGATTAATTTTCGAATTGTATCGATTTATTCCTTTAGTGCTCGATGGTAATTTAGTTTATACCAATAAATATTTTTTTTTCATGTGCTTTTTTTAATCATATCTCTGAGTATACGATAAAATGAAAAATCCATATAACTTAGACTAATTATTCGCGATCAATCTTATTGCGCATACGAATTCGCTTGTGAACGAATAATCTGATAATTTTAGTAGTAGCCCTGGCATCTTGGGGGCACATATGCATGTTTAGATTGTCTCAAGTTACTCCGTATCTAAGATCACGCACAAATTGCTTGCAACAAGAAATATCTTCGGACGTTCCAAGAAGATAAGCGTCCCCATTTTAACATTTTATAATTTAGATATAGCGGATGTATCAAAACAGACCCTTTC